>CM042189.1:32907766-32932339 GCA_023539305.1 Ilex asprella
ACTGCTTGGGAATAGACCCCCCCCCCCCGAGCACGAAAAAAGTCTTCCCTTGCAACTTTTGGATGTAGAATAGTGAAAAACTTTCTAGATTTTTTATCAACTGCCGAGCCGACCCCATCTGTCTAACCCTCTCCATTAAGTCCTATTCCTTCAATTTTGGTTCCTGAGGAGCCTGTTGCCAAGGTTTCTGCCGAGGCTGTGCTTCCTGATGATGTAGGTCTGATGATCAGCGATCAAGCAGTTCTGGTTCATACTGATGAAACTTTAATTCCAGTTGAGTTAGATCCTCCAAACCCTGTCCATTCTCCACTTCCTGAAGACGATTCAATTTTTGAACTTGCTGAAGATCCTGCCCCAAATAGGGGGAAGATTGTTGAATCTGAGACAAATCTCTCTCCTAAATTTACCAATCCTCCTTTTCGACTTGTCCTTAGGGCAAAGAGGAGAGAGATCACCGTAAAAGATTCAACAATTGAGGACTTCAATGTCACAGTGGGGATTTCTCGTGGAGTAATTTTGCCTCGGGACTTTGCTATGAACGAGGCCTTAACAGATGACAAAGTCTCCCATCAAGCTATTCAGCATATGGTTTTGGTAAGAATTGGGCACTTGTATTCTTTTACACCTTTATTCTTCTCTTATTTTTTTCAGATTTTGTCTAAGTCTGTTTTTTAAATCTTGGGTCTTCAAAAATTTCATGAGGACGGGGCTAGGATAGCCAGGAAAGATAAGGCTATGAAAGATGTCATCCATGCTCGAGTCTTTGCTCTTACCAAGAAAGAATCTCAGGATGAAGAGTTTACCAAAATCTGTGAAGAGGCTAAGGTTATGAAGGCTCAAAATCTAAGCCTGACCGAGGAGAACCAGAAGCTTCAAACAGAAATTAGAAAGTTGAAAGATTCTGAACATGAGGCGAATATAGAGCTCTCCAAAGTCCAGCTTGACTACACAAGTCTTTTTGAAGAGTTCGATCAATACAAGTCTGAGGCAAAGGACATAGAAAATGTTGCATATGATGAAGGGGTTGAAAAACATAATGATCTGGCTTTGTAGATCCCTCAAATTTGGGATGCATACTTCGGTAAGGGCTGGCATGCTGCTTTGACTGCTGCTGGAATTCCCTCTTCTTCTGAGCTCTTTTCTAGGCATCCTCTTCCAAGTTCTTCCCAACCTCCAGCTTCCTAATACACTTAAAATTTTTGTAACTGTTGATGTAGATGTTTACAAATGCTCTTTTGAAGTTTGAATGAAAATCCCTTTTTGCCATTTCTGTTTCTTTAATTTACTGTATGTGACTTTCAAAGTCTAAGGCCCTTGTTCGACCTTTCTTTAAAGGTTCGGTCCATAAACAAGGACTTGAAAATTCTTAAAAAGATTTTTAACTTTTGAAGTTATGGCCCTTACTCAGCCTTTCTTCAAAGATCTTAGTCCCTTAACAGGAACCTAAAATAATTAGAAAAACTTACAACTCTTAAAGTTATGGCCCTTGCTTGACCCTTCTTCAAAGAGCTCGATCCCTCAACAGGAACCTAAAATATTTAAAAAAATTTACCCCACTTGAAGTTATGACCCTTGCTTGGCCTTTCTTCAAAGAGCTTAGTCCCTTGACCGGAACCTAAAATACTCAGAAAAATTTACAACTCCTGAAGTTATGGCCCTTGCTTGGCCCTTCTTCAAAGAGCTCGGTCCCTCAACAGAAACCTGAAATACTTAGAAAAATTTACCACTCTTGGGGTTATGACCCTTACTTGGTCCTTCTTCAAAGAGCTTGGTTTATGTTGGAGTGACTCATAGTCCCCTTGGGCATCTAAGAGTGTTTCTACCCCGCACCGACCCGCCAATCTAATTGAACTCAAATCCATCCCAAATCAACTTACATCGTCATGCCTAGCTGAGGGTCTGGATTCGATCGGGTGGCTGCGCTTGATTTAAGCGTATAACTTCTATCAGGATTTTTTGCCTTTTTTCCTTAGCAGTAGGACATAATAGGAAAAAAAAATTAGGAAGTGAATCCTCAAGAATCTTTATTAATCATTCCAATTCATATCGGTACAGTTTCTAATAACTTGGTTCTCAAGGGGAACCCTTAAGTTTCTTAAGGCACTTCGGAGTTCTATTAAAAAGGTACTTTTTAGAAATAGAAATTTCTAAGGTTTGTTGTGTTTCATGGGCGAGGCACTACCTTGTGCTCCATGGTCTTGAGCTCATAATACTCACTATCCCTACTCGGGCTATTCTGTATGGACCCTCCCAGTTTGCTCCAAGCTTTCAATGCGTTGGGTTCTTTGCCGATCCCAGCACACGTCTAAGGACTAAGTCTCCAAGTGTGAAAGATCGATGGTTAACTTTCTTATTATATGCTCGGGACATTTGATGTTGATAAGAAGCCATCCTTATAGCTGCTCGTTCTCTTTTCTCTACTACTAGATCAAGATCTCGGGTGATAACGACATTGTTGTTGTTGCTTTCAACCAGCTCGGTTCGCAATGTCGGTAAGCCGATCTTGATTAGGATTACAACTTCCATCCTATAAGCTAGGGCGAAAGGGTTTCTCCAGTTGAGTGCCAAGGTGTGGTTCGGTACGTCCATAGAACACTCTGTAGCTCTTCTGCCAATCTTCCTTTAGCATCCTCTAACCTTTTCTTGATCATATCCAAGATTATCTTGTGGAGATTTTTGCTAGACCATTGCTCTAAGGATAAGCTGGGGTGCAATAATGGTTCCGAATTCCATTTTGCTGACAAATTTTTTTGAAGGGACCACTATCAAACGGTGTGCCATTATCTTAGACAAGCGTGGGTGGAATTCCGAATCTGGTGAAGTTGTTACTCCATATGAACTTCCTTGTATCAGTATCTCTAATGTTGGCTAGGGATTCGGCTTCCACCTACTTCATAAAATAATCTGTTGCAAATAGAAGGTACTTCTTATTACTAGAGGCCCGAGGTAAAAGGACCTACAATGTCTAACCCCATTACACAAATGGCCATGGGCTGGCCAATGGAAGTAGAAGCAACTCCTGGATGGATTTTCACGGTAACACTAAAAATTTCTAACACTTTTCACACCGCCTAACAAACTATTGAGCATGCTTCTGTATGTATGACCACCAAAAACCTTGAGAGGTAGCTCGGTGTGCCATAGATCTTTCACCTGTATGTGCTCTGTAACTTCCTTCGTGAATTTCGGATAGAAAGTCAGGTACTATTTTCGGGTGTACACATTTCAAGTACAGGTCTCCAAATGAGCACCGGTAAAGCTCGTCTTTCAGAGATAATTAGAATCTGACCGCTTTCAGATGTAGCTTATGGGTTTCCTTTTTACCCTTGGGAAAGTCACCATTCTTTAAGAAGCCGACTATTGGGTCAATCCAGCTCGGCTTGTTTTCATTAAGTAACACTTCATCAAAACTAGTTGACAAAATACTAGGCTCGGACTGAAACTCAATGGCCAGAGCTCTATTAGTTTCTTGGTCAAGTGTCGAGGCTAGTGAAGGCAAAGCATCAGCATGCGAATTCTTTGCTCTTTTAACCTGCTGCATCGAGTATTCTGGTATTTTGCTTAGTTCCTTTTCTATAACCGCATGATACGCTATCATTCTTTCATTCTTTGCCGCATACTCTCCTATTATCTGATTCACCACCAGTTGTAAATCGGAGAATACCTGGAGCTTTACTGCCCATAGTTCGGCTGCCAGTCTTACACCAGCTATCAAAGCTTCATATACAGCTTCGTTGTTCAAGGCTTGGAAGCCGAGCCTGATAGTTTTCTCCAAAATACAACCATTTGTGCTTACTAGAGTGAGGCCAATGCTAACAACCTTTTGATTAGAAGACCCATCGATAGATAGGGTCCATTTGCCATCAAGCCTTGATTTGTGAACGTCATTAGTCTGTTGGTTCTACTCCGAACTGTCTTTAGGTTGAAACTCAGCATTGAAGTCTGCCACTATCTGACCTTTGATTGCCTTCTTCGGCTCAAACACAACGTTGAACTCCCCAAGCTCGAATGCCCACTTAACAACCCGTCCAGATAGGTCTGCTTTTTGGAAGAATGACTTCAACGGTTGGTCGGTGAGCACCGTAATTGGGGAGCTTGAAAGTAATGTCTGAGGTTCCTTGCCGACCTAACTAGAGCAAGTGCCAGTTTCTCTAATGGAGTATATCTCGATTATGCATCTAAGAGCATTTTGCTCACATAATAAGCGAGTCTTAACTTTTCATGATCATTCCCCATCAACGCCCCACTCACCGCCTCTTCTGATACAACTAGGTAGAGGAATAGGTTTTCCTCGGGCACTGGGTTTGAAAGAATCGGTGGAGAGGCCAGGTATGCCTTCAGATTTAAAAATGCTTCTTCGCACTTCTGAATCGATAAGGCCCCCTTTTTTCATTTGATTGATTGGAAGAAAGGTCAGCATTTATCAAATGCTCGGGATATGAACCTTCTGAGCGCGGTTACCATTCCAATTAACCTTTGTACCTCCATTACAATTCGAGGTGATTGTAGTTCTGCAATTGCCTTTACCTGATCGGGGTTCACCTCTATTCCTTGATGTGTAACCAGGAAACTAAGAAACTTTCTTGATCCAACTCCAAACGCACACTTCGAGGCATTTAATTTCATCTTGTATCTTCGCAGAACATTGAATGTGCTTCTCAGGTCAGAGCAATGACTACTGGCCCTTCGATTTTTGACCACCATGTCGTCGATGTTGACTTCTACAGTGTCAACAATCATTTGAGAGAACATCTTGATTACCAACCTCTGATATGTCGCTCTTGCTTTCTTTAATCCGAATGGCATTACCTTGTAGCAGTACGTTCCTTCAGGTGAAGACAGTCTTTTCTTGATCTTCTTCAGCAAGGGGGATCTGGTGGTATCCTCTGTACGCGTCCAAGAAGCTCATTTACTCATCTTCGGCACTTGCATCGACCAATTGATCTATCTTAGGTAGGAGATGCTGTCTTTTGGACAAGCTTTGTTGAGGTCGGTGAAGTCAACACATACCCTTTATTTTCCATTTTTCTTCTTCACGACTATAGTATTTGACAACCAGGTCCAATATTGAATTTCCCTGATGGTTTGGGATTCCAGCAACATTGCCACTTCCTCATTTACTGCCTCCTGATACTGAGGTGCTAATCTTCTAAGCTTTTGCTTGACTGGCTTGAAGCAAGGGTTAACATTTAGATGATGACATGCCACTTCGGACGGTACACCAGACATATCACTAGTGTTCCAAGCAAAAACATCGGCGTACTCTCGGAGTAGGGTGATGAGCTCTTTTTGCTGTTCAGGGCTTAGAGCCAATCCTAACAAAAAATACTTATCCTAATCTTCGTTCTTGTCTAAAGTTACTTTAGTTAAGTCTTCTATTGTTCGGTCGGTAACATCGTTTTCTATGCTTAAAGGTACTTTAGGGTTTTTCATGACAGCCTGGTCGGTAGAATCAATTGAGTTGTCATATATTGATTACTATTTCACCTTCTCGGCTATTGAACTTCTCTCGCGCACTTCTATTCTGTCTTTAGCTTTGACCGAAGCAAGTAAACAAGTTAGCTAACCTGGTCTCCTTGGATGTTCACTATTCCTTCAGACGAAGAAAATTTCAGCATTTGGTGGTACGTTGATGGTACCGCCTTCAGCTTATGTAGTCAAAACTGCCCCATTATCACGTTATAAGCTGAGATAGTATCAACAACCAAGAACTCGATCATGACACAAACTGGTCTAATCTTTACAAGCAGCGTGATCTTCACCCTCGGAAGAACTGTCTTTCCATTAAAGCCCATTAGGAGAGTATTTGAGGGCCTAAGATTCTCCTGCTTGAGACCGAGTTTCTCGAAGTGATCCATGTACATGATTTCGAAAGAACTCCCTGGATCGATTAGTACTCTTTTTACGTCGTAGTTGACAACCCTAAGTGTTATCACCAACGCATCATTATACGACTGATGAATTTCGATCAAATCCTGCTCAAAGAAGCAGATTATCTCTACTACGTCCTCAAACTTCATTCTTTTGGATCTTTTGTCTGGGGTCAATCGTAATTCAAATACCTCTCTTTCCTTTGCGACTTTCTGGATGTTGGCTCTATCAGCATTGTTAGTGGCCATTGCGAGTTTGTGGTGACGTAGATTATGTCTATCACCCCTGCTGCAGTGGTTTGATCTCATTTCGGCTTGGCTATCTCTTTGTCGGCTCTTGCCCCATCCTCAATGAACTCGGAGAGATGAACAGCCTGAACTAGCTCTTCCAAATCCTGCTTCAAAGATCTGTAATTTTTAGTCATGTGTCCCACATCCCTATGATTTGAGCATCTGAAATTTGGATTTCTTTTTGAAGGATCCCCTATTAACTTATTGGGCCACTTGAAGAATGGCCTTGCCTCGCCTTGATTTGTTTCAATATCTTGTATGTTGGTTTTTTGAACAACGTATTTATCCCAAGGAAAGGGGATTTCTGGGGATAACCATCCTTCTTATTCTTCCTTCCAATCGCTCTACTTGGCTCGGTTTGCTTGTCACGACCGAACTGCCTCCTTCTTTGATGCTCTTTAACCACATCCTTGGATAAGTTGTCATTGACTTTGGCATACTTCTCGATTTTTGCTATTAGTTCATCCAGGTCCGTGGCTGGCCTTCTTGTGAGTGATTGGTGTAGCAGGTTCTCATTTGGCAACCCGATTTTGAAGGATGCAATTGTAATTTCAAGATTACATCCTTCCACCTCATTCATCGTTTCCTAATAACGATGAACGTACTCTCGCAAAGTTTTATTATTCTTCTTCTTCAATGTCAACAAAGCCCCGATATCCTTTGGCTACTTACTGCTCATAATGAATCAGGCTGTGAACTACTAGGCCAGTTGTGACCATCCATCTATCGATCCCTTCGGTAAACTGTCGAACCACTTCATGGCAGACTCCCCAAGACTACTAAGGAAGATAGTGTAGAACAAGGGTTTGTTCCTTCGGTGAGTGGTCATCAACTATCTGTAATGCCTGATGTGTGAGGCTGGGTCAGTCTTTCTATTGTAAAGTTTGAAATTAGAGACAATAAAATTTCTAGGGATACGTCCCCTTTCGATCCATGCAGTGAAAGGTGATGATTCCGAGCCGTCTTCATATTCCTCAATTGCTCTTCTAGCTAGGTCCTAGCCGACCTCTGTTCTGGCCCTTTTAGACGGTTGTTGAGTTTCTCGGTGATAGTAGCTTTCATGCATCCTCCTCCTAGAGCCGAGGTTTTTTCTACTGGTATTTATTTTCGTCAGCTTCTTTGATTTTGTTGTGTTTCTTTTCGGGATTCTCTTTCCAGGTTTCCCTTTCGCGTTTTTCTTTCCTGGTCGTCTCCTTCAACTTGACTTTCAATTCCTCATTCTCTTTTATCAAATCCTTTTCTCTAGCATAAGATTTCTTAAACATTTTGTCATGAGCATCAAGCCGGTCCTGCAGGGATGGGACTAACTTCGCCGAGGAGTGGTTCTCCCCCACGACACGGAGGGATTCACCACGATCTTCACCTTGCTGGTTCTTTTATGGTTTGAAGCTTGTTGAGGATATTGCATCATCCTCATGGAGACTAGATGGACTTTTGTCCACGTGCAATCTAACGCCGCTATCAAATGGAAGCGACACCCTATAATCTGGATCGGAATTCCCCGAAGGAAAAACTGCCTACGGGTGATCCAATGACACTCCTTAGTCTTGACATTATGACTTTTTGTTCAAGTGATGAGAATATTCCCACAGACGACACCAAAAATTGTAATAGACAAAAAATTAACGATACCTCATGCGAGGAATTTGATTTGATGTTTTCTGGTAAAGTATGTTGCTAAACTTGATCTCCTATTCCTCCTTTTCCTGCAAAACGAACAAACTGTCCAAGATCGAAGTGCTTCGATTGAAAACACTCCGATGCTTAAGTCAGTAATCGGATTCAAAGAATTGTGAGAAGATAAAGAAAGTTCAGCGTACCTTTCACCTTGGCTCCTTGTGCATTTTAAAGACCCTTGTACCGCTAGGGTATTCGTGATCTTTGATTCAAGGTGGCACACCTTTCTTTAATTAAGCGATTCAGTTTGGGAAGTTGTTGATATTTCTCCAACAATTCCTCCTGACATCTATAATTTCGTTGATTCGTTTATCCAGAATGTTTGAGTTAAAGACATATCTTTATCTTTCCATTTACTGTTTCGATCAACTCGGTCATAGTAAGAACCGAATTGTTTCATTGATTGCCGAACACATTTGATCAACAAGGTTTGGTATGAGCCGAGCTCTTTAATTGTTTGTCGAATACATTACTCAGTTTGGCTCGGTCTATTGAACCGAGTGACTGATGTCTTCCTCACGTGCCCTGTCTTATCATCCTCACGTGAGTTAATTTAATGTCATAACACGTGTAATAATGGAGGTGAGCCCCTTCAAAAGAAATTCAAAATTAAAATATAAGTTATAAGACAAGTAATTGGATTTAAACGATGTGGCCCCTTTTCTGGGGCATCCTGTTTTATTGCAGAGATTGAAGGAGACTAGGCATATTAAGCTGAAGTTAAATTTTTTTGCAACAAATGATCTTTAGAATCCATCTACTGCCTTCTTTTTCACTCAAGAAACTTAAACATTTATAAGATATTCCAGACATAGATGACTACCAGTGGTTAAGCATGAAAACAATATCATTGAAGCAATTGATTCAATGATCAAAGATTAAACAAGGGTCCAGTCTTGTAATAGATGATGAGGCAAATAAAGAGGTTAATGGTAATTTTTTTTTTGATAGTAAACAACAATTTTATTAATGAAACCACACAACTATAGCATTTCTCTCCAACCAAATCACCCATATATAGTAGCAAAAATTGCACATTCCCAAAGATTAACTCTTTTACTTCTCCTTCCAAAACCATTATAATCCACACAAAACATTGATGATATAAAAAATATATGAAAGATTGGCATGGCAAATGGTGCTAAACATGATGCTACTGTTCCTCGGATGACAAGTGAAAAATATATTCTATTGATTTTAAGTAAGGTCAGTAGATGCAAACATATGTATATATCTGAGCTTCTTGAGAAGAATTGCTTCAGTTCATGATTTTTTATCACAATAAGGAAATTGGATCTTCAATTACGAAAAGCTTGTCATTATCTCTTATCACTTCAATGGAGTCGATTTCTGCTCCTTGTTCATCTGTTATCAGTGCATTGGTTGCGTCAAATCCAAACTTCTCACCTGTCAGAAGAAATAATACCAGAGAATAATTGAAAATCAAATGTTGAAACCTTGTGCCATAAGATCAAAACAATTAAGTCAAATGCAGTGATAGTAATCCTAGAAAAGTAATGTAAAATAACACTTGAGCTTGTATAGCTCTTGCGCAATTGGAATTGACAAAATGTTTTTGTTGAAGTAGTGTGGTATAAATAGGTAGATTATCGTGATGTCCACAGCAGTTCATGAACAACGTAAATTTCTTGCTGTGTTGAAAGTGATTTGGAAGTGCAATGGTTGTCATAAAGATAATGCTTATGTTGTAAGTCTCACTCTCACAGCAGAGTAAAAACTTCAGGATTTTAAACTTTGATTGCTGAATGCCATTTGATTTTGTCAGAAGCAGAGGATTGTACTTTACATAATGGGTACTTAATGTATGCCCTGGGAATTGCTATGCCCAATTTGGTTATTTATTCTAATTACTAATATCATGGCAACTACTTGCCACTTTGATCATGGATATAAGAAGTTAATTCCAGCAAATGGAGGAAAAGAAAGAAAAGGGGAAAAAAATGCAAACTCAACAACACAAAAGCTATGGCAAAGTGTACCTGCAATGCTCTTGAGCTCCACCAGTGAAGTTGGTAACCTTATTAGCCTCCCAGCTTCTGTGCAACAAGTTTCTCTCCTGACAAAAGGGTGGCCTCTGTATATGCTAACCCTGGCAGAACATGGTCCCCTCGATCTCCCCCAGTTGTACTCATACTCTTCTTCATGTCTCCGAAAAACTACTTCATCCAATGAGGTATCAGGCATTGTTATTCGGTGTCCTACCTCTCGTTTTTGTAGCATTTCATTCAAATTAACAGAAGAAAGCTTGCAGTTAGTTGTATAATTAACGTCAGCTCCTTTCCTCACCAGAAGCTTAACCACGTCTACGTGGTTTTTTTCCAATGCAACTTGGATAGCTGTAAGCCCATGGCAATCCTTGGAGTCAACGTGTAATCCTTGGTTCAGGAGTTCATTCATCACAGTCAGATCGTTCCTCTTTGCAGCTGTGCATAAAAGGTCGCCAGCTGCATAGGGATCAGAGATAGAAGCCCAATAGAACAATATCCGAAATATGGAATGATGCTTTGCTGATATAGCATCCCATAATGCAGTGTTTTCATCATGATCTGCATACATGGTATAATCTTGATGATCAGATGTTATATCCAAGAAAATGAGTGCTTGTATGTAGAAGAACTCAGAGATGTACTGATCCCCCCCTCCCCCTCCTTCCCAGGAAACAAAAAAATAAAATAAAAAACCTCCACACCCCCCTAAAAAAAATCTATGACAAGAAGAAAGGAAAAGAGATGAGGATGATACTTTACCTCGCAAATGTATGTTACACGCATGCTTGAGGAGCACCGACACACATTCTTCATGCCCTTTTGATGCTGCTATGTGCTGTTGTGCCAAAGTGATAAAAAAACAGAAGGTAAAACAGCATTATGATGACAGTGGAACTAACAGCAACTTCTGCAAGTTTCAACACAATTACAACCACCAGCACTAGTAACAGCTATAGAAACAACTGACAATCGGCATTTTGAGTTTTATGTGGCCATGTTAGTATTGTAACATTACACATGGATATTTATTGGTTCCACTACACTTGTATTCATACTGCGATATTTTATATTGATTCAACTAGGCTTCATTAGTCCATCAATGAAGTGATGGAATCATCAAGGATACTATATTCAACCAGGTAAAAATTGGATGACCATGTGTCTAATGATCACTAGAACACCAAGATCAGTTTTCCGAGGTGAACATTTTGAGGTCGGATAGGAACATACCAATGGAGTCCGTCCTTTGGAATCTCCAATGTCAGGGTCCAACTTTGCTTTAAGAAGTTCATCAAGAAAAGCGGCATTGCCTGTACTGGCAACAGTAAGCAAGTTGATAGACAGGTTTGGGTCATCATCATCTTCCACACCATCGAGAGATAAATCCCCCAAATGCAGATCCTTGAGCTTTTTGTGATGCTTCAAAGCACAAACTTCAGCAAGTTAGTTCAAGGCTTTAGAATTTGCATCATATCTGGTATGAGCATGAGGCTTAGTGAATGATTAAACCAAGTGTTATGAAAGAAAGAAACGCCATACGACTAGTAACTTATTTCTGGTGTGCTTTTCGTGGTCATCAAAAGATCGCCAGAATATGTCCAACCTCCCCCCCCTCCCAAAAAAAAATAGGTAAAAACTTTCCCTCAAATGTTTCAGAAGAATTTCAAGAAGAAAAGAAATCTTTAACTGATCAGATAACAACCTGAAGGAAATTTTTGAGTATTTCAACATTATCTTTTTGTTTGGTCTGCATTGCTTCTAGTAGAGCCCTGGTTTTCAGCCTCAACAATTGGGAAAGCGTTTTGGTTCGATATGTAAAGCTTTGTGGCCTAAAACAAAGCGCACCAACTTCTCCAAACATGTCCCCAGATTTTAAAGTCCAAACAACTTGCTCTTTCTCCATTTCACAGTCGATCATTTCCACTTCTCCTGATGCAATGATGTAAACATCATCGGGTGCTTCATTTTGCAAGATTACATCCTCTCTTGGTGGGATGTACTCGGCCTTCATGTCTGAAACCTGATCAATTGTCAAAACAATTTTTATATAAATACACACAAAGTTCTCTGCAGATGTTTTTTTTATGCTTCAATTTGGACCAGCAATAAAAGATGGAGCATACCAGGAGCAAGAGAATTTCCCTGGAGACACCCTTAAAAAGATAGACCTTCTCAACCGTTGGAAAAAACAGATGCTGACGGATGTTTTTGCATATCGATTTTGGTAGCTGTTCAATGAGTTGTTGCTGGTTCAAGCTCTCAGCCTTGAACCTCAAGCACATATAAGCTAGTATCTGATTCTTCAACCTTGGAGGCAACCGGTTTCGACACACAAAGCTTGATGCAGCTTCAATGCTATTTCTCTACAACATAGGCAAATCATTCCAAAAAATTCATCACATAAAAATTAGTAACCTATACTATAGCCAAAAAAGAGGGAAAATTACATTTCGTGCCCCCAAATTACTACTTTAATCTCAGTTTCTTATTATTGATTTTCTTATATCACTCGCTCAAATGTCTACATTAGTTTAGGTTAAGCAGCTAATGTTTGTTATGTGGCTTTTTCAGTCCAAAGCACAACGAACATTTGTTATTGCCCATTGGAATAAGTTACAATAATTCAGAAAGTTAAGGGTTAAATGTGAGGAAATCAGTAGTAAGTGGGATTAGAACAATAGTTTGAGTGGAATATTTTACCGAAAAATTAAAAAAAAAAGTAAAGAAAAGCTTACAAATTCCATGGTCCGACGAGTGCCTTCAACAACCAAATTTGTCATGTTACCGATGATATAAGCAGTTAGGCCAAGGTTGAAGAGCATGTAGAAAATTATGAAGATCATTTCCAAAGTGTTCTGTGCATGTAGGTCGCCATAGCCAACTGTGGTCATTGTGGTGATTGACCAATACATTGCTGAAATGTATAGAATCCAAAGGCTTGAGTCTCTGAAATTCGGATTCACTGCCCCTATCCATGTCCGGCCTTCGTGTGGATATCGATCAGCTAACAGGTAGTATAAGCATCCAGCACAATGTACTAGAAACAATGTTACCTGCACCCAAAATTTACATAAACAATATCATATCCGCCATGCCATTATTAGTTATCATAATGACAATCACGCCTTTAAGATAGTTAAACATACTCTTTCATTTACAGATACAAGAAGTCGTACACTCACATTTGCTTCTAGGGTGTGACCAAAAAAACAACATTTGCTTCTAGGGTTTTTCAGGAAGCCAAATCAGTGAGTTGATCTTCCTGTTACTGAATTTGGGAGCACTTACCCCTCTGCTGTGGCTATCCTATTTTTTGCTTCTACTTCACATCACTCATTCCATAGCTTATTTTCCTATGTACACATACTTTATGGTAAATTTCTAGCATAGATTAGGGAGTAAGTATCATGATGATCTTTGATCCGCCATTTTTTTAGCCACCTATGAGGTATCCAGGCCTTTTACATCTCTCGACTAATCCTCAAGTCAAATGTTAGTCTTCCAGTTCCACATACACTAGGCAATAACTAGGATGAATCATTGGGAGAGATCCTAAAATAAGACTCGATCTCAAGACCTCGAGATTTGTAAAATGAGCTCCTGACAAACTTGTCTACCCCTAATGGTTAACTCGAGCGGGTGATATGCTGGAAAAGTCTTACAAAAGCAAGCCATAGAGTATCAACACCTGTCAGTTGGGTGGTTTTACAAGTTATGCAAACTAAATTGAGTTGATAGATGGGTTTTGAAGAAACTAGATTTGACAATTTTACTTACAAACAAGAGCCTAGCACATCTGACCCAAAAATAGCTGAATCTGATGTCCTTTTCAAGCCTGCAATATAAGGAAGCCTATAATTATAAACAGAGATATAAACATGAAACACGGGTTTTAAAATATAGTTGACAGTAATGTGAAATTTATCCTTATATTTGTGACATAAACCTGGTGAAAAATTGCTTCACCCGTCGCAGACGCCAAAATCTGAGCAATCCTAAGATGGAGTACGAGACACCCACATGATGTTTGCCTGTAAATAAGAATGCCAGGACCTCGAATGGAATTGTTGATGCTAAATCCATTAGGAACCATGTTGATAGGTACCTATCAAGTTCAAGAAGCCTCATTTCATCAAACTATAAGTCTCATATGCCATATTTAGCAAGCGCTGTCATCTCTATCTAAGTAATAACAAAGTTCTACAATCACAAACTATTTAGGGTCGGCTACATGAAACACATTTATCCATTATGTTTGACTTCCGATCAAGGACTATATTTAATAAATCAGATCATATTTATCAGGTGGTTTACATGCTAACAGTCAGGGTTTGTTGGTGCCACTTACATCAACTCAAAAGTCAGGTTTCGGAAGATTTTGAGGCTGCTTGGTTTTTATTAGCAACTAGTGTTTCTTATTTGTATTGGCCCCCCACTGATGGAAACCAAAATGGACCCAGAGCAGGCACCAGGACACATACCTTGATGAATGATAGGCACCCACCTAAGTGGGATCAAAACATTTTCAATACTGAGTAGTGGGGGCCATGGGTGGGTGTTAGGTTTATATAATTATGATCTTCAAAATGTGGGCCTGATGTAGGACTGTGACTTCACTCTCTTTCCCTCTCTTATTGTGAATTCCCAACTTTAATTGTTTACCATCCGAGTTGGTGGTAAGTTATACCCGTTTAAGGTCGTCTTTAATTTTCACGTGATTATTAAGTAAGATTCGATTCAAGGGAGTAATGTGGTTTACTATTTGACTTTAATAGTGTTGTTGTGACAGACTGCTCTTCTGAGTTAATAATTATGGCTCAAACCAGACATTCTATAATGGAGTCTCTAATAATCACACCGAAAGGTTAATACTTATGGGTCGCCCCTCTCATTTTTCCCATTCAAAAAGAAAAAACTAAATTTGTTTGAGTCAATAAAATTTACTATTCTTTAGGGTTAATTGCAATTTGTACCCTAAAAGATGCTTAAATTCTCAATTTAAACCTTGAAACATTTTAATTTTCAAATTACAACCAGAAACATTATAATTCTCAAATTACACCTCAATGTTATAAACAATATGATTTAAACCCAAACTACACTTGATAGGATTGAAAATTCAACTTTATAACTTTAATATTAGATAGATTTTAAAAACAATTTCACAGAGAAATAAGTGACCTGGTAGCGATTTTTCTGGTTTGGCGAACAAGCAGCTGAGTTGTTGGATCAATGAATGCTACGAAAAATGTCAAAACGATGTCGACGGCGAAAAAGAGATTAACAACGTTGTCGGCGATGTAGAGTTGTTTCTTGGGACGAGAGTTGAGAAATGCAACCTCAAATGGGTATACCCATGCTGAGTAAGCTACCAAAGCCACCATTAATGTCTCCCAACACCTGCTCACACATACACACACATATATATGAAAAACCATTGTTAGTTTAGTGGGATTAAGTGGGAAAAAAAAGTTTAGTGGGAGAGATTTATGATATGTTTTTTTATATTTTTATATGCTACTGTGTGGGAGATTAAGGTATATTTTTAAATATATAAATAAAATTATACATACCAAAAAATTTCTCGGATATATACTATTAATAATATTGAGATATAATTTGAGAATTTAATGAGTCAATTACATATATATATATATATATATATATATAACGCTCAAATTATAACTTTTGTGTTAATTAAATTAATTTATTTTGTATCAATTGAGCCCCGAACTCTTTAATTGTGTCAATTGAGTCATTATATCTGCATTTATTAGATTTTTTAACAGAAAGTGGGAAAGTATATCACGTGATTGGAATAAACTACACAAATAGCCCTCAAACTATAACCCTTTTGTCGGTAAACAGAAAGACTCAATTGACTCAAATTGATAATATAGATTATATTCAAGGATGAGACTATCGATAAACGTAATAATCAGAATTATTATATTTCTAAATTATGTCTCGATAAAATTGCTTATATAGATCACATGCAACATGCACGTGTTCTAACAACATATAACAATTACAAAGTAAATTTTCCTATAATTTTCATACTCTTTTAACTTAAAAAATATTGATCAATTTGATCTCACCTGTATCTTGAATTCATAGGAGAAATGATCCACCGTTTGGGTTCAATTTGATTCTGGTTATAATTTGAAGCACCCAATGGTGGCAGCATGAGCTTCGACAGGTTCTGCAAATTGAAACTTCCTGAACTCCTACTGTGAAGATCTTCTTCATTATGGTGTAGCCTCTCCGATTGGTCCTGTTGGTTTGTCTGGCTACTACTCTTTCTCATACTGGAGGCTAAGTAGAGACTGTGTGGAGAAAATTTCATCTCCATTTTGTCAAGTTCACTTACTGAGAATATTGGGGTTGAGAGAGAGAGAGAGAGAGAGACGTGGGAATGATATTTAAAAGGAAAACTTCATGTCCATTTGGGAGATGTGAACAAGTTTCAGTGTGTGTTTCAATAGCACTTAGAGAGAGAGAGAGAGTTTTGGAATTATATTCACAGTGAGTGGTTGCAAGAAAGTAGAGAGAAGTGCCAAAGGTAGCCTAGAGGGCCAGCCAGCAAGAATGAGAGAGAGAGAGAGAGTGAGAGGATGGGTGGTGGGCCTGTGAAGCAATAGTGACACTGAAATGAGGTTTGAGGGATGGGCATAATGGAAAATACGTTCAGGGCTGTAGTAATTGAAGTGTAAGATAAGGTTTCATTGCAAATCATGGAGGTGTCCAATAGGCTTGTTAGCTGTGGTATGTGACCAAGGGCCATCTCTCTTTTTCTATGTGCTTAGGGCTCGTGTGCATACACGGGTAGTTAGTGTGTATAATCCGTGTGCAAATAAGAATGAATTAGAAAGATACAAAAATAAAAAGGTATTAGAAGAGTTAAATTTAGGTGGTTAAATATGTTAAAGAAAAAATAATAAGTGGTGAAATGTAGTAAAAAAAATTATGTGAAAATAAATGTGTTAGAAAAAAAAAATGACAAGTGGTTATATAACTCTAATAGCTATCAATAAAGGGAGAAGATACGACAGCTACCCTCTCTTTTTATTAATAGTATAGAATTTTAGAAAAATAAGATAATTAATGAGGTATTTTGTACTCTCTTATATGTTAGGTGAGAATCAACCACATTCACATCATTTGAACTACCAATTTGATCTCAAATGATGATTAGAGTTGTGATGCCCTAAAACTAGAAGTCTTTTGTCAACTTATTGATCATTCGTCAACTCGTGAATATTTTTGTGAATGTCGCATAACCCGACACCACAACACAACATCTTATTTACTGGGGTCATAATATTACAAAGTTTTGATAGAGTCTCCCTTGTACCGGATACTTTCAAACGCATAACTTGTATACCATTCAATCACATAACCCATCTAAGGTCCAATATACATCATTTTACTCTAATTTATTGTCTATTTGTATCATTTGAACAAAAGAACCCAAGACGCAAAAGCATAAGAATTTTTTTTTAGAATTTGAAATTTCAAGAAAACCTACTGATAGAAGATTACAATGTTTTATCGGTAAGAAACATTCTGGAAAAGTTCTATCGATGAGAAAACTCACTGGAAAAGTTCTACCGCAAAACTTGAAGTTCTACTGATAGATTTAGCTTACTGGAAAAGTTCTACCGGTAGAAGAACTTGTCACTCTACTGGTAGGTATTATCAGTTTTCCTACGATTCCTTCCTCTTTCAATTTCAATCTATTTCAAACTTATACAACATCATACAAAACTCATATAACATCAATTTTAAGCAAAATACAGTTTATATGAGTTCACTTTATAATTCTTTACAATATTACATGTCCAAAACTAAATAATATAAATTTTTTTACAAAACATGTTTCAAAAACTACATCTCTGCTTTTCTTCAATCACAAGAGCCCGATTGAGAGCAAACTACCGGCGTATATCCCGCACTTGAAATGTTGTCCTCATAAAGGACGAGTCACGTTCCATAGGGTATCTCCTAAAGAGGTTACTCTCCAACTTAAAATCATATGAAATGTTCACATACCAATTTCAATAACCAACAATTAATTCACTCAAGAATATGCAATTCCTAATGCATCTTCTATGTCATGTCATGTTATGAGATGAGACTTACACATGCTACTCAACCTGAACCCATACCGGCCCATAAACACATGCAATGTCATGAGTATAAAACTGGGCATTCCAAGCCCTCGCCATTGATGTTGTACATCCAATGACCTTTTAAAAATAAATCATGTGTCTTTATTGGGTATTCAGATTTTGGAATATCACTGCCGGTTCCGTACACTGTTACACTTTTTTGGACTTACACCGACAAAAGTGTATAAACTAGTAACCGGGTTTTGCACCTGAGGGAGTATCTAGCCCTTCTTGTTATACCGACACAAGTTTTTCATGCAACCCGTGAGACTTTGTTGAACATTGGTCCAACTATACGGAGCTCACTTGTCAACCACCAAGAGTGATGTTTCATTAAAAAATATCCACACACACCCATACTCATGTCTAATGCCCACGAATGCAATGTTTACCGTGCTTATGTAAATGTAAATATAAAATTATAATTCTCAACTATGTTCAATATGTCATGACCACAATATGAATAATTTCAATATCCAATCAAATTTTTTCATGGTAAATTACATCATACGTATATAATCACCATCAACAGCCTTAATGCCAATATATCATAAGCATATGTCAACATTTTTCAACATCAAATTCTAAGCATGTTACCACATAACTAATGCAATTAACACACTTAATCCACATAGATATTTAATCAAATACCTTCAAGGCACCAAATCATGTAATTATATAAGATGTTCAATTTCATCACATAACTCAAGAAATCACATTAAGTAATTTCTACGTACTCAATTCAAGATATAATTATTTTACCCATTTCTATACCCATTTTTCACATTTTAACTGTCATATGTAAGTGGTAAACATGAGATTGCATCTCTAACACCCTACCCATTCCATATAACAGCCTTAGGTTGGAAATAAACCTAATTAGGAGAAAAACTCTACCTCTTGAAGAGTAAAACAAAGGTAGAAAGCCTTCAAGAACGCCAATGAAGCTTTAGCCTTTGATTTTCCCAAAATCCCATTTTTGAATCTTTGATGAAATCCATCATTTTTGGTATGGTTTTATAGCCCTCGACAACTAGAACGTATTTTGTTCTTGGCTCGAGATGATTTGACCAAAGGAGCGGTGAAGATTGCAGAGAGAAGGATCGAAACTCTATATTTTCCCTCTCTTTATTCTTCCAATGAAAACCCAGCTGAAAATGAGGAAAAATCTGATATTCTTCCCTATTTATACCTCTTGGAATGTTTGACCCTCGTCACGTCATACGTCCTCCATTCCTAAGTCTGATTTTGTCCCAAAACGATTAAATTTTGGTCCGGTTCAAGTTCAAAATATTTTTATATAAACTTCATTTAAATTATCTTTTAATTTTCAAAATTAATTCCATTTCTCGTTTTTAGGTTATGCGACACCCGATCGCATCGTAAAACGCAAAAAATTCGACTGTCTCGAAATTTGACAAAAATTGACTAACTAACTAGATTTTGCGAGACGAATCTAACGGTGAGGTCTGTTTCGTCATCCGAGCACTAGAAAATTTTGGATTATCAACTCGTACTACAGTGACAAATTATTATTTTGCCATTTTTCATAAAATTTTAAATTTACCCAAATTTTACAAGAGTAGTGTGATATAATTCTCGGGTCTTTTGCTGAGAACTTCATTCTTATGACTTTTTTCTTTACCTTAGCAAAAGTTTTCATGGCTGGTCATGTGCCCCCACGAGTTCTTGTGCCTTGGTAGAGGCTTATGCTTCTGCCTAGATTTATGTCACTAGATGTTGCGTTTACAGGCAAGCCACAAATGATGGCCACCCCTATCTTAGGGTTGGATGCCCAAACAATAAGCTAAGTATTTCATGTAGCCGGTACTCCACAGAAAGATTAGCTCTGAAGTCCAATCATATCACTCACAGGGGGTATTCTATTAGTAGACATCTTTCATGTGACAGATACTTCATAAAAAGATTAGCTCTGAAACCCAATTTTATTTACTAGTGGGAGGTGTTCCATGGTAGTTATGTGGTTGTAATAAGCCTAGATCAAGACCTAGGTTCAAATCTTTTGGATTAACTACTCGTTCCTTCCAATACCCACGAGTTCAGATTTGATGGTCGGAAGTCCAATTTCTAGGGGGATGATTGGGCCAACCCATCCTTGTGATTCTATTTTTGGCTCGCTGGTTGAACGTCTAGTCAAAGATTGATACAATGGGTTATCTTTTAATAACATGATCTTGAATAATGTTAGTGCAATCTCAGGATTGCAACTCTTTATCTCGTTCATCATTTCACAATAACAACTTCATCATATTTCTTCTTTAAAAAAATTAGTGCTCTAATGTCCTTTGGATACCTGTTGCTAGTAATGAATTGAGCAGTAAACTACTTGGCCAATTACACCCAATTATTAATTGAGTTCCTTGGGAGATGATTGTACCACTTCATGGTTGAATATTGTGCACATCAGTGCTTCATTTTTCCTGTGAACTGTCATGAGTTGTCTGTAGTGGCAGATATGGGCAGTCAGATCTGTCCGATCATCATACAGTTTAAAGCTTAGGATCACTAACTTTCTAGGGATTATTTCATTTTCTATCCACCTTGTGAAGAGGGGTACTTCTATTCCCATAGAGTACTCTCTTGGCTAGCTCTTACTCTGGGTGCTTTAATCGGCTGTCCTCCTGGTTATAAAGTGCCTCCAATTGTCCTCCTGGTCCTCCATCCCAGTAAATTTCCTCATTTCGTGCCTATCACGTGTGTCTTCTCTACAACTTCCTCGACGCTAGTCAGGGCCAGGGCTACGCTCTGCTCGGGAGAACTCTTATTTAATCTTGGTTATCCAATGGTCGAACTCCTCTAGGACCTCACGGTCCTATTTCGGCTCCTAGTTCTCCTGTGTGAGCTTTTGCTCCTCCTTTTGGAACCTCTTGAGCATGGCGTCACGGGCATAAAGTTGGTCCTCGAAGAACTGAACCAATTTCATAAAGTCGGAGGCCCCCTCCTCCCGCGTCTGTTCAAGGGACATCATCTTGGGGGTTTACATTGTTTCGCAAGTTATACCGCTTAGGGGATGTATGCTGGAAATCCTTCTGTCCTTCATTTGAGCTCTTTGCAATACTTTCCCTCATGTTACTATTTGAGGGTAAGGACACTTGGTAGTTACACTCAGGATCGTACTCATCAGACTACTAATCATTGTGTGGTGAACCTAGCATGCTTCATAGGTTAGACATGGATGAACCTATTGTTTTGTTTCCCACAAACGACGTCAATTGTACGAGAAAAAAATCTCGTACCTTTAACTGATGGTGATGTGGAATCTGAAAAGAGGGTTCTCTTGGGAGAAACGGACAAACAACACCTTCTTCTTTCTCGGTCATAATTATGTCACTCCAAATAACTCTTTTCAGCACGTGCAAACTACTACGGTCCAAGTCCAGTTGTCAAATGACGATAAAAAACTCTGCACATCAATGTTTCGTTTTTTCTTGTTAATTGTCATTAGTTGTTTGTAGGGATGGATGTGGCGGTTAGATCTGTCCAGCCATCGTAGAGTTTGAAGTTCGGGATCACTAACTTCGTCGGTATCCTTTCTTTTTCAATCCATCTTATGAAGGGGGATACCTCTATTCCTACGTAGATTCTCTTGGCTAACCGTCTAACCAATTCCCACAGAAATTCTAAACCACTTCGCTAATCGTTTCTCGAAGTGATATGAAATTGAATGATCACGATCCATTCTCTTAAATCTAAACTTTCTTTTTTGGTGGTTTAGTCCCGATCCAAGTGATATGTACTTCCAAGGAAGTACTACCTCCATATTATTGGTCACTATCCCAAACTACCATCTCGTTGAAATAGGGTGCACCGAGGTATGTACAATCTTAAATGAATTTCACACCAAGAGGGTTAATGATTGAATACTAATTGTCAAGTTCTTAGTCTGAGTTATAATATTATTTATTTTAGGCTATGCGTACACAACTTTGAAATATATCGTATAGTTTATGAACTCCCCAATGGACTTCACCAAGTGACGTGGGATTGAATTAATACAATCCCTCATACTACCGCAACATCAATATATCATGATATAAACACATGCATACATATAATATGTATAGGTTGAAAATTAGAGTCAAGGACTTGATTATTAACAAAATTAAGCAAGTCTTGGCTTGATTATCGGTCAAAAATTAAAGAAGTGGGTGGAAGTCATGTTATTGTGCACAAACACATACTTATGTATATAAATGCACTAAGGGTAACTCGTGTCTGAAGACACGGTGCAATATGAATGGTTTTGAAAGAGATGTTAGTGATCGTCAAATGAATCCATTTGAGACCGTCAAATAGACTTATTGAAACCTGTCTTGTTTTATATTATAGATGTGTTAAAATTTGAAGTGATGGGCTTGATTGTTAACAACAGCTGGCTTTGTCATTTCAAATGGGACTTAAAGAGGTGGGGGATATAACAACAATAAGTTCTACGGATCTATTCGAGACGGTTAATCTTATATCGAAAAAGCAATTGTATTAATAATAATGGAGAATATAATAATAATTTATTCTAACATATTTGTGCTTGCTCCTATGTGAACGCATCCAAATGTAAATCTTAGGTTTTCAACAAGATATGGCATATATCAAATGTGTCTCAAAAAGTAATTCTTTCATTTGATGCTCATTCCTAAGTGGTTACACCTTTAAGGGTATATTTTTAAAAGTAGATTCCTTCCTATTCAAATTATGGTCTCGTTTGATTATTATTCTTGAGTAATTACACTTTTTTATCGGTATACCGGGATATTCTTATGTAAAATACATTTTTTTTATTGTGGTTGAAATATTTATTGTGATTAAAATGTTTACGATAATTAAATAGTAAATATATCTAAATTTTAATTATTGTTTAAAAGTTAATTGTAAAGTAAATCGTTGAATTCAAAAAATTTAGACCATTGTTGTCTTTTGTGGTAAAAACTCTTTTATATTATTATATAAAATTTTAAAAATAAAAAAATATTTTATTATATTCAAATAGTTGTCTCCTCAAATCTAGATCACTCTATTATACTTTGTTACCAATTTTCTAAATTTTAGATCATATATCAAGAAATCAACTGGGTTTAATTTAGTTGATTATTCTAAATACTCTCATAAAATTAGCGGGTCGATACATGCAAAAAGATAAAATAACCGATATCTTGTGTATTTCTCTTTTTAAGAATCGAATAATGTAATTCTTATTTGTCCGCGTTGAAGGTTTATATATATATATTTAAAAATTTATAATTTTTTTTAGACTTTATTTTAATAGTTATTAATAGTGACATATTAAAAAATAAATCACTTATCATTAATGGGATCTAAAAAATTGATAGAGAAAGAAAGATGGTTAATTTGGTGTCATCATCTTAGTGGAAATTTCTGGTTTGTCGGCCTTTTTTATCTGCTGAAGTATTTGAGACCTGGTGGACTTGCAGTTGGACCTCTCTCTCTCTCTCTCTCTCTCTCCTCTGGTGGACTTGTGGTTGGACACTTGGACCCCTCTCACTATCTCGCGAATCTTCCAGCACCACAGACAGGCTAGTTCTCTTTACTCTTTGCTATTTTGTGGTTGATGTGACGTTCTTCATATTTTCTTGTAATGATTTTCATTTGGACATAATTTATTATTAGCCTATTTATTTATTGTCGGTGAATTGATTGTGAACATTGATACTAGTTGAGATTAGGGGTGGTTACCTTACTCTACGGGTAGAAAATATATTTTTTTGTATTCTTATCCGATATTTTGCTGAAAATTTTTTTTTTGGCCTACCCTACCCGATAGCTTTAGTATTCTTACCCGCCTTCCTATCCAATTAATTAGGTAGGAAGTCGGGTAGGAAGTCGGATAAATACTTTTGTAACTATTAATTTTGGATCATTTTAACAATTTAATTAAATAACATCCACCAATTTAACAACATATTAAATCAATAACATTAAAATAAAAAACAACTATAACAACAATTATAATAAAACACAAAAAAGTATGAACATCAATCCACCATAATTGTTCCACAAATATAATAACAATTAATTTAAATTTAAAGAATATGAAATACAAAATTAATGCGGGTAGGGTAGGGTAGGAATGCGAAAATAAATGGCTATTCCACATTCCTACCCGATTTAATCGGAAGAACAAAAACTCTTCCGCATTCTTACCCGATTTTTGGGGCTAGCCATTTTTTATGGTAGGGTAAGATCGGGTAGGGTAGGAACTTGCGGCCAGTCAGAAATTTGAACACCCATAGTTTAGATTTTTTTTTTTTTTTGGATAACAGGGAAAATTTTTGTTTTTGGTGAGTAGATACGCGTTTATATCACTCAGGTTCGTGAGTCTAAATAAAATTGAGAGCAAATTCAGGTGTATGAATTGATCCCTCAACCAATATACTAGTTAAATTAGGACTTGCGTTTTGGTGAAAATTTAAGTGAGAATTTAAACTTATACCAAAAACTTGGATATGATTCGTTCAAACAACTGAGATCCGTTCTACCAACCAACCATATTTTTTGTCGTTTAGACAAGGGTACTAT
>CM042189.1:32952339-32986753 GCA_023539305.1 Ilex asprella
AAGGGTATATTTGGACTTTTAGATTGAGTTTTTACTTTGACTTAAATGTTTTATATCCATACTTGCAAATTTGGCGCGTGCAGTACAATTTCTGTCAAAAGTGATAGAAATAGTAACGGTCACACTTTAGTCCAAAAATACAAGGGGGTTGTGTGTTGATTTTTGAATGACAAGGAGGTGATGTGCACAATGACTAAATCACAAGGGGGTAAACTAGTTCTGGGAATGTAAGTGTAATTTACCCCCACCCCCACCCCCACCCCACTCCACTCCACCCACACACACAACCATAGTGGCCATTACATCAATTGAACTACCATGGTAGGTTTCCTTCTTCGTGTGTCATATTAAAGAAGGTGAATACCTAGGTTCTCGAATAGCTCGTGGCATGTCGATTTCCACCTAAATCGGTTAGGTATTTTTTGGTAAGTTTCACTTGTTAGAGTCGAAAAGGTTTAAGACAATTTAAACTCGTACAATTACATTTTTGGAATACATTTAGATAAGAGTATGATATATCTTTATCTTATTTCACGCTTGAATGATATGATAGAAATAGAAAAAATATGTAAGCCCCACGATGTGATATGAAATCATATGTTTTTTATTACAATGAGACATTGTTTTTGGTTCTAATATCCTTTGCCCAATTTAGTTTTGATTCAATGTAAGGATATTTCAGTAATTTTAAATCTCCAGAGTGTAAATTTGGACTCTTTTTAATATATTACCCCATGTGGGTGTATGTAAGCGTGTACATGGTACATGGACTCTTTTTAATATATTCACTCTTTTTCCATAAATCAAATAACTCATTTGTGTTGAGATTTATTAAACTCGTATCTGACACATTTATAATCACATAAAATAGGTTTGTAGCATATACAAGTCGTGGTTAGTTGTATATGCCTGGTGTGTATTCAAGTTTGTGGTGATCCATTTATTAAGTAAGCCTAGCAAAATATATTTATTTTTTGGGTAAGGCTATTAATTTTAAATTGGATGATCTACAACCATTGGTTTTGAATTGAATGATCTACAACTATTTATCAAAAAAAATAATGAAAAATCATACAATAAAAAAATAATAAAATAATGAATGATCTACAACCATTAAAAGTGAAAGTAAAGAACCGAAAATGTACTTTTCAGAATAGTAATAAAATTCCGAGGGATTGTGTGTTGGGCAAATGGCACTTTGCATCTTGAAAGATTATAAAAATATCAATTTGCATCACGAAAGATTAATTATTTTAAATTACACCCTCAATGTTAATATTTGGTGACAATGTGGCCCCAAGAGTGACGGACGTCGAACATGTTGATAACCCAAGCTATCACGTGAGATGCACGTGATAACCAAAAGGGCATTTATGTAAAAACACCACAGACCCAATTCTCCCTTTTATTCTGGCGCCATAGCTGGACCTGAATTGATTTTGCCATAATACATTCCATGCTAGCATTGAAGAAAGAAGGGGTAGAAGAACAGAGGAGAAAGAATGGAGGGCTTTTGTTACCGCGGTGAGAGAGCATCAATAAAGACTTCATGGACAGAGTTAAATTTTGGGAGGTGATTTCTTTGCTGCAATAACAATGGCGTAAAATCGTTGTCCTTATTTTTTTGATTTATTAAAAATTCCATTTTCATAGCCAGGCTTTTCGTCAATGTGAATATCTACATTTTTGCAAAGTTTTGCATTTTCTAAATCATTATATGGTGTTGTGTTTTAATGTGTGCAGATTGATTGATTGTGTGGTTTTTTTGTATGGGTGGACCCTCCAATGTGTAGTCGAGCTCGACAAATAATACCCGATTTGTTGTATCGAGTGATCAGGTTGGAGACAGAGCTAGAGCTTGAGAGAAACAAAAACAATTCAAAAGTACTGAACAAAAGTCTAATTGTTTGTTTGCTGCTCATTTTTCTGATTATTTTCTACAATGCAGGAGTTGAATATGATGGTTTAGATGGGAAGTCGAGTTGTCTGAGTGTTTCTCATACTATGATGACTCACTGTCTAATGCATTATCAAAAGCCACAACAATACCACCCACATTATTTCCCCCATAAAATTGTTGTGCATTTGGGATACGATTTGACTCTGTTTGGCTTTGATCAAGGACATCTCCTCTGATGTGTTCAACATACACATCAAGCACTTTGTACTTGTTGACCCACTTGCCCAAACCCAAAACATCCTCATCTTTATCTAAAATTTTCCATCCATTAGGAATTCTAAGATGGGATCTGACAATTCCCCAGTACCCCAAATTCATATCTTTCAACATATTGTCCAGTTCTATCAACGAAAGTTGGTCTATGTGACACAAATCAAGGTGATTCACCCTCCCTCCAACGTACCCATGTTGGAATTAGCCATTATGATGCATTCTGATTGTGAAAATACCATCACCATTGTCTGTAGCCAAATTCAAACAAAAAGACTACGTTCACAATTAAAAAATGAAAAATCCAAACAAAAAGACAACATGCACATTTAAAAGTGTGACCCCACAAACAAAACAACCCAATTGTTTAATACCCCAACAATATATATATATATAACCAAATTCAATCACGTGAATAAGCTAAAAAAAAAAAACAAAAACAATAGAATACAAAGTACAAACTCATTTCTAAATAATACAATGCATAACACAAACATTGAAATCGGAATAAAAGCTTTTTACCATAAACACTCACACTGCACAATATATTTTCTTACCGTAATTCAATATTTCTTGTCTGTATTTCTCTTCCCTTTCCACTTAAGACATTTTTCAATTTTCAAGCTTCAACTCGCAACCTTCAACCAAAGCAGCAATAGAGGCCTTTTGATAAGCTAGAACGGGTTTTGATTTGCTGAAGGATTTCGATTAGCCAATGTGTTTCAATTTTGGGGAAATTGGGTCTGTGGTGTTTTTACATGAATGCCCTTCTAGTTATTACGTGCATCTCATGTGATAGCTTGAGTTAATAGAAAGTTCGACGTCCGTCACTCTTGGGGCCACACTGTCTCCAAATATTAACATTGAGGGTGCAATTTAAAACAATCAATCTTTTGTGGTGCAAATTAAAATTTTTTACAAACTTTTAGGGGATAAAGTATCATTTGCCCTTGTTTGTTTGATGGATTTTGGGGGGTATGATATGATAGGTATAAAGAATAAAGTTGGTTAAACTTGTTAAGCCCCATACTACACTCTCGACTCATAGTTGGTTCGGAGGATTAAACCCACTTACATGGATTTCGATAAACCCATGAAGGGATTTCATATATGCCATCCTAGGATAGTTATTCCAAATGACCTTTCTACTTCTAATAATATCCTATCTACCAAATATGAAAATTTTAAGTTCACAGAAAAAATGTGTACTTAAACAAATATGAGTATGAATTGGATAGACTTGTGGGTATTTTCGTCAATTACATGAGAATTTTTTGGTTATAATTGTGATTAGTCTATCGATCACACACATTTTTATTACACTCCCCAGTCAAGGAATTGGAAATAATTTGTGTGTGCATCCCATGCACCAAAGACAGGTTGAGTTTGAAAGGATTTGATAAAACCAATACAATCCTCCTACGCTAAAAACATGCAAACATTCCCTTATTCTTTTATTTCAGTAGTGGGCCTGTTTGGTTGATGGATGAGATTGGGGCAAAAAATCCAGTCCAATCCAGCCCAATGGGTTTCGCATCTAGGATTGAATATTTTTTTCATCCTATCTCATGTTTGGACACCTAAATTAGAGTGTATTTGGGGCTCCCGTAAAAAAGTGAAGGTTCCTTTTGATAAAGACTAGAATGTCCTTCTTATTATGTAAATATCGGACATTCATTCGGGACAAACTTGTCTTTTCACCAATGAATCCATTATACTATGATGTGAAACCCACCCCTGGATTTCCCAAAGTATTCATACGTGGGTTTATTGGAACTATTCATGTCAGGCTACGATTAAAAAACCTCAAAAACATGCATCAAAGATGCCAACTAAGCAAAGGATAAGCGATGGAATTAGACTATTTTTTCAAATCTAACCATTTTATTCCACCCAAGCCATCGTACTAAACATGCCCACAAAAGTCAAGGTTGCTAGTAAAACGGAGCGTTAAATAGACTTGTAAGTGGTAAAAATGTGTTACCTCTTACGTTCATAACTTCATTACTAATCCTATGTGTATACTTATCAACTTTTCCTGTAAAACGAACAAATTATTCAGGATTGAAGTGTTTCGATCGAAAGTATTCCAATATTTAAGTCAGTAATGGAATGATAGAAGAATGCTTATAAAAAAAATTGTGCGTACTTTTTACTGTGCATCCTCAGTCCTTTAAATAGGGTTATTCCTTCTTCTAGGGTTCCCATTATTGATGAGGCAATGTGGTACACCCTGTATCATTCTCAGATATTGGCTAAGGATCGTTGAAAATCTCTCCACATACTCCTCCAATCACCTAGCTATTCGGAGTTGTGGATCGTGCTTATTCATAGTACCTAAATTTCTTGATTGTAGGCGCTTCCCTGTGATTCAGTTAGAACCATATGTCCAATAGAGCTCGGCCTTGTAAATCGAATGTCTTTCTATCGTTTCCAAGTTCTTTGTAGGATGCTTCGGCATTATAAATCGAGTTTACCTAGTTTGGTTTGGCTCCAATCTTACTACTCTTTTTGGGACCCATGTGACCTGTCCCATTGTATCTACACGAGTAAATTATTCATCTGTATACGTGGCATGATTTTATGCTCATTGATACTTATCTTACAACCCACACATAAGGTGCGAAAAAGTAACACAAAAGTCTGCATTTTTGAAGTTACAGTGTTCTTAGAGTGTGTTAATTGATGAAACGCGTAATATTCAATTTGTGTTTAATATTATTTTAGTTCATATTATGTCGAGTTTATGTCAATCTTTGTGTCTTTTTCATCTTGGTAAAAACGACACTCCTAGAGTCTCTTGTATGACCACGTCTTTTTTGGGTCTCTTCCGATGGCTCTACTCTTTTGGCATCAGTGAAATTGCAAAGAACCTTCAAACGCGTCTTAGAGTGTCCCCACAATTGCTAATTAAATCAATGGTTGTGAAGTTTCTTTTGTCAATGGCTGCCAGAATGAATATCAAACAAGAAGGGTCAGATCACTAGGAAATAATTTATGTTTTTTATAAAGTTTTTCTTTGAAATTTATTTTAAATAAAAAAACTATTATGTTAAAAATAATTAAAAAATACTTGATTATTATTTCCTAGATAGCCATACACCTTAGTCTTTTTCTCTAGACCTCTCGAAAAAGTATAAAAAAATACTTGAAGGATACAATTCCTCATCCCCCTAGAACAAAAAAAGATTTTTTTGTAGTTCTTAGTTTGGGAAGGTGGATTGTTAGATGTTCTATTTTATTTTTTAACTAAAGTTAAAGCTAAACATGTGCTCGAGACATAAACTATTTACCTATCCAATAAGATAGATTATAATTTGAATTTTATCTTCATATATTTTTTCGGCAAATCATATCACTCGTTTTTACCACACCTGCCTGAAAACCTAGTATGAATGTCAAACAAGAAGGGACGTCACTAAGATATCCGCATGTTAAAAAATTTAGGCATGAGTTATGACTAGGATAAATGATGTATAAATTTTAGAAAAGAGGGAAAACATGGGTAATCAGTTGTAGGCACATATATGTATTACTATATATCAACTAAGTTTTGAAGAAATAGTCCCTTAATTATTCTAATTTAGTCCCTTAATTATCAATTTCGTCTTAGTTAAGTCATTTCATCAATTTTCGCTATTAGATCAAATGAAGACATATGATCTAACGGTGCAAATTAATCAGATTGGACTAGTACCCATTTGATATACTGGTAAAAATAGAGAAAATGACTTAATTGAAACAAAATTTATAGTTAAGAGACTAAATTGAGACAAATAAAATTTCAAAGACTAAATTAAAATCGAGAGTAAAATTTAAGGACCAATTATAATATTTAGCCTAAAAATATTAACAAAAGGATTAGGTGGAATTTCCCATCAGTTCACTATCACCAGCACTATCACTTTGAGTTTGAATCACGTGGGGATGCTTTAACCAATATTTTGGTTTGACTGTGACTGTTCCATGAACCTTCCTTTTTGCCTTAATATAAATTTGATATAATGATTTTATTTTTGTTAATTTAGCTAAACAGTTCTACATCTTGACAATCTCTCTAATGAATTTGAGTTGTATAACTAGGCATAGGCATGTCAAAATACAACACAATTTAATTATCCGACATAAATTGATATAAATTAGCGAGTTTGTGTTCGACTTCAATAAATTTGAATAACAAACGGCTGGATTTGCTAAACCAGCTTATTAAACAAATCGTGTTCAGTGAAGTATATCAATTCGTTAATCACACGGTTATCTATTTAAATTTTAGGAATATTTGGAGGGCAGTCCACAGGTATGATCTTTTTGGTCAATTAGTCCATCTGCCGATGTTCGTACTTTCAGGTAATTAAGGACAAATGAGTGAGAAAAAGACAATAAGGAACCTAAAATAAATATAGATCCTAAAAATTCTCATCCATATCCTAAACAATCTCACCTGGATCTCTCTTGTTTAAAATCTCTCTCTCGCAGTGAAAGAGGAAGAGAACTGAATTGTGTGAAATTTCACACCCATAAATGGGTGAACTGCTTGTATTTATAATTATAGAAAGAAGGAGTCATGATAAGAATTAATTACAAGAGTCATGATAAGGATAAATTACAAGAAAAGCTAGAACTCTATAACTGAAAGATAGAGTTGTAAATCTAAATTAAAAGTTTGTTACAATTGATCTTTTGTTATCCGTTTATTACTCCCCCACAAACTATTGGTGGGAATCAGCAAGAGTTTGAAGAAACAAAGAGGTAGGCAACCTTTTGGTGAAGATGTCAGCCAAGTGTTGATGTGAGCGAACAAACTTGACTTGAAGTGTTCCATTAACAACAAGATCACGAACAAAGTGATAGTTGATTTCAATATGTTTAGTCTATGCATGGAGAACCGGATTGGCAGTCATGTGGACTGCACTGAGATTATCACAATTGGTGCATTCACTGTAGCTGGGGATGGTGGTGTAACCTGAACCGGGACTGAGAGTGAGGTAGAGACAATTGAGTCATGGATGAAGATGTAAAGCCTGAAGCTGGCTGTTGAGTTGCTGCAAATGGAAAATAATCTTCTTTAAAAATAACATGACGAGAGATGTAAACACGACCAGTTTATGGGTCGAGACAACGGTAGCCCTTGTGGTTAGAACTATATCCAAGCAAGACACAAGCAATTGATTTGGGACTGAGCTTTTCGGAGTGATAAGGACAAAGACATGGAAAAAATTGACAACCGAAAGTCCGTAAAAATGAGTAATCTGGTGGAGACCGAAAGAGCATCTCATAAGGGGAGCGACCCTGTAGAGTTGGCGTCGACAACTTGTTAATAAGATATGTTGCTATTAAAAAAGCTTCAAGCTAGAATTTTTTAGGCATCTTGGACTCAAACAGAAGAGCAAGTCCCATCTCGGTGATGTGTCGATGCTTTCATTCGGCCACACCATTTTGTTCCTGTGTATGTGGGCAAGAAATTCTGTATAGAATGCCACAATCATCCAAATATTGTTGAAATGGTCCTTGTGTCAACTCAAGTGCACCATCACATTGAAAATGTTTAACAGTAGTGGAGAATAAATTTTTCACCATTGTTTTAAAGAGACAAAAACTAGTTAAAGCATCAGACTTAATTTTCAAAGGATATATCCAAGTGTACCGACTATAATCATCCACAAAAATAATATAGTAACGATATCCATTAATAGTGCCAACTGGAGAAGGTCCCCAAATATCACAATGAACAATATTCAACGGAATGGTGGATAGATGCTCTGAATATTTAAATGGTAATTTGTGACTCTTAGCTAGCTGATAGGATTCACAAAATTTATTCACTTGCAAAAAATCAGAAAAGTTCAAAGTCTTCTGAAGGATAAGAAGTGTATTGGAGGAGGGATGTCCCAATCTGCGATGCCACACATTTAAAGGCACCTGAGTGCCAATAAGAGTAACTGAAGAGTTGATGGATGAGTGATGCGAAGTCGGCAATGAATACAGATTACCCTTGAGTGGACCCTTCATGATTGTTGTCTTGGTGTGAAGATCCTTGACACAAAAACCCCAAGGAAAGAATTCAACAGAGCAATCATTATCACGTGTCAACTTTGAAACAGATAATAGATTTTGAGCAAGATCAGGTACAACCAGAGTATGATTAAGACGTAAGGCTTTCGACGATGTAGGATTAATAGTGGAACCTATATGGGAAATAGAAAGAGCCTTACCATCAACCACATAAACATGATCAGGACCTGTGTAATTGGTGGAATGATTTAGCATAGCAGGGTCGAAAGTCATATGAGAGGTGGCACTGGAGTCTAGAATCCGTTGTCCTTCAGTAGGTGATCGAAAGTCGGAATTTCGTGGTGACAAATGAAAACTTGAGAATGCCTACTGAACCTGATGAAGGTTGCTATTACGGCTTGGAACATATCGAAACCTGCATCGGTTAGCTGTATGTCCATGTTTAGCACAAATTTAACATTTAAGATGCATGCGACCAGTAGCATTAGTAGAATGAAAGGGTGTTGAATTGCCCAAAGTCTGATTAGAAGTAGCAGAGAATTGTTTGGTGGAGGAGGAGTGGTGTGGAGAAGGGGGTGATTGAAATATGGGAGAATTGGATTGATTTTCTAGACGATGAGGTTTCTCCGAAGATGGGCCATGACGAGTTGGTTTATTATGATGGAAAGTGATACGGTTAAAGTGATTAAATTGTGGGGTGTTGGAGACATGGACAGCTGTAGGAGAATCAACAGTAGGTGATTGAGCATGGCCAAAGCCGCGCACAAGACGCTGCTCGTGAACAAGAAGGCTGGATCTTAATTCGTTAAAGGTTATGGGCGGACTGCAATGTTCAATTGCAGTGACAAAAGGACCAAATTCGGCACCCAAACCATTCAAGGTATAATGAACAAGGTCAGCATCCTTGATGTGTTCATTAATGGCAGCAAGAGAGTCAGAGAGTGATTTGATACGATGAAGATAAGTAGTGATTGTTTTGGTGCCTTTCAATACACTTTGAAGGTCCTTTAGAAGATATGATTTTCGTGCCGTTGACTGTTGTTGATAAAAGTTTTCAAGTGCATCACAAGCATCCTTTGCAGTCCTAAGTCCAAGTATTTGAGAGGAAAGTGATTCAGTTAGTGTGGCATTAATGCATGATTTGACGAATTGATCTGTTTTGCGCCAAGTAGAGTAAGCTGGATTTGTTGTAGTTTGGCTAGAGGAAGTGGTAACAGTTGGTGATGGAGGAATGACTAAGTCGTCGAGAAGTCCAAGTAGATTGGTGCGAATCAGTATTGATTCGAGTTGATCACGCCAGAGAAGATAGTTGTTTTCATCAAGTTTTACGAAGACAAAATTGGTAATACTAGTGAGTGGAAAAGAGGTTGGAAGATTGGAAGATGCCATCACAGTAAAAAAAAAACTTAACAAATGCTTTTAGGCTCTGATACCATGAAAGAGGAAGGAATTGAATTGTGTGAAATTGCACACCCATAAGTGGGTGAACTGCTTGTATTTATAATTACGGAAGGAGTCATGATAAGAATGAATTACAAGAGTCATGATAAGGATGAATTACAAGAAAAGCTAGAACTCTATAATTTAAAGACAAAGTTATAAATCTAAATTAAAAGTATGTTACAATTGATCTTTTGTTATCCGTTTATTACACAAATCCTAAAAAATCTTCACGTAAATCTTTCTCTCTCCCATAGCTTAAAAAATCTTGTGTAAATTTCTCTCTCAAGTACATTTTTCCTCTCTCTCTCTCTTAACGTAAATCTCTCCCTCTCATAAGTGTGTGTGTGTATATATATATATATTAGAATGTTGCTATGTATAGTGCACTGTGAAAATTTATGTTATTATGACAATAACAATCCTTATCGCTGTGAAAATACGTTCTATTGTGACAATAACAACTACTACTGTAAAAATGTATGTTAGCGTGATAATAACAATTACTGTTATTATGAAAATATGTTCTTTTGTGACAATAACAACCATTGTAAAAATGTGTGCTAATAACAACTAATGTCACAATAAAAATATGTTTTATTGTGAAATTAAACAATTTGACAGTAACAACCATTACCGTTGTGCCAATATAGTGTTGATATGTCATTGTAACTGTGTCATTGTGGGTGTTATTGTGTCAATATGGTTAGGGATGTTCAAATTTTCAATTGGCCGCAATTTCCTACCCTATCCTACTAAACGGTTAACCTCAAATATCGGGTAGAAATGTAGAAGAGTCTTTGATTTTTCGATTAAATCCGGTAAGAAGGCGGAATACCCATCAATTTTCGCATTCCTACCCTACCCTACCCTACCCACAAAAAATATATTTAACTTTTTTTTATTTTTTTAGTAATTATAAGAGTACTTGTGTGGTATAATTTAAATTATAACATTGTTATTGTTGTGGATATTTGAGTTGCTAAAATATGGACTTTTTTTTTGTGTGGATTACATGATTTATGGTGAACTGGTGATTTATTAAAGTAGTTAGATTTTAATGTGTTTTCATATGGTTTAAACTTAAAATAATTGTTATTATATTTGTGTAACAATTATGATAGATTGATGCTCATGCTTTCTTATATTTTATTGTAATTATTCTTGTAGTTGTTTTATGTTTTAGTGTTATTGATTTATTGTGTTGTTAAATTGGTGTATGTTATTTAATTGAATTGTTAAAATGATCCAAAAATTAATAGCTATAAAAGTGTTTACCCGACTTCCTACCCGACTAATCGGGTAGGAAGTCGGGTTGGAATACCACACCTGATCGGGTAGGGTAGGCCAAGAAAATATTCTTCCACAAAGTATTGGATAGAAAGACGGAAGACTATATTTCTTATCCATAGGGAAGGCTGAACACCCCTAAATATGGTTATGTTACTGTGGTTGTTACTGTTACTATGTGTGGCAATGATGTGACCGTTATTATGTTGTCACTGTCACTATGTGTGCGTGTATGTGTGTATACTAGGGATAACTTGTATCTAAAGACACGGTACAATGTGAATAATTTTGAGAAAGATGTTGGTGGTTGTTGGATGAATATATTTGAGATCATTGGATGTTCTTATTGAAGCTTGTCTTGCTTTATGTATATATATATATGAGTGTGTGTGTGTGAGGAAAAGATGTGATAGAGAAAAGAGATATAATCAATGCAAAAGCCACATAAAATTTGGCATGCGTGAACAACTCAAGGTCAAAATAAGAAATAAAAGAAAGAAAGAAAGGAGCACATTGGATATGCTTATCAAATATTACATATCATATGTCCTTAATGACCCAATAAGTTCGCGAATGTCCTTATTGACAAAACAGATTGTCATATTATCCTTGGTTCCAATTTTTATTAAATTTTAAATAAGAGGTTGTTTGATACCACAACTTAATGCTTAAAATTGAAAACTTTATGCACTTAATAAATTAAACCCGTTTGATAACCTAAAACTCATACCACTTAAATGTTAAGCATTTTTTAAGTAGCAAGCCACCTACTTATCACTTAATGCTAAAAAATGTTAGTAAAGATTACGGGTATCCATGGGCCGGGTTGGCTCACGTGTCTTATTATTCGACTCAAAAAAATTAGGCCCGAAACTCGATAGGTCTGATAGTTGGTCCGCCCGAACCCGAGCCCAAACCTAATATCTTTTAAGAGAGGGCTGGAACTTGCCTCAAACCCACTACCCGACCCATTAGTCCGCCTACAAAAACCCATTAAAATTTGACCCAAGAACCTGCCCACCTAGAGGTACAACTTGGGTGGGCCAACCCGAGTTTAACCTGAGCATAACTAGAAAAAAATAAGACTTGGGTTGAAATTTTTAATACTTGAGTTCGACCTGGGCCAAAAAACCCTAACCCGAATTGAATTCGAGTAGGTCTCGGGTTTTTGGGTTCAACCCGAACCCGACAAATTAAAAAAAATATTATATAAAGCATTAGTACTAGGGTTTTTCATTTTTACTCTCTACATCTCACAGCGGCTTTCTCTGACTTTCTCGTTCTCTCTATCGATCTCAGCCCCTCTCTATCTCTCAGCCTCTCTCTCACTCTTTCTCAACCTCTTTCTCACTCCCTTTATGTGCCAAAGACCACAACGATGGTATGATCTAGTGGCTTTTGCATCTCAGATCTGATGACTATGATGTCAAAGGCCACAACGATGATCAAATCTGGTGACTGTGGTGTGGTGGTTGTGGGAAACAACTGTGGTGTGGTGACTGTGGTGGCGATGGGCAGTGGTAGTGGGGGTGGCTTTGGGCAGTGACTATGTGTAGTGGTTGTGGTGGCAATGGGGTGGCTATGGTATTTTGGAATTTTTGGTTTAATTTCTTTGTGTTGTGCTCTGATTGTTGTGGAATTTTTTTTATCTGATTTGTAACCCGAATTCAAACTTGAAATTAACCCGAATTTAACCCGAACGAATTCAACATGGGCAGTACTCAAGTTGGATTTGGGCTCGGGCTCGAGTTAAGGATCATATATGTAGGATTAGGCTAGGGTTAACCCTTCAATTCGCCTAACCCGTCCGAGTTGCACCTCTACACCCACCCAACTCGCCCTTTCACCCAATTGTTTGAAAAAAAATTGACTATGAAAACTTTAAAAGTTTGGTGGTAATATATGACTCTATTTTATTTAAATAAAATTATTCATTATTTACTTTTTATCTATTTTGACTCTACTTTTAATTCAAAAATATAATTTACAAAAATATTAAGTTGAAAACTTTTTAAATCAAATTGTATATATATAAAAAAAAGGGTCGCCCAGTGAGTGGCGGGTTGGGCTACGAGTAGCCTACCCCTACTCGAAGCTCCGCCCGATCTGGTCCGGCCGATGACTCTCTTGAGTAAAGGTTTGAGCCTACCCTACCCAAGCTCGGCCTGGGTGAAAACAAATTTGTGGGCCTAGCCTAACTCAACCATAGACACTCTTAGTAATGATTTTATAAATTCCTTATAATGGACAAATATATCTTCAATACATTTTATACCGTTAACTTTTTAAAACCCACCACCACCATTGTGTCGTCGCCATCACCACTGTCATCACCACCACTACCATCATTGTCGCCACCAACACTACTGGCACCACCATCACCATTGTGTCACCACCACCATCGTTGTCGTGACCACCACTATTGTGCTCCTGTCACCACCATCACCCCTATTATTGTGCCACCGCCAACATCATTTGTCGCCACCACCACCACCACCATTATGATGGTGGTTGTAGAAATAAGGTAATTGCGGTGAGATAGTTAAAAAGAATGACAAAATTAGAATAATAATAATTTTCAAACTTAAGTTTTTTATATTTATCAAACAACTTGATTCAATTTAACATTTAAATTTTAGTGGATATCAAATAATCTGTTAATTAAAAAATTCAACATTCAACACTTACAATTCATTATTCAATTTTTAATATTCAACTTTCAGTTTTATAAAATACCACCTAAGCATACCTATCAATTGAGCCTACAACATGTTTCAATTTTAATTTTAGAAGCTTATATTCCAATCCTAGACCAGCCCTCAGCAATTCAACACTCTACCTTAGTTGCCTTAGCACTGCACAATTCACACTCACGAGATCTCCAATTCCATTAGCCCTAGCCCTAACACTCTCTCTCTCTCTCTCTCTCTCTCTCTCAAGTGTATGGATGAGATAATTCTCCATTATTCATTTTTTCAAAGCAAAGTGCTTTAAATTTTACGATGATTAAAAGGAAGCAAAATGTTTTTAAAATGTTATTTTTTTTATTTTGTCACCTTTTTTGCTTCGAAATATATTATTGGTGGAATATGGTTTTTGATGAAGATGTTAGATGTTGAACTTGGGAGTACGTTTTTCTGGTTTGTTTTGGCTTTTTACTTTGAAATATGTTAGCTGTGGAATTTGATTTTGGGTTAATAGTATTTTTTATCCTTTAAGTGCGCGAGTTTTATGAATTTTTTCAATTTGATACTTAAAATATTCAATTCGTATTTGAGTTTAATATCAACTAAATAGTTTAAAGACTAAATTAACAAAATTGATATAATAAGGACCAAGTTTACAAAACATCCACACTTTATGAACCAAAAAAAATTATTATATGTTGGATGTTTTGAATTTGGTGTGTATAGAAATTTTATGATAAACAGATCAAATGAGTCTGTAATTGTAGCAGGTGGAAGGGTTATCATGTGAACCCAAAATTGGCCCAAACGACCCATTTATTTGTCGGGTTACACAGGTCATGTTGGGTAATTCACCAAATAAATAGTTTAGTCATATTTGTTTTTTACGACATGTTTAATAAACGGTTATTGGTCGAGTGATTTTTAATACTAAATTGTTTAAACCTGTCACTACCTTGCTTAATCCGACACGAATGTTAGACCTATTTATAACATTTAATATAGGATTCTAAGAAGATTTAATAATAATAAATAAACTATCAGTCACATTATAGGGTAAGTTTGGAACCGCACGAAACTCTCTGGGCATTACCTGGAAAAGAGGCTACTACGCATATGCGGAGAAGTTAAAGAGAAGCAAACGCAAAATAAAACAAGTGGGGGATTCTCCTCGAAATTCCTTTGAAGAGAAGCCTATTGTTGTAGGAACTTTCCACACGTAACATATTTCCAACATAGAGTTGACTCCAAAAGATAACAAATGGGACACTTTATATTTTATCAAACTATAAATCATTCACGTTCACATTCACATTCACCACCACCACCACCACCCACAACCCACCATCTGAAACAAAATCTCCTGCCCACAACAGATTGGTAGGCAAGATGATGTTTAATCTTGTGATCAAATTTGCAGTTTTTCTCTGCTTTCTCTCTCTAAATTTAGTCTCTTCTTCTCTCTCCAACCCACCTACATGTCCACTGGATCTAAACTACGTCAAAACTATTCCATGGGACTCCTCTTCCTGCCAGAACCACCATGGAACCACCACCACCACCGGAAATGATGCATTAACCACATGTTGTCAAACACTCCTCAGCCTCTATGGTGTAGCCTTTGCTCAGTACCTCAAAAAGACCTCTCTTTTCAGGCTTCCTGACCTCCTAACCTCCATTTCCTGTCTCTCTGACCTCCAAACAAACCTTAATTATCTCTCTTTACCCACCAATCTCACCTCCATATGCTTTCGACCCCAACAATATGTCAACACAACAAATATTTGTGCAAATGTCCAAACCAAACAAGACTGGCTCGATAAGATCGGACCATCCACTTCCCTAGACACTGCCTGCCGGCCAGACCTCTCTGACCTTACTTACTGCGATTCATGTGTCCTTGCCGGATTTCAGGTTCATTCCAAGTTGGTTTCCATTGATGGCAATGCTTCTCATAATCTAGGCTGCTTTTACTATACAGTTCTGTATGCTGCTGGTATTGTAAATAAGCTTGGCCCAGAGAGTCTGGGTGCACTCACATGCATTTTGGGGCTGCCTATGTCTTTGCCAATTGGGACAGAGAATACACGACGATTGGTACTAGTCTTCGGGTCTTCTGGAGTTAGTTTTTCCCTATCAGTCATGTCCTGTTTTCTGGCTTTGTACTTTGGGTTGAATAGGTGGAGGAGGAGGAAGATTTTTGCGAGAGATTCGTCTGGTTTTGGGTTTGATTTGGATGATCATGGTCATAGAGCGCGTTTAAATTTGCGCCCCAACCATGGATCAGTATGGTTCCAAATTCAAGACCTTAAGAAGGCAACCGATAATTTTTCCCCAAAATGTTTGATTGGGAAAGGCCATTTTGGTATTGTTTATCGAGGTACTCTCCGAGATGGAACCATGGTTGCTGTCAAGAAGATCATAGAATCGGACATTCAAGGGGACGCTGAATTTTGCAATGAAGTCGAGATTATTAGCACTTTGAGGCATCGAAATTTAGTGCCACTTAGAGGTAGTTGTGTGACAGATGTGGATGATGAAAACTACGGGATTAGAGAGAGACAGAGATACCTTGTTTATGATTACATGTCAAATGGGAATCTCAATGACTATTTGTTTGTTTCGAAAGAAAATCAAAATGGAATTTGCAAGAAAAAATTGACATGGCCTCTGAGGAAGAGCATAATCTTGGATGTGGCAAAGGCATTAGCTTATCTACACTACGGAGTGACGCCCGCAATATATCATAGAGATATTAAGCCCTCTAACATACTATTAGATGCAGATATGAGAGCAAGAGTGGCGGATTTTGGCTTGGCAAGACAAAGCACAGAAGGCCAGTCTCATCTCACTACACGAGTGGCGGGGACTCATGGATACTTAGCTCCAGAATACGCGCTTTATGGGCACTTAACCGAAAAGAGTGATGTTTATAGCTTTGGAGTGGTGGTTTTGGAGATCATGTGTGGTAGAAAAGCTCTTGATTTGTCATCCTCAGGATCGCCATCGACGTTTCTGATTGCAGATTGGGCTTGGTCCCTTGTGAAAGCTGAAAAAATTGATAAAGTTTTTGATGTTTCCTTGTTGGGAAATGAGGAATCTGTGAATGGAAATCCTAGGGGGATAATGGAAAGATTTGTGCTGGTTGGGATTTTGTGTTCCCATGTAATGGTGGCTTTGAGGCCTACAATTTTGGATGCATTGAGAATGCTTGAAGGGGATATTGAGATCCCCGAAATTCCCGATCGGCCGATTTATGCCGACAGGAATTTTTTCAGTTCATTGAGCACATCAAGGAGGCCTCCATTGCAGACATGAGATGTACAGTTGACATGTAAAAGCTTCTAGTGTATATAGTGCGTAATTTATCTTAAAGTTGAGATTCTAATGGAGATAGAAAGTCTTATTGTTAGTTCTAACATGATGTTCTTTACCTCCCCATCAATTCTCTAGCATAGTTCCCTCTAATTTTCGTTTTAAGCTCCCTTCTGGCCTTAAACTCTCTAAGGTTTCTAACAACCAACAAATATGATTCAACGTCCTTAACTCATTTTAACTTGAAGTAGATTTGAACTATCTTGACAAACAGAGTTATCAAGTTCAAGATAAATCTCGGATAGCAAGTTGATCGGTTAATTGAAGAAGAAATGAACATTAGCCCTTGATTCATTAGCACCATCCAGTTCAACTGTTTATATATAGTCTTTGATTCAATAGTACAAGGAATTTCAACTGTATATATATTCAGTGAATTTCAACTGTTTATGTATTCAATGAATTTCAAATTCTACCGACCTACTTTAAAATCTCAAGTGGATGAATAAGAATCGTGGGAAAGTCTTTGATTTACATGTTTTTAGACAAAATTCTATTTGAGGTTTATAACCTTGTCTGCTTGGTTGGACTTCATTTTTCAAAAGAAAGAATCTGGAAGCCCCTATGAATTGTATGCCCAATGAATGCCATTAACCACTCAGGATCATGTCTAGACATCTACTAGTGGACGGTGGAATGGGCTTCTATATCCAATCAAGGACATGCTCTAGACAGATTAGGATCACATGATTCCAAAAACAAAATGAAAATTTAAAGATTAGTCAAATCATTTTTCTACCCAAAAGTTCAAATATCGTGTGGTGACTTTTTATTCTCCGATAATTTTTTTTAAAGCAAATTTTGTTTCAAAAAATTAAAAAAAAAATTATTACTATTTAACCAAAGTTATCTAACCCCAAGGTAACTCAAGTAATAATATAGACGTACTGTAAACTCAGACGTCTTGAGTTCCAATATTGACAATCTTTTGGGGCGAGCCCATGAGGGAGTTATCCCTTATGAATACCCTGGTTTCGACGTGGATAACCTGTCTTTGACTGAATTCGGAGAGGGAATTAGTCAAAGTGCGTGTAAGCTGACCTAGACACACTTGACAATTGAACCAAAAAAAAAAACACAAAAGTTATCTATACGAATCATAGAATATAAACAATACACGTATACATATACATGTGTGTTTGTATAACTATTTTAAGGCAATTAACTCGTATGAAGGCAGCAAACTCCTACAATGAAAAGGAAAAAGAGAAAATGCAAAACACACGCTACTTAAAAATTTTAATTACACAATATATTCCCAAATAGTACTTTGCACTTTTTTTTTACGGAATTTAAAATGAATGTTAATCCAATGATCATATTGAAACAAATTTATGACATTCAGGGTGTAATATAAAAAAAATATTTTTTGGGGGGAGTAAAGTAGAAATTAAGACATCTTTCGGGGTACAAATTACAAAAAATCCTAAATTTTTTTGAAGTTAGTTGTCCCTCTATCTCTAGCCCAGAAGCTGTGCACCTTCTTTCGATCCCCTAGAGGAAACAATTAGAACAAAAACCATCCCTTTATTTCCCAATATTCATGTTTGTCGAAATGTTCATGTCTATCCCAACTCCCTTTCAATCCGCATCGGCAAATTTGGGCTTTCTCTGTTCGGAGTATTCAAAGAAGTCATGAATAAGCGTACATTGATTCGATAAGCCAAAGAAAAACAACCACGGCTTTGTATAGCCACTCAAGTGACTTGCTCTAATGAGACTCGACCCCGTATTACCTATTCTCAAGGTGAGCCCCTATATCCACGTGGCCGGGCTAAAAAATATAGGGGCCTAAAATGTTAAACCATTCTAATTAAGGTGAATTCAATTTTACATCCTTAAAAATTTTAAGGTTTTTATTTTGTGCCCTCGGGATTAAATTTTATATATTGTACCACTAATATATCAAAAATGTTATAATGTCACCCTTCTGTTAGTTTTTTCGTCAATATCAATGAATTGATTTTTGACAAAAAAAAAATAACGAAAATTAATAGAAATATTACATTGCAACACTTTTGATACATTGAGAATACAATGTGAAAAATTTAATATTTGAAAGTACAAAATAAAAATCTTGAAATCTTTCACGATACAAAGTGCAAAAGTCCATTCTAATAATTAAAAACTTCTTAAAATAGCCCCACTTTTAATAGGTTTTCGGTCTTAACCAAGATAGGTTAAGGACGCGTCGGAATGGTTAGTAGCTGCGTAGTCTCATCCGAGAATCTAATATCTCCTCGTACAGCATTTTTTCCTTTGATAAATAGACAAAAAAATAAAGAAAGGAAGGAGTCGATTTAGGTTCCTCATAAACAAAGAATGTTCTTAAGCATAGAAACAAATTACAGCCGGCCTTTGTCTTGGTTCCTGTGTCCTACACTTGAACATCACAAACAGCTGCAAACAAATGTATATATGCTTACATTTTTGCTTATGCTAGAATTTTTGGAGTTTACTTCATGTACTCACATAAAAGGGACCAATCTTGGCAAGCAAGGATAGTTTAAGTGGTAATAAGGATAAGTTATAAATCTAAATGTCTTGAGTTTAAATTTTGACTACTCCTTGAGGTCTAGGTATTTATGAAGGGATAGTCTGTCTTTAACCGCACTGGAGAAAAGATTAACAAAATATTTAGAGATGCAGAAGATATTGTTTTGGCCGGCCTTTATTTGATAACTACCAACTTTTAAAGAAAATAAAGTTGCAGCAACTAAAATTTTAAAGTATGCAAGAAATCTCATCCACTCCATTTGTGCAATGACCTTCTCTGTCTTTATATGTCTTTGTCTTGTTAATGCGTTCAAACTCTTGACATTTTGTGCAATATCTCCTTTATTGCAGTGCACCAAAATCTATTCAAAAAACTTTGGAACTTACCAAATTCCACACTACCGCCTTTCTAACTAATTATAAAGCCTCAACCATGCAGAATGAACAAACAAAACAATTGAAAAGAACAAAGAACAATAACACACTATTGACATCTAATCATAATCCTCAAATAAAAAAGGTCTTTCGTATTTAAAGAGAACATGTATGTGTGTGTGTGTGTATACACACTCCTCTTTCTTCTATTCTCTACTATTTTCATCTTACCAAACTAAACAAGAATAAAATTTATGGAGAGAGAGTAAAAAGAAATAACAAAGATTTGGGATTTATTTATTGCCAACAAAACAAGAAAGGTTTCACTAATTGGAGTAATTAAGTGAGTATAGAAAAAGGTCTATCTCTTTAGCTTCTCTACATGGGGGTTGGGAAAATTAAAAGGCAAAGAAAATGTGAATAAATAATATTAAATTTTCTTTATACAACTGTGTAAGAGGAGTTTAGAGATTTAAATTTTTTCATAAATCTTGACCTGATAAATGTGAATGTATAGCAGCATTTTATGATACATTTAAAAATTTAGAAACTCAAAATTTTTTGACATTTAAGTCAAATTTTTGGTTTAAGGCATAATTGTCTTAGTAAAATCATTGAAGGACAAAATAGGAGTGGGACATTAATTATGAAGGATAAGGATGACATAGTTGTATTATTGGGGGGTAAAAGTGAAAAAGAAAAGCCTTTCAAATATGTTAATATTTTAAAGTAATATAGATAAATTACTTTAAATAATTATAACTTTACATTTAAAATGTATAACTTGACCTTAAAAAAATAGTAACTTTCGATATGATACTACTGGTCTCCACAAAGAATTTCTCCTATAGTCGACAGACTCATTCCTTCCACAAAGTGATCTCAGACGATTGCCAGATGTTGTGTTCAACTATCTTGTTTTATGATTTCCTTTGATGATCACAATCAACACATTTAAAGTATGTAAAATCAAAATCAAAATATTAACAAAAAAAGACACTTTTATTAATCCGGAAAGATTTACGAGTTACAACAAATTAATGAAACAACCTTGAAACTAATTCTATCCTAAAACTAATCTAAAACAACTCTTAGAAATGTCCAAATTGTGGTTCTTTGATGGGTTTGATCATGTTTTCCTTCTACAATTAAAGGCTCTTTCTTCATCGATAGTTATGCTGGTTCTTTGGGTAGTTTCTTTTCTTGTTTCAAATGTTGTCTTTCTAACCCACAGACTTGATTGACTTAAATAACTACTATTCTTTTTTCAATCATAGAGCCACAAGGGAGTTGTAATCGCCTTTAAATTCAAAAAACACGTCGATTGAATTTGTCTGCTCTTTCACTAATTAAATGAATGCCACATGAAGCATCCCTTTGGCTTATTCATTGCCAAGACAGATGACATACATTTTTTATTCACCAAAATTGTAGATTATAGTCCAAAATATGTACGGATTTTATTTTTGGTATTGTAGAATTATCCAAAGAGCAATGCTATTAGAACCTAATTTGTTGACTTAATTCATTATGACCTTTGGATTGATTGTGAGAGACATCAAGCATTAAAACTTGGTGTTGATCCAATGGTTCTACTGCAGCCACATCATTATGTCAGCAAATTAGGTCAGTATTTTAAGTCCAAATAGTATTATTCTTATCGAAAGTGTGATATGGGTAGGTGTGTGAGAGAGAGAAAAAACATTGTCACGTATATTACCATTTAATAATATGTTAATAAATAAGTAAATGAACCCCTACACAACTCAATAACTACCCCTCTATGTAATACAATAACAACTTACTCTCCCTACGTAAGTCAATAACTACCCATATGCAAGAAAGTGAGATTCACCTTACCTATTTTGTATCTTATTATTAAATGGTGATATCACATAATAATGTTATCGTGCTATCACCATTGTATTGAATATTTACTCGAGAGAGACTTATACAACTAATCCTAAATAATTAGGACATAAGACTTAGTTTGGTTTAATTTATTTACACGAGGGAGAGGGAGAGGGGGAGAGGGAGAGGAAGGAATGAAAATTACCAGAAATATTGAGCACTCGGGACAAAAATTTCTTCACTAAAAGATGAATGACCGGTCATTCTCACTAGAACAAAATATGCCTAATTAAAGCCCCTACAAAAACGCTTCTGTGGTTGGTTCCAATTATCAAACACTTGGTGGGCACAGAAACCTCTCTGTTCCTTCCTCTTTTTCCACTCAATCTCCTCCCCCTCTGTCTCTCTCTCTTCCCTCTCCTCTGCAATACTTCTCTCTCTTTCTCTCTATCTCTCTCTCATGGGAGATCCTCCACGTGCACCGGCGCAGAATTTCTACAGCATCCTAGGAATCCCAAAAACTGCAACCCTTACAGATATATGCAAAGCTTACAAATCCCTTGTCATGAAATGGAATCCCGATAAGAATCCGAACAACAAATCTGATGCCGAAGCCAAGATCAAATCTATCAATGAAGCCTATAGGGTACAATTCATCAAATTCTCATTCACATTTCTTAAATGCCGCACAAATACATATATAATTCGAAGCTTCAGGGTTCATAATTTTGTTATTTTTCTTGAATTTCAGGTTCTTAGTACGAAGAAGAGAGAAGAATATATTTACAACATCGACGACCAAAAATCGCCGGAAAATTCGTTTCATAACCGGAAAGATGACGAGGTCTTCCCTTCCAGCCCGTCTCTTCTATCTCGGAATGCAAGCCGGAGGAGCCACACACCGACGCCGAGTCCGAGAAACTTACCGAAAAGTGCGAGCAGGAGAAGCACAACTCCACCGCCGAGTTTATCGAGAAGCTCAAGTCGGAGTAGTACTCCGAGCACCCGACGACAACCAGATTCTCTTTCGAAAATTACGAGTCGCCGGAGCACCACGCCGATCATTTTTTCGCAGTCGACCGCTCGGAGAAAACCTCAGCCCATTGAGAAAAAGCTGGAGTGCACGCTTGAGGAGCTGTGCAATGGTTGCGTGAAGAAGATCAAGATTACAAGAGAGGTCATCTCAAACACCGGGTATATACAAATATTTCCCCACCAATAAGTTTTTATTATTATTCTTATTTTAATTATTGGGTTAATTACACTTTGACCCCTCAAATTATGATGTTTGTGTCGATTTGTACCTTCAACTATTTGACCGGTTTTAAATCTATATAATAAAATAGTTCATACTTTGAATTTTATCCTAATCATATTTTTCCTCTTAAAACTATCACCAATCACTTACTTTACTCATCATTTCTCTGTCAAGTCATGCATTATTTTTTCTATCACATATTTAATCATTAATATATTTTCTCTCTAAAAATATCTCATCAATCATTTCTATCATATATTTAATTATTTAATATTTGATTAATTTGTAGTTAATATAATTTTTATTTCAAACATTATTTATATACAATCGTATACACATGTTGAAAAATTTTAATCTAGTGAGATTGATTTTTTAGGTGTTTGAATTTTATATTTTATCGTGCCTTCAGGTACAAACTATGACTAGTTGTTCAATACGCAAGCATACGTTATCTTTTTTGCGAAAATGTAATCATGTCGAGGTAAATAGAAACAAAAATCACATAGTTTGAGACTATGAAGCACAGTTGATCGATGTATTCATATTGAATACTGTATCAGATATAATACTCGTTAGATACTCGTTAATATATATCAGATATACACTAGACGTATTTTGAGTATCCAACGAGTATTTCATTAATATTTGTATATGCAGAGAAATATGTGTAATTTTTAATTTTAATATTTATCCCTTTTCTTTTAGCTTCACTTACAATGTAATATACCAACAAAGATTCATGACTTGAAAGACAAGTGGTGTTTTTCAAGTATTATTCATTATCACATGTCCAAAGAGTTTAAATGAGAATTAGATTAGATTTAGATATTTTTAAGCAACAAAAATTTAGTTAAAATTTATATTTTTATTTTTACTATTATGTAAATATAAATTTAGTAAAAGTTATAACAAAATTTAGTAAAAATTTAGGGTATTATCATATGATTCTCGTTGGATTCTAATTATAACACGTGGGTGTTTTTCAAGTATTATCTATAATCTTAGCAACAAATACTTTTAAGTAAATAATATAGTTAAATGTTGATTTTTATTCTTTTAATTAATCACGTTCAATTTGTAGATGTAACATAATGAAACGATAGATAACTTTTTGAAAATAAAAAATTTACTATTATTTATTATTGTTAAAAAAACACTAAAAATGATAACTATCAAATTATTACATAATAATAAAAATATAAAATATATATTTATAAATGTATCCCGACCGTACACATATTCTATTTTTTTGGAGTTTTGGAGTTTTGAAGTTTTGTCGTATCTGTATCAATGTTAGTACGACCCATTTTATTAATCATATGAAATGACTTGACAATATTTCACCAGCCTATTTATTAATCGTGTTATAAGCCACTAACTTGTTTATTAACCAAATCCATTATTTATAGTCCCCTATAAAGTTAAAAATCACTTGATGTACATATTAGCAAAACCACGTGAAAAATCTTACAAATCTACTAGGATTTACATAATACGAGATAAAATTGAAAATAAAAAATAAAAAATTCAATTAGTCTGCCATTTTTGCATACAAATATACAATACCAATTAATTAGGCTTGTCGTATTAAAATGGTGTTATTTATGCTTGAACTTGAAGCTAATCTAAAACTATTTATTATTGGACTCTTCTCATTTTCGGAGAATCAATCAGTATCTTCTGAAGAATTGGTGAATTAAATAGGATTTCTTTGTAGGGAATAATAAGTGATAGGTCAATCACCAAAAATGTCATTGTAAATGTTATAATTTCGCGCCCGCGTTGAAGTATTGTAATGATGTTTTATTTTTGACAGGCTAATTATACAAGAAGAGGAGATACTGAAGATAAGAGTGAAGCCAGGATGGAAAAAAGGAACAAAAATCACATTTGAAGGCAAGGGAGACCAGAAACCAGGCACCCTCCCAGCCGATATAATCTTTCAAATCGACGAAAAGAGACACCCTATTTATAACAGAGATGGGGATGATTTGGAGCTTGTAGTTGAAATTCCTCTGGTTCAAGCTCTCACAGGTTGCACAATAACTGTCCCTCTGCTAGGAGGGGAGAAGATGACTCTCTCAATAATGGAGGACATCATATATCCTGGATATGAAAAGATCATTCCAGGCCATGGCATAACTAAATCCAAGGAAGAAGGCAGGAGGGGTGACCTTCGACTCAAATTTCTTGTCGAGTTTCCCACAGAATTGAGCGATGAACAACGCTGCGATCTTGTTAGTATTCTGCAGAATTGTTCTTGATCATCAGTTTTTTTCGTTTCAAGGTGTGATTGGTTTCATGGCAATTTAAATTGGAGTAAGTACAAAAAGAATATTTCCGTGCTCATGATAAGACTGCTTACATTTGACCAACCACAGTGATGGGGGCGAAGTACAGAAATAGGGTCTTTCTGTATCCGAGGTAAGACTTCTTAGATTCAACGCCTGTGGAACCACAGTGACAAAAACTTTGTAGAATAGGCTATCTTTAGATTGGGATGCAAAAAACCATGTAAATGCATGTTAGCTTTAGAGCCACTTACTTATATTACACTGGTAGATGTGGACACTGGAGAATGTTTTCGGTTTGGGAATTGAAGTTTCACAATTTTTCAATGAGTCACTTATAACTTCTTATTTTTTGAATGATCTGCCCAGATATTATAGATACAAGTTGAGCTTGCTAGCACTATTTTCCCATTTTTGATTCTGTTCTTTGGGGACCAAATGCGTTTAAACCCTTTTTAAATTGAGAAGTCAGCGATGTTTCTGTCCAAAAGGATCATACAATGAGAATTGATCAGTAAGAATTCAGTCAGTAAGAGACATGCAGACAAAAGTGTTATAGTTTTACTGCTCTTATAGTTATACTGACAATTTCTTCAAGAGTAGGTTTTGAGAATACTACGATTATGATAGAGATGGGTACTTTGGGAATCTTCTTCCTGACGCTTCTGGAGGTTTGATGTTATCAAATCTCTCATATCGACCCTCTCTCTCTCTCTCTCATATGGTGGTGTGGTGTCCACCGAACAATTAGATTTCTTATTATTTTAGCCCACAACCCATTACATTTAGCCCCCACTGCTCATAACATTTAGCCCACTAATTAAATTTAAAATTAACTTATTTGTCCAATTATAAAATATTTATTAATTCCACAATTTTATTATTAATGTTATAATATATATATTTATAAATATTATATTGTTTTAATTAGTCGTATTCTCGTTGTACCCATGTCTTATATTTTAAAATTTTGTTGTATTCCTGTGTCCGTATCCGTATTTCCAAACTTGAAGTACATAGATATGAAGGAAACAGATTCACAAGCATGTCAGCATAAATTTCAGATGATTGGTCAAAGACAACATGAGCCAAGTGTCATGACTATCAGACACAATACTTAAATAGGTAGATACAAGTTTACTCACCAGATGCACGGAGGTATCATCACAATTTTCAGATGACGGGGCATCTTCAACCTCCTTTTCTTTTCCTGCCAAAGAGAGCAACTTCAATGATTGTCGCTCTTGGTAGATTATCCCTGAAGCTACAATCCCGATACCAGCTGCCAAGAGTTGCAAATTATGTAGAGTTTAAGTTTAACCACATGGCCATCGGGCATCAAGTTTTGGAGTTTGTTAATGGCGGACGCTGCTGAGCAAGGAAAGGAACTTCAACAACTGTCCCTAAAATGTTGTCTCCAACAACTACTGTGTCTCCTTTAGAAGCACCCTGCCTCTTTATATAGCCCAAACCAAAATCCTCTGATTTTTTTCTGCCAGATGCATAGCTTGTCAGTTTCCCGACCTGCATAGATATGAAAGTAGTTCAATGTTTCTGCTGGCACTATTCCCCCTCCCCAGTCCCCCAATTAATAAATAAGAAAAGAAAACAAGTAACATCATTCAGTATGCAAATTGCTCCGTTTTCTTTTGTTTTGGTTAGCGCATGGGGGGTTGGTAGGGGGTTTAAGTAATATGGAAGCTCAAAAGAAAGCAATTAATGGATAGTTCAGGGATCTGAGATCTAAAAGAAGTACACGAGTTGCAGACCAATTTGAGGTATCATGTGGTAGCATAGCATCATTAGTGGTTTACTAGGGTGCATCTGATTACAAGAAGGGCACAATTTTTATGGTTCAAGAGAGATGCGAGCCTTGCTTTATGAGCCAAACCTCTTCCTCTATGTAAATTTGTCCAATTTACTCAAGATTAGAGGATGAAAAAACTCACCTTTTTCCCATCAAACGTAATGGGGCTGCCTGGTTCCGCTGGTGATGATAGACGAATCCCCCACAGTCTCTGCTTGATACCATCATATGTTATAAGTCTTGAAATGGTTTCTTGCCCCTTATAACATCCTGAAGAGGTTTAACCATCGCGTAATCTATTTAGTAGAGATTCTTCTAGTAGAGTTAGGCAGAGATTTTTCAACGTGAGAGAATAAGACACCTTTATTCAGAGAAACTGCATTCCAAAGACCAGCCTCCAAAACATTGAATTCATTAGTGAGCTCTTTACCAGGAGCTGGTCTGCCTGCACAAACTGAGTTGGTCATAGCTTGATACATACGGAATGACAAGGCAGAGAAAATCTGAAAGAACTAAACATAACCAGACTAACTCTCCTAATTTTTATTTGCAATTACTTTCTTTTCTTTTTTCTTTCTTAATTGTTGTTCTGATTTTTAGTTCCCGAGACATACTGGAGAAAGAAAAAAAAAATCTTAAAGCCACCATTGAAAGCTCTTCTAGAACCAAGATTCAAAGTAGTCATATAATTTTGGAATAGCAAAACCACCATTGCAACCTCTTCTTGTACCAAGATTCAATGTTTCGCAGATATACTTGGTTGTCATTAACTCGCTAACCCCCCATTACAGAGTGCTTTTAGGTGTCATCAGCCATTCAATGCAGATCAGGAAAAGAAGCAAAGTAAAGCAACCAATCACCAAAGACGCGTTATATTATCCCATATCAAGGCAAAACAGACAAAATGACAAACTTCTACAAAACTCGTAGCAATCGAAAATATTAAATGATGTGATCGAGAGTGCCAACCTATCTAACATAATTTGAATTGAAGGTAACCATGAAATAAACAACATTAATAAAAGCTTCCAAAAAAAATCAGAAACTTTAAAAGCACAATATATAAGCCAAAATACTAAAAACATAATTTAACCACCTTGAAGAACCCTTAATGTTTCCCATGCACTAGAACCCATTGGGATTGCACTTAGATTTAAAAGAGCGCTCCATACAAGTCCAGCAGCAGCAGGTGACATCAACATTGAAAAACCATTTTCAGAGATGAGGCTTCCCACTCCTATTGTTAAAGGCATCCCACCCACCTGCATGAGGAAAAGGACTTCGAATTCTGCTTTTCTTTATACAGTTCAGGAATAACAAGTAGAATCCAAGGTACAAAGCTGAAAAGAAAGAATAGAAGTTCAAGCAAAAATGGAATCCTATGCAATCAACAATCTAAATATCAACAACTAAAATAATAACTGCGCTAATCCACAAATGTCTGCCTACCCTCAAACAGCCATGCACACAAATCACTTATACAGCCAGTTTCATGTTAACTAAAAGTAACTTACTCAGATGTTTATGCCTGTTCACTGGGCAAAACTGAAATCATAATATATAGATGTGGAAACAAATATAGACAAGTCCATTAAATAAATAATTGACAAAAAGGTAACAGACGAAGGCAAACTGAAAATTACAGTATAATGCTTATGTGAGCCATATGGCCGTCCAACAAGGTCTCCAAGATTTAAATCCTCCATCACCTGTTTGCACACCATTAAAATCATACTAACTAGATTACTGACAAATAAATGTAAAAAGGAAAAAAAAAACAGCCAATGAAAAATTCACTAAATCTCTTACTTGGTTGCATTTAGGTCCCACCAGTACAAACAAGCATGTTTGCTTAGTGATATCTTGAATTTCTACCTTGTCAGCAAAAAATATGTACCTATAAATTCACAACTGAAGACACTTAGGACATTTTGCATCTTTCCACGGAAAAAAAAAAGGCTGAAAATTTAATACTTTGGAAGTAGCAAAAGCAGAAATTACATTTTACCCTTTTTAGAGACAAGTTGGTGACATCCAACTTGTAATATGGTAGGAAGTATTGCATCGTTAATCTTAGAACAACAAAACAAATTTATTTTCATTCTTTGAGGATTGACACAGAACATAATTCATCAAAGTGACATCAGTTAACAAGAAGAGTGTCTCCTCTGAGTAAAGAAAAAGAGTCAAAAAAAACTAAAGGGAGAAAAAAGATAACAAAGAAAACAAGCAGCCTATAATAAAATAACAAGATAAAAGAAAAAAGGGGGGCTAAAAGCAAACAAAAGTCTCAAAAGTTGAGGCTCATTATACAAGGTAGTTACTTTCGTGATAACCCAACCCAGGTATTAAAAATAAGGACCCAGCGCATGTATCCAACAAATAAGAATAAACCCACAGGCATCTCGTCCATCTTTTAACTCCCAAATTTTTTTCTTCCTTCTACAAGTTCTGTTATTAAAACCAATATCTATGAGAAAAAAACTGCTTCCATTAAAAAGGATACAATGCCACATACCCTCCCAAAAAAAAGAGTAAGCAATGCTTTCCATAAGCTCAAAATAATTATTGACACGTAAAAAGGGCCAAAAGATTGAAAGTATAGTTTAAGCCTCCTATACAGATCCGGAGGAGCAAAGTTTCTCCTGCTGCTCCTAATCATCTCAATCCAATATTGGCAAAAACTGACCATCATTACCCATGTCGTATATTTATAAGTAGCACTAAAATAACCCACTTAACAACTACACAAAACATGATAATAATATCCAAACTCCTATAACACCCTCTCCCTTTTCATTCTCCATCATTCTATTCTGGTTCTTGCTCTCAACTAAGGATCTACGCATGAACATTTTGAGCGACTGGAAACTGATGAAAATCTTATGAATGCTTGAAAAGTTATTGCTGGTTATTGCCGCATGCATCCCTTTGTAGAAGTAATACACTAGTAAATTGATCAAGAAAGGGAACTAAAACTCTTTGCATTTGATCCTTTCGTTTAACTAAAACATACAATGACATGGGTGTGGGATAAAATTGCAGTCATTGCAAAACTAAAAAGGTGAGGAAGAGTGTGGATCAAAAGCATATGTTGAAAGTCAGAGTAAACTATACATAGACATATTAAGAACTTTAGGAACATACTTGCTAAGCATTTCAGTTATGTTTCCGCTGGTCCCTGGCGAGACTACCAATGTAATTGCATTTTTCTGTGCATGTAAAATAATCATTACACAGTATATGACAGTTACAAATAAAGAAAAACAAATTAATAATCAAGAAAAAAGGCAGAGAAAATACCATGATCCATGCAGTGGCTATATCTATCGTTCGAGCTGTAGATGTCACAAAAACTGTGTCACATCCCTACATGTTTCAACCATTTAATCCTACCCATTAACCTTGTAAGACTATCAACATCAAAATTAAAATTATAAAACATATCGCTTGACATTTTCAAATGAAATTGGCACGTTCCCATTAACCGCACAACTTACCTGTCCCTCACGTAGACACTCAAAATTTGCAGTACTTTGGTTGTGAAGAAATTGAACACGGTCGTCTCCACTGACTTCATGTCAATTGAACCCCCAAAGGAAAGAAAATTAAAGCATCAAACTCACTAGCAAAATGTCCAACAAACTCAACAGATATTTTTGCAAAATCATTGACGTAATCAAAGAGCAATTCACCAGGACACTCAAATTTAATATACATCTATTTAGATGCAGAAAGTAACAAAGAGAACATAAATAAATTGCAGATTGATCATGGACAAGTTATCACAATGCATAAAATTTAAGTGCCGGAGAATAAAATCAACATTGACAATAGAATTCCGCACAGTAAGAGTTGTCGCACTACACCATGTAACACCATCCAAAATTGTACACAAAATTTGAAAGGTTCTAATAGTTGTGCTTTATAATTGCACACCTGCAAGCATGTTTTTTCTTCATTTTATTGCCTATAATTAAAGAGAATTTTTTGTGTGGGTTTAACACACCACATGGCAGTGTCAAGCAATGTACATCCCCAATAAAAAATTGTACATTTCCAATGAATGACTATCACCTATCATTTTGTCAGATTTTTTTTTTTTTTTAAAAAAAGCCAACTAGTGTGCCCCACAAGCTAGTTGTGTGGCAGCTTTTTGTTGGGTGTACACACCACATGGTAGTGTCACCTGGTGTGTTAAACCCATTCAAAAATTTCTTAGCACAGCAACTATTTAAATATCATTTAGAAGTTCGATATGTAAAGGAACATACTGCTTATTACAATGGCAAATATGAATTTTTTAGGTAGGGAATCTTTAGTAGACCTTTCTCTGTTGCCTAAAGGGCTCAAGTTCATGAAGAATTTCCATATTTTTCTGTTGAACCTTCAATGTATCAATCACTTTTCTTCACAGTGTACTCTTGTTTGAATTAGATATGCTACTAATTTAATTACTGAAGCATAAAGCATTTACAAAACATAGTAGATGTCTCATCAACTAAACAAGCAGTAAAGTTTTAAACAAGATATAAAGATGTTTCACGTAAATGAAAGAATAAGAGATAGAAAAGATCAATGCGGCCATAATGTTAGAAGAGTGTACCTCTTATGCGGCCATAATGTGAAAGGTCTACGACCTACAACGACAAATGACATAAAAAATATGTTATCATTAAGGCAACCAATTCAGAGATATGAATTCAGTCTAACAAAATCTGTGCAACACCACTAGAAATTGGGATCCACAGGGTATATGAAAAATAATCTGAATACAGACACAAGCCAGCTCTGAAATTAGTATGCCTTTCAAATTGCTTGAAAAGCATTTCTTTAAGAAAAATAAATAGAAATGCAATGCAATGCGAAGCAACTCAGAAAAGGAAAGCAGTTGACATGGTACACTTTTCAATGCAAAGTTGAAACTCTAACTATAATGACCAAGATATGCACTTTGGAGAATAGTTACCATGCTGTGTCCCTTAAGTGATAGATCTCTAAGAAGTGAAAAAAACCAACTTAAGTTCTTTGATCAATGAGCTGGCTCCTGAAACGCACTAAAAGCAAACTGTGATAACTACGATAAGGTCGTTGTTCCAACTTGCAACCAATACCAATCACAGAACCATCTCATATCAAATCCATTGATAGATGCAATTCCAAAGAATGTAACTCATGCCCTTAATTTCAGCCTATATAGGTTCAGGCATTTTGACTATCTACCATTACAGCTTAGATTTATCAATTTCCGAGAGCAACTTGGGGGGGGGGGGGGAAGGCGAGTTCTCATATGCACACATTTTAAAGAAGGGTTAAAGATTTGAGGTTATGATGGCTTGGCATAGTGGTATAGGTTGGAGTGCTATGAAGCGTGCACCAGGTTTTGAATCAGTAGGTGAGAGAAGGGGTTATACTCTACACTAGAAACCAAAAAAATGGTCAAAGATTTGACATTCCAAGAACTACATGAACTTCATTGCAGTTTGATGAAATGAACCACTTCGAAGTCGATTAAGTCTGCACAGACCAAGATTAGCAAACTTTGCAGTACCACAGATTAGGTATATATAAAATTCAATGTTGTACAGAGTACAGATGCCGCATGACTTCTTGGAAAACAAACCTAGAGCCACCATTAATTCCTCACACGAATAAACAAAGGAAGATATCCACCACAATTATAAGAAGAAGAATAGCAAATCCGAATCAAACTAGGTACCCACCACAACTGCATTGTCAACTGCGTCTAACGCCTTTTCATCGTTATCAAATGTTTTAATTATCCCATCTTCTGACGCCTTTGCACCTGCAACTGTAAGAGTATCCTGCGAATATTCAAGCAATAACTCCTATGGACATGGTGCTTCAGGAACAAAAGGACCATCAAAGAAGTGGAAGTAAAAGGCCAAGTAAGCATGTGTACCAATACATAGCAAGTTAATCCTAATAAATGACTACGAGGAATACAATGCATTAGCTAAAATCACACCAATTTGTCATATGCCTGAGGACAAAGAAGTCATTCTTCTAGAAAGCAAATCTAATTGTTTTTCCCAGAAAATTTGCCAAGTATGGAAACAACAGTATACCAGACTATTAATGGAAAGACCCCTTCAAAGGGAACCAACTTGATTCTCTTACGGATGATTGACTAATCAGGCACTTAACAACACACACAATGATATTAACTAATAGAACGGACACATGCATGATCAAACACACATATAAATCAGTGTACATGAGAGTGCCATACCATCCATGTTTTCAAAATTACAATTGGCCATAAAATTAAAGTCTTAAACCCATCAAATTATAGGATTGCCGTGGGGAAAAGTTAATGTGAAAATTTTTAAGTTTTTCCTCGTGAGCTTTAGGCCATGAGATCAAATGTCCAAACCAGAAAACAATGAGACAGTTAATCAAATGTTATAGAAAGAAGAATTACTTGCGCTAGGAGGTGAAACTAATAAGAAACACAAATTCAATTCCGTACTCAGACGGATCCCTAGACCTTTTTCATTCCTCAAATTGGAGACAGCATACATTGTTTTTGTGAAAAAATACTAAGTCTATTACATTACATAGGAATCCATATGATTGCTGAATTTTCAAAATTCTGATAATTTTTTGGCAAAATTTCACTACAATTTGATTGGGCTCAGTATCTGAATTTTCAAAAAAGACACAATTGATAGACAATTAGTAAACCAGCATCTTAAATCAACCATTCATGGACCCAATCATCGAATTCACTTGTAATTAAACTTCTGAGGACTATGACAGTTCAAACAACTTACCCAAAACAATCGTATTTCATTGACAGAGATAATCTACACAAGGAAAAAAATCCTTAAAAAAAAACAAAACTCAACCATTAGCTCTAGCTAATTACATTTCCTTACATTCATTTGATGATTAATTACACTTCTACTCTTTGAAATCGTCTAAAACTTTACAACTGCTTTATATCTCATTAAAATAAATTCTGATTACACATTTTTGTGGTAGAAATTATGATCAAATACCACAATTCAAACACCAAAATTTTCAAATTTCGGAATTTTACTGAACAAAATTCCCTATACATAGTGTTGTGTGAGCTTAAGTGACTTACGAGGAGGTCGTGATCGATAGGAGGAGGAGAAAGATCGAAAGGCAACGCATCAGATGTCGTTAATGAGAGAGAGAGGTTTCGAGTCCGGAAAGCAGCGTGCTGGTACTGATGAGAGGTAAACGACGACGGAGAGAGAGAACACCGTCGGATATTCACTCTCCGGCCACAGAAAGTACAGGCGGTGCAGACCACTTGGCTAACGCAATACATAGTAGCCATTTGGGGGCTTCGGAGTTCGGAACACCCTC
>CM042189.1:33006753-33017255 GCA_023539305.1 Ilex asprella
CAAATATGTTTTGAACATATTGAGGTTATTTTATATTTTTTTTGAATTGTAGGTTTATTTCGTTATTGTATAAAAATATGTGTCTTTATATAGTAAATTATAAGATCTTAAATGAAAGATTGTCAGCATAATTTTATATATAAGAGCAATATTATTGATAAAATTAATTTATAACTCTTTCAAATAACGAAAAAATGTCAAGTTATACTGTAAGTGATAATAATTAGTCTCATTCTTGATCGATAAGAAATTTTAATTATTATTATTTATTTATGCTATGCATATTGGTTTTTAATCTTCTATATTTATTGAACTCTTAAATATTAAAAATAATTTCAATAAATATGAATTCATAAATTTCTACGGTCAATTGGGGAATTTTTTTTTTAAACTTGTTAATGTGCCCACCATAAAAAATTTTCTTGGTTCCGCCTCAACTCGTCGGTCCAATTAAAGAGGCAGATCATTCACGTTGGAACTAGGGCATTCACAAGAGATAAATTTTTTATGTCCAAAAAAATTATTAAAATTTAAATTTAAAATATCAAAATTTATAATTCGTCTCTGTTCACCACTTAAACTACCCCATTCGTTCTCTCCTCCTCCTCCTCCTCCACTCGAGAGACAAAAACGATCAGATCGACTGCTGCAACTGATGCCATGTCCTAAGCTTTGTGTTCTTGGGATCTTTAAGTCCTTGTTATAAAAATGTTCTAAGCACCAACGGTGTCTTGGTCTAGTGGTGCCAGGGGCTAGTCTTTGGTAGGGAGAACTACGGTTCGATCCCTCGCAAGCCCGTTGGGAGGAGTTTAAAACCTTAATCCCGAGACCCGCTCCGAAACCGGATTAGTCGGCCCAGTGGGTTCGGATACCGGTTGAGAAACCAAAAAAAAATGTTCTAAGCAAGTTTTGAGAATCATATTAAATTTTTTGCATATGATTGACTTCTTTTTGTTGGCCATCATTCAAGGGGGTTGGGGAGGGCGAATCGAAAGGCTACCTCTCTGTCTATGCATGCGTTCACACTAAGGTCAACTATCCCTATAATCAACTCAACTCGACAGCCTGTAAAAGACTACGGTACCAAATACGTTATTATCGTCTTAAAATTTATAATTTTTAAAGTAATGTAATAATTTTTTTTAAGAAAAATTTTAGTCACACCCCTTTTATTTTATAATATCTTTAAAGACGTCCCCTCTATTATCTAAAACATTATTGACACCCTTCTAGTTTATATTTAAACATCATTGACGCTCCTTGCTGTTAAATCACTATTTCTAATAAAAAAAATTATTTAAAATACTAAAATAATCACTACATAAATTCCAAACAATCTTTTTACATAAAATTTGATTAAAATTGAAGCCAATTAAAATTTATTTTTTTTCAATATTACAATTTGAATTGATTAAAATTCGTTTTTTTTACATATTAAAATTTGATTCGAGTTGATTAAATTTTATTTTTTTTACGTATTAAAATTCGAGCCTAATAAAATTATTTTTTCTACGTATTAAAATTTGAGCCGACTTGAGCTCAATGTGAGCTGTTAGAGCTGATTAAAATTCGATTTAAATAGATTAAAATTTATATATTTTTATTTATTAAAATTTGTGTCAATTAAAATTCGATTCAAGTTAATTAAAATTTAAGTTGATTAAAATTTATATTTTTTTATATATCAAAATTCAAGCTAATTAAAATTCAATGTAATTTGATTTAAGTTGATTAAAAACGAATTTTAATTGTTTTGAATTTTAATAAAAAAATCATAATATAAAAGATGTATCATTGAAGGTATGTCTATTTAGAGGGAGTGTGACTAAAATTTTTATTACATAAGTCATCACTTATGTCATACATGTCTCCTACACATTGATGTGAATTAATTATAGTGGTTTGTTGGTTAAAATTATGGCTTAAAATAATGTGAAAGCTTATCAAAGCCAACACATAAGAGGGACAACAATATCTCATGGTTATTGGGGTTTTACAACATTGGGCTCCGGGTTAATTTTTTTGGGTACAAAATAGAGATTTGAAAAATAAAATAAAAAGTGTTACAAAATTTTTTAGAAGCGTTTAGACTGTTTTCGAAAAAGTCCACTTTTCTTTGAATAAGTTCTATTTTTTAGTTTTTTCTTTGTGTTGATAAAAACTATTTTTGTCCAAAAAATTAATGGAAAGTAGTCCAATAAGCCTAGGTACAAACGAACTAGATTTTTTTTTTCTAAAAAAAAAACGCGAAGTTTTAAGCTAGCTCAAAACAAAACTACAAATGTGATCAATTTTAATTTAATTAAAATAATATTTGTATCTTCAAATAATTGAAATGTTGAATAATTTATAGAGCAAATGCAACCCAAATTTAATTGTAAAGAGTAGTAGGGTTCTCATTTAGATAATATAATTGATGTTTTTTAGGAGATACACAAAAATAATAATTTCAAATAAATTACTCAATTATATATTTTAAAAAAGCACTCAGCACATAATGCTCATCACTGCCAGGCCAGCACAATGGCTTAGCCATTAAAGCCCCCACTTTAAGCCCCCTAATTATTAGGGCCCCATTTTATGGAGGTTTAATTAAGTCTAAAATTTAAATAAATTTATAAATATATATTCAATTAAGTACAATTTTATTTTAGTATCCAAAAATTAAAAATTTAGAGTTTTTGAGATTTGAGTTAACTCTATTGAGAATTTATTTATGTTGTTAATGGAAACATAAACCACCATTTGAGTCTATGATATTTAGCTTAAGTTTTATTATTTATAATTTTATTTTTTCATAGATTATATTAACATTAAATTTAGTAAAATTCTATCTTACCATTATATCCTGTATCACACTATACTGTCTATTGAATGTATATATATATTTATATTAACAAAATTTGAATACAAAAATCTAATAAATACTTTCAGATCTCAAAAGAAAAAAATATAAATAAAATTTTATAATGATTTAAATCTTAAAACTTATTTTAAAAATTAATAGAATCTCATTTAATTTTTGGCTTTTGGCTCCATTTTGTGTTGGGCTGCCCCTACGTTACTATAAGGTCTGGAGAGAGTCAAATATATGTGTATGTCAAGAGATAACTTTTGCGACTCGAACACTTAATGCATACAGATCACAATAAAAGAATCTTATTGTAAACACCCACTCTCATCAATGATTATATAGTTATTGAGTAATGCCATACTGACCAAAATTTGAGACCAGATTTAGAGTTCAAATAACATGACAGTATATTATTTAAAGTTTTTATTGAAACCCAAGTCACATGACACCAAAATTTTTATTGGGACCCAAGTGACATGACACAAAATAAAGAAGCCCAACTCAGTTGCCCGACTCTAAATTTGATCCCAAAATTTGGCCGGTGTAGCATTACTCATAGTTATTAATAAAAAATGTACATGATATTTTATGAGAATAATAAAAATTGAAACGAAACAAAAGTTATTAACTAAGCAAAATATTTGAGTTGGTAAGGGATTCTGGTTGGATTACATCACTAATGAAACTCACCCAAACATCAACTGGACAAACTAATACCATCCCTAGTTCTAACTCCCCGCCATGAAAATGATTTAAAAATCACAAGTCCGAGTTTTCATCGGACAAGTCCGTACTGATTAATCCGTCATCAAACTGTGTTTTAAATCTCAATTCTCAACACAGGTTTTGCCATGATTCTTCAACTTTTTTAGTTTAATCCACAATACTCTCTCTTCAATCTCCAAAAAACCTAGTATAATCAATCCAACTTGAAAATCCGACTTGCTTATCTTCTTCGATTACCTTTTTGCACTTTTTTTTCTTCTCGATTTGTGTATCAAACTCGAATGGCTTGTCCTCCTTTTATCTAAGAAGAAAGTCCAGCTTGTTTTGTTAGGAGAAAAACTTGTAATATAAGCAACCCTAATTTGGGACGACGGGCATGGTGGATTCCGGCGAGATTGCCATGTCGACTCCGTTAAGACGGTGGAAGAGTTTTGTCGAAACAAGGCCTTGGCTGGTTGTTTCGGAGGTTGGAAAATCGTATGTGGGGCAGGTGGGGAAGCATGCGATCATGCGCAGAACCCGAGTTTCTGCCCGTGATCTTAGGATTCTTGATCCTAAACTTTCTTACACGGCGACAATACTGGGGAGAGAGAAAGCCATTGTTGTGAACTTGGAGAGTATCAGAGCTATCATCACAGCAACAGAGATGCTGATTCTGAATCCAATGGATCCATGTGTTTCTCCTTTTGTTAGAGATCTTGAGCTCAAACTTTCTAGCTTTGATGGTTCCAAAGCAATTGTAAGTCTATTTTCTCCTCACAAATTCATTTTCTAGTTTAAGCAATATTTGTTCAGTTGCATCAAACCCGCGATCTTTAGGTTCAAGAGCGGGGCGATGGCCATTAGACCAACCGCTCATTTTTGTAAGTTCAAATTAGGGATAAGTTTATGAATAGTTCTATTTAGACCTAAAAATCAGACATAATTTGCTGACATTGATGGTACCTAGAAAACCTAAGGTTGAGCTTGGTAGTTTAGATCATGCCACTTAGGTCGGCAGCTTAGATCACCTTATAAATTACAGACCTCGATCTTAGACCTTAACCACATCTTTAGGAAGGCAATGCAAAGGGTAGCTGGATCCCACCGAGAACCCCTCCTTGCGGCGATAGTTACGCAGGTGCGAATCTACTACGATCATTGTGCAATATAGGCGACCGTTACAAGGGAGGGGCGAATATCTCGTCTCAGATCAAGCTAGGCCCAAGGATAACAATAAATAAGAGACAAAACCCTTGAAAATAAAGGATAACCGATTGTAGCATCCCCAAATGTAAATTCTATAACAATCAATATTTCAAGAGCAAGAGACTCACTTAAAAGTGGATTAGTCGAGCTCCTGAGTTGGTGAACCACTATAAATGCTTTGTGCAATCACCCATTTATCCCAAAGTCCTATTCCCTAGTGCTTTGAAGCTCAGACTGAACTACATTTAACTGTTCAGTGCATTTGCATTCACGTCATTGCTCAATCGTGTTAAGAACATTATCAGTTGGTCCTGTCTGTGGGAACGACCATTCCTGTCAAAAATATACTAATTTTTTTTAGTAATTGATGAATTCTACATGCAACTTGAGCAAAAGTCAAATGAATCCACCCCAATTATAGAATCAACAAGAAGCTACCACTGGAAGGCAGCAAGAAAATCCCTGTGATTTCTTGCCTACACCTGAAGTCGATCCCCCATGGTGGATCCCACATCTAACAACGAACTAGAGGCCTTTTGCCTAGCCAATGAACATCTCCTCCAACAGAATGAGGAGTTGTTGAATCTCCTTCAACGTCCCTAAAGGGCACAGCTAGCTCAAGTCAATCCCCCTTAGAGGGAACAACGACATAACAACCTTATGAAAGATATCACCGAGGGAGATGAACGCAGTTAAACTGTGGGCAATGACCGTCGTCGAATTCATAAGAATGAGTACAACGAAGAAGTGCAAAGTCAAAACAGAAAAACTCATAATAATGAGTTTCTCCCATTTCAACAGGAAATAAAGAACAATATTGGGAACAACGCTTCAGAGACATCCAACGGAGCTCAACCACATGAAAGAGGATGTTAAAGGAAAAACTCCAAAACTCTAGTGACTATGGATGCCTTAGTTTAGCAGACTGAGTCCCCATTTGCCACACAGGTGCTACACTATCCACTTCGACCTAAATTCATAATACCCTAGATGGAGGCCTTCAATGGAATAAAAGACCCCCATGAATTACCCCAACACCTATAAGAATCAAATAGAGCTACATGGATACTAGGACCTAGTACAATGCTGAGCCTTTGCCATCACTTTAAAAGGTTCAACCCTAGCATGGTTCAACAAGTTAACCCCGACATCCATCTCATCCTTTAGAGAGCTCTCCGTTTCCTTTGTATAGCACTTTATAGGAGCTCGAACTTATCAAAAACCAAGTCATCATCTATTGAATGTGAAATAGGGACCCTATGAGAGCCTGTGGAGCTATGCTTAGAAGTTCAACTCAGAATCTCTAAAACTGGATGTTCCTGATGAGAAATTCCCCATCACTGCCTTCATTGCTGGGCAGTGAATCCAATCAAAGGCCCTGATGTTCTCAATTTTCAAAAATTCACAAGCCAGTATGGTAGAAATCCTTGTCAAGGCAAAAAAGTACATCAACAACAAGGAAGCACTCATTTCCAAGGTAGGGAGCTCGTCCACGCACAAGGAGAAGGAGAACAAAAGTGATCAAAGTTCCAAAAAGGTGAGAAGTTGAGACAGATCTCCACGAAAAGTTAAGGATCACTCTCCGAAAAGGAGAGGAGACGTCATAGACCACCTTAGTCCACCAGCACAAGAGTTTCCACCAAGATTTGCACCTTTGCAGTTCACTCCCCTCACAGCCACAATGTCTTAGGTCCTTTGTGAGGTGTGGAAGGAAAAGTTCTCGAGGTGGCCACCTCGAATGAAGACAGATCCCCCAAAAAGGGATACAACAAAATATTGCAAGTACCATAGAGAACCTGACCATCTCATTGATGATTGTATCCAATTGAAGAAGGAGATCAAGTTCCTGATTCAATGACGACAATTATGCCGCTTTGTGGCACAAGATAATCATAACCGAGCTCACCCTCCTCGAGCACCTCAGCAGTAAGTCCTTGCGCAACATCAACAATCACTGAGAAAGATCAGAGTAATATTCGGAAGATTCACTAGATGTGGGGAATCTAGCTCCGCCAAGAAGGCTCATATGTGCACAGTCAGAATTGAGGAGGTGCTGGAAGTACAAGCTATGTCCAAGGCACCTCGGCTGAGCATCAACATCACTTTCTCAGATGTGGACCTGGAGGGTTGCTAACATCTACACGATGACCCTTTGGTGGTAAGGGTCATCATTGTTAATAGAACTATCATCGAGTCCTAATTGACAATAGAAGCTCTACCGACATGATCTTTGCATATGACTTCAACAAGATGGATATAGACAGAGACAAACTTGAGCTAGTAAGGGCTCACCTTCTGGGATTCTTAGGGGATAGGGTGCTACCCCTGGGTTCAATCCAACTCGTGCTCACTATTGAAGATCCTCCTTGCCAGTCCACCATCATTGTGAGGTTCCTAGTAGTCGATGCTCCCTCAGCATACAACGTTCTGCTAGAATGACCTTTCCTCAACGCTAAGAGGATAATTCCTTCTGCCTACCACCTCGTCGTGAAGTTCCCCACAAAAAAATGGAATAGGAGTGGTTCGAGGAGACTAGCGTGTGACATGAGAGTGCTATATGGTATCAATGAAGAAGAAAAATTTCGAGAATATCCAGCTGGACGAGTTTGACATGAGAGACGAGCTGGAAACAAGGATAATGCCTTTAGAAGAGCTGGAGCCTATTCAACTTGACGACGAGCCTAAGCATTTGGAATACGTGGGATCCAAACTAACCAAGGAAGTTAAAGACCACTTTATTAAATCCCTCAGAAAGAATATGGAGATGTTTACATGGAATAAGAGGATATATAGGGAATTAACCCCTCGGTCATCACGCATAAACTCAGCGTGAACCCGACCTTTAAACCCATCAAATAGAAACAGAAGAGTTTTGCCTCAGAATGCCAGAAAGCGGTCAATGAGAAAGTCAGCAAACTTCTCCACGCTAAAACCATTAGAGAGGTAGACTATTCGGCTTGATTAGCCTACGTGATCCTCGTCAAGAAATCAAATCGTAAGTGACGCCTCTTCATTGACTTCACTGATCTAAACTGAGTTGCCCCAATGAAAGCTTCCCCGTACTATAGATTGACCTGATCGTAGATGCCACACCTGGGCATGAGCTACTCAGGTTTAAGAATGTTTTTTCTGGGTATAACCATATCAGAAGAGACCTCGGCGACCAGGAGAAGACCTCCTTTGTGACTGAGAAGGGGACATACTGCTACTAGGTCATGCCGTTTGGACTAAAGAACGTTGGAGCAACTTACCAACGTTTGGTAAATTGAATGTTCCAAAAATAGATCGGAGCATCAGTAGAGGTATACATCGACAACATGCTGGTAAAGTCGTTGAAAGTTGAGCTCCACATTGGACACTGTTTCAACTTTAATTATGTAAACCAAAGCGCAAGTTGAGCGAAATAATATATTTTTAGGAAGATCGAGGTCGAACCATTAGGAAATTGTGAAACAACAACAATCACACTAATACTACAACAATCTTGTAAAGATTATTTGTTTAAAAGAATATTGAATTGAGAAAGTTAATTAAAGTAATTAAAACGGTATGAAAAATACTAGAGCATCAGGTACTCCCTCTCAAATCTATACAACAATGATTAAAGACTTAATTCTTACCTCTAGACAAGAATCAAATGTCGGTTGATTCAAGTTACCAAATTTAGGAATAATACCACAAGAAAACCTTTATTTATAATCAAAAGATTATTTACGAACCTGAATAATCATCCAATTAATTTTTTTTTTCTGAAATAATTATAATCAACTTAAGCATGGAACAATCAGTTATTTGACTCGCAGGGAAATTCAAGCAATCAATGTACATGACACAATGACTTAAAGATTTTTACAGAGCAAAAACTTTGCTAAAAAATCAAAAGTTGAATTAACAAAATATCACATACCATTAAGCTCATAAGTCAATAACATTATCATACTTTTTTGAGAGGTCCTCCCCTAGCCCTAGCTAAACCTTTTAGCCAGACATGACGAACTAAAATCAAAATAAAAAGATGGAAAAAAAATAATAATAATCCAAATCTTCCAAAATCCTCCCCTCTCAATAGATGAGAGCCTTTATTTATAATAAAATAAATCCTAGATATAAGTATAAGATATAAGGTTAGCTTTGGAGGAATTCATTTCTAAAAAAAATCTTTTAAAGTTAAATCCCGTGTATAAAATCTCGAGGCTCGTGGGTACACAATCTCTCTAGATTTCGATATTTAATTTCGCATATTTAGAGGCTGAATAATAAAATTTATGTGAAATACATTTTTGTAGCCCTTGAAATCTTCTTTCCAACCCCATAAAAATTAGGTCAATCCGATTTTTGAGTCAAAAGTTATGACCAAAATACTGAATACGTATAAAATCCTTATCTTATAGGATACTTTTACAATCCAACTTTAAATGAGTTTTCTTTAAACTTGGACTCTTATAAGGATTAAATTGTTGATTTATCATTAAGTCTTCCTATCTCAATCTTGACTCTTTAATCCTAATCAATTATGATTCTTCCTCTAGTGATTGCTTCACTTGCTTTATCCATTATCACTTAAAATCAACCAAATTTATCAGCAAAATAAACCAAATAACTAGAAAAAGTATCAAACTAAAAAATTAAGGAATTAACACATTTAATCACAAATAATATGCAATTACTCAATCATTAAATATAATAAAATAGCACTTTTGATGGTTAATCACACCTCAACCTGAATATTACTAGTTCCTAGTAATACATGGATCCCAAAATCTAAAAATTAAAACCTAAAAAATAAATAACCTAATAAAATAAAACACAAATTCACTTTCGTAGAACTCACGATTGCATTTAGCATATGCAACAAGCCTTTAAATCCCTAGATTTCCCCTAGTGGACTAGTATAATCTCGTGAGGGTTTGTAGAGATGATACTCACAAACATCACTCTATGATCAAATATTTGAATAATAATTTTATAACACAAATTGCTACCACAATAGAAAAACTTTAAGCTGTAAGCATTTTTATAAGCACATGCAAAAAAAAAATATAGAACTCTAGGCTATATAAATGTATGCACTTATCATATTTCCATATAAACTCGTGTATAGTGTGAATTAATTATACCAAATCAATAATTTATCCGATAATCACCTCTACAACTATTAACTATTCATTTCAATTCTAAATCTCACTAGAAAATTCACTCATAAAAGATTCTCTCATATTATAGTGACTATTCTCTCAAATATTACATGTGAGAAGAATATATTTAAGTTAAAATAAAATAATGCTCACATGTCTATTAAAATAGTTGTTTTCCAAAAGAAAATGAATTGACATAATCTCATGAAAGGGAATTAACACACAATAAACAAATAATCACCCTTTTTTTTCTTATTCACACAAGTCATGCATCCACCAATATACTCTTGAGATCAGATAGGTATTTATTTAAGGTTGTAATGGGGCCTTAGGATTAGGGTTTTGAAATGAAGGATGTTCAGGAATTCAAAATACTATCTTGAAAGAATATTTACATTGCACAATCAAACTTCTTTCTATAGTCTTTCACTCTTTACCTTTTAGAAACAAAATTTATTACATTTGTTCATATTTTTTCAAAACTCATGCTTGTTATTTTTTTATTTTTTTTAATTTATTTTTTCACAGCTAGACATATTGTCATTCTTTTTTTTCACTTTTTTTTCTTTTTCAGCAAGACAATTGAATGTGTATATATA
>CM042189.1:33017655-33055304 GCA_023539305.1 Ilex asprella
ATATATATATATATATATATATATTATTTTAGCAAGACATCTAATGCAAATATTCACAAGTACGCAATTTTTTTTATCATCTTTTCTCAACTAACATCTCCCAAATTACATAAATAATAAAAACTAAATCTCGAAAAAACTAAGAGTAAGCGATATTATTTTTTTCATTGGCTTGGTTATTATATGTTGGGTATATGAAATAAAATTTTGCTTTAAAGGCTCAATCACGGCTTCTAGGAATAATAATATTCAAAGAATACGACTTAAACTCAAATAATATCAAAGATGACTTAAAATCATATATCAAGAGCTTTTGATAACGCACTTCCCATACAAATAATTTAAAGTCAAGTAATCATTCACAATATTGGTGTTGGCCAAAACAAAAATAATAAGACTATTTAAGAAAATTAACTGAATAAAAATATTCTTCATTGAGTAAATGTAAATATCCCTCCAAAGAAGATTGAATCAAAACTCACCAGAGTTTTTATGCATCTCTACTATATGTTTCAAGTTCTAAAGGTAAAATACTTAACAAATTTTTCACTTGATAAAGTCTAAAGTGTACAAATTGTGAGTTTTTATAAGAATATGATATGAGATACAAAAATATAGAATAAAGTTCTATGCAATGTTTAATAGTTACAAATTTAAAGCTAAAAAAATTATTTATATATTGTGGTGTCAAACTATGCATAAATTGTTATAAATATTTAATAACTAACAATTTTTTTTACTAACGTAAATAAACTAGAAATAGTCACAATAAAATAAAATAAAATAAAAAAAACTAGGAATTTTCACAACACAAAACATTCCCATACCCGCTAACCTAAATCCTACATTGTCTTTAATGTAAAAATAAATACCTTAATGTTCAGTAAAAATAATGAATAAATATAAAAGGGATAGGAATACTTGTTGTCGCAACGACTCTGAAACCTAAAAATAAAATATTCAACCAAAAATAAAAAACTATGAATTGAAACAAATAATAAGGAAACCAAAATTAAACAAAAATTAAATAAAATCTAATTACCATGTACACATAAAAAAAAAATATCTCACGTTTAATCCGGTTTAAAGTCAGATTTGAATATGTGCCCATTAAATGTTACTGGCTTAAAAATGTGATGTCGAAATAACTCCTTTAATCGAATTAGCCATTCATATACCCTACATACCCTTAGCACATGCAATAAAAAGGAGATATATACATTTTTATGTAAATATAAGAATGAGATAGAAAATATATCTTTCTCAATTACAGAACACAACTCAACTTTCATATATTCACTAAGATTGGATATGTGAATCTCATTACTACTCTTTGATAATGAAAAGGCTTTGGGCTCATTAGTCTCTTGTTGAATAATAATGTCACTTAATTTTTTATTATTATGAGTATTAATGGATTAATCCTCAATTTATAGTTCAGGAAAAGAATGACTCTCACTACATTGATTATTCTCAACCTTTTGTTCTTGTATCAATGTATTAAGCATGCCTTTTATCTCTTGGGCATTATCTTTTATCTTTTTAATATCTTGACTTATTTGGGCATTACAAACAAGTTGACTTTGCATAAATTCATTAAAAATATCTTCCAAATTCTTTTCTTGTGGTTAGGGTATGGAGGATATTGGGGATGCTCTTGTAGTGATGTGGCATATATAGGTAACTGATAATGTTCATTCCCCAATCAAAATCGGGATAAAAAGTTTCAAAACAATGGTCGGGGTAAGGTTGAGAAGAATTAGGTAATACAATTGTCCCATTCCTCAAAAATTGTCGGGCAGTTGGAATTAAAGGGCAAATCTCAGTGGGATGCCCAAACACATCACAAATCACACACAGTTCCAAAGTCGTTGAATATGAGCTCCACATTGGGCACTGCTTCAACTTTAATTATGTAAATCCAAACGTAGGTTGAACGAAATAATATATTTATCGAAAGACTAAGTTCGAATCCTTAGGGAATTGTAAAACAGTAGCAATCACACTAATACTATAACAATCTTGTAAAGATTATTTGTTTAAAAAAATATTGAATTAAGAAAGTTAATTAAAGTAATTAAAACAGTATGAAAAATACTAGAACATTAGGTACTCCCTCTCAAATCCATACAACAATGATTAAAGATTTAATTCTTACCCTTAGATAAGAATCAAATGTCGGATGATTCAAGACACCAAATTTAGCAATAATACCACAAGAACACCTTTGTTTATAATCAAAAAATTATTTAGGAACTTGAATAATCATCCAATTATATTATTCTGTGAAATAATGATAATCAACTTAAGTATGGAATAACCAGTTATTTGACTTGCAAGGAAATTCAAGCAATCAATGTACATGACACAATGACTTAAAGATTTTTACAGAGCAAAAACTTTGCTAAGAAATCAAAAATTGAATTAACAAAATATCACATACCATTAAGCTCATAAGTCAATAAAATTACCGTACTTCATTGAGAGGTCCTCCCCTAGCCCTAGCTAAACTTTTTAGCAAGACATGACGAATTAAAATCAAAATAAAAAGATGAAAAAAGAATAATAATAATTCAAATCTTTCAGAATCCTCCATTCTCAATAGATGAGAGCCTTTATTTATAATAAAATAAATCATAGGTATAGGTAGAAGATATAAGGTTGGCTTTGGAGGAATTCATTTCCAAAAAAGAAGTCTTTTAAAGTTAAATCTTGTGCATAAAATCTCGAGGCTCGTGAGTACACAATCTGTTCAGACTTCGATATTTGATTTCGCATATTTAAAGGCTCAATCACAAAATTTACGTGAAATATATTTTTGTAGCCCTTGAAATCTTCTTTCCAACTCCATAAAAATCAGGTCAATCCGATATCATAGTCAAAAGTTATGACCAAAATCATTATCTTCTAGGATACTTTTACAATCCAACTTTAAATGAGTTTATTAAAACTTGGACTCTTATAAGAATTAAATTACTGATTTTACTTCAAGTCTTCCTATCTCAATCTTGACTCTTTAATCCTTATCAATTATGATCCTTCCTCTAATAATTGCTTCACTTGCTTATCCATTATTACTTTAAATCAACCAATTTACTTGAAAAATAAACTAAACAACTAGAAAAAATATCAAACTAGAAAATCAAGGAATTTAACACATTTAATCATAAATAATATGCAATTAATCAATCATTAAATATAATAAAATAGCACTTTTGATGATTAATCAGACACCTTGAAGAATCTTTTCAGATCCTCAAGAAATACTAGATGAAGCTCAACCCAGCTAAAAGCACCTTAGGGGTCTTCGCTCGAAAGTTCTTGAGCTTCATAGTCAACAACAGAGGAATAGAGGCAAACCTAGAAAATGTCAAAGCAGTGATGGACATGCAACCACCTTTCAACACAAGGGAGGTCCAATGCTTAACAAAAAGGATAGCATCCCTAAGTCGCTTCGTTTTCAGATCAAGCGACAAGTGTCAACCCTTCTTCTAGATCTTAAAAAATGCATTTCAGTGGGATACACAATGCAAGGAAGAATTCAAGGCCCTTAAAGACTATCTGAACTGGCCTCCAGTACTTGTAAGCCCTTTGGAGGAGGAAGTGCTTACCCTAAACCTTGTTATTTTGAATTTCTCAACTAGCGCAACACTGGTCAGAGAGCAAGACAGATCTTAGCAACCAATTTACTACTATAGCAGAATTCTAAGTGCATCGAATGAGAGAAATTCAAAAATAAAAAAACTAGTCTTAGCTCTAGTTACAATAGCAAGGAAGCTCAAACCATACTTCCAAGCTCGCACCATTGAGGTCCCAACAGATCAGCCAATGAAGCAGTCACTGCATAAATCAGAATCTTTAGGAAGACTGGTCAAATGGGCCATAGAGCTCAGCGAGTTTGATTTCAGGTACAAATTCAAAACTGTAATCAAAGGACAAATACTGACAAATTTCATTACGAAATTTACTGTAGCACCAGAAGTATCCATGGAGGCAAGACAACTAGTACTCGACCTCCCCATACGGAAGCTTTCGTTAGATAGAGCCACCAACGCCCAAGGTAGTGGTGCTGGGTTGATTTAGTCCTCCCCCGATGGGATAGATATTGAATACGCCCTCAGGTTCAAATTCAAGGCTTCAAATAACGAAACAGAATACGAAGCTGCCATTGCTAGGTGCAATTTTGCACATTCCATGGAGGCTGAACAACTTCTGATCTATGGTGACTCCCAGCTCGTGGTGAAGTAGATTGAGGAGACTTATGAAGCCAGAAGAGAAAGAATGATTCCATACTTGAGGAAGGTACAGGAGCTAATGAAAAAATTTGTGCAAGTTAAAGTTATACACGCCCCCAGGGTTGAGAACTCCGGATCCGACGCCCTAGCAAGACTAGCAACAGTTTCCCAAAAAAAACCTGGACAGATTAATTATGATTGTGCTCCTTGTTGAGCCATTGATAAGCTTCAAGGATGCGGAGGTGCTCCCAATACAGAGTTAGCCAACCTGGATGGACCCAATCAGAGAGTATCTCCAGAACAGAGCCTTACCAGTAGACGTCAAGGAAACAACAAAACTAAGAGGCAAATCGTCTAGGTTCACCCTCCTCTAGGGGAATTTATACAAACAAGGCTTCTCAGCACCTCTTTTGAGGTGCGTGGGAGACGAAGAAGCTAACTAAATTCTGAGAGAAATCCATGAAGGCATCTACGATAATCACATTGAAGCTCAAACTCTGACAGGTAAAATGTTGAGGCAAGGTTACTTTTGGCCCAGACTGCTCAAAGACACAACAGAGCTGGTCAGAAGGTGTAAGATCTGCCAACTACATGCTGACATTCCCCATTATCTATGAGAGCTCCTCACCCCAGTAGTCAACCCCTGGTCATTCCAACTGTGAGGATTAGACATACTGAAACCTCTTCCTGCTAGCATTGGACAACGCAAATTCGCTATCATTAGAGTGAATTATTTCATCAAATAGGTTGAAATGGAACCCTTGACATCAATTACAAAACAAAAAGTTCAGAACTTCACCTGAAAATTTATAATCTACAGGTTCGGGATACCTAGGGCAATCATCTCAGAAAATGAGAAACAGTTCGACAACCCAAATTCAAAAAGTTCAGTGTCGAGTTGGGTATAAGGAATTACTTCTCAGCTCTAGCTCATCCTTAGTTGAATGGGTGGACTGAAGTAACTATTCAAACTATAAAGATAGCTTTGAAGACCAAACTCGAAGCCTTAAAGGGACGGTGAGTGGAAAACGTTCCAGAGGTCTTATGGGCTTATAGAACTACAACTAGGTCAGCAACTCAAGAAACGCCATTTACTTTGGCGTTTGGAACCAAGACAGTAGTTCTTGTGGAAATAGACATCCAATCCTCGATGACAGAGCTCTCCGAACCTGAGCATAAAGATGAGTCACTTCTACTCAACCTCAACATTTTAGAAGAGAAAAGGAATAGAGTCTTGCAGTGCATCATAAGTTATTAGAGAAATAAAGCTCAATATTACAACAAGAAGGTCAAACACAGAAGCTTCAAAGTCAGAGATCTGGTCCTAAAAAAACTCCTCCTGGCAAGGAATGATCCTTCTCATGGAAAGTTAGGGTCCAACTGGGAAGGCCCATACATCGCTTCCAATATAATTAGACCTGAAAATTACGACTTGCAAACATAGGAAGGAAAGATCTTGCCTCATTCCTGGAACGCTAATCATTTGAAGAGATTCTTTTAATAGCCAGACCACTTGTAAAAGTTCATCATCAATAAAATGACAAAGTTTTAACTCAGTCAACATTTCATTGCTAATATAAGCACATGATGAACTCTTCAGCTCAAAAACTAATGATGAACTCTTCATCTCATAAAATAAAAGATGAGCTTTTTAGCTCATAAAACAAAAAATGAGTTGTTCAACTCATAAACAAAAGATGAGCTCTTCAGCTCATAAACGAATGATGAGCTTTTCAGCTCATAAATTAAAGATAGACTCTTCAACCCATAAACAAAAGATGAGATCTTTAGCTCATAAGCAAATTATGAGCTCTTTAATTCATAAACAAAAGATGAGCTATTTAGCTCATAAACAAAAGAAGAGCTATTTAGCTCATAAACAAACGACGAGCTCTTCAGCTCATATACGCTCGACTGAAGACAGGCCTCACACTTGGAACAAAATTCTCCTCGAAGTTAGATGAGCATCTGACTCAGCTTGCTACATCGACTGGGTTTTTTAGCCTAAACATTACAACTAACAGAGTAAAATAACGAGGAAATAAGCAAGGAGTTCAACATAAAAAGTTGCTTCATATTCGTAAGAATGACAGGGTTACAAAAAGAAAAAAAGGGAAAAAGTTCTTAGCGCCCCCAAGTCTCAGCTTCAGCTCAAATATCTCCTCCTCCAGCTGCACATTCACAGCCCTCAGATGGGCATTCCCAGCCTTCATCTCGTCTCATTCCTTCTCCATCTGAGAGAGCTATTTTCTCACAAGTTCCAGCTCTACAATTGTAAACCTGATCTCACCAGAGGAGGAACCTAACGATTGTGTTGATGAACTTCCCCATCTGTGCTTCCTTGAAGAAGTAGCAACATCCTCATTCGATTAGTGGGAGAGGAGTCCACATCAAGAATAGGATAAATAGGGTGTAGGATAGCATCCAGGACGACAATAGAGCTAACACTAGTCCCGAACCAGTGAAGGTTCTGAAGGGTGACTAACAACGAGTAGGGGACCGCCTCAGCATGAGCCACTCAGTTGACTCTCATTAACTCGTCAGGGGTCAGACTTGGAGCACCTGCACAGCACGAACACAATTAAGACTCATCATAATGTTTGAAAATCGCAGAAGGGAATAAAAATCTTGACCCTTTACCTCTGTTAGAAAATGCTCCCTTTGTAGAGCTAGGGATATCAAGGACCAAAAGAGAGTCGAAGTGGGGCCTCCATGTGAAATGTTTAAAGCAGGGGGAAGTCAACAAGAAGAACATAAAAGAAGAGGAACTCGGCGACAGTGAAAAATTCACTGTTACCTCGCAAATGCAAAAAAATAAAAAAACTTATCAGAGCACCCCACCCTTCCAGAGAAAGATGAGAGGGGCACATCCCATAGAAGGTCATACCCTTCTAATAGTGGGATAGATGGACAAACGAAGACCCATCTCAAAAGCGCCTTTGAAGAAACAAACTTTATGCCAAAGGAGAAGGTTGCAAGGCTCATTAGGAGTTGGGATGTGGATAGTTAATGCGTCAGAAAGAAGATATCGCTTCCTAACTTCCCCCACCTCTGAAGCCATAATCAGGGAAAGGAGCAAAAACACGGAGTACCAGGTCACGTCTAACATGGCCTGAGCTCGTTGTTTGAATAATGAAATAGGACAGAAATCCCTAAAGAGAGACAGAAAGTAGAAAGTAAGAAAATTCAAAGGAAGATTGTGAAAATAAAGAAATCCCAAGATTTAGGCAAAAAATAAGGAGTCCCAGGATTTAAGGAAGCGAGTAACACATGAAGACGAAGAGGTGACAACCATTACACTTCCATAATCATGACAATGGTTAAGGAAAAGGGCATTTTAAGAAGATAGGTGGGCACTAATAACAATCCCATTATTGCTTTAAAAGGATGAAGACCTGTCTGGAGTAGAAGGGCAAAAGACAGAATACCAAGCAAGAACGTTAGAGCATACAAAGAGGCAAGAGTCCTCAGCTTTGACCTCAAGCAGCTAAGGCAGCACGAACTGCTCAGGAGCAGCAGCTGGAGTAACATCAGGAGAACCTCATAAACCAAGGATGAGCTCTTCAGCTCATGAAAACTCTATGAGCTTTTAAGATTATGAAAACTCTATGAGCCCTTCAGCTCGTATACACTTGATGAGCTCTTGAGCTCATAAACTATCAATGAGTTATTTAGCTCATAAGCACTCGAGGACCTCTTCAGCTCGTAAAGATCAGGATAAACATCTCTGCTAATACTAAGATAAGTCCATTGTTTAATTTATGGACTTTTCGCTTTTGTTATTTTAGGAATCGGGGTCTTACCTTGTCCTTTCTACCTCTCTTCTTGGACCCCTACTCCATTACTAAAATCTTTGTCTTCGGTTGCTGGTGTCTTGACACTTGGGCTACTAGGGATTGATTTACTCGTGTTCCCCCCTTTACAACTCTTTCAATCTTCCTTTTTCTTGCCTAGTTATGTTTGTCTCTTTTAAAGGCACAACTTCATCTATTTCTCTTGTCATGGGTGACAGGTCCCCAGAAATAGAGGAGGACAACTTGAGGGATGTCAGTAATGAAATAGAAAACTTCCTTGGGGTTGATGCCGAAGAGAGGGCAGAGGTGTCTTTGTCTTTACTAGAGTCTTCTTCGAGTTCTAAGCGATCTCAGAAAGGAAAAACTAAAAAAGGTAGAGTTGGACCTTCATGTAGCCTTAAGTGCTCCGAACCCGTTCCTCGTGCTTCAAACATAATAGGTCATAGTGAGGTTACACCTACTTTTATGAGCATCTTGTCTATGAGGTTTGGCTTTCTGAGGGGCATGCGCTATTGGATCCCTTCTATGGACATTAGGTATGATTTTGAGGTCCCTAAGAAGACTTGTTTCTTTATAGCCTCTCTAGAAAATTGTCTTAGGTTCCTCATACAAGGAGAAGGAACAGAGCAGGGGAAGTACCCAGCTGGGAGCGATTGATAAATCAGGAACCAAGGAAAAGTCTGAACAGACTAGGCTAGCCATGTAGAACCTTCGGAGAAAAATTGAGAATTTTTCCTGAAAACCCCAGATCCTCTACGAATAGGGGAAAGCAAAAGCAAGAAAGAAAAGGAATAGAAGAAGTAAAGCCTGAAGACAAAATGTGAAAAGGGATCGAGAAAATGAAAGACGATTTTTTCGTCTGCAACAACATTTAAAGCCAAGTGTCGTGGATCCTCAAAATAAGGGACATGCACGAGAAACAAGGAGAGCATGATTACACGTTCGTCATAACTGTCAGAATAGAGTCCTATCATACGCAAATCGAGGTCGACCCCAAGCAACCTCACTCATCTCAGCCATGGAATAATATTTGTTCAAATCAACTCATTCGACCAGAGGCTAAAGGGCAATTGATGGCTCAGGTCATGCCACTCAGGTCGGAAGCTCAACTCAGATCATAAATTACAGACCTCAATCTCAAACCTTAATTGCTTCTCAAGGAAGGCAGTGCAAAGGGCAGCTGGATCCCACTGAGAACCCCTCCTTGCGACAATAGTTACTTAGCAGACGTGAATCCGCTATGGTCATTGCGCAATATAGGCGACCGTTACAAGGGAGGGCCAGGATCTCGTCTCAGATCAAACTAGGCCCAAGGATAACTATATATAGGAGGCAAAACCCTCGAAAATAAATGACAAGTGATAACTGCATCACCAAAATGCTCTCTGTAAACTCTATAACAATCAATATATTTCCCTTAAAAGTGAATTAGTCGAACTTTCGAGCTGGTGAATCACCATAAACACTTTGTGCCATCACCCGCTTATCCTAAAATCCTATTCCCTAAAGCTTTGAAGCTCAGAATGAACTATATATAACTGTTCAGTGCACTTTGCATTTACGTCATTACTCAATCGTGTTAAGGACATCATCAGATATAATGATGTGACTTCAGTAGAACTATTGGATCAACGCCAAGTTCTAATATTTGATGAAACTCACAGTCAATCTAAAGATCATAGTAAATTAGGTTAATAAATTAGCTTCCAATAGCATCGCTCTAACTTTATTACATCAAAATTACTATAAAACAAGAGTACTATTACACTAATTTGTTGAGATCACGACAATGTTGTTTGAGCGTAATATTTTAGGATTGATTTTAACCTTTTTTTCCCCATAATTTGACAAAAAAAATTATATCTTCACTAAAAAATATATAAATTTGGATACAATACCTCATTCAGTATCGTAGATTTACCTTGAAATTAGTTATGAAAGTAGCATTCTTATCGTGGATTTACCTTGGAATTGGTTATGAAAGTAGCATACAGATGTTTGTATCTGTTTGCCTAAAGATTGGGCATGTTCATAAATTTTCTTTGTTTTGTAGGCCACATGATATCCCCAATGGTTAGTTTTGATCTATAAGAGTTATCAGTGGAATTCATAAATAATGGTGAAATGTCCGAATTTTCAATGAAATATAACAAGAAAATGAGTTTTATATCGGCTATATAACATATCGTTTTTTTTTCTTTCCTCCAAAATAAACCGATATGTTTCTCCCTCTTCGTTATGCATATCTGGAAAACACGCTTTTACTTTCACAATACTTTTTTAACTTGAAAAGTCCAAGCTTTTATGAAAACCCAAAAAAGAAATGACTCAAAAACTACCGTAATTAAAAATACCAATTCAAAATTATGATAATTCGATCAGAAATTCGTGTCACATTGTATTCATAGGAGTAGTAATGATGGTGTTCATGCGTGTAGGCTGTTGAAAAGTGTGATAAGGCTGTAAAGGGAGAAGCAAGTGATGGCAGCCGTAGAAACCTAATGAACACTTCAAAAATGGGTAGCTCAAAGCAACTACTGCCTTTTGAGTTCAGAGTGCTTGAAATTTGCTTGACATTTGTTTGCGACGGACTTGAATTTGAGGTATGTGTACCAAACTTCAGGTAAAATGTTTTTTTAAGCAAAAAAAAATTATTAAAAAAACCAAAAGTATATTATTTTATAGAAGTCATTTAGATGCATAGTTATATAAATAGCATAATAATATTTGTAAATATGTCCAAAATTTTTGTCCTGGCACAAACTAAAAATGAAATTGGTGGTCTAAACACAAATTTAGAAGTCATACCACCCAAAAGTACGAATAATAAATGATTTAGTTTGATGTCAAACACGCATAACTTGATTTTGACATGATAAGCTTGTTCAACTAATATTGTAGGAATAGAATGTCTATTTTTTTTTTTTTTAAATCTTGATTCTAGACTTTTTCGATTTATTTTTTTAGCTCAATTTTGATATCACATAAGATAAAGTGTATTTTTAGTTTACAGGGGACCGATGGCTGCTTGAGAAAGAAAGAAATCATAGTCTTGAAATTCTCGTGTTAGCTCAAACACGACGAATACATCTATTGGGCCAATATCTGGTCAGATATGGCATACCAGCGAAGAATTTTGAAGGAAGGGAGCAAACTAAAATAAGAAAAAATAGAAATGTAAAAACAAAAGATAGAAACTCCTTAAAATTACAAGTTAAAACCAACATTATCATTAATTATCTTTAAATCAATATGTGTTTTTTAATTATTATTTTATATATATATTTATTTTCAGCTGGAATTCACATGGGTTTTGGCTTTTTTCACAGACATCTACATTGGAGCAAGAGACATACACAGCTTTGGATGAAATTTCTATTAAAATCAACATGTTTAATCTCCAACGAGTGAGACATATAAAGAGTCGTCTGTTAGCTTTGTTTGGCCGTGTCCAAAAGGTACCAATCACAGTTTTGCCAATGCATTTTCAAGCTACTTTTAGCCCCAAAATAAATTTATTTTGTGAAAAAATTAAAGTTATTTAAGATTTTGAAATGACCTATAGTGTATATGTAATATATTTATGTGTGCATACATGTATTACTAAATATGACTAAGCTTAGAGGAAGAATACTGGATAAGTGACAATACTATATCTATAGTAACAATTCTATGATTGAAGGCAATCTGTAATATCAAAACTCGAAGATTTATTGTATAACATTTATACTTTGAAACAATTTATTTTTCATTTCTTCTCTTTAGTTACATAATTTAAAATTAAAATGAATTGAGAAAAATTAATTAAAAGAGAGGTAAGTGTGGATTAGTGTGATTGTCTAGAATTGGAGTGTGCTGGTTGAATTATTTGACATTAGGATTAGTGCAAAAACATAATGTTTGAGTGAAAAAAAAGATTTTGGGATGAATTTTAAACTCTTGGATGAAAGTAGATGAAAATTGAATCAATCTAAACTGTTGTTGTTCTTTTTTAAGTTGATGATTCAACTTCTTAGCTGTAATATTAGGTAGAGAATTAAAGTAGACAAAAAGTAGATCAATCTTAACCGTTGTTATGATTTTATAAGTGGACAACAACCATGTATCTGAAGAAATTGTGGAATATAAAAAATTGAACATTGGTCGTACACTATTTATATTTTTAAAAAATAAACATTTATAATTTAACTTATGCAATGTAAAATTAAAGCGAAGATGATCAGAGAAGAGGAGTTTGGTTGCGTTGTCTAACACTGGGGACCTTGCATATCAGAGAATATAATGTTTTTGAGAAAAAAAAATAGGATGAACTTTGAACAATTCAATAAAAGTAGATGAAAATTAATTTAATCTTAACCGTTGTTGTACTTTTATAAGTTGAAAAATGCTACTTAAAAAATAATTACACAAACTTTATCTTAGTAATGTTCTTAATAACTTTTTTGTTTTTATACTTTTCTTAAATACTTTTTTGAAACATCGTTGGCTTTTACATTGTGGTTTTCTTCGTTTTCTTGCATTTTCGAAGCTCGACACATCTTCTAATCTCAACTCTATGTGCAATAATATATAAATACACATACGTAACTGTATTATTTATATTTGAAAATACATCTATAACACTTCTGCAATATATAGTAAACATATTTTTTTTTTGGCTGAAAATTACATAAAGAATTCTAATATATAATCACAATTTCAGGTCCGAGATGAACTTGAACATGTACTAAACGATGATATGGACATGGCGGAAATGTACCTCACTGACAAGCTTTTTTCCAGGCAAGTCGAAGAGTCGAAACCAGTCGATGAAATTGAGAACAACACACATATACAAGATGATGACATGTAAGTTTCGATACCTAAGTATATGGTGTTATGATCGATTAGGAATAAGGAAAACATGTTGAGATATCGGGCCATCATGAGCTGATAGAAAAACCCCCACTCACAATTTGCACGTTAGTTAGCCTAGAATGGTCCAATAGAAAAAGGGTACCCACTATTTGTCGGTTAGTTTAACTTGTACTAACTCAACAATATAAGTGATTGTGAGTTTTTTAGTGAAAAATATAAGTAGTTGTGGACTTTACCTAAAAGTCTTGTGAATGATGTTTTTGTGCATAACTCAAAATTCAAAATCAAATAAAAAATTTGACTCAATCTCAAGGGTAGTTGGCAGACCGATTGGGCTGAACCTTAAAGGCGGCATCTGAGTAATGTTTGATTAAGTTTATAGTCTCACAAGAGATGTCATAATTTGAGAGATGAAGAATATCAAATTAACCCAATTAGAAGGTATAAATTAAGCAACAAATATTCAAATTTAGATTATGATTGCGGATCAAATCGATTTGAAGCAATGGTAAAATTATTCTATTATAACCTATCAGAGTTGTGTCTTTAATAAGCATGTTCACCATATTATTCTTGGTATGGTAGGGACAACAAAAGCAGCATGACCATCATAAACACTCAAAAGCCGAAGATTGGAGCTTTGGAGATGTTACTAGAAGCATATTTTGTCCAAATGGAGGGAGCACTAAGCAGATTGTCAAATGTAAGATGCATATATGTTTAATGATTATTTTTGTATTAGTAGCACTTTTGGTTTTGAAAATATGCACGTTTTGTTAATTGGTTTAGTTCTCAATATATGAATTTTGTCAATTTGATTTTTAAAATATTCATTTAGTGTTTAAATGGTCGTTAATCAGACGATCCGTTAAATTCTTTAACAGAAGTGACTTTGTGTCATTCCCAACACATGATCACTTTCTTCAAAAATTGAACAAATTATCTATGTAGAAATCATTTAAACACGGACAGAATACTTTAGCGATCAAATTGACAAAAGCGATGCAATGAGGACCAACTAACAAAACACTCATACTTTAGGGACTAAAAGTACTATTAACCTAATTATTTTTTTAAAGTTAATCAATATGCATATTAGTATATAATATATACCTATATATATTCATTGCCTGTATTACTATACATACGATTAAGCTCTAGAAAAAAAAATGAGTATCTTGGACAAGGAAAAACAAAAATATTTCTGGTCTCATCACTAACTTTTCATGCTTGAGTGACGCTGTTTGAACCTAATTTATTAATCTCTGTTGCTGACTAAATCACTGTTGTTATTGGATTGATGGTGAGCCCTAATAATGGTTGGTGCCCACTACAAATAGAAGAGTGAGAGTGGATTTATTAGTAAATTAAGTCAGCATATTAGGTACAAATAATATTACTATTTATGCTTTCAGAAACTCATTTGTCACTTTTTAAAACTATCATACCTTGTTTCATATATGTTTGTTCTAATGCTTCTATCTTTCTCTTGTGACAAAGATGAGGGAATATGTTGATGATACGGAGGACTACATCAACATCATTTTGGATGACAAACAGAACCAGTTGCTACACATTGGGATTATCTTAGGTACCACACTCATTGTGATGCATTTGGGCATGGCTGTCATTGATTCTCTCAACATGAAAATCCACATCTCCGTCTACGATGGCGTCCCACGGCAGTTCAATGAAGCTGCAGCGGGCATCGTGGGTGGATGTGTGTGCTTACTTTTTGCGGTCCTCCTACTTTTGAAGACAAAAGGATTGTTAGGATGAAGGATCTTGCGCGTTCTCGGGAATCAACCTCTATAAAGATTATAGTCCTATTAGCTTAAAAGGCGACGCAGTTTCTATCATGACTTGTTACCACTAATCTCGCGAGAAAAAAGAACATCAATACAATAGTTATGAACTCTTTAGTCATAAAATTGAAAGAACACAGTTGTACTTGTATAAAGCATGTGCATGCAGTGACATTTCCAACAAATTGAGTACTATCATAATCTATGCAACACCATTATGTTGAGTAGTTTCTTCCTATGCACTGTAGTGATGAACAAAATCTTTATTCCCACAGAGCTCTTTCAAATACCCTTGAACAGTATTTGGAACCATCATCGGTCTTGAGCCGCTTAATTTTGTTTATCCGCTGATTAGTTAATCGCGATGTGTATTAAACCACTATGTACTCTAGAGAAAATATAACTCAAGTATTCATAAATTTCAACGATGTCTGTTGCTTGAATTGCCCAAAAACGCTTGTGTTAGCTTGACAGAAAGGGATGGATTGCCAAGATGTAGCCAATCTCTGTCAACTCTTTGGTGAATGTTCAAGTTTTATTGTGATGCCCTTAAAATTGTGGATCCTTAATCAACCGTTGATAATCCATCAACCTGTGAAAATACCTGTGATTGTCGCATAACCCGACATCACGTCAATAGTACCCACTTCACCGGGATCATAACCCACGCGTGCAATTCGTGTACATTTTACCATTTGACCCAACCAAGGTCCAATATTCCACAATTTATACTCCATTATTATCCATTTACATAATTTGAATAAAAAGACACAAAGCTCGAAAGCATAGTAAAGCATTCTTAAAATTTCAGATTTTTAAAAACCCTACCGGTAGGTTAATGTTCTACACCTACCGGTTGATTAATGTTCTACCAGTAGGTTTTGCCTACTGGAAAAAGTCCTATCGGTAGGTTTTGCCTATCGAATAATATAGAAGTGTGTTTGAATTTTATCCTACACATATTTCCCCCCCCCCCCAAAAAAAAACCTTCTTATCACACCGATCACCTCATTCTTAACGTTACACTTTTCCTCATCTGCACACAGCCGCCTGACATGCATGGAGCACCACGCCTGTCAGCCCTCACCATATTTTTTCTTCTTTTCCTCTGTCTTCCCTTCACGCCCTACCTTCTCTCTCCCTCAACACAGAACACTCTGTAATTCATGTATATTTTACCATTTGACCCAACAAATGTCCAATACAATTTATCCTCAATTATTATCCATTTACATAATTTGAATAAAAGGACACAAAGCTCGAAAGCATAGTAAAACATTTTTAAAATTTCAGATTTTTGAAAAACCTACCGGTAGGTTAATTTTCTATACCTACCGGTTGATTAATGTTCTACCGGTAGGTTTTGCCTACTGGAAAAAGTCCTATCGGTAGGTTTTGCCTACTGGATAAAATAAAAGTGTGTTTTAATTTTATTTTACACATATTTCCCCCCCCAAAACCTTCTTATCACACCAATCACCTCATTCTTAACGTTACATTTTCCCTCACTTGCACACAACCGCCTGACACGCATGGAGCACCACGCCTGTCAGCCCTCACCATATTTTTCCTTCTTGTCCCCTGTCTTCCCTTCAGGCCCTACCTTTTCTCTCTCTCTCAACACATAACGCTTTGCAATTCGTGTACATTTTACCATTTGACCTAATCAAGGTCCAATATACCATAATTTATACTCCATTATTATCCATTTACATAATTTGAATAGAAGGACACAAATCTCGAAAGTATAGTAAAGCATTGTTAAAATTTTAGATTTTTGAAAAACCTACCGGTAGGTTAATGTTCTACACCTACCAGTTGATTAATGTTCTACCGGTAGGTTTTACCTACCAGATAAAATAGAAGTGTGTTTGAATTTTATTCTACACATATTCCTGATTGTCGATTTTTCTTGCAGTTCATAACCTCTAAACATCACTCTTTAACATGTGTATGTATGGTATGTGAGCAAAGGGGGTATCACACTCCCTTGGTGGTGATGTCAAAAGAAAGGGCAAGGAGAAAATGAAAATGGTGGAAATGTGATATGCGTGTGAACAAAAGTACTCTACAATCGCAAGGAGTCTTTTGAGTGTCGTGTTTTATTTGAAAAAGAATTCCAAGGTCGTCTCCTGAGGGAAGGAAGTGAACCATCATGAAGGTGATTTTTATTAAAGAAAATGGTAAAATCATTTTGTTTTGGAATTTTGTGGTGGTTTAAGTTGTGATAATGAAATGAAAATAAGTGTTGGCTAATCCAAAGAGGTCATTCCAATGAGAATCCCAATTCAACTCGGAACCTTCCTCCAATGGTGCATAGATGAACGATTAATTCGTGAAAAGCTAGAGACGAGATGGTGAGGATCCAAGCATAACTCGTGACTAGGCCTACGGGATATCAAGAACTCACAACCATATCCACTCTCAACCCAGTCAAACCGAACCATCGTACACTGAAAGGAGGAAAGACGATGAGTTGAAATGACATACCCAAGAGGAGGTCTCCCTTTGATTATCCAACTAAAAGCTTAGCTACTCATGGTTAAAAGAGAAATTACAATTAAATGGGAAGACATTATGAAGAAATAAATGTTAGAACTAAGCATAAATGAAATGCATCAATATAAACGATCTTCGACAAAGAATGAGTGAATCACGTTCCACCCTTCATGGCTTCGATGAAGCTCTAGAAAAGTGGAAGAGTTTCACTCCTCTAAGGGAAGAAAGAAGCTCCAACAATGGAAGAAAATAAAGCAAGACTTAAATTAAAAGAAAGCAATAATTAATTGATGGGTATTCCACAACCAAGAGATGATAACACAATAAAAGAAAGCAATACTACTTGGCGGGTATTCCACAACCAAGAGATGATAATATCATAAAAGAAAGTAACAATACAAAGAAAGTAATACAAACTTGGAGAGTTTTTCACAACCAAGAGAAAACTAGTAAGCATACAAAGAAAGCAATAACAACTTGGAGAGATGTCCACAACCAGGAGCTCTAGCAAAAACTTATATTCTACAAGCCACAAAGGGGTGGTATTTATAGGCAAAGCCTTTACAAACCCTAAGGGATAATATTTACAAACCCCAAAAATACCATTCACAAGTCCAAGGGATGACATTCACAAGTTTCCAAATGTTGTCATTCACAATTTTCCAAAAGTTGTCATTTACAAACTTCTAAAAGTTGTCATTCACAAGCTTCTAAAAGTTGTCATTCACAAACCTTCAAAAGATGACATTTGGATTACTTTAATCTCTTTTTGTTTAGAACTTTAATAATTATCATAGAATTTGTAGTCTTGGCTCCCCGGTAGTTAGTAGCTTTGACGTATAAAACCCTGAAAAGAACAACAATTAATGCATTATCCCTAATTCACACACTAACCTTAATAGGTCAATTTTTATTAGTTTAACTTTGTTTAACTAACACAATTGACCTATTAACTTAATTAAATCATGCATTAATTAGGATTAATCAAATCCCCCTCCCCAAAACCTTCTTATCACACCGATCACCTCATTCTTAACGTTACACTTTCCCTTACCTGTACACAGCCACCTGACATGCATGGAGCACCATGCCTGTCAGCCTTCACCATTTTTTTCATTTTTTTCCTCTATCTTCCCTTCACGCTCTACCTTCTCTATCTCTCAACACAGAACATTCTGTGCTACACCACCTCCAGTGACACCACCGCCAGGTATCCCTCTCTTTTCTATCTCTTTCCTATCTCTTCATGCAGTCACTAGAGGCGACCCAACGACCACCATTGACGACACCATAACCACCACCAAAGAATCGCCTAGATCCAGGTATCCCCCCTCTTCGTCTTTCCCCCTTCTATGTCTTCATCTCTTTCTCCTTATCTCTGTACCCACCACATGTCTTGATGCATTCATTTTCTCATCATCAAAGACACCATATCCCTCCGCTTTGCCATTGCCACCACCACCACTGCCTATGCTACAGTCACTGTCATAGCCACAAGTATTTCTCTCTCTGTCAAATCTCTCATGCAACCCCCAACAAAACCCTCCTTATGCACAAACCACACCCTACCCTTCTTCCCCCTCTGCGCATCCCCTCTCCCAAACTGATCAAATGATGATTAGTTGTGAATATTACGTTTAATCCATCATTAAGGTCTTGTCCATCTCCATATCTGGGCATATAAATGTATTGTTTTTTTTTCAATTGATTTTTTTTTGAAACAGATTCACTTTGCTCTCTCTCAATAACAAAATGGTGCGAAGTTGATAAGCAAATGGTCCGTATCAACTCAGCAAGTACAACGAGTTGCAAGGTTTAATTGATATTTATTTCTTTGCTCTTTCCTCTCCCTACTTTCTACCAGGGAATGTTTTATAATTTTAATATTAGTACTTGCATTAAATTGTGCTTGCAAACTATTCGATGAAATGCCTAATAAAGACTTGATCAAATTGGAACGATGCTTATTGGCTATTTTGGATTGGGTTTTTACCAAGGTATATGTACATGTGCCTTGGCATTGAACTTTTTCTCTTTTTGTGTTGATTGATTTGTCTATGGTGGAATGATATCATTTCTTGGGTTCTGAATGTGACCACCGTAGAGTTTGGAGTCCTTCATTTCTTTGCTCTATTATGACTTCATATTCCTATCTTTTGTCATATAAGGTTTTGGGTTATGGTGAAAGGACCTAAATCAGAACCTTGAACCCTAATCTATGCAGATGTCAATTTGGGTTATGGTGAAAGGGCCTTCTAGGCTACCAGCACTTTTCATTCTCTCTTCGGCTTTCCATCCCTCCTCAGAAATCTAAGTTATTCACACAATTGTATAACATAATTGTTCTTTGATTTCTTCTCCCTCCCCTCTATTTTCCCATATCTTTTGGGTGAGAATGGATGTACATTTGTAACAGTGAGGGGGATTTATATACTAGATATAGGAAAATCTTTGTTTTTGGCAAGTTAATTATACATGTAGTATCATTTCCTTTTCATTATGGTCATTTCTTCATTTTTGTTTACCAATTTTCTAAGAAATTTTGGATTTCATCTTTGTTTATTACTACATAAGCTGTCTGTTTGTGGAGCTTTTTGTATTATGTAGTGCCTTCGTGTGCGGGTTTTTCTTTGTGTTATTCGAAGAGATATTTTATTTGCAAGTTGTTGCCTTGCAATTATGTTTTCCGCATGGTGAGTTTTTTAACTGTGCTTGCATTATGAATCATTGAACCATATTTGCTAATGAAATTTTTTTGGTTCAATATTTTAGGATCAACTTATGTTCTACATGGTGGTTTTTCTATGTCTACTAGAGATTTTGGTGATAATATCACTAAATGTACCAACTTTGGTTCACTTTCGCTACAAAGATCTCATCTTTGTCTTTATTTTTGGTTCTTGAAATTTTTAAAATTTTGGTGAGTTAGATTTATTACTTCTAGATCACATTTTATTGGGGTAACTATTTATGATTATTTTTTTGTGTTTTTTTTGACAGAGAAAAAAAATTACTATGAGCAGCCTTTTTTGGCAATCTAAAATAGTGTGTTATGAATGTCAAATATTGTTCTAGACCATTTATTATGCGTATTTAATAAACGTGTCAATTTTATAATCATGTCGTGTCAGGTTGGTATTGGGTTTGTATCAACGGTTCATAGTTGACACTCCTGCTTGAAATATAAGCCTTAGTTAATTCATAGTTATTTTTGTTTCCCTGTGTATTTTTTGTTTGATACATGTAGTTTATATCGTTTTGTTGTGTGATTGAAATTGTTTGAGATTATAAATTTTTATTGGTGCTTAATCCTAGGTACACTCCCTCTCCCTCTCTCTCTTCCTTTTTCACGACAAACAGTTATAAACACACACACAAATCTCACCCAAACACAAACGAACGTGTTCGAGTTCAATGTTTGATTATTTCGTGTTCAAATTCAATGTTCGATTTTTTAGTTGCACCGTGCCTTCAGGCACAGGTTATTCCTAGGTTTTGCCTGCTGAAAAAAGTTCTACCAGTAGGTTCATGTTCTACCGGTAGATTTTGCCCAAATTTGCCTGTTTCACCTATTTTTTAATTTCCAACCCCTTTAAATTCATCCCACAACCATTCAATACATGTTTAATGAAGTCTTTTACATTACACATGATCCACACAAGTTCAACTCCAATCATTTTTATATAATTACATGACATGACTAAGTTTTAACTAAAGTATTACAAAACACAAAATAAAGCCACATTCTGGCTTTCTTCATCTTTGTGGTCCCGTATAAGGGTCTTCCACCGGTGTATGGCCCGCACTTTAAATGTTTTCCCATAAAAGGTAAGTCACGCTCAATAGGATATCTCCTAAAGAGGCTACTCTCCATCTTAGATGCCTATGAAGTATTCACATGTAATAATCAACCATTCAAAACATTCCAATCAAGAATATACATTCAATGATAAAAATCTTATTTCATGTCATGAAATGAGATAAGACTCACTCATGCACTTCAACCCAAGCCCTCTCTAGTTCATTCAACACAATGCAATGTCAATGTATATAAATCCACCATTGATGATATACGTCCAATGATCTTTTTAAAACAAAATCACGTATCTTTGTTATAAAACAAAATCATGTGTCATTATTGGACATTACACATCGAATGACTATTTTATAAAAAAAAATCATGTGTCATTGTTGGGTAGCGGAGTTTTGGTGTCACACCGCCGACTCGTCACACCGATACACTTTTTCGGAATTTGCATTACAAAGGAGTGTATGAACCAGGTAAACAGGTCTTGCACTCGAGGGAGTGTCTAGCCCTTTTTGTTATACCCGACACAAGTTTTTCAATGCAAACCATGTGACTCAGTCGAACCATCGGCCTAACTATCTCGAGCCCATGTGTCATCCACAAAGAATGGTGTTTGATCAAACCATGCACACACACTCACACTCATGTCAATGTCCACGAATGCGATGTCCCCGTGCAAATGCAATGTAATGAATCATTGTAATATCAATATCATGTCTCATATGTAATGAATGTCATATGGACTAGTTTAACCACATATCAACCCAATTTCATGGCAAATTATAGCTCAATCATATAACTACCATAATTTATCACAATGTCAACATATCAATAACATATATCCAACAACAAAGTCCTATCATGCTATCACGTAATCATACAATTTACACATTTAATTCCCCAAGGCATAATGTAAAACACATATCATGCCCACATATCAAAATTTTCAAGAAATTACAAGCTAACAATTTCCTTATACCAATTCATGCTAGAATTGAATTTACCCATTTCAAGATGAAATTTATTCTACCCATTTCTATTATTCATTTCATCAATTAAACAACAATATGCAAGTGTTAAAATCTCTAACAACCTACCCATCTCATATAAACATCCTAGGTTGAAAATAAACCTAAATAGGATAAAACCCTACCTCTTGAAGCGTAAAACGACATTGAGAAGTTTCTAGAACTCGATTCAAGCTAGAATCTTCACTTTCCCCAAATTCTATTTCTTGGACTTCGGTTCCGCACTTTTTGGTATAGCCGCGTAGCCCCCGTCGAGGAGAAGAGCTTTAGTACTTTGCTCGTGTTGATTCGAGTGGTAGAAAGGCGTAGATCACAGAGAGAAGGCGAAGTTCTCCTTTTTTTCCTTCTCTTCCTCTCCAACGTGAACCAGTAGAGAATGTGGGGAAGAAATCTGATTTTCTTCCACTTTTTATACTCCCCAAATACCTGGCTTACAACACGCCACACGACCCTCTTTTCCTGGGTTTGTTTTCGCCTAGAAATTATTAAATTTCACCCCAGTTCAAGTTTAAAATATTTTTATTTCAAATTTCTTTAATTTATTTTCCAACTTTCAAAATTTAATTTAAAACTTTGTTTTGGGGTCACCCGAGACCCGACCGTCTCCTAAAATGCGAAAAAATCCGATTATCTCGAAATTCGACGAAATTTGACAGAGTAATTAGATTTCGCAAGACGAATTTAACGGTGGGGTCCGTTTCGTCATCCGAGCTTTAAAAAAATTCAGGTTTTCAATCCATATTGAAGTGACAATTACCATTTTACCTTTTCTGTAAAAAAATTAAATTTATCCGAATTTTACATTAATCACGTTCGTGAAGGCCACAAATTGAGTCAAGTCTCTGAGTACTAAGTTATCAGAAGTGGAAGCCTTACATGGGAGGGGAAAAGAAATATATTATGTAAAAATCTCTATATCTTATAAACGAGTTTACAGCTAGTAGAGACTTATGTTTTTAGATTAGTTCGAATTTTACATATATTTGAGACGATGCTGTCCTTCATGGCCTCTCAACCTCCACCCTTAGAGCATCTCCAATAGATATTGTGAACCATCAAAATAGGTATAATTTAGCTAAACAAAGTCACTGTTCATGCTCCAACAGATGCTCTTAATAATAGCTAAAATGCGTTTTTGTTACAGTGATTCTCTAAATATAGAGAACTATTGTAGCAATAGGTAAACATAAATATATATTATTTTTTCTCTTTTCCTCTCATTTTTTGATCTTTCTCTCTTATTCCTAAAAAAAATAATATAAAAGAAATAAAAAATAATATTTAAAAGGAGTAGTTAAAAATATAAAGAATCTGTTGAAGTGTGTATTAAAAAAGTGAGTAGTTAAAATAAAAAAAATGACTTTTTGAATAGCTAAAATACAAATTGTTGTTGGAGATGCTCTTACGTGTTTTTTAACTACCACAATGGTGAATGGTTGGCAACAACTCCATGCGCGAGAAAAAAGAAAACTAAATTGTTTAATTACACCTTAGATTAGTTCATTATAATTATGATTGGGTAAAATATTTAGTATTCTAAACTATTCTTCTAGTGGCACATTTGATTTTCTATTGATTGGAGTGGGTAGTTGTAAGTATAAATATTAAATTTAGGCTTACATACCATACGAGCAACGTTATTGGGACTTAATTTACTGACCTAATTTACTGACTAAATTCACTATGATCTTTAGATTGACTGTAGACTCCATCAAACATTGAAACTTGGTATTAATTCAATGGTTTCAATGAAGTCATGTCATTAAGTCAGCAAATTATATCTAATTTTTCGGTCCAAATAATAGTTTTTCATACGATATGCGTGAGTGCTGACAAGAGAGGAGAGAGAAAAACATAAGATGGGTAAATTGTTTGTGAAACCATGAGAGAGAGAGAGATTTTTTTGCGATAAAGATCAAAAAGTGAAATCACAAAGGAGGTCAAAATTGAATTATCGAAAAAAATTGAATTGTTTGACCTTTAAAATCAAAATTGGGCTAATGTCCCTATGTTTTCTTCGATTTTTAATTTATACCTTCAAATATTAAAAAATTTAATTTATATTCTCTTTTTTTTTTGGGTAATTTTAATTTGTACTCTCAATGTTATGAATTAGTAGAAATGTTAACCTTGCTTAGATTACAGTTCAATTTTTCATCATAAATTAAAACACATGAGTTATAAATGTTTCGATCGTGCACTTATGTATAAATTCACAAACAGTTGGCATCTACTGTAAAATGTATATGATAAACTTAGCTACTATTTGATTAACAAAATACTTGCAATTTATGTGCTTTAATTTATGACACAAAATTGCACGATATTCTCGATGAGGTCCAAATTACTATCAATTCATAACAATGTGAGTACAAATTGAGATTTTTAATATTAGAAAATATAAATTAAAAATTAAAATATTTTTCGGGATACAAAGTAAGATTAGCCGATTAAAATTAGATTAGTTTAAATTTTATTACTCCCTAGTTGGCAGTTGTATCCTCTTCTGCGACTTTATGCAAGCACCTTGCTACAAGACAGAGAGACTAATTTGTATAATAGAATCCAAGTTCACCTGTATCAGTTGGGTTCTAGCAAGATGCATACTGAACCAGAGTTCACCTGTTTCCGGTTGGTTCTCTCTCTCTCTCTCTCATGTCCTAAAAAACAAATCCCACATCAATGAAGGGTTCTTTTTTTATTTCATCTCCAAAACCTTAAATTTCAACCCCTTTTTTCGATACCCACCACTTCAACTTAATATCATCACCTGCAAATTTGCAGGATCCGATGGAACAAAATCGGCGCGTACCCTTTCCACCTCAAACAAGGCGTGCGGGCGTCGTCGCCGGAGCAAAGACTTGGCTCGTTGTCTCAGAACACGGAAGCTCGAATGTCGATCTCGGAAAAAATCTGATTATGCGCCGGACTGGAGTCTCGACCCACGACTTGAGGGTCCTTGAGCCGGAGCTTGAGTACCCATCGACGATACTTTGCAGAGAGAAGGCAATTGTTGTCCATTTGGAGCATATCAGAGCAATCATAACGGCCAATGAAGTCTTTGTTCCGAATCCGATGGACCCAACTCTTGAATCTTTTGTTTGGGATCTCAAATGCAAGCTTTCGGTTGTGAGTATTTTGTTATGTTGTTTTTCAAAAGTAGATGAACATTGTGTTAATATTATTGAAGTTGGTTGTTTAAATTTCATTTTTATTCTGCTACAATTGATGTTCTGCCTATCAAAAGAAATAAATTTGATAAATGGTGTTTTGATAAATGGTGTTTTGAAAGTTGTACATGGTGTACAAGTCTTACACCATTTTGTAGAGGGGTTAAATTCAATTGAAATATGTTATCTTTCCTTATCTATTATTTGCATTTCTTATCGTTTGAAATATCATATCAGAAAGTTGTCATGGCAGTAAAATATAAACCTTTATTTTGAGTCAGCTTTGACAATTATTTTTAAAAATTGTATTGGATGAACATGTGAAGACTTTTTGTCCAATGGGCAAAGTCAATCCATATTGCATAGAAAAATAAAATCACGATGTGGTATACTTGAACCATCGAAGAAGAACAATTATTAATAGAGAAGTATCATTGATTATGTTGTTAATTATGTGAAGGCTACCATGGAAAGTTGTATGGCTATGGAGGAATCACCCTCTACTATCTTACCGAAGGCAGGAGATAGTAGTCCTAGAGCTCCAACAGAGGGACCAAATGCGGGCAATTCAAAGCCATTACCTTTTGAGTTTAGAGCTCTTGAAATATGCCTAGAGTCTGTGTGCAACATCCTTGAATCCGAGGTATGTCACTGGCATTCAAGTTTATGGTTATTGGTTGACTTGTTCAAACATGTTTTATCTGTAGTCTGTGTACTGCATGTTTTTGCAATATGATGCATATTTTCAGAATGTGACCTAGCGATTACCATTGTATTCTTCGTGCCTAGTGTTATTTTTTTTTAGTTTTTTTATCTTTATATATTGTGTGCATTTCCTGGTATAATAATTCTGATTCTTATATTCCTGTTATCATGTGGCAGCATCACCCACCTCATTAATATGACAACGTTATTCGAGTCAAAATCTTATATTTGTGCTTTTTAAGATCATCAAACTAGCAAATAACTCAGGATCAAAATTTGTTATTTTGTGTTTTTGTCCATTTATTATACTGGCAATGTACGACATTCGTTGCACGTGAACATATTTAAATAATTGTAATTAAATTATGTATTGAATAATTATTTCGTAGAATCTAATTTGACAACTACATTTTTATAATAACAGTATATATATTGAAATCAAATGCTATTAATAAAAAAGTCCAAAAGAAATTCGAAGTCAAATAGGTGTAGAAAAGAAATTGGATATAAGTAAATATGTGGGTATAATTGACTTTATAATAATAATTAAGGAGAAAATAGGAAATTAATTTTTTTTCCAGATACTAATATTTATAAGTAGTATAGATTATAGTCCACTATAAGCTAACACTCTTGGTCTGTATTTTTTTAGTAATTCAGTCTCACTGAATAAAAGAAGGTAAAATGTGGAGATGCAATATTAAAGATGCAAAATTATAATATCAATTTTAGATTCCAACCTTTTTCTTTCTCATTCATGGTTGCAACCAAGTTGTGTTCATCATTCAAATCCAGTGCAATTCTTTTTTGTTAAGCTTAAGCATATTATTTTATGACTATTTATGGAGTTTCTGCTGCAAGACATGATAAAATTTTCCGAATCTAAATATTAATTTTTATCATCTTAATTGCTTATCGTTGCTTTTGTAATTTTATAAACACATCTTTAAGGCTGGGCAATAGACATTTTCTTGCAACGCTAGGAGGCCTTATCGACCACCACACCTTAAAAAATCTTATGGATGCTTCCCTACGATTAGACTAATATTTATGAGATTTAATCTTTTAGAAAGCATGCATCACGTATGTAATACTAACACTGTGGAATGACCTTTTCAATTTGTTGCCCTAGTGATAGTTTATTGACATGAACATATTTCAGGCAGTCTTCAAGTGGTTATGTGTGACATTACTTTGGTTTTGTTCCTCTTTGGTTGACTTTAATGCGCAGTTTCTGCTGGTCTAAAGGTTCCAGCTTTGGGAGGGTTCAACCAAAGCATATGTGCCATTAGCCACTAGTCCCATAGTTGAAACCCAACTTTGATAGCAGGTTAACAACTGGCGGGCATCAAAGGTTAAGTTTTATGGATGGCGGTGTAATTGTGGTTCATGCCAAGGTTGTCAAAATGTGTATTGCAACGAATATCATTTTTAAAAAATAATGTATCGTGTATCATAAGATATACTGAATTGAAATATATATATGCACATACACATACCTAAAAATGTATAAATATATAGTGTCCCAAGTAATATTAATACTATTTCAACTCCCTAAACATTTTGTGCGATGCTTGTTTCTTTTGGAGATCGAAAGAGAGAGAAACGTTTGTCTTCGCGGCAAAGATTGAAACGTAGCTAGAGTTTTTTCTGTTTGAAAGGAAGAAGAAGAATAAGATTTTGGAGAAAGAAAAAGGAGTCATAGGGGAAGACTGTGATCCGCTTAGTTTGTTTGTGATCAAACCAAAAAAGAAAAAATAACATAGATAAAACAATGTCGTTCCAATGTATAGATTAAAAAATTTTTTAAAAAAATTATCTTGTGAGCACTATTTTTTTAATGTATCGTGAAATACGGTGGAAAAATGAAATGTATCTGTGAAATATTGTATGGAAACTTATTGTAACATACATATCATGCATTGTAAGATAAGATACTGACAACTATGGTTTATACTATGAACGTCATAGTATTGGCCGATACCAGTACTAGACATCCGTGACCTATACACTATTAAATAGTAAATTGGTATTAGAGTTAGAGAAAGAAAGAATGAAAGAAAGAAAGATAATAATCAGTTGTGTAGGCTATGTTGCCCTACACTCTCTCTTACTTATAGTTATTTATAGTAAACAGATATTATAGGAATTACAATATTACGTAATAATATAAATAAGAACTCGAACATACACATTTAGCGTAAAAAATGAGTGTCACTCGACTCAGCCGACTCATATTTGAGCCAACTGTGAGCCTCGATGTGGCTGAAACTCTCGACATATTGAACTTGTTCTTCTATCTAGCATTGCGCAATGCCACGATAGATGAGCCTCGGTGCCCTCCAAGAGGAAGGTTGTACAATGGCCTTGAACTATGAGGTATAACATTATATATGCCATTGCTTAGCTAGTAATACTAATTTACTGTGGGTTGTGACCTTAGCTACCGTTAATTAGAACACAAAAAGCAATTATTTGTGTTTTCTATGTTCTTTAAAAGAAGTGTCATTCCATGCTCATCAAGAAAACACATTGTTCTTAGAATGTCTATATTAATTAAGGACCTATTCTCTCATAGATGGTGTTTTCCACCTTAGAAGAGTTATTGTTTTTCCAATGGTGTTGGAACACATGCATCTTGAAGTATGCATTCTTGCTCCTCTTTAAGTAGTGTTGGTTGTGTAATTTTTGGATTACCATATGTTTTTGCTGATTTATGCAGACTTCCACGCTGGAGAAAGAGGCATATCCAGCTTTAGATCAATTATCCGCTAAAACCAATTCAGATAACCTCCAATGTGTGAGGCTTATAAAAGGTCGTATGGTTGCTTTGTCTGGACGTGTTCAGAAGGTAATAGTAATCTCATTATTGGCTAATAACATAACCTATCTGTGGAGTGATATGTAATTTGGAGTGATTTACTTGGTACAAGGATAAGTACATCTCATTTATTGATCTTTCCTAGTTTGCTACAAGTATTGGCATTTTATAGTTTGGTTATTTGGAGAGATGTTGATGTCAACTTTTTCACTTTTGTCTTTTAGTTCCTCACATGCCAATGGTACATGCATTTACAACCCAGAGACCCTGCACAACAAACTTGAACTATCCAAAATGTAAGCCAAAGAGGGGAAGAAAAGAAGGAAAGATAGTGCTAGTCGAATGATATTTATCTGGTACTAGTAATTGACATCTGACGTATCTCTAGGATATTTTGGTCAGGTGCTTCAATTAAAATTAAAATTATCATAACGAAGAATATGTATTTTCAATTGAATTCTCTATCATAATATTCTTTGAGCACTGGTCAGATATAGTACCTAATTTAGTTACTTAGATAAAATTGAGAATGGAGGCTTAATGAAACTTAAAGACATGAAAACTGAAGAGTAATTCTGAACCAATGCACACATGGATCATCCCTGAGCAATGACCATTTTTCTGAACTACAGTAATGGACTTAATGACTGTGAATTAAGCCTCACTCATAAAAATTCATTCATAGTTTGTGTATGTGATCTACATGTGCAATTTGCACAAAGAACCTCAAGAAAAACAAGATGGCAACAATAATACAAAAGCTCGGCAAGGATTGAAACTGGAGTGTCTATGTGATCCTTGTTTTGTTATTCTATATGGCAACATTGTTAGAACATCTTTATCAATGACTTATTTAATGTTTTTTTTGTCTTTTCTTATCCTTTTTCTTGTTCTTTCTCTGGTTAAACATTTTGTACCAATAGTATTGAAGGACTGATAAAATGCAATTATTTCAAAAAAAATTCTATGCCGATTCTGAATCATGTGTCTTTCTCATAAGACTGATGAAAAGAGTGATGTAGTCTTACCCCTAGTTTTCAGATCAAGGTGTTACCTATAACACAAATTTCAACTAGGGGTGCAACTCGAGCGGATTAGGTGGGTTAGACAGTCAACCGTAAGTATATAATTTTCAACCCTAACCCTAACCTTAACCTCGGAGAGAAACTCAACCCGAGCACTGCCCGAGTTTAATTCGGGCAGGCTTGGGTTGAATTCGGCTTCACTGAAAGAGAAAGAGGGGAAGAATAATTACAAATTCATAAAACAATCCATATATTTCATTCATAATGGTGCACGATTATTGATCATCTGCTTTCACACCAAAAAGCTAGTGATCTCAAAACACAATCCTAGAAAACTTAAAAATTAGGCCCATAAAAACATTAAACTTAAAATATCACACTATCACCACTAACCACGTATAATAGAGTAGTAAGCAACAAGACACAGAGGACGATGGAAAAAAAATGAAAAAAAAGTACTAATGTTTTATATATATATACTAGTTATAACTCGTGTCTAAAGACACGATAAAATATAAAATTTGAGCCTCAAAAAATCAATTCGACTATATTAAATTTTTTCAAAATATATTAACTACAAATTAATCAAATATTAAATGATTAAATATATGATATAAATAAGTGATGTGATATTTTTAGGGAGAAAATATATAAATGATTAAATATGTGATAGAAATAAGTGATGTGATTTGACGTTTGAGTTTGACAAATGAATGATGGGTGAGGTAAGTGATTGGTGATGGTTTTGAGGAGAAAAATATGACTGGGATAAAATTCAAACACACTTCTGTTTTATTATATAGATATATATATAATTTTTTTAAATTTGTCGGGTACTGGTTGAATTCAGGTTCTCGATCTCTCAACTTGATCTTGGTCCAAATTGAATTCGGGTTGAGGTTTTTTGACCAAAGTCCAACCCAAGTATTAAAAATCCTAACTCAAATCCTAATTTTTTCGGGTTGGGCTTGGGTTGAAATCGGGTTGCCCAACCCAAGTTGCACCCCTAATTTCAACTAGAACACAGCGATGTAAGTGTTAACTTACACTAACTTTGCATGTATTTAGTTGTGTATTCTATCTTGAGCCATGATTCATGTTTTGTTTGTACCTTCCCTTGTTCTTTTTCCTCCAAGCACTTGGATTGTTATGAATTGATTGAAGTTATCCTATAATGCTACATGTTTCTCAGGTGAGAGATGAGCTTGAACGTTTATTGGATGATGATAGGGAGATGGCTGAGATGTATTTGACTAATAAACTTGCCAGTCTAGAATCTGAAGGTTTTTTCCCAGGTGATGAGCCACAGAATGATGCTAATGCATTTGAATTAGATGACATGAGGTAAGTGAAAACATTTTGGTGTCGTTTCTTTTCTTCAATGCATCTAAAAGTTTGCGTGTTGTTTACTGTTTACTTTTTTTTTTTAAACAACAAAAAGGCTATTTCATTTCATTCAAACAGAAGACAGATTACAATCAGAAATTAAAATAGTTTATTGTTTATTTGATCAATGAATTTGTACTTCAGCCTCAATTATCCCAATATTGCCTTACGGATTGCCAGACTAGGCATAATTGAAAAAGCTTAAATTGTCAATAATAAATATTCACTGCTAGTCAAAGAAAAAGTTGGCACTGTTCTAGCTTTTGGCAGGATTTTGACGAACTATGACTCACATGGCACAACTGGTTTGATCATAAAGTATTCATTTCTTATATTTAGTTAGTTTACTCTGGAATTTTATAGGATTTATATTTCATGATGCAAACTAAATTTCATAGTTTGGTTAATGATCGAAGGCCCCTTGAAACAAAATGCAGCTGCAAAATCATGACTGACTTGACTTAATTAATATTGATCAGAATAAGGTTTCCTTGTCAGAAACTCTTGAGGTCTGAATTTAAGACTTTGCTTGAATCCAGTGTCTTTCTTTGGAAAGACACATCTATGCATATCCGTTTGGCCAAATAAGAATTTTGGGTTAATATAATGATAACTTTATAGGTGGTGTAGATGTTGGTCCCTTTTGCCAGATAAGGATTATGGAATCTTTGCTTAGTTCTTTTAACCATGCTAAGGAATGAAATTTAACAATCATTTTGGTACCATTAGATTTCTGAGTTGATCTGTCATGCTTCTTGGTTTTCATATTCAGCGACGAGGACATAAGTTACAAAAGCTGCACTGCAGCTGTCAGAAGTCATAGGCCAAATATTGAAGAGTTGGAGTCGCTATTGGGAGCATACTTCATGCAAATAGAGGAAATTTTAAACAAGCTATTCACTGTATGTTGTACTTTCCTTTAATATAACTTTTGCCATAATCATGAGATAATTTACCCCATTACTTAGATGTATATATAAATTTGCAAATTTCTAAAAGGTGTGAGATTCAGTCCTCGAGGCATGGCCTAAGGTAAGGCTTCATGAGTTTTTGTGATCAAACACACCATATGTCTTCAGCAGTGCAAATATGAGATTCATGTCATACAATTGAGGCTTCTTTTTCCCTTATTAATATGATTTGTGGATACCAAGATGTTCCTTTTGCAATCTCCTCAACATCTAGGCACTGAGTCGCACTGAACTAGAAAAACAGCCTTCTGAAAATCATTTTACTTCCGTGGGTTGACTTCTCTAAATATAGTGCTTTGTAGAACTTGGAGAAAATTTTACACCGACGGTAACTCATGGGACTCATATTATTCCCCCAATTCTAGTAGTCTCATCTCCTACGTATACAATTTTTTGACAAGTATTGGATTCTGATAAATTTTAACCACATTTTCTTGATTTTCCTATATGCATTTGTTTAAGGTAGAATCATGCTCAGATTTGAACACAGGACTTCATTTCTATATTGTTGTGGAGATTAATTTGCAGGTCAATAGACTTCTTTATACCATGTTAAACATATTGGATAGTTCAATCTTTATTTGTTTAAAGTCTAAACACTGCCTAGTGATTCTTTGCAATTGTACTACATAAAACAACTTATAAATATTTCTGTTCTGTTAAAAAGATTAGCATATCATCGTTCTCATTTCTCAAGAAACCCTGCCAGGACATTGTTCATGAGTTGGTTAATAAATTTAGTAAGATCTAAACATTGTTAACTTCTTCCCTATGTTCAGCAAGAATGATTGCTACCGATGTTTCTTCTTTCAATCTGCCATACCATACATTCAAGATCGATCATTCTGATATTTTATTTTTTTTCTTCTTTGGTCCCACAGATGCGGGAATATGTCCATGATACAGAGGACTACATCAACATCATTCTGGACGACAAACAGAACCAGCTACTGCAAATGGGTGTTATTATTAGCTCATTAGTGTTGATTATGAATCTTGGCGTTGTGACTGATGGGATAATGAACATGAACATCCACATCTCTCTCTTTAATGCTGGAAATTATTTGCAGTGGTATGAAACTTCTGCTGGTATTGTTGGTGGTTGCTCAACCATATTTCTTTTAGCCATCATGTTGGGTAAGAAAAAGAGGTTGTTTGGTTGATGAAATTTTGCTCTTGTGAAAGTCCGAACAGAAGTAAATAGTATCTGTTATGAACATGATACTTGGAAGTATATCGATGTAACATTAAGAATGTATGTTTGGAATTCTTTCCTACATGAAACAAAGATATGAACTGAGTAAATAGAAATGAAAAGATGTTTCAAAGACATTACAATTATAAGCTTTTTCTATATCCTTGCACCTAGGGGGTGGTAAATGAGCCGAAGGAATGTGTTCGAGTCCGAGTTTAACGAGTTCGTTTTTAAAAAAGAGTTTAGAAAGGTGTTCAAATTCGGTTTGTTTTTTAAATGAATGAGTTTGAGTCAAGTCCAAAACAAGTTGAGTCTATAGTTTGATTATTTTATATATAAATGAATTAAATTTGACGAACTTGAAATTAAAATGAGTCGAGCTTAAACGAGTCTAAAAAAGTATTTGAGCTCGGTTTGTCTTTCAAACTGATCTTCCAGGGGAGACCCAATTATTTTTAAGAAGGGGAATCATTCAACTTGACATCTTTTGGACTCTTGATTATAATGTATATTTCATATGCTTTTAATTATATGCAAACCATGAAAAAATATTTATTACTATTATAAACGAATCTAATTTGTATCCATAAATTTGAACTTTACGTTACTTGAGCTCAACTTGAATAATAGAAGAGCTCAAAAGCTTAATCATGCTCGAGAATTTGGTAATTCGAAAATACTTCAACAAGCCAAAACTTAGTTCATCCCTAATAGTGGGATACAAGATTTGTAAATGATTCTATCTCTTAGATTGGGATATTTACAAATCTTGTATTTTTAAATGCTTGTACATTGATTATAAGGTTAATTGTACGGAAAATCTTTAAAGTGTGGAATTTTTTTCATTTTGATTCTTAATATTTCAAATGCATCATTTTAATCCCTCAAGTAATGAATGTGTTTTTATGTGGTCCCCTCAAGCAGATGGCATTCAAATTAATTACGATTTTTGTTTATTATAAATGTAATGTGATACTTAAATATGGGTAAAAAAATATTTTGAATAGTTCTTGAACAAATTATATCCAAATTTTAGTCAAATAGATATCCAAATTACACATTTTTTTGTCAATATTTAAGTATCACGAGATAAGTTTATGATAAAAAAATCGTTAACAATTTAAATATTATTTGCTTGAAGAACCACATAGAAACATATTTAATATTTCATGGATCAAAATGATGCAATTGAAATGTTAGATATCAAAATGAGATAAATTTTATATTTTGTGGACGTCAAGTGTAATTAACCCTTAATTATATATGCACAATGTCACTGCCACACATTGACAAGACTTTTTAAACAGGTTAAACTGTTCAACAATGTTATACTGGTCAAGAATTTTTATCAAGTTTTCTATCTTAAGTAATGTGACATAGGGGTGGATATACAGTGCGGGCAATTGCCCCAACTGCAATTTTAAAAACCTTTGAGATGTATTTAGAATTTTCAAACTTTTAGAATATTGCCCCCACCAACATGCAGGTTTAGTGTCGACCACTAGTGAATTTGATAATTCTCTCTAACTATTGAATCCAATGTATCAATTGAATCAAAGTCATCCAAACCGTATTTGACTTTTCTCTTGAATCCAACATATCAAATGAAACCAAAATTCGATTAACTCCAACCAAAATTGCATAAATGGCTAGATTAAGGGATACACCAAAAAGGACTTGATTTGGGTCAAATTCGATCACTTTTCATCAATAATTTCTATTTTTCTTATTTGGATAAAATTTTCTAACTATTCGTAGTACTCACAAGTTATAATTTTATATATAGCCAATATGTCACAGAAAATAACGTAAAATTAGGGGAGTATTTAGTCTTAGTAAATTTGGACAAAAATGAGCCTCGTAGATTGTCGTAACAAATAATTGAGTAGATAGTAAAGAAAATGAGAGTTTATGAGTTTTTATCCGAGCTTTTGTGAGAGATAATATATAAATGATTTCTTTAATTTCATCAACTTTTGCATTTTTAATGAGGAGTACATAAAAGAATTTAATTTTGAGAGATTAGTATATTCGGATAGTCATGATTGACATTTTCTTTTTAAATTTTTTAAATTGCTCTTTTATGCAGTTATTTTTTTGTGAAAAAAATGAAACATTATTATTACATTTTAAGTTGCCCCCATTGAGAAAGAAGTCTGACTCTGTTCCTAATGTGACACAGTTTTTATTATCAAATAAGTGAATCTCATTAATATTCAATAATATAGATTATACCACGCCACTTAGAATGAAAAACCTTGGTAAGCATAATATTTAATGAGACACCTGCCACCTTTGAATTCCAAGCAAAATTGAGTGGGTTGGTTGTTTTAACTCCCTAACAGGAAAAAATATTGTGCTTAATCGTTACACCATATCAGCAGTATCACATGGTGTAACGATCTACTAATAAATAGACAAATCAACAAATGAGCATTTCTTGCATGAGAAAATATTCATTACAACAGTGATATTATATGACAATGTGACATGATATTACCAATTAATAATAAAACCCTAAATAAGTAAATATACTCCACAAAAATTAATAACTAATCTGTCACGTGAGCAAATAACCCTCAACTTTTCTTTCATGTAAGTCGAAATAAGGTTCATCTTACCCACTTAAAATTTTATTATTGACTGATGATATTATATCAATGATCACCGTTGCATTCAATAGTTACGGCTCTTGCACCAGTTATATCATACATATAGGAAATGTACGTTATTTTACTCTTTTTTTTTTTATTGGATGGTTACGTAATGTCAACCACGTCCAATAGGTTATTATCCAGTAGGACCTTCGCACCTAGAACTTTTCCCGCGTCCATTTGAGTTTTAAAAAACCGTTGATTATACATTTTTCTGAGGGAGGGAGAGTAACAGTCTAACTGGAACAGGTGAACTTGGTTTCAGTATCCATCTCTCTCGCTCTCTATCTCGTCATATTCTAAACGAATGAAGGAACAAATCTGTCTTAATTTAATCTCCAAAACCCTAAACTTCAACCCCATTTTTCAACTACCACCACTCCAAATCATCGCTTGCAAACATGCAAGATCCAGTGGAGCTCAATCGAAGCATACCCTTTCCGATTCAGACGAAGCGTAAAAAGGCATGGCTTATTGTGCCAGAAAACGGAGACTCGAATATCGAGGATCTCGGAAAACATCTGATTATGCGCCGGACAGGAATCTCGGCCCACGATTTGAGGGTTCTTGAGCCGGATCTTTCTTACACTTCCACGATACTTCGTAGAGAGAGGGCAATTGTTGTGAGGTTGGAGCATATCAAAGCAATCATAACGGCTGCTGAAATTCTTGTTCCCAATCCGATCGACCCAACTCTTGAATCTTTTGTTTGGAATCTCAAATGCAGCCTTTTAGGTCTTGAAGGAACTGTGAGTATTTTGTTTATTTGTTTTTTTTTTTCCAATGAAGATGAACTTTCAATACAGTTATTAAAGTTGCTTGTGGATTTTTTTTTGTAGCGGTAAAATTTAGGGTTTGCAGAAATAGCATTGTGATAACAATAATATTTGATGGGTCCGGATTTTACTAAGCTAAGGCCCAATCCAAACGGAGTCGAAGAAGCCCATAAAAGAGCCCAAAAGACCCATGTAGTTGGACCAACCGAGTGGCAACCATTAAGGAAAACGGAGGAAGAGACCAAGATCGCACGAGGTAGCAAGGGGCGCCGCCCAAGGCCCCTAGGGCCCCGCCCAGCTTCGTGCTCGGACCCTCCTTCGTCCTCTCCTCCTTATGTCCTTGACTCGCTACGAACTCGACGTCCGACCTCGGGGTCTAGACAAACACCAAAGGAACAAGTGAAGCAACCCGAGGCACCTGGGGCGCCGCCCAGGCCTCCTCCAAAGTGGGCGTCGCCCACCCCTTGGCTCCATTGGCCTCACCTCCTCTCCTCTTCATGCCTTGATGCAACACTAAACACAATACAAGTCCAAACCCACTCCGAAGCAAGTTCGAGCTCAAAACTCAAGTCCAAGACTAAGCATGAGCACACTTCACACCAGAATGACGTCCGAGCAAATAGGAACACGTGGAGGAAGACTCCGGATACGGAGATCTCCTACCGAAATTCTACCTTCCAAAGAAGTCTATTCCCACCATAATTCTACTTACTAAAGAGGCTCACTCTTACCATGTTTGTACTTACCAAATTGATAGGAGATTTCTCCCTCACGTCACCGCCTCACCGCCTTAGGTGAGCCTATATAATGTAAGCCCTCACTGTATAAAGGGAGGATGACTCTTGAGACACACACAGGAGACTAGTTGCACTTAACAAGCTCTCTACACACACACTCTCTCTAGACTCATTATAAACTCT
>CM042189.1:33070299-33083344 GCA_023539305.1 Ilex asprella
GGGCTGAAGTTACTGCCCAAAAACAGTGAGTGAATCTGCAAAAAAAAACAGAGAGAAAAGTGAAGAAAAAGAGAGTTGCTGCCAGAAAAAAAACGCAGCAGATTGTGAGAGCTGTAGCTCTATTTCTTGTGAGTTTTTTGTGTGTATTCTTGCTGAAAAAATCAGTTTGGTCTACCCTTTGTATTCCTTGATATTGTGATCATTTGTAATGAAAATAGAGATGTTTCTTGAGTGAAATTTGTGTGAAAGTATAGCAGATTTTTATCTCTGTTTTTGCGTTCTTTGGTGATCTATTTTGCTTCCAATTTCCAACAGACTTAACCTAATAACCACTCAAGGTCTAACTCTGATGTCATGAAAATATTGATGACAAGAGAGGTTGAAAAGAAAATGAGATAAAAGTATTATGGCGGCTACAAAGTTTGTGAGCATAATGATTAAAGATATAGAATAGAAACCCTTTATAGCAGGACAAAATATTACAATACTGGAAAATAATTAAACTACCTCAAATACTAAGATATTCTAACACTACTACTCCTGGTTCAAATTACAAATAATATTAAGAGTTTGCTAAGAGGAAAACAAATCGCATAATGATACGAGACTTCGTAAAAAAAATCGTCAATTGTTTAGTAGAAGTCTTTCAATTATATAAACTAACCTCAAGTGATCCTAGTCATTCGATGTAAGATACATGCTCTCTTTACAACTGATAATACATAAATTGGGTTTGTACACCACCTGTCGAATGAACAATAATAAATACAGTAATTAAAGTAGAGAGAGATAATAAGCTAGATGAGACACAAGGATCTATATTGGTTCGGTCAATGTGACTGACGTCCACTTTAAATGGCTAGGGTCTCCAAGGTATTTTATTACTTCAAGTGTGTAGGGAGAGCAAAGAATTACAAGCAGAGTGAAATAGAAGAGTTGTGCTCGACTGAGTGTGATGTCTCTCAAGTGTTAGCGGGGCTTATAATTTATAATTGTCTCATAACAGGTTAAGGTGAGTTTCTAGTAACTAAGTGACTGATTTGATGGAGCTAACAACTTTTTCTCAACGGGCGAAGCACGGTACTCTCCACAAGATTCGGTCGAAAGGATGGCATGAGGGTTGACCCTTTCTAAGGCAGCGTGCTGATCTGGGCGAGGCTCGAATGAGGACCTTTGCGTGTGTTGACTAGAGGATAGGCACTGCTGACTTTGGGTGCGCAGGAATGAGCGTCACTGACTAGTTTGCAGAGGATGTGGGCATGGAGGCTTTGGGTGCACGTGTGGGCGACGCGAGGGTCGACTTGGGCGCTGATTTGGGCAGTTTGGGCAAGCAGTCTGCTTGTGTTAAAGAGGCTATCGACGTGGAGTTGGGCGCGTGTTAGGCGCTATTGTGCGCGCGTATGGGACCAACGGGGGATTGGACCAGGCAAAGACCCAAGGGGTGCCAAATAGGAGGCGAGCAGATTCGGTGAGGGCCCACGGGTGCACGAACCAGGCAACAAGTGAGTAGGCAGTGCAGGCTAGTGAAGAGTGAGCACCCCATGTGGCCAGGCGAGTGGTCCAAACAGCTGAGACGCCCACGGTGCTCATCAGGATGTCTCAGGCGGCAGACAGAGTTTGTGAAGCGTCTATGGCGCTGGGTGAAATGCCCTAGGTTTCGGGTGCTGGTAGTGACAATTCTGATAATGTGGCAGATGAGCTGGCTCTTTCATGTGAAACTCCTCAAAATTAGATTCCTTAGAGCCTCCCTAGTAGTGGCTCAGCTAACTCTTCATGCCCTTGCAACAGAAAACATCGAAGGATGGTAGCTCTTGATGACAATGGATCCAAAGTAAGTATCATTTCTAGTACTCTCAATACGAAATTTGATATTTTGCGGATTGTCTCAGCTTACCACATTCCTCCAACCGTATTGTGCCTTTGAGCTTAGATGGGTGAGCTTGCTTGTGATGACTCATCTGGTGACATTGTCATCTATGAGGAGATACTTGAGGTTGGACTTAACTTCCTAATGCCTTCTTCTATTTTTCATATTCTGCATTACTTTTCATTGACACCGGGGCGATTGACGCCCAATGGTCGGAGAGTTTTGTTGTGCTTTTTGGTATTGTGGAAAAAGGTGCATCATGAAGATCCCTCTCCTGTAGACTTTTACGCAGTTTACACTTTAAGACTCCTACTCCTAGTCGAGGCTAGTACGATTTTACTATGAGAGGCGATAAGTTGATTACCGGATTACACTCCAATTGCCATAATTGAAAATCTCGCTTCTTGTTCGTCAGTGGCGAGTGGGCCTCAGAGGCTGGTAGGGCTTTGGTACCAACAAGATGAGGTACTCCTAAGAAACTTGGTACGCCCTACACTTACTTTCTCTTTCCCTCTCCCTTTTTTTTTAACTGTGTACTCATCATCCTCTTGCAAATTTTCATGTGCTCTCAAAAGACCAAGAGTGAAAATTATAGGTCGTGAGGGCTCATCTTAAAAAATACTTTGGAGCTCTTATGCCCAAAGATGGTGGGGCCAAAGGTTCCCCTGTAGTCGGTGCTAGGGCTAGTGCACCCTCTCTGAGGTTCGACGATTTTTCTTTGAAAAGGAAGGGTACGTTGATTCTCTTGTGTTCGTCAATGGCGAGTGGGCCTCAGAGGCTGATAACACTTTATCTCCTTTACTGTGGATAGAAAGTTGGTTGTGTTCCGTTATTCTAGTAGGAGCACTCCTCCTCCTAAGGTGGTGAGGATGAACGATACTTTGGCGAACTCTTCTCAAGTGACCCCTCTAGTGGTGCCTCCTCGGTCGACAACTCCCTCAGATGTGACTGTTACTCCGAAGACTCCCCTGTCGACCACACCTTCTGTCCCCCGTTTGTCAACTCCTCATTTGGAACTTCTACAGGGGAACTTACTCAAATTAGCTCCATGTTGAGTAACGTGTGAGTCATCAAGGATCGACTTGGGAGGTTTGTGTTTTCCACCGATGTGAATGAGATTAGTTCTCTGGGCACCGAGGGAATCATCATCACTTTTCTAGAAGGCTGGGCTTAGGTAAGGGTCTATTATCTCCCTTTCTCCAGTCCTTCCTTTGGTGTCTAACATTCTTTTGCTTTTTGCCTTTCTTCAGGCTTTAACTGCATCTGTGTGTTTATTTTTAAGGGCTGTCTTTTATAGCCAGCTGAAACGTAGTCATGAAGTTGTGCAAAAGGAGCTTCTTGCTACTCAGGAGAGGATTACTGAGCTTGAAGCTGTTGACAGGACTTCCTAGGTTGAGCTTATGGCGACCCATGAGAGGGTCGTGTTCAGAGAGGCTGAGTTTGTGGAGACTCACGAGAGGGCTACTAAGCTTGAGACTGAGCTTTTAGTGACCCGTGAGAGGGACGCGCTCAGAGAGACTGAGCTTGTGGAAACCCCCGAGAGGGCCGCGCTCCGAGAGGCTGCCTGCTTGAGAGCATAGGTAGAGGTGAAGGCAGCTCACGAGAGAGCTTCTCAGGCTGAGGAAAGGGTTGTCATGGCTGGGAGTGATTTGGAGAATGACCTTGTATATGTCTTTATTAATGGTTATGAGGAGCTCGGGAAAAAGATTTCTACTACTTTCCATGATATTGATGTTTCAAGCTTATGCCATACGAGGCGCCTGATGATGTTGATGAAGGCGACCATGAGAGTAGTTAGAGTGTTGGGGATTTTTGTTTTTTTTTTAGAAAGGCATTATGTAGCCTCACTTTTATAAAAGTGGTTTTTTTTTTTTGCCACTGATACTCCTTTGAAATTAAATACAAAAATACAAAGATCTTTTTGGAGTAAAATCTAAAAAAATTTATTCATTCATTGCTTATGTCAAGCAATATCAGGTAATAACCCCCAAAAAGGTACAACAAATAAAATCAAGTTTACCAACTTTACTACTTCTACTCTCTTAAGGTGTCATTAATAGTATCTTTTCTAGTATGGGTGCAACTCGGGCGGGTTAGACAGTCAACCCTAGCCCAACCCTAAATATATAATCTTCAACACTAACCCTAACCCTACCTTGGGTTGAGGAACTCAACCCGAGCATTGCCTGAGTTTAATTCGGGCGAGCTCGAGTTGAATTTGGGTTAATGATTTTGGACTGATTTCGGGTTACTTTATGGGTTCAATTCGAGTTGGGTTGAATCACTAAAATACCAGTTTGCCATCTGAAATAATATATAACATGTACTCATCCTTATTAGTTTCATCAATATGTTCATTTCATTTCTACAGACTATAGATGGGTCTCCACTGTGGGTAAACTGAATATAACCCAAACCATAGTACTTTATTTTCAAATGATGAAGCACACAATATACCTTTGGTCATGCATATCCAGTTTAAGTATGATCTAAAATGAATTATTAAAAAAAAAATGTTTGTCATTCTCACAACTCTGACAACAACCCATATAAATGGACAGTGAGTAACAATGTGTGATTGAAATACCACAACATTTGATTTATCTTGTGGGGGGTGGGGGAAAGGGGTTAGAGAGAGAGTTATTACAAGAAATACAAAGCCAATGGTTGCCAATATCACTTGTTGCAACTTATCCCAGTTCCCAGAACGTCCTTCACCCTTTGAACCACCGAAGTAGGGGGTGATGGATTTGAGAGTGAGAGATCTGAGAGAGAGAGAGAGTGAAAGATCTGAGATTTGACCGTCGTTGTTGTCTTCGGCGCTATAGCCACCAGATCTGAGAATTGTTGTGATCTTTGACACAAAGAGGGAGTGAGAAGGAAGCCGAGAGAGAGTAAGGGAGAGCCTGAGAGCTGGAGATGGAGAGGGGTTTAGAAAGAAAGACGTAGAGAGTACGAGAGAGGCAGAGAATGATGGAGCAAAAATGAAAAACCAGTGAAATAATGCTTTATATATATATATATATATATATATTAATTTGTTGGGTTCGGGTTGAACCTGTGAACCCGAGGCCTGCCCAAATTGAATTCGGGTTGGAATTTTTTGACCCAAGCCCAAGCCCTAATTTTTTCGGGTTGGGCTCGGGTTGAAATCAGGTTGCCCAACCCAAGTTACACCCCTATCTTCAAGTGCTCAATGTTCCACGGATAGGATAAGACTTTCCCCTCAGAATTCTAGATCTGGTAGGTGTCTGCCCTCATCACTTCTATTATGATGTAGGGTCCATCACAGTTTGGTCCCAACTTCCCTTATCGCGAATCCTTTGTGGCGAGGATCACTTTTTTTAGGACCAAGTCTTCTGGTTAGAAGGAATGAGGCTTCACCATTGAGTTGTAATATTTTGTCATGTGGCGCTTGTACTCCATATTGTGGACCACATCTATTTCCCTTGCTTCTTCCACCAAGTCGAGGTTAATGCGGAATCCTTCATCATTGGTGATGGGGTTGTGGTGATGGACTCTTAGAGAATATACCCCGATCTCTACAAGTATGACTGCCTCAATTTCAAAGGTGAGGGAGAAAGGGGTTTCTCTAGTTGAGATTTTTGGCATGGTTCGGTAGGCCTATAGTACGCATAACAGTTCGTCAACCTAAAGACCTTTCACTTTTTTGAGCCTTATCTTTAGGTTGTGTAGCACTATTCTGACCATAACTTTTGCTGTTCGTTTGTCTTCAAGTGCACTAGGCTGGAATGAGGCTGCTTTATTTGGAGGTTGGAGCAGAAGGAGTTCAGGAGCTTGTTGTCGAATTATTTGGCGTTGTCGCTGACTATGGCGTGGGGTATCCCGAAGCGGCATGCCAAGTTCTTCTAGATAAAATTTTTGACTTTTGTGTCTGTTGTCTTTGCTAAGGGTTCGGCCTCTGCCCACTTAATGAAGTAGTCGACTGCTACCACTATGAACTTGCATTGTCCTCTGCTGAGAGGTAGGGGCCAAGGATGTCGATGCTCCATTTGGAAAGGGTCACAGATTCGTGATGATTGTCAGCTCCTCTGGCGACTTCCTAGGCACAGTGGCGAAGCGCTGACACTTGTCACACTTCCTGATAAACTCCTGAGTATCCCTCACCATGCTAGGCCAAAAGTAGCCTTATCTGAGTATCTTGTGGGCGAGGGAGCGTCCACCAAAGCGATTCCCACAAACTCATCATGGATCTCTCGTAGGGCATAATTAGCTTTTTCGAACAAAAGACACCGTCGTAATGGAAAGGAGTAGCCTTTCTCGTACAAGATCTCTTGTAAGATAGTAAACTTGGAGGCTCTCATCCTGAGCTTCTTGGCTTCGAGGGGTTCATCTGAAAATACGCCCTCTTAGAGGTATGCCCCTTATCGAGGTCATCCAGTTGGATTCGACAGACACACATTTGACATTTGTGGCTTCCTCGTCTAGCCTGCTAGGTTCAAACTGGTGATCGATGAATGCTAGTCCCGGTCGGGATTTCGAGGATGAGACAAGCCTAGCTAGTGCATCCGCAGCCATGTCGCCTTCCTTCGGGATGTGACAGATCTGGAAGTGGGGGAACTTAGTAAGTAAGGCTCGCACCATAGCGAGGTACTCCTACATTCTGGCTCATTTTGCTTCAAGCTCACCCTTCACTTGGTTGACTATCAGTTGAGAATCACTTTAAGTGATGAGGTGTTAAGCTTCCATTTTGATCGCCAACCTTAGGTCAGATAAGAAGGCTTCATATTCTACCTCATTGTTGGAGGCGGTGAAGTGAAGCTTCATAGTATACTTGATGGGAGTGTCGTCGGGGACTGATCACGATTAGGCCTACTCCACCTCCTTCACTTGTCGAGGATCCATCCACATCGAGCTTCTAAAGGGGTATAGAGTAGGGAGGGCTTGGAGATCGCTGTGAGAGCCTGGGCACCAGGTTGGGGTGCTTGGGCGCCTAGCTGGGGTGCCAACTTTTCTAGCCCTGAATATCTGATTTATGCTCCTTAGTATGTTGTGCTCACATAATAGATAGACTTTTACACTTCATCATTGTCGTTGACGAGGACGGAGCTTACTGGCGATGGAAAAGTAGAAAGGTACAAGCATAAAGTTTTACCAAGTGTAGCATGTGTGAGGAGGGGAGGCGTAGTCAAGTAGGTTTTGAAATTTTGAAAGGCTTTTTCCGCCTCAGGTCCCCACTCGAAGGCTTTCCGGAGAATCTTGAACAAAGGCAAGCATTTGTCTGTAGACTTGGAAACGAATCTGTTAAGTGTTACAATTCTTTCGTTGAGGCGTTGGAGCTCCTTGGTCGAGGAGGGTGATTTCATGTCGATGATGGCCTTGATCTTGTCGGGGTTCGCCTCAATACCCCTCTAGTTGACCATGAAACCTAAGAACTTTCCTGCCCTACACCAAAGGTGCACTTCTCAAGGTTCAGCTTCATGCGGTATGTCCTAAGAACGTTGAAAGTTTCTTAGAGGTGGTCAATATGGTTTACTGCAGTGAGGCTTTTTACCTGCATATCGTCCACGTATACCTCCATTGTTTTCCCAATCTGAGACTAGAACATCTTGTTCACCAGCTGTTGATAGGTTGCTTTTGAATTTTTTAGACCGAAGGGCGTGACTGTGTAATAGTAGTCCCCATTTGGAGTGATAAATGATGTCTTCTCCTGGTTTGGGGATGTATGCTGATCTAGTTATATCCAGAGTATGCATCCAGAAAGGTGACCAATTCGTGTTCTGTGGTGGTATCGATGAGGAGGTCAATTCATGGCAGCGGGTAGCTGTCTTTTGGGCACGCTTTGTTGAGCTAGGTTAAGTCGACGTAGAGGCGCCACTTTCCATTGGTTTAATCACCATCACCACATTTGAAAGCCACTCAGGATATGCTACTTCTCTCACCATACCATTCTCTATCATTTTTCCCACTTCTTTGTCCATCGCTTGAGCCCTTTCAATGGAGGCGCCCCTTAGCTTTTGGCGAACAGGTTTGTAACGAGGTGGTGGATGGCGACCTCAGGGTTGATGCCTTCAATGTCTGCATGTGACCATGTAAAAACATGCATGTTATGCCTCATAAAATCTATTAGTTAGTGGACTAAATCTTCAGAAAGGGAAGAACCAATGTATACTCTTCTATCTAGATACTCCTCATTTAGGACCACTAGTTTGAGCTCCTCTATTGGTTCTCCTCTTTCCAACATGGCATCATCTCTCGGGTTAAGAACCTCCACTTGCAGTGCCTCTTGTGGCTTTTTGGTTTTCATAGAAGAGACGTAGCATTCTCTTGCAGCTACCTAGTTTTTTCGGACCTCTCCAATTTCACTCGGGGTTAGAAAATGAAGAATGAGATGATGGATAGAGAGCACCGCTCTTAGGATGTTGAGAGCAGGTTGCCCTATAATGATGTTGTAAGCCAATGGGCAGTCTATGACTAGGAAGTTTAGCATGACTCTGGATCTCCGAGGTGTTGCATTGGCAGTGACTGATAGGGTGATAGACCCTAGGGGATACACTTTCACCTTTGAAAATCCAATGAGGGGTGACATGATAGGCTACAATTTTTCTCTACCCAAGTTGAGCTTGTCATAGGCTTCTGTGAATAGGATATTTGCAGAGTCGGCATTATCTACAAGAATCCTTCATACCTGGAAGCTGGCGACGGTTATTGTGAGCACCAAATGGTCGTCATGGGGGTGTTGGATTCCTTCTAGGTCCTTGTTTGAGAAGGATATGATCTCGCTGTTTCCATACTTGGGCGCCTTGGATAGACGCAATTTGTCGAGGTGCCTAACTTTCCTGGCATGGGCCTTTATGGTGGAGATGAATTCTCCTCCTCCTGCAAGTCCTTCGAAAATGGTGTGAATTTCTTTGATGGGTTATTGGTCTTCCTGATTATGAAGCGATGGTGGTACATGTTCCCTACCAGCAACATACTCGCATAAGTGACCACGTTGGATGAGTTCCTCAATTTGTCTTTTGAGGTCATAACAATCATCGGTGTCGTGACCATGATCACAATGGAAGCGATAATATTTGTTCGGGTTCCTGCGGTTTGGAGGAGGCTTTATCTTCATAGGCCACTTTATTGAGGGGTCATCCTGAATCTAGAATAGGATGTGTCCAACAATGACATTGAGGGGGTGAAGGCTTGTCGATCTCTCTGAGGAACAGGACCAAGCCGGTCCTTGGCAGGTACCTTCTCTATCCTACTGTGCTTGTTGCCACTCTTTTTCTTGTCGTCTCTGTCTCTTTCCTTTCTTTTTTTTCATGTTCTGGAATACTCACCTCGTCTAGCCCTTGTGATGTCCTCAACATTCACGTACTTCTGAGCTTTTGACAACAATTCTTGCATGTTTTTCGGTGGGCATTTTATCACTAAAAAAAGGAAGCTTGACGACCAGAGGCCTCCCAAGAAGGCGGTCATAGTTACCTTGTCATCGGGCTCCTCATCTTGGAGGACTTCCTCATTAAAATGAGTGAGATAGCTCATCAGGCTCTTGTCTTGATCTTGCTTTATGCTCAGCAGGTGGGTGGTAGACTTCTAGTAATGGCATCCACCAATGATATGTGACACGAAAGACATGCTTAACTAAGCAAATGAGCTAATAGAGGTTAGGGAGAGCTTAGCAAACCATTGTCGGGCTGATCCCTTTAAGGTGGTTGAGAACGCCCTACAGATAATTTTTTCAGGGACGTTGTACAACTGTATTAAGGTCTTGTAAGTTTCGAGGAATTCTAGTGGATCTTCCATACAGTCAAAAGTTTCTATGGATGACATTTTGAACTTTTGAAGAAATGGGTAGTTCACCACATTAGGTATGAAAGACGTGTCAGTTCGCCTAACGAGGTAGTCAACGGTCTCGGGTCCTTGCGACTTCATAGCATTAAAGACGTCACCCAGTTGATTTTATACCTCATTTATTTTTTTCATCCCACTTATTGGTAGTTTCTTTGGAATTTTCGTGGAAATGACTCTCATGTTCCACGCTTTGGTTTTCACCCTCATCCTCTTGAAAAAAAAGATCTCCACCATGAGAAGCGGGAGTTGGAGGAGGAGGTAAAGGTCCCTCATGGTGAGCTTCCCCTGTGTGAGGAGCCCTAGAGGGCTCGCAAGGGGGCACCCAGATGATAAACACCTAGATGGGGAACTCCTTGACGCCCAGGGCGTGGAACTCCTCTGGTTTGAGGTCTTCCAGGCTATGCTTCTCCTTGTTGTCCAATGATCATTAACCGGAGAATTTACTGATTCTGAGCTACAAGCTGCTGCATTGTCTCTAACATCTGGTGTGTATTTGGGATAGGAATGGTTGATGGAGGATCAACCTCCTCCTCTCGTGGTAGATTATTTTTAGGTTAATTCATTGATCTGGTTGTGATCGCCATTGGTTCAACAAGGAATTGTTTAGGTGAGAATTTTGTCATTCCCACAAATGGCGCCAAACTGATGATGCACAAATTGGATTTGTACACCATTTTTCGAATGAACAGTAATAAATGTAGTAATTAAAATAGAGAGATATAATAAGCTAGATGAGACAAGGATTTATAGTGGTTCGGTCAACGTGATCTACGTCCAGTTTGAATGGCTAGGGTCGCTGGGGTATTTTATTACTTCAAGTGTTTAGGGTTGAACAGATAACTATAAGCAGAGTGAAATAGGAAAGTTGTGTTTGACTAAGTGTGATGCCCCCCAAGTGTTGGCGGGACTTACAATTTATAATTGTCTCATAACAGATTAGAGCTAGTTACTAGTAACTAAGTGACTGATCTGGTGGAGCTGGTGACCTCTTCTTAACGGGCGAGACAGTTACGGTGTTCGCTGCAAGATTTAGTCAAAGGATGACGTGGGGGTTGATCCTTTCCAGGGCAGCGTGGATAAGGCTCCTAGAGACCCTGCTTACTCCCTTGGCGAGCCTGACTAGGTGTGGACTCTTTGGGCTGGATATTGGATCTTTATAAGCTTGGGCTATTAACTAAGACTGGGCTTTCAACATGAATTGGGCCTGATCCATCAACGGCCAGGACTTAGAAGGTTTCGACAAGAGTTTAGGGAACTGGACTAAGGTTTTTAATCATGTAAACCTCCAACCAAAGTCAAAATGATGTCCAGTAATTACAAAAGCTAGTTGCATAGACTACACGCGATGAAGCTTGGCACTAGATGAAGCTTCTGAGGACGGGGTAAACCTCTTTCTCTCTTGCTCCCTCTAAATTCTATTTTTCTTCTGCGTCTCAATCTATTTCATCTGGTCAAGAGAGTATATAATTTTGAAACTTGTTGATTGGTGTTATTAAGTTTGGCCATCAATAGTGATGTACAGATCCAATCCGAAACAATGTATTTTGCTAATTTAAGTATCAGACGCTGATCACAGCCTCATTACTTGCAGAACTCCTGTCATGAGTTTCCCTTGAAGTGTCTTACCAAAACAAAAGATAAATGATTCACTCGTCATGGGTGTCTTATACAGACTAAGCATCTTCACCTTCCCTTTTCAAACCTATACCAAATCTCATTTGTATCCTTCCACCATGTTAGTTGTGACTTCAACTACAACTCACCTCTGGATTTGACTTCACAATTCTGCTCTATCTATTGCATACTTAACAATAACCACCTTAAGTCTCCAGAGACCATCAGGACAAGACCCATTTCTATAACGATGGAGAAGTGCATATCTCGAATAGCACCATTTTGTAAATAATTACACTTGGGGTGTGTGTAAAATTTCCATAAAAGTTTCTCTAGTCACTCAACCTAGTGGACCATTCAAGTGCTTACCCAAAATAATTGCCAGCTTACCACCGCAAGTTGCTTGCACAATATGAATTTCTTCCTCTGCAGATGAGACTGCCTCCTGCCATAAGCAAACGATCATCTCATCTAGATCGCTATCCTCGAGCCTACACTTTAAGGAGATCTAAAATTGGTTCTCCACCGGAGTTCAACAATGCTTGGCTAATATGTGAAGGTGCATATGAAACTCTAAGTTCATTTTTCTATCACCAGTAGTCTCCACAAGAACAGGACCCATCTTTAAAATTATGGAATCGATTTGTATCTCTCACAATGATCTCTCGCTCATAGATTTTTTAAATGAACTTGGTGGCTGTGTGACAGTCTCCACAGATTCGAAGGTTTTTTGTCACTCGAAGAAATGTTCCGTGACTAGTATTAAGAAGCCCAAAGGCAATGACCAACTTCTCAGTGTGGGTTGTCAGGTTATGTTCTTTCTCCTCTTCACTAACATCATGCAACACAACACTAGTATCTGGTACGTAACTAGCTGCCTTAATCTTCTCAGACAGTGCCTCCAATAACATGTAGATTTCCTTAGCCTGTGGATGAGACAAATCTCCTCCAAGAAATAAATGAATTTTCCTATTGATCTCAATCCAACTACATTCCAGACTCTTCTTCACAGACTGCAACTTTAATAGAGTTCTCCAATTGTTCACTTCCTCCCATATCCTAACATCAGCATACATATTTGAGAGTAGAACATAATTCCCACTGTTATCTGGTTCTAAGACAAACAACTTTCTAGCTGCTATTTCTGCAATCTCCAAAATTTGGTGACTTCGACTGGCAGCCAATATTGAGCCCCATATGCTTGGTCCTGCTTGCATTGACATTTGAGAGATAAGGTCATACGCTTCCACAAATCTCCCAGCATGACCAAGAAGGTCTACAACACAAGCATAATTTTCATGTTTTGGTTCCACAAAATACACTCTACTCATGCAAAGTATTTCAAGCCAACATCGACAAGACCAAAATGGCTGCATCCTGATAACAAACCCGTGACTGTGATTGCATTGGGTTGAATCCCAACTCTCATCATATTCTCGAATGTTGACACAACTTTTGTTACATGGCCATGAGAAGCATATGTAGTAATCATGGTGTTCCAAGTAACCAAACTCTTTTCATGTTGACAGATCCTATCAAACAACTTCGGGCATCAACAAAGCTCCCTCATCTAGTATACATTGCAGCAAGTGTTGTTTCCACTGAAGAATGGAAATTCAAACCGATCTCACTAGCATAATTATGAATTCATCTACCACACTCAAGAGCAGCATAGTGCGCACAAGTAGGTAAAACACTCATGATTGTAACCCAATTAGGCTTCACCTCCGAATCCTTTGTCCGCCAACCAGGGGTGGAGCC
>CM042189.1:33099917-33112197 GCA_023539305.1 Ilex asprella
TCTCTCTCTCTCTCTCTATATATATATATATATAGTAACATTACAAATAAAAAATAGTAACATTCAAATACAAAAAAAAAATTATCATTTGGACACAAAAAATAATACATTTAAACACAAAAAAATAGTAACAGTTAAACATAAAAAATTGAAACATTCAATATTAATATTTTTTAAAAATAACAACAGTAACATATTCAACAAAAATATTAACATGTTTTTAAAAAATAATAACATAACAAAAATTGTAACATACTAAACAATAATTATTTCTCTCAAATTCAAACACAAAAAATAGTACTATTCAAACACAAAAAATAGTAATATTCAAAAAAAATAGTAACATTGAATATTAATATTTAATAAAATAATAGTAGTAACATGCTCAACAAAAACAGTAACATGCTCAAAATAATAGTAACATGGACAGTAACATATTCAACAAAAGCAGTAACATGAACAGTAACATAATAAAAAAATAATAACATGAATATATATATATTTATTTATTTATATTTGACTACCACTTTTCTCATCATAGCACTGCCACTATCGCAACATTATCACCTCCTGAGCAACACCAACCATTACCACCACACAAAAACTCATTCAAGTTCCACTCCGATAGTTCTTTTTTACTCTGCATCACCGCCACCACTATACTTGCATCATCTCCATAATAACCCAACGTGTATATGTATATATATATATATATATATATATATATAGAAAGAGAGAGAGAGAGAACTTTGAATATATATATAAAGAGCTTTGAATTTGATATATATATATATAGAGAAAGAGAGAGATAGGGCTTTGAATTTAAATTTTAAATTTATGATGGAGATTTTATTGGCATATTTTAATTGACATTGAATTAAGGGATAACAATTTCTAAAATAGGAAATTAATTTAACTTACTTTTAAGTAAGAGTATTTTTGAGATAAAAAAAATATATACTTAAGGCATTACATATAATTTTAAATATGGACTTAACCCCTTATAAGTTTTTTTGCAGAACTTATCTCCAAACAAGTACATCTAGGGGGACTCACTTCCAACTTTCACTTTTTTTTTAATTGGACTTATATTTTTATAAGGCCTTTTTGTATGTTTTAAAATATTTGTAGATTTAATTTTTTTACATGGACTATTATTGATATTACAAAATTTGGGGTCTTCTTTAAAAATGGGACCTAAAGCCCAAGTTTTTTTGACAACATTGTTGAGCCGCCCCAGCATTAAGCGTGATGGTAATACCTGACTCATAACAAGAACCATATTTAACACATGTGTCATCTATTTGCTTTTCAAGGTTTTATACATATATAAAATCTCACACCCATATAGCATACATCACAAAATATGTTTGTTGAGTCTGTTTACAATTATACACCAATAACCTGTTATAACAATCTCTTACTTAACATAATATACAACCCAACAAAGCATTATACAGGCACTCACCTTGTATCACTTAACTCATTAACCTAAATACATAATTAACAAACATACAACCTGAGTAATATCACACCAACTTCGCTAGACCACTCTGAACCGAACTCAATTCTACGAGACAATACTCAACTAACTGGACAGTGGATTGATCTGCAATTCTCTCTATAGTACCTAAAAAGGAGAACCTATAGAGGAGTGAGCTAAATTACGCGCTCTGTGAGTATATCTGTCGTATATGAAAAGAAAATGATAATTATACATAGAAGTAGGTAAATACTACGTAAATACATGTATCAAACAATAACATCAATCCAATGCCAAAGAATTCACAAGCCACAACACATTCATAATACCCCTCATCGGATAATCGATTCCACATAGATATGTATCTCCCGAACCTCTCAGGAACACCACAGTGCTAGCACACCACTGCAGGCCTAGTGATCAAGCATTGAAGTTCCTATCTTAGACAGTACGCCCCATTTCATAATACACAGTACAAAACATCATTCAATCACATAAGCACGTAGCACATAATCCTAGAGAATTGCTATTAAATTCTATCATTTACTACCGTCTTGTAATAGCATTTTTAAAGCATATAAAGATAAATACCCACCTCAGGTGTACAAATCTACAGGTCTTCGGACTCATCGGTAGATCTCTTCGGTGTTACAATATGTCCCAACACCGACTGTCCTACAAGTTCCACCTAACACATTTGTAATTCTAATATAAATTTATTTATCACATTTAATAGTTAATCACGCACTAATGCATGCAAGATGATTTAACCCAAAGTGCCCTCGGTAACTCCAATTATCGCACTGTTCACTAACACGTTGGCACATTTGATTTAGGGATCACATTTCCCCCCCAATCTCCAAAATCACTCACATTAATTACAATTAGAATTAAATAAGTCAAACACATTGACCAGGGGCTAATTTTCACATATTTCGACCCCGAATCCTAAAAATCGTATTTCCAGCATTTCATACATTTCGCACCGGATATATTCATTTGCATTCAAAATTTACATTATTACATCAAGCATTAGTTAAAAATGCAGCATGCAAAATTTTGGATGAATTGGATTAAAATTCACATATGTGATAGTAACATTTATAAATCAGGGTTTCGTCATTACTGGTACCTATTTTCAATCTTTATCTCACTTGTCGTTTAAAACAGCCCCACTTAAACTCACACACACATTTAATCCTACAAAACAGCCCCTTAATTGAACCCTTAAACCCATTATTTCACTCTCATAAAATCTAGTTTCAACCCAGGCCACTAAAAGCATCCCGAACATCTCAAATGTTCATTTTTCACACTTTTCTCACACTCGGTTTAATACCCATTTGAAACTCATGTATAACAACCCCTTATTTACACTTAATACACTTAATTAGACTCCCATAAAATCTGTTTGGAAATTCAAATAAAACTGTCAACGCACACACATGCTTAAAATTAATCACACACACACACACTCTTACCTTCTCTTGCTTTCTTCTTTTTCTTTCCCCACTTTTTTCTTGCCCTATCTCACTCTCGATCTGGCATGGAGTTCCCCAAAATTCCTTCCTTTTTTCCCTTTCTTCTCCCTCTCAGCTTGAGCTAAAAACACCCACCAAACTTGGTTTTTCTCTCCCTCTCACCTTCCTTGCTCACTGCTCAAGAGACACACGCACACATGTATTTTCTCCTTTCTCTCTTGCTCTCCCTCACTCACGGTTCCAACAAAAATAGAACACACACACACACTGGTTCATGTTTTAAACACACATACACTTCTACACTTTAAATTACACACACACACTTCACACCTTATTAAACACACACACACAACCACTTAGCCATAAAGATGACTCACCCACTTCATATTTGTACACATGTAAAAATGACTCATCTTAATGGGTAATTACGCTTGCCTCCCCCAATGTTCTTAATTGATTTCGAAATCAACTCACTCTTATTTTTACACATGAAATTTCAATACATAGGTCTCACTAATACTTCACTAACGTGGTCTACATACTCAATGATGCTCACACACATCATGGCTATAATAGTTTCACATAATTGTAATTTAGCCTACAAAATTATGTTAATATGCATGCAATGCATGGTCGGGTCTCACAACTCTCCCCTACTAATAAAAATTTCTCCATCGAAATTACTTATCCACAATAAACAAATGAGGATATTGAGTCCGCATACTCTCCTCAGTCTCCCAAGTTACTTCATCTACTGAGTTACTATGCCAAAAAACTTTTACCAACGGTATCATCTTTGTGCGTAATACTTTATCCTTCCTATCCAAAAATTGAACCAACTACTATACATAAGTCAAATCATCAGCTAACTTCATTGGTTCTGAAGTCAATACATATGATGGGTCAGGTAAGTATTTTTTCGTGGTATAGAAACATAGAATACATCATACAACTTGAACAACTCTATTGGTAACTTCAACCGGCATGCAATAGCTCCAATCCATTCCACAATACTTTACGAACCAATATACTTGGGAGCCAACTTTTATTTCCTGCCAAACCGAATGACCCCTTTCCAAGGTGATACCCGTAGGAATACTCGATCACCCACCTCAAATTCCAAGTCACGTCGGCGATTATTTGCATACTTTTTCTATCTGCTCTGTGCACTTCATAATCTCTCCTGTATGACTTTAATCTGATCAGCAATCGTATGCACAATCTCTGGACCCAATAACATCCTCTCACCCACTTCACTCCAGCACACTAGGGTCCTACCCTTCCTCCTATACAAAGCTTCATATGGTGTCATCTCAATTGAACTCTGGTAGTTGTTATTATAAGCAAATTCAATTAAAGACCAATAATCATCCCTGTTACCTCTAAGGTCCATGACACAAGCTCTCAGCATGTCCTTCAATGTCTGAATAGTACACTATGTTTGTCCATCTGTTTGTGGGTGGAATGTTGTACTAAACTTCAAAGTAGTGTCCAACGTAGTCTGTAAGCTAGGCCAAAACCTTGAAGTAAAACGTGGATCCCTATCATAGATAATTGATATAGGTATTCCATGCAGTCTAACAATCTCATCAATGTACAATCTAGCTAGCATGTCAAGAGAATAGAAAATCTTAATGGCTAGAAAATGAGCAGACTTCGTCAATCTATCAACTATCACCCAAATAGCTCCGTGTCCTCTCTGCGTACGGGGCAAACCACTCACAAAATCTATAGCGATATATTTTCATTTTCATTCTGGAATTGGTAGAGGCTATAATAACCCGGTTGGTCTTTGATGCTCAGCCTTCACCTACTGACATACCAAACATTGAGTCACAAACTCAGCTATCTATCATTTCATCCCAGGCCACCAATAATGCTCTCTCAGTTTACAATACAATTTTGTACTACCTAGATGCATAGCATATGTTGAATTGTGCGCTTCCTCCAAAATCTCTCTTTTTAATCTTGCATTGTTAGGTACACATAACTAATAACCAAATAACAAAACATCAATAGTGTCAACAATAAAATCAGTATTCACCTCTTTCTTCAATTTCTAAATCTGGAGAAAAAACTGTTGTGCCTCTCTGATCCTCTCCACTAGCACTAGTTTCAAAATTAGTGTAGCAAGTAAAGTTGCTTTGCAGTCTTTCTTATCTCTAACTACACTCTCAAAGATTTCAAATCTATAAATAAACCTCTCTGTACCACTCGCAAATTGGTCAATCTACCTGTTGATTTTCAGCTCAAAGCATCTGCCACAACATTTGCTTTCCCTGACTAGTAATGAATAGTGCAGTCATAATCTTTAATAAGCTCAATCTAGCGCCGCTGCCTCAGGTTCAACGTGTTTTTGGGTAAACATATATTTTAAACTCTGGTGATCAGTATAAATCTCACATGTAACCTCATATAGAAATATCTCCACAACTTCAGTGCAAATACAATAGTTGTAAGCTTCAAATCATGGGTAGGATAATTGCACTCATGTGGTTTCAACTGTCTAGAGGCATAAGCTACCATTCTACCGTGCTGCATTAATACACAACTCAAACCTTGATGTGAGGCATCACTATAAACCACGAACCAATCACTATCCGATAGAATGGTCAATATTGGTGCAGTCGTCAATCTGATCTTCAACTCTTGGAAACTCTGCTCACAACTATCAGACCACTTAAATTTCACACCCTTCCGAGTCAATCAGATCAGGGCCGTAACTATAATAGAGAAATTTTATATAAACATCCGGTAGCAACCTACCGATCCCAAAAAATTCTGAATCTCTGTCACTGTCCTTGGTCTTTTCCAGTTAACTACGGTATCAATCTTAGTTGTATCAACACAAACACCATCACCAGAAACTACATGCACCAAAAACAAAATCATGTCCAACCAAAACTCACATATGCTAAATTTGGCAAATAATTGCTTATCTCTCAATGTCTACAGTACCACCCTCAAATGTTGTATATGTTCCTCCTTACTAAGGGAGTATATCAATATATCATCGATAAACACTATCACAAATGAATCAAGATATGGCTGGAATGTCTGGTTCATCAGATCCATGAATACATGGCTGGAATATCCGGTTCAGCAGGAGCATTAGTCACACCAAAATGGCATTTTGAGAAACTCATAGTGTTCATACTTGGTATGAAAATCAGTCTTCGATATATCACTATCTCTTACTTTCAACTGATGATATCCTGACCAAAGATTAATCTTTGAAAACACTCGAGCACCCTGTAGCTGGTCTAGCAAATCATCGATACCCGGCAATGGATACTTATTTCGGATAGTCACCCTATTCAGCTGTTTGTAATCAGAACATAACCCTATAGTGTCATCCTTTTTCTTTACAAATAATACTGGTGCACCACAAAGAGATACACTAGGCCGTATGAATCCCCGATCTAACAAATCCTACAACTACACTTTAAGTTCCTTCAATTTAGCTAGAGTTATCCTGTACAAAGTAATAGATATGGATTTAGTTCCTGGCACAAGCTCAATAGTAAATTTTACCTCCCGATCAACTAGTAACCCTGGTAACTCGTCTGGAAATACATCGGTGGATTCATTAACCACAGGAATATTCTTCAATTAAGGAGTACCTCTCTGAGTATCTATCACATAAGCCAAGTACCCATAACATCCTTCCCTGAGTAATTTCCTGACTTTAATTACAGATATCAAATTCCTCAGATCAGGGCGTCGCTCTCCAAAGAATCGAAACAAAGGAACATGTGGAATTTTAAACACTATCACTTTACAGAAACAATCAATAGTGGCATGATATACAGCCAACCAATCCATTCCCAAAATCAAATCAAAATCCTGAAATTCAAAAAATAACAGATTTGCAAGTAATTCTCTATTACCCACCTGAACTAGGCACCCCCTATATACTACTCTAGCCATCACACAATCACCTGTGGAAGTAGCTATTGTCACTCCACAGTTCAGCATGGTAGATGGTCTATCAACATGCATGGAGAATGGCAGTGATATAAATGAACATGTGGTACCTGAATCTATAAGTACTCATGTCTGTTGATCAAAAATATATATCATGCCTATGATCACATCCGGGGTCGTCTGAGCATCCCGCTGGGTAAGTACAAAGACACGACCTCCAGCCTCAGGTCCACTTGATCCACTGCCAGTAGCACCATTACCTCCAGTGCCATCTCCAATACTGCCTCCTCGGGACACCGTAGATGCACTACCCATCGATGAACCTTGGATAGAATACTGCAGACAATCCCTCTACATATGTCCCTCCTGACCACATAAAAAGCAACGCAGTAATACAGTAGGTCCTAGTCCTCCCATAGGACAGTTCTGTATAATGTGCTCACTCTGCCCGTAACGATAACAAGCAATTGCACTCCCCCGAGACTGTCCCATATCTCGACCCGATGCGAATGAAGATGATCCACTCACTCCCTGTCCTCAACTCTGGAATGGAACTACTTATCTCTTATTACTTCTACCCTTTGGAAACATTCCTCTCCAGGTTCTGCTAAAAAAACTTTTCTTGGAACCCTGTCCACTTGATTCATATCTTCCCCGTCTTACCTGTTCACTTACATTTTCTATCTCTTTCAAATCGGCTTTCATAATCAAGGTTTTGTTGTATAATTCTAAAAATGTTGTTAATTCTAGCATCGAAACATGGGATCAAATATTATAATGTAGCCCCATATGAAATCTCTTGCATCTTTCCCCCTCATCTGCTACAACAGAAGGCATAAATATGGACAAAGTACTAAATTTACTCTCGTACTCCAGCACTGATTGATTCCTTTGCTACAGATGTAAGAATTCATTTTGTTTTTGATACCGATAACTCAAAGGAAAATACTTCTTGTCGAAAGCATCTGATAACTGTTGCCATGTGAGAATTCTAAGAACTAAACTGGCCTCCCTCTCAGTGCACATTGGCAACAATGTTCTCTCTATGGCGTCCCACCAATACTCGGCTTCCTCTACTAGCATTAAAGTGGCCAACAACTATTTATCTTCATCGTCAACTCCCATCACCCTGAATATTTTCTCAAGGCGTCGTAACTAATTCTTTGCTTCCAACGGATGTGTGGTTCCCATAAATATTAGTGAATCTAGCTTTTTAAACTGCTCGTACAATGTACCCATGGGTTTCACTGTCTCCACCCACATTGTGTGTTGCTTAAAATACTTAGTCGTTGCCTCCTACGGTTGCCTAGCCCCCTGATCACCTAGTTCCTCCTCTACTTGGGATCTTTTTCCCTTATCTCTAGCCCAAGCAAAGGATCCTTCCCTCTCCATGTATCGCTATAACAAATGTTAGTATTGTATATGAGTAATGATGCCATGCGGTATGTATTCCACACACTTACGCGGACCTCTAACACCCCTCCTAAACAGATCAATTCCTAAGTCTATTGTCACACTAGACTCAACTTGACTACAGAACTATAAACTCTAGCTATGATACCAATTAATTTGTCACGCTCCATCCCGGTCTCCCAAGGATGAGATGCGACTAGGTTTTTGATACACCTGTTTACGTATATATAATCTGGATTAATAAAACACTAAATAATCCCAGAGGTGTAACAACACCACCTATCACCTTAATCATTAAGCATGATGGTAATACCTTACTCATAACATGTACCATATATAACACATGTACCATCTGTTTATTTTTTTAGGTTTTATGCATATACAAAATCCTACACCCACATAGCATACATCACAAAGTAAACTTGTTGAGTCTGTTTACAATTATACACCAAAAACCTGCTATATCAATCTCTCACTTAACATAATATACAACCCAACAAAGTATTATACAGACACTCAACATGTATCACTCAACTCATTAACCTAAATACATAATTAACAGACATACAACTTGAGTAATATCACATTAATTTCGTTGGACCACTCTAGACTGAACTCAATTCTACAAGACAATATTCCACCGATTGGACAGTGGACTAATCTGCAATTCCCTCTACAGTACCTGAAAAGGACAACCTATATAGGGTGTAAGTTAAATCACGCGTTCAGTGAGTATACCTGTCGTATATGAAATGAAAATAATAATAATACATAGAAGTAGGTAAACATTACGTAAATACATGTACCAAACAACAACATCAATCAAATGCCAAAGAATTCACAAGCCACAATGCATCCATACTACCCTTCATCGGTAATTGATTCCATATGAATTTGTATTCCACATGGATTTGTATCTCCCGAACCTCCTGGAAACACTACAGTGCTAGCACACCACTGCACGCCCAATGATCAGGCATTGACACTCCTGTCTTAGATAGTATGCCCCATTCCACAAAACATCATTCAATTACATAAGCACGTACCACATAATCCTGGAGAATTTCTATTAAATTCTATCATTTACTGCCGTCTTGTAATAGCATTTTTAAAACATATAAAGATATATACCCACCTCAGGTGTATAGATCTATGAGCCTTCAGACTCACCGGTGGATCCCTTCGGTGTTACAGTATCTGTCCCAACACCGACTGTCCTACCTAAAATATTTATAATTTCAATATCAATATATTTATCACATTTAATAGTTAATCATGACTAATGCATGCAAGATAATTTAATTCAAAGTGTCACGGTAACCCCAGTTATTGCACTGTCAACTCACACACTGACACATTAGATTTAGGGATCACATTTTTCCCCAAATCTCCAAAATCACTCACATTAATCAAAATTTTGATTAAATAGGTCAAACAAATTGATCAGTGGCCAATTTTCACACATTTCAACTCCGAATCTTAAAAATCACACTTCCAGCATTTCATACATTTCGCACCGAATATTATATTCATTTGCCTTCGCAATTTACATTATCACATCAAGCATCAATTAAACATGCAACATGAAAAATTTTGGTTCAATTGGATTAAAATTCACACATGTGATAATAATATTTATAAATCAGGGTTTCGATTTTATTGGCACTCATTTTCAACTTCTATCACACTTTTTGTTTAAAACAGCTCCACTTAAACTCACACACACATTTAATCATGAAAAAAAGTCCCTTAATTGAACCCTTAAACCCTTCATTTCACTCCCATAAATTTCAGTTTCAACCTAGCCCATAAAAACATCCTGAACATCTCAAATATTCGTTTTTCACACTTTTCTCGCACCCGGTTGAATACTCATTTGAAGCCCATGCTTAACAGCCCCTTACTTCCACTTAATACACTTAATTAGACTCCCACAAAATATGTTTGGAAATTAAAATAAAATTTCTCACACACACACACACATGCTTAAAATTAATCACACACACACACACACTAAAATGAACACACACACACACCCTTGCCTTCTCTTGTTTTCTTCTTCTTCTTCTTCTTTCCCCACCTTTTTCTTGTCTTCTCTGACTCTCGATGTGGCATGGAGTTCCCCCAAATTCCTTCATTTTCTTCCCTTTCTTCTCCCTCTCAGTTTGAGCTAAAAACACCCACCAAACTTGGTTTTTTTTTTCTCTCTCTCTCTCCTTCCTTGCTCACAACTCAAGAGACACACCCACACATCTATTTTCTCCTTTCTCTCTTGATCTCCCTCACTCACAGTTTCATCAAAAAAAGAACACACACACACACACTGGTTCATGTTTTAAACACACATACACTTCTACATTTTAAATTACACACACACACACACACACAACAACTTAGCCAAAAAGATGACTCACCCACTTCATATTTGTACACATGTAAAGATGACTCATCTTAATTGGATAATTACGCTTGCCTCCCCCAAGTTCTTAAGTGATTTTGAAATCAACCTACTACTATTTTCACACATGAAATTTCAATACATAGGTCTTACTAATACTTCACTAACGCGGTCCACATACTTGATGTATGCTCACACACATCATGGCTATAAAGGGTTTACTTAAATTAACCTTTAATAGTTTCACATAATTGCAATTTAGCCCACAAAATTATGCTAATATACATGCAATGCATGATCGGGTCTCACATCCCCTGAACCCTAATTAGTAGCTAACTATAGGATTGGTTTGATTCTTAGAGGGACAAATATATCTCATTTATGGATCTTGAGTTATTTTCTAATAAGAACAGATACTACAACGTTTAATTGTTTGGAGAGAAGGTAAAGTCACCATTTTCACTGTTGTCACTGGATTTCTTACATGCAAATAGTGTTTGGATCACTTAATGTCTACTTATAGACTTGCACAACAAGCTTTAACTGGCCCAAATGTAGTCTGATCTGCATTATTGATCATGTAATCTAATTGAAAATTGAAAAAAGAAAAAAAGAACAAAGATTCTGAGAACGTAGTATACTAGTTTGAATCCACAAAATCTAAGATACCCTATCCAGGTGCTTAAAATTTGCTTATGTCTATCCAATATTCAAGATCTTACAGCTACTGTTTAAGATTATAAGACTGAAATCTGAGACAACCTTGGGATATTGATGGAGCACATTGTTTGGCAAATATATGAAATTTAATAGAATAAATTTATGAAACAATTGTATGTTTCAATAATTTCGTTAGAATATATTCTGCCCCTACTTCCCTCAAAATTTCTATTTGTTCAAAATACAATCACGTTTTACTAATTTTGTAAGAAGTACAAAACCTTCTGTAAGAATCTTCAACTAGGGAAGAGCTTCATCTTGGGATTACAAATTTATAATTACGGCCTACATCTGAAGCTGTTAACTCCCCTCTTATTTGGATTGATTATCAAGAAATTTATCATATAATGCTAGCATGTTTTTCAGGTGAGAGATGAGCTTGAACATTTACTGGATGATGATGTGGACATGTCTGAGATGTACTTGACCAAAAAACTTGTTGGCCTAGAATTTGATAGGTTCTTACTAAATTTTGAGCAGAAGGATGCTAATGAATCTGACTTACATGATATGAGGTGAATGGAAACACTTTCGTATCATTGCTTTTATTGGCTTCATCTAAAAGTTCGTTTACAAGTTTATGTTCCATTAGTCATCGTATATATACCACAACCCTAACTGCCGCAACATTGCCATGCAGAATGCCATTGTATATGCAAGATTGCAAAGCTTTATATCATCAGTTAGAACCATTAGCTGTGAAGCAAATGACAAGTTGACAATGCTTTAGCTTTTGTCAGGATTGTTACAATCTGAGATACATGGCAAATCAAGTTTGATCATAAATGAAGGATTCAGTCATTATATTCGATTAGATTACTCTGGAATCCATTAGATATGTGAGTTTAAGATACGAAG
>CM042189.1:33112297-33125046 GCA_023539305.1 Ilex asprella
CAACCCAGCTATGTCAGAAACCCCCCAGCCCATCAAATCCCTAACCTGCACCAAAACCCTAACACTGGTTAGATATTATTGTGGGTTATGGATTTTGGTGAGCTAATGTTCTCTTTGCAACCCGTTGGAAAACAGAGACCTAAACCAAGCCCACCAAAAAAGAACAGAATAAAGTCTACTTTCTTCTTATTGCTATCCTAGCTACATTGATCTTGAATCTTGAATAGGTGCAAATGGCATGGCCACAGATTTACAGTTTGATATAGACCAAAAAGTTATTGAGAGACTTCTCAAGACCTCATCATGTCAAGTTACTTTCTTGGTTACCTAACAAAAAAAAAAATTATGTAGGCAGTAAATTTTCAATAGTGAGTTTTTTTGGTTTTCCTTAAATTATTGTTTAATTAGTTGGTTTCCATCTATCATCATTTTGGGCATTGGATATTTTTCTGATAGTAGATAGGCTTTAGAATTTGTAGGTGAAAGCTTTAGAATCCTAAATCCAAGTTTCAATGCACATTTTTTAGAATTTTTTGGCAGATCAAATCACGTAATGAGTTTGTTTTTCAACTTGTTTTATTACATTGGATGGTCAAAGTATATCTATTGCTTAAGTGAGACTTGGTCACCCGTGTGTGAGTATTATGTTAGCAAGTTTTAACCACTTTCGCATGTTCGAAAAAGAAAGGAAATTGGAATAAAAAATAATGGTAGTATAGCCAGATTAAGCGGTTCGTGACAGAAGACTTTGGGATCATGGAATACTTAATTGATTCTTATGCTTTTAGATTTTTAATTATTAATTAGGGACGATAGTCATTGTCGTATAGTGGTAAAAAAATTAATTAATTAATTACAGAAGATTTATGATTTTCATCCAATCAAACTCAGATTTTTTTATATATCTTTGTGCAATCAGGTACAATCTAAAAGTTTGATGAAAGCCATCCAACCAAACCCAAATGCATGTATAGAAGCCAAATTGATGTGTTAAGATTAGAGAGAAGCTTAACACAATATGAGAGAGACAAAGAGAGGTTTTGGCTTAACATATCTCTCACTATTGGTCTTATATTTATAGTTACTGAACAAAGAAATAAAATACTAGTATACCCTTTGTGTGGTATACATATTACAATAAATGTAAACCCTAATTACATTATAGTAAGTTTTTAAACACATAATAACACTGGACACCAATCAATGACAGCATATAATTCCCCCTGATAGTGCTCACATGGTGTCACTAAAGAGTCACAACAATAGATTGAACATAAATAAAGACAATATATATTGCCCTTGAAGAGTTGCACCTAAAAAGGGATTCGAAATATTGTCATACAAACAATGTCACTAAAGAGAGACATGAAATATGAAAATTAAATTAATGCAACATAAGCTAGAACAATATAACTCCCAACATTGAAATCTTAACATTGGAACCTTAAATTACATTTCAAAAAATTGACAATAGAACCCTCAAGATCTAATATTTGTATGTCCTGATCAATCAATTTCAACATGAATTATGTGACTTGAGTTGCCATGAAAGAACAGAATGATTGGTTGTCTTGTTGCAATCCAGAATGCAGTTACATCAAATAGTAAAACTCAGTGCAATCAAAGAGTGACACTAAATAGATTCAAACTACAATTTTCAAACCAAGAGTGACCCCAAAGAGTAAAAGCAAAGTAAAGACACTAAATAGTTGCAACATATATTGACCCATAAACAAAAGGTAGTTAAAAGTACGAAAAGCATTTCACCGGTCTTTCTACAAATTGTAAAAGACCGATACCAAGAGTTAACACCACATAATATTTTTTAAAAAATAAGATTCTTAATAAAGTTCTTGCATTACTTACCTGTTCACTCTCTGTGCTGACAATCTTTCATATGATTGTTCTAAGAATTTCATTAACCTTTGATAGCTTCTCATTTTTTTCTATCCTTGATTGATCTTTTTGTCTCATCTCAGAAACATTTCTCATAGCTTCATCTCTTTCTCTCATGATTTTCTCTTTTTTATTTTCGTTACAAACAAACTGTTCAGATGATCATTTCTCTGTTGAGTCACTTAGAATCACATCAACTAGAGCGTCTAATGGCCTCATTTGTTGCTTCTCTTCTTTCGTATTATCCCCTGCGTCATACTCAATTCCATCAATTTGTTTTCTCCGTTCCTTTGTAATCCTTCGTGATATGATAAACAACTTTTCTTCTTTTGTTCTCTTCAATTTTTTATTCATCACTTGTAAACAAACAACGACATCAACAATAACAATAAAATTTGTAAACATTTGATATTCTTAGATTTTAACCGTAAACAAATATTGAAACTTGAGTCTTTGGCCTTGATTTTTGCCAACTTTTTTTGTTTGATTGCCATGCTCAGGTGTGTTAAGTTCAATTTGAGAAACCTTAGAATTTTTTTTGGGCAATCTAGTGTGATAACTGATGTGTGCTCGCATATCCAAAATTGCAAAATTTAAATACAACATTAAAACAAATGTGTGATGTTTATAAAAGAACAACTCATTAAATTGAACATACAACTTTTTTTTAAAACACTAACCAATATTACAAGAACGTATCCAATAACTGTGTCAGGTGTCTCTCTCTTTTTTGTAAGGGATGAAATCAGTGCATTGAGTATTGATTGAGACCAATTATATTTTCTAATCTTTTCCAAATCCTCTATGTATGGAAAATACCCCCAGCTTAGTGTGTGCTCCATCATGGGGAAAAAACAAGTAAAGACACAATAATCTGGCAACATCCTCGAAAACGTTTCTTGTACTCACTTTTGATGCTTGGATAAGTTTGTTCTTTGTAATTGGTGTTGTCAACCTTCGATCATTTTTAAATCTCCATTCAACAAATGGGGTCAACACCCTCCTATTTAATGTTGAGTCAATTTTCTCAAAACCGTCTTGAATCCCAAATATCAGACTCACATAATTTCTTTGCATTTTTACTTCTTCGACCCCTATACAAAATTTGGAAGTGTTGGCATTAAAACATAAAATTATCTCAAGGATATTGTTTTCACTTTTTCTGCACCATCTTTTGTCAACATGTTTGTTTATAATGCTCTCAAATAGCAACCAAAATGGGGTCTTCTTCAACGTTCTCTTGTGTTCTTCGTTGAAAATAATTTTATCCATTGTCCTTATAATAACAATCATATTAGATCTATATTGTGGATCATAATTATCCACATTCTAAAGGTTTTTCAGATTTTTGTTCTTCAACTGTTTCCCTACACTTGAACTTATATTTTTTTGCTGATGACGGTCGTGTTTTTGTCATGCCCCTGTATAGTGTCATGGTATAATGTAACTACATTACAATAACTAAAACCAAAATAAACATCGAAGATTTTATTTCAATAATATAAATCTAATGTATTTAACATTCATGGAAAACAAATGTATTTAACATTAAGAAGCAAATTTAAACAAATTTTCACTAAAAGTAGGGCTGTGCCTTTTATGTTTTTGGATTTTTCAAGGAAGAAAAAATTTAAAATAGATGATATTTTATGTCAAAGAGGTTTGAATTCTCAAAAGAGATTCATCATACAGTAACACAATACGTGGACTTTCTAAAACTCCTACAATTCATGGAAAATGAATGTATTTACATTAAGAAAAAAAATAGAGACTTTCTCACTAAATTTATGATTATGTATTTTATGTTTTCGAATTTTTAAACTAAGGTAAAATCTAAAATCTAAAACACTCAAATATATGTTGAATATATTCGAATTATCAAAATAGATTCACCATACAGAAACACCATACCTACAGAGACTAATCTAATTTGTGGAAACTAAAATCAACGTCGAAGAGCTTCGAATTCTCAAAAGAGTAAAAAAAATACAGTAACACCATGCATACAGTTTCTGAGACTGTTATAATTAATGAAAAACTAATGTATTTAACATTAAGAAACAAATTTAAATACATTTTCATTAATTTTATGGCTGTGTATTTTATTTTTTCAGATTTTTCAAGCAATAAAAAATTTCAATAAAATGTTTCTCCAAAAACCAAAATCAACGTCAAACAGTTTATAAATCCCAAAAAAAAGTTTTACCATATAGTAACAACATGTTTACAGTTTCATGGAACTCTTATAATTCATGGAAAATAAATGTATTTTACATTAAAAAGAAAATTTAATGACATTCTCACTATAATTAGGGCTCTGTATTTTATGTTTTTGGAGTTTTCAGACAAGAAAAAATTTAAAATAGCTACTTTTCATAAAACCAAAATGTACGTCAAATATATTCGAATTCTCAAAAGAGATTCACCATACTGGAACTTCATGTTTACAATTTCATGGAACTCTAATAATTCATAGAAAACAAATGTGTTTAACATTAAAAATCAAATTTAATGACATTCTCACTAAAATTAGGGCTATATGTTTTATGTTTTTGGATTTTTCAAACAAGAAAAAATTTAAAATAGCTACTTTTCAAAAAACCCTAATGCACGCTGAATATATTCAAATTCACAAAAGAGATTCACCATACAACAACATGTTTACAGCTTCATGGAACTCTTAAAATTCATGTAAAACAAATGTATTTAACATTAAGAAGCAAATTTAAAGACATTCTCACTAAAATTAGGACTATGTAATTCACGGAAAATAAATGTATTTATTATTAATAATCAAATTTAAAGAAATTCTCACTAAATTTATGGCTTTGTACTTTATGTTTTTTGTATTTTATATGAAAGAAAAAATTTCAAATGGGCGATTATCCAAAAACCAATTTAACGTCGAAAAGTTTCGAATTCTTAATAGAGATTCACCAAACAGTAACATCATGCCTATAAATATTGAAACTCTTATAATTTATGTAAAACGAATGTATTTAACATTAAAAAGAAATTTTCACTAAAATTAGGGTTGTGTATTTTATGTTTTTGATTTTTTTTAGCAAGGAAAGTTTTGAAATAGGTGATTTTATTTACTGTTGGAGATGACCCATTGAAGATGAACTAAATATTCACAATAATTCTAGCGAAATAAAGCCAAACTTATTTTTTCAACCAAATTAGGGCTTATAACTTTCTATTTTGGGGATTTTTCAAGTAATAAACCAAAAAAAAGTAGTAGAAATTAATACCGTTAGAAAAGATAAACTCAAATGCTTCGGCGAAGTACAACAAAGATTTCCGGCGAAGAGCTTCCCAAAAATCAAAATCAATGTCGAAGACCATCTCCTTCCTTCTCCATATACATGATCTCGAATGTAAGCACATGTCGTTTTTTTCCCTGCAACCCACAACTCCGACGACAATAATAATGGGGAATCCCCAACTTCGGCCACTGCAATGAATGATTCCGACGACTATATTTGAAGATATGGAAGAAATATTTGTCAGACAAATATGGAAGATATCTTTGATGGTAAGGATTGAAATCCCAAAAGCTTTGGAATTCAAAAAATTTTAGGAAATGTTTGGTTTTGGAAATTGTCATTAATGACTCTTTGGTAACTGATGCCAAGAAATTAACGATACTATTGATTCCCAAAACCAGAGGTCTCTTTATCTTCATCATCTAAAAATGGTTTTTATGACTTTTTTTAGCAGATGTACTTCTATCCCAATTATTTTAAAAAATATACTTTTATTCTACATTTTTTTTCCTGCAACCCACAACTCTGGCGACAATAATAATGGGAAATCCCTAACTCCAACCACTGCAACGAACGATTCCTATGACTGTATTTGATGATATGGAAGAAATATTTGTTAGACAAACATGAAAGATTTCTTTGATGGTAAGGATTGAAATCCCAAAGGCTTTGGAATTCAAAAAGTTTTAGGAAAGGTTTGGTTTTAGAATGAAAAATTTATCGGAAAATTTATAAAAAATTTCATTCTATTGTTTAAAAGAAAGAAAAGTTATAACAAAAATTAAAAGAAAGAAAAGTTATAAAATTTTTATCCTAAATTACCCTTAATTATATTAAATCAGTATAAAAAAGAAAAAAAAATATGTAATTATATTTCAAATTTAAAAATTTTTTAAAAAAATGGCTCGAAACTTAATTTCAAGACAATTACCAGTACAAAGGTCTTTGGGCCAAATTATATGATTAATCAAATTCATACCAAAATTTTTTAAATTAATAACCAATAAAATATGTTAAGAAAAATAAGGATAAAATAGGAAGTTAGTTATAGATCACAAATTTCTTGCATTTTCTTGTGTTTTTTACAAAAAAAAAAAAAAGAGTTAGATATTTGTAAGAAAATTCAAATATGAAAGAAATTTTTTTTTCCATCATTTTTTTTTTCATGCTAACCTAACACCTGAAAATTTTTTAAAAAATTCTCTTTCTTGCATTTTCTATTATTTCCCCACTAAACAAACTTAGAGAAGTACCGGTCTCCCTAAGTCCCCTTATGTGTTGGCGTTGAGAAGCTTTCACGTTTTTTTAAGTCATAATTTTAGTCAACTAACCACTATAATTAATTCACATCAATGTGAAGGAGACATGTATGACATAAGTGATCACCACGTAATCGTATGCTCTTGGACTAATTCACGGTATCAAAAAAAAAAAAAAAAGGAGATACAGTGCGAAAGGTTATTATTTTTAAACAAAAATTTATAATTTATTGAAATAAATTATGCTCGATCATAAAATGTTATGATTGATCATTAATTACTTGAATTAAGTTGTAATTTTTTTTGTGAGTTATAACTTAAATTTTAAAAGCTATAATTTTTACAACTGATCATATCTTTTATCGTTTTAACTTACATCTTAATATATATATATATATAAATATAAATAAATAAATATATATATATATATAAGTCACATCCCTTTTAATTTATTATATCTTTAAAGGCACTCCTCTATTTTTTGAATCTTTATTGACACCTCTATCAGATTAAAGATCTTAACTAGAATATAATTTTATTAAATTACTCTTGATATATTTTAATAAAAATTTCAGCCACACTCTCTCTAAAAATACATATCTTTAATGATACACCATTTATTTTATTAATTTTTTTGATGACGTTTCATATATGTTAATTTTTTTCTTTTTTCGTTTGATCACAAAGAAACTAAGTGGATCACTGTCTTCCCCTGTGACTCCTTTTTCTTTCTCCCAAATCCCATTCTTCTTCTTCCTTTCAATAGGCAAAACTCTAGCCATGTTTCGATCTTTGCCGTGAAGACTAATGTTTCTCTCTTTTTCGATCTCCAAAAGAAATAAGCATCTCACAAAATGTTTAGGGAGTTGAAATAGTATTAATATTACTTGGGACACTTTATATTTATATATTTTTAGGTATGTGTATGTGTATATATATATTTCAATTGAGTATATCTTACGATATACAATACATTATTTTTTAAAAATGATATGCGTTGCGACACACATTTTGACAACCTTGGTATGAATCACAATTACACCGCCATCCATCAAACTTAACTTTTGATGCCCGCCAGTTGTTAACCTGATATCAGAGTTGGGTTTCAACTATGAAACTAGTGGCTAATGGCACAACATATGCTTCGGTTGAACTCTCCCAAACCTTGAGCTTTGAGACCAGCAGAAACTGCGCATTATAGTCAACCAAAGAGGAACAAAATCGAAGTAATGTCACACATAACCACTTGAAGACTGCCTGAAATGTGTTCATGTCAATAAACTATCAACAGGGCAACAAATTAAAAAGGTCATTCCACAGTGTTAGTATTACATACGTGATGCATGCTTTCTACAAAATTAAATCTCATAAATATAAGTCTAATCGTAGGGAAGCATCCATAAGATTTTTTAAGGTGTGATTGTCGATCAGGCCTGCTAGTGTTGGAACAAAATGTCTATTGCCCAGCCTTAAAGATGTGTTTATAAAATTACAAGAGCAACGATAACCAATGAAGTTGATAAAAATTAATATGTAGATTCAGAAAATTTTATCATGTCTAGCAGCTGAAACTCTAAAAATAGTCATAAAATAACATGCTTAACGAAAAAGAATTGCATTGGATTTGAATGATGAACACTACTTGGTTGCAACCATGAATGAGTAAGAGAAATGGTTGGAATTACATCTTTAATATTGCATCTCCACATTTTACCTTCTTTTTTTTTTTTTTGGTCATTACCTTCTTTTATTCAGTGAGACTGAATTACTAAAAAAAACAGACCAAGCGTGTTAGCTTATGGTGGACTATAATATGTACTACTTATAAGTGTAAGTATCTGGGAAAAAAATTAATTTTCTATTTTCTCAATTATTATTATAAAGTCAATTATACCCATATATTTACTTCTATCCATTTTTTTTCTCCAGAGCTCACAACGACTCTCGCTCTCAACGGCAAAGAAGAAGCTTCCATAGATCGACAAAGAAGAAACCTCCACCCACAGATCGACGAAGAGCCATCCTTTAGTCACAGATCGACCAAGAAGAAGCCTCCACCACAGATCAGTGAAGAGCCATCCTTCGGTCACAAATCGAAAAAGCTCTCCCTTGCTATGAAGGTAAGATCGAAAAACCCCTTTACTTGTGTGTATATATATTAGATTGAATTTTTGATGAAATTCATAATATTTAATGGATTCGAATATGAATTAAAAACCAAATCAATTGAATGATTAAATTATATTCAAAATAGAGTTTTCAAATTGTCATTCGGATGAGTCGAAATCTTATCATTAACAAGCCTACTCGCAAAATGATATGTCAAAATAACATTCTCTATGAAAATTATCCTTATTCTAGTACTTTAAACAAAATAATTTTATATTAATTTTTCTTAGTCAAGTCTTATCTTTTTCACGTGTATTTATATGTGCAATATAAAAAATAATAATAATATGAAGAATTATTCTATAAAAGGTGTTAGATTATAAATATTTTTTTATAGAGAATGAAATTTTGAGTAAACAATTATGTTAGCAAGACACAACGAATTTTGATGACTGTCATTTAGCCGTTCTTTTCAACTTGATAGTTACCCCTCTGCCTTGCAGGTATAACTGTGTGTGTGTGTGTATATATATATATATATATCTTTCAAGTCCAAGATTGCATTTTCCCCAAGATAGACAATTATGCCAGAGATTGGCTTCATCTTGGCAATCCATCCCTTTCTCTCAAGATAGCACGAGCGTGTTTGAGCAATTCAAGCAACATGCATCGTCAAAACTTATGAATACTTAAGTTATATTTTCTCTAGAGTACATAACGGTTTAATAGACATCACGATTAACTAATCAGCGGATAAATAAAATTAAGCGTCTCAAAACCGAAAATCGTTCCAAACACTGTTCAAGGGTATTTGAAAGAGCTCTGTGGGAATTAAGGTATTGTTCTTCCCTATAGTGAATGGGAAGAAACTCGTCAATAGAATGGTGTCGCATAGATTATGATAGTACTTAATTTGTTGGAAATGTCACTACATGCATGTTTTATACAAGTGTAACTGTGTTCTTTCAGGTTTATGACTAAAGAGTTCATAACTTTTGCATCAATTTTTTCTTCCCGAGATTAGTGATAACAAGTCATGATAGGAATTGGGTCACCTCTTTAGACTAATAGGACTATTGGAGTCTCGTACAGTAGAATATAATCTTTATAGAGGTTGATTCCCGAGAGCGTACGTGCAGATCCTTCATCCTAGCAATCCTTTTGTCTTCAAAAGTAGGAGGGCCAGAAAAAGTATACACAAACAACCACCCACGATGCCCGCAGTAGCTTCATTGAACTGCCGTTGGCCGGCATCGTAGACTGAGATGTGGAGTTTCATGTTAAGAGAATCAATGGTGGCCATGCCCAAATGCATCACAAGGAGTGTGGTACCTAAGATAACCCCAATGTGTAGCAACTGGTTCTGTTTGTCATCCAAAATGATGTTGATGTAGTCCTCTGTATCATCAACATATTCCCTCATCTTTGTCACAAGAGAGATAGAAGCATTAGAACAAACATATATATATATATATATATATATATATATATATATATATAGGCATGATAGTTTTAAAAAGTGACAAATGAGTTTCTGAAACAATAAACAGTAATATTATTTACACCTAATTTGTTGACCTAATTTACTAATAAATTCATTCTCACCCTTCAATTGGTTGCTGGCCCCAACCATTATCGTGGCTCACCAACAATCCAATAATAATAGTGATTAAGTCAGCAACTTAAATTAACAAATTAGGTTCAAAGAATGTCACTCAAGCATAAAAAGTTAGTGATGAGACTAGAAAAGTTTTTTTTTCCTTGCATGAGATACTCCTTTTTTTCCAGAGCTTATTGGTATGTATTTTTTGTTTTAAGGTGTCTAACCTTATGCCTACTACTCTTTCAAGTTTAGTAACCAACCACTGCTGTTTAAATTGAGTTACAGCATGTCCCTAAAAGGATAAGAGTGGTCAGCCCTTAAGGGGTATGAAAATAAATTGAAATTGAGATTTCTGGATTACCAAAGATCAGACTCAACCACTAAACCACCAAAAATGAACATATATAAGTATATATTTATACTAATATGCATATATATATATATATATATATATTAACTTCTATAAAATAATCAGGTTAATAGTACTTTTGGTTTCTAAAATATGCCTATTTTGTCAGTTTGGTCCTCATTGAATTAATTTTGTCAATTTTGTCCATAAAATATTCATTTTGTGTTTAAATAGTCTCTACATAGACGATTTGTTCAGTTTTTTACAAAAGTGATCATGTGTGATCACGCGAAAGAATGACACATAATTACTTCCGTTAAAAAACTTACATGTCCGTCTGGTTAGGGACCATATATTTAAATACGAAGTAAATACTTTAAGAACTAAAATTATAAAATTCATACATTAAGGACTAAACTGATAAAATATGTATATTTTAGGTACCAAAAATACCATTAACCGAAAGAAATTATCAAACATATTTTACACGTATACTTTAAGGATAAAAAAATACTATTAAACCAAAATAATCATCAAACATATTTACTTTTTTTTTTTGATGTAATTCTCTTTTTGCTTAGAAAACTTGTTGCCAAAAAAATAGAAATAATGCAACTTACATTTGACAATCTGCTTAGTGCTCCCTCCATTTGGACAAAATATGCTTCTAGTAACATCTCCAAAGCTCCAATCTTTGGCTTTTGAGTGTTCATGGTCGCCATGCTGCTGTTGTTGTCCCTACCATACCAAGAATAATATGGTGAACATGCATAATGTAGAGACAACTGGTTATTATAGAATAATTTTATCATTGCACTAAGTCGTTGTCACCCACAATCATAATTTGAATTTGAATATTTGTTGCTTTATACCTTTCAGTTGGTTCATCTCCCAAAATATGACATCTGTTGTGAGACTATGAACTAAATCAAACATTGCTCAGATGTTGCCTTTAAGGTTTGGCCCAAACGGCCTGCCAACCCTTGAGAATGATGTGTCAAGTTTTTTATTTGATTTCGAATTTTGAGGTATGTATATAAACATCATTCACAAGACCAATAAGTAAAGTCCGCAATCACTTATATTTTTCACTAAAAATTTCTCAAGATATCGTTGAATGGTACCACAAGTTACACTAACGGACAAATCGTGGGTACCCTTTTTCTATCAGCCCATTCTGGCCTAACTAACGGGCAAATTGTAAGTGGTGGCTTTTCTATATGCCCATTATGGCCCGATATCTCGACGCATTTCTCTATTCGCAATCAATCATAACATCATATATTGAGGTATCGAAACTTACATATCATCTTGTATATTTGCGTTGTTCTCAATTTCATCGACTGGTTTCAACTCTTCGACTTGCCTGGAAACAAGCTTGTCGGTGAGGTACATTTCTGCCATGTCCATATCATCGTTTAGTACATGTTCAAGTTCATCTCGGACCTGAAATTGTGATTATATATTAGAATTCTTTATGTAATTTTTAGCCAAAAAAAATTTTTAAAAAAACATGTTTACTATATATTGCAAAAGTGTTATAGATGTATTTTCAAATATAAATAATACAGTTACACACATGTATTTATATATTATTGCACATAGAGTTGAGATTAGAGGAAGTTTTAAGCTTAAAAAAATGCAAGAAAACAAAGTAAACCACAATGTAAAAAGAATTTAAGCATCGATTATAGTGGGAATGAGCAATGGTAGCGATGGTGGTGGTGGTGGTAATGGTGATGGTTGTGAGGGGTGATGATGAGGCGATAGTGGTAGTGATGGTGATTGAACAATGACAGTGGTAGTAGGGTGGTGGTGGTGATTGTGGGGTAGAGGTGATGGTGGTGATGATCATAGGGGTAGTAGAGATGGTGGTGGTGGTGAGGTGACGTCAGTAGTAATGGCGACGATGGTGATAATAGGGGCAGTGGTGATAGTGGTGGTTGTTGTGATAGAGGTGGTGGTAGGACAGTGAATTTGGTGGTAGGGTGGAGGTGACGGTGGTAGTGATGATGATGGTAATGGTGGGTGTAATGGGGATGGTGGTGGAAGGGCGGTGGTGGGGGTGGCGACGGTGGTGATGGCAGAGGGTGGAATGGTGATGACAACAATGATGGTGATAATGGGCGAGGGGTGGTGATGGTGGTTGTGAGGCGGTGGGTGGGCTGGTGGTGGTGGGGTGATGACATTGGCGGTGGTGGTGGTAGGATGGCGACGATGGAGGTGATGGTGATAGTGGTGATGATAGTGGGGGTAGTTTGGTG
>CM042189.1:33125146-33138729 GCA_023539305.1 Ilex asprella
CATGTAATTTCATCCAATTAAAATTTAATTTATCAAATAAACACCAAATTAACCTTCAATTTTTTTTTATTTTTTTTGTAAGCATTCAATTTTTTTCTTATAAGCATTTTATTCACAAAATTAACATTCAAATTAACATGCTAATTTGATAAAATTAAATGTTAATTTGATAAATTTGAATGTTATGGTATTGATTTGATGAATTGAGAGTTAATTTAATGAAATTGAAAGTTTATTTGATTAATTTAATGTTACTTAGTTGAATTTGAATGTTAATATAATGAATTAAATGCTTATTAGAAAAAAATTTAATGCTAATTAGATGAAATTTATTGTTAATTTGGTATTAATTTAATGAATTTAGTGTTAATTTGGTGTCGATTTAATAAAATTATATGTTAATTTGATAAATTAAATATTAATTTGATAAATCTGAATGTTATGGTGTTAATTTGACGAATTGAGTGTTAATTTAATGAAATTGAAAGTTTATTTGATTAATTTAATGTTAATTAGTTAAATTTGAATGTTAATTTAGTGAATGAAATATTTATTATAAAAAATTGAATGTTAATTAAATGAAATTGATTGTTAATTTGGTGTTAATTTAGTGTTAGTTGACGATTTTTTTACGTCGCAAAAAATTAATTTAATTATTTTTTAAAAAAACATTATTTATGAAAAATATTTTTGCGACAATTTTTTTACATCGCGAAAAATTAATTTAATTATTATTTTTAAAATTTTTATTTATGTAAAAATTTATTTGCAACGATTTTTTTACATTGCCAAAAATTAATTAAATTATTTTTTACGTTGGTGGGATAGATTTTAGCTACGATTTTTTATTTTTTGTGACGTTTTTTTTCTGTTACGGTTTTTTTTTTGCGATAAAAATAAAATTGCGTGGCAAAATACTTTCTGCAATGAAGACGCGACGAAAAAAAAACGTCGCAAAAAATAATTTTCGACAATTTTTTTGAATTTAGCAACAAAAACAATAATCGCAAAAAACGATTTTATTTTTTTTTGTAATGGAAACCAATTAGAAGAGTATGGCTCTCACCTTCGTGCAAACCCAGGGATAGCAACAATATCAACCCCACCACCAAAAAATCCTTACACATGGCCTGGACCGGAGGCGAGTGAACCAGATCATTCATCTACAATAGCGGCACGTGTACTAAGCCTCTCACCACCAGAATCACAGTGTGCGCGGCAACCAAAATCATCCACGTGGATGGAAAACGACACATACCCAACAAGGTCGGCGCATTCACGTCCAGAATCAAAATCCATGGACGAATTGCCACGTGGTATGTATCCATTGGACAATTTGCTAACAAACTCTGCACCAGAATCTTCCCCTTTTTCTCAACCCGCCGCAGAAAAGGAATCACCAACTCAAACCCTAACTCTCCGTCACTGCCTACCTATACCCTATCCAAACCTGACCTAAACCAAACCCATGCTATAACTAACCCAACGACAACACAAAATAACTAAATCCACAACCCAACCAAATCACTTTAACTTAACCCAACCATTACCCAACAACCCAACGACCACAAAACCCCTAACCATAGGGGCAAATCAAGCCTAAACCAAAATCATGGATACTCACTCTCCTTTTTGCCAGCATCTCGTTCATGAACACATACCAACACATGAAGCCTCATTCTCACCTCTAATCATAAAAACAACAACCACAGTCCCAACTCACCCCCTCTATACAACCCAGCACACGAAATCAACCCTATCCCTAACTATAAAGCAAGATACACCATTCCCACCCCAACTCCTTTCTTTTTTTGATGAAGGTATGACCATGATTTTGAAACGCCTATCACTCAAATGAAATGACCTTGAAGACGGAATCCACATCCATCCACCAAAATTCTGCGGGGAAGAGGATGGTAGTATTTCTAGATTACCTGCATTAGCAGAAGATCATAACCCAGCTGAAGAACATCCGACCTCCCTTCCTGCTGAGACAATTCTCCCCACAGAGCCTCACCAGTCTACTCACCAATTTGTTGAGACAAATGAACCCAATGATCAAACCAACACAGACCAACACCAAACTTCAACTTCTAACCCAACTCATCCTCTTCACAGAAAACCTTTCAGGAAGTTTAAATGTGAGAAAATCATCAAGGAAACCACGAAAATTAGAAATCTATTCATCAGGAGATACAAGTCCAATTAATAGAGGAAATCATTTCAATGGCTAATGAGGCAGGCCTGACCATGCCCCCACCGTCACCATGACAGGATATTTATGGAATTGTTGAGGGCTAGGCCATGCCTCGACAATTCGCTATTTGAAGGCCAAAATAAGGGAATACAACCTAGATTTTATCTTTCTCTCAGAAACTAAAATTTCTTCAAAAAAAATTTGTTCAACCTTGGTTTTCAAAATTTTGTGATACAAGGCTCCAAAGGATTATCTGGTGGAATCTGTTTATTCTAGAGGAAAGGAGTTGAACTTGAAGTGGTATTATCAAACCAGAGCCTCATTTCAGCAATTATCTCTATAGATCCTCCAGAAACAAGATGGTTGTTGAATAGTATCTATGCTTCGGCAAATAAAAGACTACAACCTGTTCTCTAGGACTCGATGAATCAAATTCTTACTAATAGCCCATGGCCAAGCATGTTTATAGGATATTTCAACAATGTGACATCTCAAGAAGAGAAGAAAGGGGGGAGGTCATTTGCATCCTCATCAAATGGAGGCTTTGGCTCCTTCATAAATGACCAAGGTTTAGTTGATATTGGCTATCATGGTAATCATTTCACATCGTCAAATAAACACCATGGTCTTGTAGACATTAAGGAAAGGTTAGATAGAGGACTAGTTACTCTGGGATAGAGGATGTTTTTTCCTCGTGCAGCCATCCAGCACTTACCAACCATTTCTTCTGACCACTCACCCCTCATCTTGAATACATCAAGAAATCCTCATTTTTTTTTATAAACCTTTCAAATATGAGAAGATGTGGATAAGGGACCCTAGTAGCCATCATGTGGTTAAAAGCTCATGGAATACTAACAGGAGAGGATCAGTTGCATACAGATTCTGCAGGAAACTACAAGCAACTAAAGTGGCGTTGAAGTACTGGAATAGACAACAATTTGGAAATTGCATCCAAAAAACAAGGAGCTAAGGAGAAGAATTGATCAACTACAGCAAGCTAAACCAACTAAAGATCATATACTGGAGGAAAAAATCTTACAACATGACCTAAATGAACAACTCAGAAGGGAGGAAGAGATGTGGAAACAACAATCAAGAATTTAGTGGATGAAAGAAGGGGATGCGCATACTAAATTTTTCCACACAACCACAGTTATTAGAGGCAGAAGATATTCAATTGACTGCTTAAAGCTCCCAGATGGAACATGGTCTACATAAAGGAAATCCATTGGTAATCAATTTCTGTAGTATTTTCAAACTCTTTTCACAACATCTAATCCCCAATTTCCCCCACAGCTAGAGGACCTCATAGCACCTGTAGTCACCACTGATCAGTACGTTGAACTTTGTGTTATTCCCTCACCTGAAGAGGTCAAAGCCATTCTTTTTGCAATACTTTCTACCAAGGCCCCTGGACCTGATGGTATGTCTACCATTTTTTTATAAAACATATTGGCATATCATAGGAGGGGATCTCGTTGATATGATCAGAGCTTTTTTTTGGCTGGAGGTCACTTATTAACTGAAGTTAATAGAACCAATATATGTCTCACACCCAAATCCACCAAAGCCAGCACAGTTCATTAGTATAGGCCAATTAGCTTGTGTAATATGGCTTATAAAATCATTTCCAAAATCATTACCAATAGGATTAGGCCTTACCTAGACCAAATCATTTCTCCAAACCAAACTGCATTTGTCCCAGGTAGAGGTATAGCAGAGAACACCATTTTGGCCCAAGAATTGGTACACGAATTCAAAAGGAAAAAAGGGAAAAGGGCTTTAATGATGATCAAAATCGACATTGTCAAAGTTGAATGGCCTTTCCTTTTCAAGTCCTCAAATTGCTTGGCTTTCCACTTGAATTTACCAACCTGATTGAACAATGCATCTCCACTACCTCATCCTCAATTCTGATTAATGGAGGCCCTTTTGGAAACTTTCATGCGCAAAGGGGTATTAGACAAGGTGACCCCCTCTCACCTCACTCTTTGTTATTAGCACTGAAATTCTGTTTAGATTACTACACAAAGAAGCATTATTGGGGAATCTCAAAAGCATCAAAATCTCCAGGAGTTGTGAACCTATTAGTCATCTCATGTTTGCAGATGACTTCCTCATCTTTGCAAAAGCAACCACAAAGGAAGCTACAACTATCAAGCAGTGTCTCTTAACATATGCTTAATGGTCTGGACAAGAGATCAACTGTGAGAAATCTAGAGTGCACTACAGCCCAAATGCTCATCATTCAATAATTAGACCTATCAAGCAGATTCTAAGGATAAGAAAAGGACCTCTGGAAGCAACTTACCTAGGACTACCTCTCTTCATCAATACATCCAAAACAAGCTCTTTCCACCCAGTTCTACAAAAACTTGAGATGAAGTTACAGGGTTGGAAAACCAAATTACTCTCCTACGTAGGGAGAACAACTTTGATAAAGAAAACTGCTCTAGCAATGCCCATTTATGCCATGCAGTCTTTTCTACTACCACAGAACATTTACAACAAGATGGATAGAACAATCAAGAATTTTTTGTGGGGATACACTGATGAGAAACATGCTCTAAATCTGAAATCTTGGGATTCATTATGTTTACCAAAGGAATTTGGAGGACTAGGGTTATGAACGACTGCTGATATAAACAAAACATTAATGGCCAAGTTGGGATGGCAATTAATCTCTAACACTAGAAAACTATGAACTACTCAACTTTGAAGGAAATACTGCTCAAAATGATCAGTTTCCTACACTTGTAAGCAGCCCCTAGATTCCCAAATCTAGAAGCAAATATTAGATTATAGATCCATCATTGAACAAGGTGTTTGCTACATTGTGGGGAATGGCCAGTCCATAAACATCTGGATTGAACCTTGGGTGCCTAATTTGCCAACATTCAAAGTTCATTTGCAGCAAGAGTCGGAGAGCCTCCCTAGCCTTGTATCTGAGCTAATAGATCGAGATACCAATTGTTGGAACTTAACATTGTTGTCCTCATTATTCAGTTAAAAAGTTACACAAGCTATACAAAGAACACATCCCATTTTTTCAGAGAGAAGACAAGCTAATGTCAATACCCAATAAGAATGGAGATTTTAACTGCAAATCTGTTTACAGAACTCATAGATCTATACAGGACTTACAAAGCTCTTACCTAACAGAAAGTGACAGGAGAAGATTATGGCAGACACCAATCCATGAGAGGCATAAAATGCTTTTGTGGAGAATGACTGCATATTGCCTACCCACCCGAACATTTCTAGCTAGCAAATTTCTCATACCAGACATACTCTGCCCCATATGCCACAAATGTCCAAAAACTGCAACCTATCTTTTTTTCCTATGCCCCTTACCCAGGATGGTATGGTTCACAAAATGGTGACTTCGCACAGATTCTTTCACTCATCTTAGTCTACAAGAATGGATTCAAAACATTCTCCACCCTACAGTCCTTTTTAGACCTAATAGCCCCTCTTGCAATGAGCTACTGCTCTTCACAGCTATTTTAGCCTCAATATCTGGTCTTGGAGGAATAAAGCTCTCCACGACAAGCAGTTAGTCATTCCACAACAACTTCTTCGCCAAGTGCTGAGTGTTTTTAATGAATTTAGTGAGGTTAAACTCCATCCATAGGTCCCAGTAGCCATGAGCCCATCAGAAACTTGGAAAACTCCACATGAAAGATTTATAAAGATTAATATTGATGCAGCAGTGGGAAACAGGAAATCATGTGTTGCAGCAATTGCTCAACTACAAGATGGCTCAGTTTTATGAAGTATACTAGGGATTGTGGCAGAAACAGACCCCCTGATAACAGAGGCTCTAGCTGCAAGGCAAGCAGAAATTCTAAGCAATGGTCTTACGTGCTCATAGAAGGAGACTCACAGAACGTTGTTCACTCTATCATCCTTTCTCATCTCAAACCTCACTGGTCTGTGAGCTCGATCGTACAAGATATTAAAGGCATTATTCGTCAACATCCAGAGTGAGAATTTGGTCATACACACAGGACTGCAAATGGTGTAGCGCATGAACTAGTAGGATAGGGCCTTGCTATGGGCTATGCTGACACAATGCAAGTTAACCAACTGTCAACCTCAACAAAGAATCAAGTAGAGTTGGATGCATGCCCCATAGACTAGCTTAGAATTACTGTTTTTAAATTACCATATTGTTCTCCTATATCTCAATTTTCAATATCAAAAAAAAAAAAAAAACATAACAACGATTAAGATTGATGTAATTTTTATCTCATTTAATCCTCTATCTAATATTACAACTAAGAAGTTGAATCATCAACTTATAAAAGAACAACAACAGTTAAGATTGATTCAATTTTTATCTACTTTAATCCAAGGGTTTAAAATTAATCCCAAATTTTTTTCGCTCAAAAGCATCATTTTTTTTACGAGTTCTAATGTCAAATAATTCAACCAGCACACTCCAATGCTAAACAATCATACTGATCCACACTTACCTCTTTTTTAATTATTTTTTCTCTATTCATTTTAATTTTAAATTATGTAACTAAAGAAAAGAAAAGAAAAATAAATTGTTTCAAAGTATAAATGTTATACAATAAATCTTCGAGTTTTGATATTACAGATTGACTTCAGATATAGAATTGTTACTACAGATATAGTATTGTCACTTATCCAGTATGCTTCCTCTAAGCTTAGTTATGTATAGTAATACATGTATGCACACAGAAATATATTACATATACACTATAGATCATTTCAAAAACCTTATTAACTTTAATTTTTTCACAAAATAATTTTTTTTGGCCTAAAAGTAGCTTAAAAACTGCATTGGCAAAACTGTGATTGTTACCTTTTGGACACGGCCAAACAAAGCTAACAAACGACTCTTTATTTGTCTCACTCGTTGGAGATTAAACATGTTGATTTTAATGGAAATTTCATCCAAAGCTGTGTATGCCTCTTGCTCCAGTGTAGATGTCTGTGAAAAAAGCCAAAACCCATGTGAATTCCATCTTAAAATAAATATATAAAAAAAGAATTAAAAAACACATTGATTTAAAAATAATTGATGATAATGCTGATTTTAATTTGTAATTTTAAGGAGCTTTTATCTTTTGTTTTTACATTTCTATTTTTTTCTTATTTCAGTTTGCTCCTTTTCCTTCAAAATTCTTCGCTAGTATGTCATATCTGACCAAACACTGGCCCAACAAATGTATTAATTTGCGTCATGTTTGAGCTGACACGAAAATTTCAAGATTATGACTTCTTTCTCTCTCAAGTAGCCATCGGTCCCCTATAAACTAAAAATACACTTTATCTTATGTGGTATCAAAACTAATCTAAAAAAATAAATCAAAAAAGCCTAGAATCAAGATTATTTTAAAAAAAATAGACATTCTATTTATACAATATCAATTGAACAGGCTTATCATATCAAAATCAAGTTATGCGTGTTTGACATCAAACTAAGTCATTTATTATTCGTACTTGTGGGTGGTGTGACTTCTAAATTTGTGTTTAGACCACCAATTTCATTTTTGTCTCATTTCTTTTTTAATTTGTGCCGTGACAAAATTTTTTGACATGTTTACAAATATAATTATGCTATTTATATAACTATGCATCTAAATGACTTCTATAAAATGATATACTTTTGGTTTTTTAATTAATTTTTTTTGCTTCAAAAAACATTTCACATGAAGTTTGGTACACATACCTCAAATTCAAGTCCTTCGCAAACAAATGTCAAGCAAATTTCAAGCACTCTGAACTCAAAAGGCAGTAGCAGCTTTGAGCTACCCATTTTTGAAGTGTTCATTAGGTTTCTAAGGCTGCCATCACTTGCTTCTCCCTTTACACCCTTATCACACTTTTCAACAGCCTACACGCATGACCACCATTACTACTACTACGATTACAATATGACACGAATTTCTGATCAAATTATCATGATTTTGAATTAGTATTTTTAGTTACGGCAGTTTTTGAGTCATTTCATTTTTGAGTTTTCATAAAAGCATGGACTTTTCAAGATAAAAAGTATTGTTAAAGTAAAAACGTATTTTCTAGATATACTTAATGTAGAAAGAGAAACATATAGGTTTATTTTGGAGGGAAGAAAAAAAAAGATATGCTAATATAGCTGATATAAAACTCATTTTCTTGTGATATTTCATTGAAAATTTGGACATTTCACCATTATTTATGAATTCTAATAACTCTTATAGATCAAAACTAACCATTGGGGATATAATGCGGCCAACAAAACAAAGAAAATTTATGAACATGACCAAACTTTAGGTAAACAAATACAAACATCTGTATGCTACTTTCATAACCAATTTCAAGGTAAATCTACAATACTGAATGAGGTACTGTATCAAAAGTTATATATTTTTTAGTCAAGATATACTTTTTTATTTTTTGTCAAATTATAGGGAAAAAAGGTTAAAATCGATCCTAAAAATATTACTTTGAAACAACATTGTTGTGATCTCAACAAATTAGTGTAATAGCACTCTTGTTTTATACTAATTTTGATGTAATAAAGTTAGAGCAATGCTACTGGAAGCTAATTTAGTGACCTAATTCACTCTGATCTTTAGATTAACTGTGTACTTCATCAAACATTAAAACTTAGTGTTGATCTAATGGTTTTACTAAAGGCACATCATTATGTCAGCAAATTAGGTCATAGTTTTAGATTTAAATAGCATTACTCATAAACTTATCCCCAATTCCAACTCACAATGGTTAACGATTAGCCTAATGGCCACAAGCTTGAACCTTAAGATAGGGGGTTCGATGCTACTGAAAAAAATATTTGCTTAAACTAGAAAATGAATTGGTGGGGAGAAAATAGACTTACAATTGCTTTGGAACCATCAAAGCTAGAAAGTTTGAGCTCAAGATCTCTAACAAAAGGAGAAACACATGGATCCATTGGATTCAGAATCAGCATCTCAGTTGCTGTGATGATAGCTCTGATACTCTCCAAGTTCACGACAATGGCTTTCTCTCGCCCCAGTATTATCGCCGTGTAAGAAAGTTTAGGATCAAGAATCCTAAGATCACGGGCAGAAACTCGGGTTCTGCGCATGATCGCATGCTTCCCCACCTCCTCCACGAACGATTTTCCAACCTCCGAAACAACCAACCAAGGCCTTGTTTCGACGCAACTCTTCAACCGTCTTAACGGAGTCGACATGGCAATCTCGTCGGAATCCACCATGGCCGTCGTCCCAAATTAGGGTTGCTTATATTACAACTTTTTCTCCTAACACAACAACCTGGACTTTCTTCAACTTAAACATCAAAGGATTGGAATACAAAGTTGTCTTGGTGTTGGTATTTCCCGTGAAAGACCAACCTAACAACAACTTTCTTCTTTTCTAGAGATAAAACGGGGACATACCATTCGAGTTTGATACTCAAATCGAGAAGAAAAAAAAGTGCAATAAGGTAATCGAAGAAGATAAGCAAGTCGGATTTTCAAGTTGGATTGATTATGCTGGGGTTTTTGGAGATTGAAGAGAAAGCATTGTGGATTAAACTAAAAAAGTTGAAGAATCAAGGTAAAACCTGTGTTGAGAATTGAGATTTAAAAAACAGTTTGATGACGGATTAATCAGTACGGGCTTGTCCGATGAAAGCTCGGACTTGTGATTTTTAAATCATTTTCATGGCGAGGAGTTAGAACTAGGGATGGTATTGGCTTGTCCAGTTGATGTTTGGATGGGTTTAAGTAGTGATGTAATCCCACCAGAATCCCTTACCTACTCAAAAATTTTGCTTAGTTATTGACTTTTGTTTTGTTTCAAATTTTATTATTCTCATAAAATATCATGCACATTTTTATTAATTACTATATAATCAATGGTGAGGGTAGGTGTTGACAATAAAAAAAATTTATTGTGTTATGCGTGTGTCAAGTGTTCGAGTCGCAAAAATCATCTTTTGGCATACACATATATTTGACTCTCCCAAAACTCTAGTAACGCAGGGACGGCCACTCTTTATCAGTTATGGATAGAGAGAAACAATAGAAGATTCAAAAATCTCTTTAGGTATTCTATTTCTGTCTCCAAAGCTGTAAAAATGGCCATTAGAAGCAAAATGGCTTCCCTTAAGTTCAAGCTCTGTGATGTAAATAGGCAGCTTGTTCACTGTTGAGGATTGTTGGTCTGTCTTCAATAGCTCTTCTTCCTCCCTTCTTGCCTCTCTATGCAGGATTCTTCTAAAAGTGTTTTCTCATTTTTTCACTTCTGTTTGAATGTTGCATGCCTTTCTCAGCTTTGAGAAGAAGCCTTTTGTCTTCTCTGTTTTCTACTGAGTCTTGATTCTACTGAAAGCACCAGCTCATGGCTGGCACTTTCTTTAGAATTCCTTAGTCTTGGTATATTGGTTTTCATTTTGGTTCCTCTTTTGTAATGAGTGGATGCATTATCATGTAAGCATCGCCCTGTTTTGATCTTCTATTTTTTCCTTTATGTCTACACTTTACCTTCCCAAAAAAAAAAACGGGGGGCGGCCCAACACAAAATGGGGCCAAAAGCCAAAAATTAAATGAGGCTCTATTAATTTTTAAAATAAGTTTTAAGGTTTAAATCGTTATACAATTTTACTTATATTTTTTTCTTTTGAGATGCGAAAGTATTTATTAGATTTTTGTTTTCAAGTTTTTTCAATATATATATACTAATTGATATACACGTGTGTTGTATGTGAATTATTTTCAATAATATATGAACTATAATTCATCCATGTAATTAACATAAGTTTATAATGTAACTAATTTCGATCATGTCAAATCAAACAAAAATCTAACATAAAAAGTATTAAACAAAATTTAGCTTATAATCCTAACGAAGTTTATAAATATTTGAATGAATATCATATCTACTTATGAACCCATGAAGAAAATCTACACCCATATGTCTTTTTATTGGAATTTTTATTTAGTTGAGTTTGAATCAATTGACTCTATTACACATGCAACCAAGACGATTTCTTATAATATGTGGGAGAAAAGTAAAGAAGTTCACGCCAATAATATAACAGATGCATTGAAATAATAAATATGGTAATTTTTATAAAATAAGTATATAGCATGTGAGTTTGTTTTGCCAATATGATTAGGTATTTTTCTCCTTTTTTTAAAAAAAAATGCTAGAGTATCCAAAATTTTGACCACATTTGTAGTTTGTTTTGGGCTGGTTTAAAACCTCGGTTTTTTTTTTCAGAAGAAAAAAAGTTTACTTTGTTTGGACCCGGGCTTATTGGATAGCTTTTTCATCAATTTTTTGCAAAACACAGTTTCTATCAACACTAAGAAAAATTTTTAAAAATAGAACTTTTTCAAGGACTTTCAAGGAAAAATCGACTTTTTCAAAAACACTGTAAACGCTTCTAAAAACTTTTTTAACACTTTTTATTTTATTTTTCAAACATCTATTTCTTACTTTAAAAAGTTAACTCGGAGCCCAATGTAGTAAAACCCCAATAACCATTAGATATTGTTGCGGAAAATGGGATTTGAGTAACTTTTCAAGAATTTATTTGACTTTAAGTACCAACTCTAAACTTATCTTCCATTAAATCATCTTTTTAATGAAACAGTTGTCAATAAGTACACATTTTAAAACATTTCAAATTTTTTGAAATGTATTTTATAATTACACATATCATAAGTAATACATACTCAATTGACAACTTTTATATTTTCAATATCTAAATATCAGAATGTGAGCTTTCAATATTCTTTTGATATTTGTGTATCATTTGAATTTTAAAATTTCAAACGAAATTTATATTTCATTATCATCTTTTACAAAAGTATTTTTTATTCTCAAGTTCATTATCATATTCTTCCATTGTTTCTTATTTCCGGTTCAAGAATCTCCCATTGTATTTCTTCTTCACTGGTTCAATAATATCTTTTTAAATCTATATCTATAATAGAGCGGCTTTAACAAATACGATCTCAAATTCATTATTCCGGTCAAGAAATTACCATTTTACTCCCTTAATATCTCTATTGTATACACCTTTTGATCCGTTATATTATTAGCACATTAGTGTTGATTATGAATCTTGCCGTTGTGATTGATGTGGTAATGAACATGAACATCCACGTCACTCTCTTTGATCCTGGAAATATTTGCAGTGGTACGAAACTTCTGCTGGTATTGTTGGTGGTTGCTCAATCATATTTCTTTTAGCCATCATGTTGGGTAAGAAAAAGAGATCGTTCGGTTGATGAAATTTTGCTCTTGTGAATGTCAGAACAGAAGTAAATAGTATCTGTTATGAACATGATACTTGGAAATATATCGATGTAATATTAAGAATGTATGTTTCGAATTCTTTCCTCCCTGATGAAACAAAGATATGAACTAGGTAAATAGAAATGAAAAGATGTTTCAAATACATTACAATTATAAGCTTTTTCTACATCATTGCACCTAGGGGGTGGTAAACGAGGCTAAGGAATGAGTTCGAGTTCGAGCCTAACGAGTTCGTTTTTAAAAAGGTGTTCAAATTCAGCTTGTTTTCTAAATGAATGAGCTTGAGTCGAACTCAAAACAAGCCAAGTCTATAGTTCGACTATTTTATAAATAAACAAGTCAAATTTTACGAGTTCAGACCTAAAATGAGTCGAACTTAAACGAGTCTAAAAAATTATTTAAGCTCGATTCCTCTGTCAAATTGGTCCTTCGAGTGAGACCCAATTATTTTTAAAAAAAGGAACCATCCAACTTGAATCTTTTGGACTCTTGATTGTAATGTATATTTCAAATGCTTTCAATTATCTGCAAACCATGAAAAAATATTCATAACTATTATAAATGAGTCAAATTCGTATCCATAACTTTGAACTTTACGTTACTTGAGCCCGACTTGAAATATTAGAAGAGCTCAAAAGTTTAATGATGTTTGACGAATTTTGTAATTCGAACAGACATGAGCAATCTAAAATTTAGTCCATCTCTAATAGTGGGATACAAGGCTTAAATACTCAGTACATTGATTATAGTGTTAATTGTACAGAAAGTCCCTAAAGTGTAGAGTTTCTCTCATTTTGATTTCGAATATTTCAATTGCATCATTTTAATCCCTCAAATAATGAATGTGTTTTTATGTAATCCCTCAAGCAGACAATGTTTAAATTACTAACGATTTTTAATCATAAATATCATGTGACATTTGAATATGGGAAAAAAATTAATTTGGGTAGTTTTTGAACAAATTTTACTCAAATAGTTATCCAAATTGCACATTTTTTTGTCAAGAGCCACTCAAAAATGATGCAATTGAAATATTGGATATCAAAATGAGACAAACTTCATACTTTATGGACCTCTAGTATAATTAGCGCTTGATTATATATATATAT
>CM042189.1:33148516-33184059 GCA_023539305.1 Ilex asprella
AAACATACCCGTGTAACTTGTTCTTTCAACAATTCTACGACAAACTCTCTTATGGAAGCAACTTGGCCAAGTAAGGATAACTAGCTCCTTTGTTTTTGGCACTTTGCGGTAGTAGCTGGGTTCATCATGCTTTAAAGGGAAAGTTAGCTTCGTCTTTGAATTTTAATAGATTCTAATTTGTCGTCTTCATTTTCCCAGAAATATCTATAAGGTAGAAACCATGCTTATATTCGAACAAAGAACTTCATTTCTATATTCAAGTTGAGATTAAAATGAGGTCTTTATTTCAGACTTCTTATTCTATGTATAATACATTGGCTGCTTATTTTTATGCTATTTCCGAAGTCTGAGCAGTTCCTAGTACTCGCAACTTTGCCAGTTTACAAAGCAAGTTATAAATATTCCTGTTAAAAAGCTTAATCCTATCTTCATTCCTATTTCTAAGACATTTTTCTTGTATTGAACAATAGATTACTATTTCTTGCAAATTTACAAGATCCAAATACAGTTTCAACTTCTAGCCTTTGAATTGCCAGCTAAATTCCTCCTTATCTTCAATGAGAACTATTGATACCAATGTTTCTTACCTCGAACTGTCATTCATGAATGAATGATCATTCTGATATCATTTTTTTTTTTCGTCTCTTGTCCCTAGCTGCGGGAATATGTCCATGATACAGAGGACTATATCAACATCATATTGGATGAAAAGCAAAATCAGCTACTCCAATTGAGTGTTATTATTAACACAGGGACGATAATGCTCAATCTAGGCATTTTGATTTTTGGAATATTTGGCATGAATGTACGCATCCCTCTCTTCGACTTTGGAACCTATGCGCAGTGGTATGCAGCTGCTGCTGGTGTTGTTGGAGGTGGCTCAATCCTATTTATTATAGCCATCTTATGGTTTAAGGCAAAAAGATTGCTAGATTGATGAAACTCTGCCCCAATGGATGTTAATTCAAAGTATGTAGTATCTGCATTGAAGTATTGTGCTCAAGTAAACTCTCAAACCTTACCTGCTGCAAATAAAAGAAGAATGTATGTTTGGACCTTCTTTCCTATTCTGTCTCGTTTCAATTAAAACTGAGATAATGGTCACTGGTAGTAGCAAGAACTTTCCTTCGAACTTCATGTTTTCCAAAGATTCATAAGTAGGGTAAGAATTACAAATTAGAAGTTGGAACTATCCTTATGTTATTGAAATGTACAAGTTAGCATTACAAAGATTCACAAGTGAAGGGCAATATTTGGAAACTTATGATTTCAACACCATATTCATGCCCAAAACTGCGGTCGTACTTCATCATTGTAAGAGCATCCCACTCAAAATCAATGATAATGAGTGGAAAAGCTTCTCAAGTATATAAACTGATATTCGATAGTCGTAATCATTCGATATGAGATAAAAGTTTTCTTTACATCCTCTATCAAGTGGGATCCTGACTTGCAAATGAGGCTAACAAATAAACAACAAAAAATGTATACTGAAGAATGTAAATGGGTAAGAGACTTGATCGAATAACCACTCAAGACCCAACTTAGATACCATGAAAATATCGATGACAAAAGAGAGTATGAAAGGAAAATGAGATAAAAATATTATTACAGTTACATAATTTTGCGAGCATAATGATTAAAGATACAGAATAGAAACCCTTTATAGCAGGATAAAGGCAAAGCATTACTGGAAAATGACTAAACTACCTCAAATACTAAGATTTTCTAACACACTACCCTGGGCCCAAACTGATGTGATGGTAAACAACATCAAGAGTTTGCCAAGAAGAAAACAAAGCGCATAAGATATAAACTCTCTTTACAGCCATGGCTTTGAAGGTTTCGAACAGAGTTTAGGTAACTGGACTAAGGTTTTTTATCCTGTAAACCACCAACCAAAGTCGAAATGATGTCCAGTAATTACAAAGCTAGCTGCGCAGACTACACACGATGAAGCTTGTGAGAACGGGGTAAACCTCTTTCTCTCTCTCTCTCCCCCTCTAAATTATGTTTTATATCATCTGGTCAAGAGGGTATATGATTTTGAAATTTGTTGATTGGTGTTGTTAAGCCTGACCATCAATAGTGATGTACAGCTCAATCCTTCCATGCGTTTCCCTTGAAGTGACTTACCACAACAAAAGATAAATGATTCACTCACCATGGGTGTCTTAACATATACGGAATAAGCATCTTCACCTTCCCTTATCAAACCTATACCAAATCTCATATGTATCCTTCCACCATGTTAGTCGTGACTTCAACTGCAGCTCACCTCTGGATTTGACTTCACAATTCAGCTGTCTATTTCGTACTTAATGATAATCACAATAAGTCTCTAGAGACCACAAGAACAAGACCCATCGCTATAATGATGGAGCAATACATATCCCCAGTTGCACCCTTCCGTAAATAATTACACCTGAGCTTGGTATCTCTGTGTGTGTGTGTGTATAAAATTTCCATAAAAGTTTCTCTGGTCACACAACCCAGCGGACCATTCAAGGAATTGTATTAAGAAGCCCCAAAATAATTGCCAGCTTACCACTGCAAGCTGCTTGCACAATATGAATTTCTTCCCCTGCAGATGGGGACTGCCTCATGCCATAAGCAAACGATGATCTCATCCAGATTGCTATCCTCATGCCTACACTTCAAGAAGATCTAAAATTGGATCTCCACCTGAGTTCAACAGTACTTGACAGATATGTGAAGGTGCATATGAAACTCTTAGTTCATTCTTCTATCACCAATAGTCTCCACAAGAACAGGATCCATCTTTAAAATGATGGAACCGATTTATATCTCTCACAATGATCTCTCGTCCATAGATTTTTGAAATGAACTTGGTGGCTGTGTGACAGTCTCCACAGATTCGAAGGTTTTTTGTAACTCGAAGAACTGTTCCGTGACTGGTATTAAGAAGCCCAAAGGCAATGGCCAACTTCTCGCTGTGGGTTGTCAGGTTATGCTCTTTCTCCTCTTCACTGACATCATGCAACACAGCATTGGTATCTGGTACATAACCAGCTGCCTTAATCTTCTCAGGCAGTGCCACCAATAACGTCCAGATTTCCTTAGCCTGTGGATGAGACAAATCTCCTCCAAGAAATAAATGAGCTTTCCCATTGATCTCAATCCAACTGCATCCAGGACTCTTCTTCACACACTGCAATTTTAATAGAGTTCTCAAATTGTTCACTTCCTCCCACATCCCAACTTCAGCATACATATTTGAGAGCAGAACAAAATTCCCACTGTTGTCTGGTTCTAATACAAACAACTTTCTAGCTGCTATTTCTGCAATCTCCAAATTCCGGTGGCTTCGACTGGCAGCCAATAGCGAGCCCCATATGCTTGGTCCTGCTTGCATTGGCATTTGAGAGATAAGGTCATACGCTTCCACTAATCTCCCAGCACGACCAAGAAGGTCTACAACACAAGCATAATTTTCGTGTTTTGGTTTCACAAAATACACTTTACTCATACAGTCAAAGTATTTCAAGCCAATATCCACAAGACCAGAATGACTGCATCCTGACAACAAACCCGTGAATGTGATTGCATCGGGTTGAATCCCATCTCTTATCATATCCTCGAATGTTGAGACAGCTTCTGTTCCATGGCCATGAGAAGCATATGCAGTTATCATGGTGTTCCAAGTAACCAAACTCTTTTCATTTTGATGGATCCTATCAAAACAACTTCGGGCATCAACAAGGCTCCCACATCTAGCATACATTGCAGCAAGTGCTGTTTCCACCGAAGAATGGAAATCCAAACCGATCTCACTAGCATAATTATGAATCCGTCTACCGCACTCAAGAGCAGAAGAGAGTGCACAAGCAGGTAAAACACTCATGATTGTAACCCAATTAGGCTTCACCTCCGAATCCTCCTGCAACATCTCATCAAACAAACCCAACGCCCTGTCCGCCAATCCATTCTGAGTGTAGCCGGATATCATAGCAGTCCAAGACACAATGTTCCTATTCGACATTTGCCCAAATAAATCCTCCGCAACAGAAATCTTGCCATCTTTCATGTGCCCAGCAATCAACGCATTCCAAGACGAAACATCTCTCACAGGCATTTCATTAAACAACTTATGGGCATCACTCAATTCACCACATTTCACATACATATCAATCAAAGAAGTCCCTACATACATATCAAACTCCAACCCTGTTCTCAAACTCAACCCATGAACGCATTTTCCCAATCCAACACGCGCTAAGTCAGCACAGGACTTGAGCACAAAAGGATATGTAAAGCAATCACCTTTAAGACCCAACAAATGCATTCCAAAGTAGGTTCTTAAAGTTCTCTCAAAAAACCCATACCAGGTATACGCTCGAATAATTGAATTGTACAAAAGAGAAGATGGACTTGTAATACTATCAAAGAGGACTATAGCGGAGTTCAAATCGCCTGAGCTAGCGTACATTGCTACCATCTTTGAAGCAACGAAGGCGTTGGGTTGGAGACCTCGGAGGACCATGTGGGAGTGGACTTGTTGGCCTAGTTTGATGAAGTTTTGGCCAGTCAAGAACTGGAAAATCGGTGGGTATGATGAAATGTGAGGTGGGTTTTCTGTCAATGGATGCAAAAGAGTTTGAAGCATTCCTTTTTGAGAAGACGGGTTCCATTTCACAAATCTTTCCATTAACAGAGAGAAGTATAGGGGAAGATGGAAACTGTGCACATGTAAATTTTAAATTTATATTTATAAAATAACACCCACCGATTTTAAGGTCTCACTTTCATTCTTTCGGTCAAATAATTACCGTTTTTTTCCCTTAATATCCCCCCAATTCCATCGCAACTAATTTTCTCTCCCAGCCTCACTCAATATGTCAGACACCTTCTCTCTTTTTTGTTAAAAAGAGCATTTTCAATTATAACTCAAATTTTTACTTAAATTTGAGTTGAAATTTTAGCAAAAATCTTAATTTAATATAAAAAATTTTAATAGATAAACTCAAATTTAAATGAGGGTAAATTCAAATTTAAAAAAAAATAAAGATGATCATTAGATTTTTAAAATAGAATAAAATCTCATGATTTAGGTAAGAATTTAAGTCTCACTTAATTTGAGTAAAAAAATGAGTCTTTTTTAATTTGGTATAAGTTTGAGTCAAAAATTAAAACAAATTTTTAAAAAAAATTTACTAAAATTTAAATTTAAATTTTGAGTCTAAATTTAAGTGTTAGAGATGCTTATGACTTATCTCTCTCTCCACCATCGCTCTCTCCCAAGTATTTCGAATCTATTACCAATCTACGGCTGTTTTAAAAGTGGAATTAATAAATTTGATTTCTTTTAAAAGTGGAATTAACAAATACGACTTTATCTTATAAAGCAGAATCAATAAATCCGATTTTATTCTTAAAAGCGTATTTATGAAATACGTTTTTATTTGAATAATTGTAATGTGCAAATGCGCTTTAAAATGGAAAGCGTATTCTCTAAGTCCGTTTTATCAAATGAAACGGATATAACGAATTCGCTTTCATTCGAATACACAACCTCCCACCTAGGCCCCCTTTCTGTTTTTTCTCGAGTTCGCCTCTCTCTCCTCTCTTATCTCTGTGGAAGCTCAGACCTTCGTCTCTCTTCTCTCTTCATTAATTCTTCCTCTCTTCTATTATTGTGTTTGATTTTTCCATCCCTAAGCTCAGCTCTTAAAATGCACACACCCTATTGAGGAAATCCAAGCATAGCACTAGCTTGTTCGAAGAAGACAATTGAGGTCATTTGCAAGATTTGGCTGTGAGATTCGCCTGAGGTTCGCTTCTAAGCCCTAATTCGAGTTATCAAATTCTTAATAGGTCTTAGCTTATTCAGTGTTTTGTCAAATGAAGCAGTGGACTAGTACACACCCGTGGACTAGGTCTGAAGCAAGGAGAAGACAGGGGTTCACGTGTTGAACATAAAACGTCTATTTAACCAGTTACACTACATTGAGTCTATAATTCAAAACAATCTCAAGTTTAGAAAATTTTCTCCATTACCCAATCTCCATGACTGTTAAATTCAGAAATCCTTAAGTGTAACTGCAAAATTTCAATCCTCATTGCCCAAACCCAATTACTGTGTGATTCCAAAATTCTCCATTTTTCTGCTTCATTTTCAATCCCAATTATTGCTTCGAATAATTTGAACTACATCCTTACTTCAGATATTTATAGTGTGAAGGTATAATTTTATTCAGAAATTTAATTTCAACTGCATCCATGCAATATATATTGAATGTTGTTGAATTCACCTCTCACTGTTGTTGAATTGTATTCCCTTGTGAGTGCTTAGTGTCTTATACATTCTGTGTCATGTTAAAGTTTGGGGTTGGTAACCTGATTTCTTTGATTTTATTGCATATTTATGATCATTCTGTTAGCAGTTGCCTTATACATTATGATCATTCTTTGATACATTCTGCGTCATGTTCATGTTTGGGGTTGGTAACCTAATTTCTTTGATACATTCTGCGTCATGTTCATGTTCAAGTTGATTTCTATTATATCATTCCAAAACATGCACACAAAACATGAATTCAATGAATGCCCTTCCAGATAGATCATCGTGGCGAGAACTTTGTTCTCACTATCCTCTGCTAGTAGTTGGTTTCAGTTATAATGGTTGTTGAGATGCTCATTATCCTCTGCTGGCAGGATTGGTTAAAAAATTGAAAAGGTGATAAAGGAGAAGATATGAGAAGTCTATGCTGAAATTAATAAAACTGAAACCCACATGTCGACAATGTATGCAAATTTTCTAGGAGAAGTAACCAAGCCATAAAGGAAAAAAGAAATTTATCCTAGTTAAAAAGCTGAGGCTGCTTATATAACACTTTGCATCAACACTTATAGTGGTAGTACTACATTTTTTACTTGTCTATCTTAGTATTGCTCCATTGCCAGCCTCCCTACTTTGCCATGACACAATTTGTGTTTGATCAAAAGACTCCATATACTCACACCGAGTACATTGTGAAATAAGGTGTTAGAGTAGTCTTTCTTGTAGATTATACTTATCCTCAGAAAAATTAGGACTCAAAAAAATTCTCGAATTGGACTTTTGACAATCACTCAATTGATCAATTGTTTAACATCATGACGTAGAGTTTTTTAGCACAATTTCCTCTCAACAAAACATTTGCCCAAAATTCTTGGACAATCACTTAACATACATAATATGTAAATAACACTGCTTTGCTTTATCTCTCTCCCTACCTCTAGTATTATATGTAAACTAAAATGACAACGTAGAAAAAGGATAAGCTAGAAAACACCTGCATTCTGGGAAAAAAACCAGGCTCTAGAAATGTTGAGCAGTCATGACATAGCAGACCTGTTCAGAAATGCAAATAAGAAATCTTAATTTAAAGGTATATAAATCTCGCCCAATCATAAACTTTAACCTGGTTCATCACTTCAGTAGAAGGTTGATTCTTTCATTTCAAACTGTTAATTCCATACAGCACATATGTAAGACACCCCTAAGGCCAAGAGAATCTGAAAATACACAGGCAAGATGCATGTTCAAGAGTGTGCTTTTAAAACATAAACCAATTAACATAGCTAGTTTTGATAACCAATATTGAAATGGATAATAAAGTCATAACTTATTTTAATTCGTCCCTACCAAGTGAAAAATTCAACTCATCTTCAAACCAAATGATGCTATAAAACCCAACTGAAGTCATGATTCCATTTATCGGCACCCATCAATCATAAATAGAAAGTTATTTATTTTCATTTATGTTAACTTTAATTTTTTTTCACCTTTCATTAGTTTCCCAAGAGCCATAGCTTCTCATTTAAAATTTGCATTCCTCTCCGAAATTTGTCCAACCACTAAACAAAGTATTAGAGAAAAAATAGGCATAAAACATGACTTAAAAATCAACCAACAACCCCCTCTGAGGAGAACTCTATGATATCATTGTCAATCTTATCCACTTTGTAAGTATGTTAATAGGTTTAAAAGTAAAATATGTCATGCTATACAATGCAGTAATTAAAATATGAAAGTTATTTGATATTATATTTTATATTGAAGGTATAAAATGTCGAGGAGACGCACCATAGTAATGTGCTATTGGGGAGGTAATATTATGTACAATGAAGGTTGTTTATCGTACAATGGAAAGCCTCAACATTGTATAAAGTTAAAACACAGAACAACATATGAGGAATTGTTGAGAACTATGTACACGATAATGCAGCTGGACAGTTCAACATCACGACTACAACTAATTTGTCGGTTTCCAACATTTTTTAGGGATCGCATTCAACAGTATGTAGAATTTGATATTAAAAATGATGAAGGTGTGGCGGTGATGTTAGATGCGGTATTTGAGAACCAAACACTAAATAGTAATGACTTGTACATACAGGCAGAGCACATCCAACTGTTTTCTCAGCCAATGGGGAATGAGTATGGCCCATATATCGAATTGCTTACACAGGAGAGTATTAATCAGTGTCCCAGTTCGTCTGCGCTTGCTAACTCTTACTATGTTGAAGGGAGTAGTCAATATGCGCACATTTTATGGCAGACAACACTTTTGCAGCATAGTTTAATTCGGGTCATGAAATTCCAGAGGTCGAGCCTTATGTGCCAGAATTGTATATATAGCCTAGTACGCAGATGTCGATGATTTTGGGATACACCACATCTTCTACGAATGTTGGTATCCAATGTCATGTGGAAACAAGGGCCGATGTCATTCAAAATTTGGTTCAATTAGATGCTGATTTGTTGGCGACCAATGGAATGCGTGCAGTTGATTGTGCTAAAGACACAAACGATGAGGACGAGGAGATTACATCGTTGGACAATGTGGAAAATAATGATGACGGTGATGAAAATAGCCCATCAGTTATAGTGCAAGACACTTTGCATATGCATGAGCCATCGTCCGTCTTCTTCACAAATGATAAACTTCCCCAACTGTCTACCCCTACCTATCAAACAGGAGCTCCATTATGGGATCTTGATCGGCCTGAGTTATCCATCGGCCTAATCTTCAAGGGTAAATCGGAATTGTAAGATGTAGCGAAGATTTATTCAATCAACAATCATGTCCAATTCAAGATTGTTGAGAGTGAAAAAGAGTTATTGGTTATGCGGTATAAAAAATACCATTATGGGTGCAAGTGGAGACTTCGTGCTTGTCAAAAAAAAACGTATGAGTTGTTTTAAATTACCAAATATGAAGGCCCACACATTTGTCTGCATGTGTCAGCCACCTAGGACTATGTGCAATTAGATTTCTAATTTGTTACACGCAAAATAAAAAACCTCGTGAGAGCAGATCCATTTCTGAAGGTTGTTGTGATAATAAAATACATTGTCAATGTGTATAAGTACGATATATTGTATCGAAAAGAATCAAAAGCAAAACAAACTGCGCTAGCAATGATTTTTGGTGATTGGGATGAGTCATATTCTATTTTGCTGAAATTCCTTGCCGCACTGCAAAAGTATAACTAGGGCACAATAGTTGGATGGCAGGTGGCCGACCTTGGGAATGGGACGACTGCATTTGACAGAGTCTTTTGGGCATTTAAACCATGTTTGACGATTTTTGACACTGTCGTCCACTTATGAGTATCGATGTCACATTCTTGTACGGGAAGTACAAGGGAAAGTTGTTAACTGCTACAGGCCTCAATGAAAATCATCAAATTTATCCTCTCGTCTTTGCAATCGTCGATGAGGAAAGCATAGATACATGGGGTTGGTTTCTTTGAGACTTAGATACGATGTTATCAATGACCGTCCAAGCATATGTCTATTATCTAACTGCCATCAAGACATAATTCAATCAGTGGTTGCTCATGGCTCCGAATGGCAAACACTGTATGCATGTCATTGATATTGCTTTATGACATGTTCGCAGTAACTTCAACAGTAAGTTTCATAACTCTCATCTTAAACGTCTCATATGGGATGCTGGTACTGCACATCAAATCCGCAAGTATGATAAGATTATAGTGAAAATCAAAGAACTCAACCCATTTGCAGTTCGTTGGCTTGATCAAATACCAACAGAGTAGTGGGCACTTGCACATGACGGTGGAAGACGTTATGGAGTAATAATAACCAACATTTCTGAGGTGTTCAACTTTGTTTTAAAAAAAATAAAACATTTACTAATCACGTCATGCGTTGAAACAATATTTTACAAGTTTGTTCAGTATTTCAATGACAAGCGTGGTTCGACATCAGATAGTGGGTGTACTTTTACACTTCACGCTGTCGAAAAGATTTCATATGTTTCAATCAAAAAAGTCAGTCAAAACGTTACCACATTCAACCGAATCACCGATGAGGCATATGTGGTCGCCAAAAAAGTTAATGCACATGTACTAAACATTTTAAATCACACATGTTCATGTGGAAAGTGGAACACCTATAAAATGTCGTGCTTTCATGCGATGGCGCTTTTTTCAAAGAGGAATTTAGACTCGTGACAGTACATTGATGAGATATACACTATCGTTACCCATGATGTCGTTTGGTCCACTGAATTTTATCCACTGCATCATGGTGACTATTGGTATGTGTGCACTAGTCCAATAGTCTGTCCTAATCCAAATCTACTACGCACGAAGGGTCCTAGTACGTATCAATGCAATTGTGTGGTCAACTAGGCCATGATCGAGGCACATGCCCATCAAAAACTGCACAAGATGTGCCTATGAGTCAGTGAATGTAGATGCTAATGTAACGTGATAATGTAATAAATGAACTATGTTCATTTGAATAACTATGTTCATATTTTGTAATTGTGAAAATGTAGTAGTTGTGTTTATATAATTACATCGTTGGTCGTTATATTCTGCCTATATTCATATTTTTTAGTTGTTGCAGATTCTTAATTCAACTGAACTATGTCTACATCCTGAGGACCAAGAGTTGCGAACAATCGCAAAAAGTATAGGGTTTGGCTTTTGACAGAGCAAAACGATGATTACAAAATATAGAAATTTATTAACCCAAAAAAGTATTATGTTGGAATAAGACGAGAATGGGCATTTCGTGCTATTGAATCAAACGGTTTATGCACTGACAAAAACTTTGGGATCATAGAATACTTAATTGATTCTTATGCTTTTAGATTTTAATTATTAATTAGGGACAATAGTCATTGTAGTATAATGGTAAAAAATTAATTAATTAATTACGAACGATTTATGATTTTCGTCCAATCAAACTCAGATTTTTTTATATATCTTTGTGCGATCAGGTACAATCTAAAAGTTTGATATAAGTCATCCAACCAAACCCAAATGGATGTATGGAAGCCATCCAACTACTCTCATCGCCACGATAAAAGGTAAATTCTATATCCATTTGAACTTTTTTCTAATGCCCAATTGGGTTTTTGTAGTTAGATTGATTTTTATTATCTGACTTTTCTATTTTGGTGAAAATTTCTTTTCTTCTTCCTTTTTAATTATTGTGCTGGTAGAATACCACTTTTGTCATATATCTTGCAATGCTCTTCATCTCAACTATGGAGAATTTCAATAACAAGAAGCCCCCAACACCAGTATAGATAGCTTCTAATGCTGAGGAACTAGCAAAGCAAGTTGCAGCTTCCACAAAACTTTGAGTAAGATATTGTCGATTTGTATGAGTCTTTATTCAGGCCATTATGATTGATAATTCTATCACCTAAGAAAATGAATTTGTTGTGTGTTGATATTTTGCTGCTATCTGGTAGATTAGTTGCTTTATCTTGGATTGGCTATATCTCATATTTGCTATTGATGTTGAACGGTCTCCTTCATATTTATTTAATTGCGTGCTTGGATAGGAAACATTGAAACACTTTTAATCGTTGATATTATTTTCTTGACACTTCGGTTTTTTACTTTAGGTGGATCATTTAATGTTTAGCTTAATTCTCCAATGATTGTGTATTCATGGTTTACTTTCGAACAAAAAGGTTGGCTTTTGTTTGTGAGCTTCGACACTTGGGATGGAAATTGTGTTGCATGTTTAATTTTGTACAGAGGGTCCAACACTTTTGTTAAATGTTCAATCATGTTTGTTGATTTTGTTCAAGGTTCAGTTTTGTGTTGGGTGTTTCCTACACATTTGATATAACATGTGTAGTCTTGGACAAATAGGTTCTATTATGTTTATGAGTTTGCCACACATGAGTCTCTTGATTGACTGGGTTTTGGGCGTGATATTGATTGGCAGCCAATTTCGTTAACTGAAGTTACAATTCATGAGAAAAAAAAATTGACCTTCAAGTGTGTTACTAACTTCTCTTTCCTATAAAGTTCACTCATGATAGCATTTTCTATAAACCTATGAAATTTCTAACAAGCTAATTAAATTCTTAAACCAAACGTCATAAATAATATGCTTTGATGCGTTTTGAGCTATTATATATATATATATATATATTATTTTATTTTTTGTGTTGCATAGTGCCTTAAGCACAGACAATTTTTAGTATATATAAACCAAACCAAACCAAACAAAGTCTTATGTCCCAATTATTTGGGGTCGACTAATTTTTAGTATATATCTATATCTATAATATAAAACATGGCGGCTCCAACAAGCTCTACGGTCTCAAATATACTAATCCAACCGCCACGAAATTAACATTTTATTCCTTAATATCCCCCCCCCCTCACGTCCAATTTTCTCTCTCACCCTCACTCAATGTTAGACACTTTCTCTCTCTCTCTCTCTCTCATCTCCACCAACTCCACCATTGGCCTAGCGATACCGCTACCCACTCGCCTCACTTTGGCGAGGCACAACCCACTACGGCAGCACTCTTTTCATAGGTATCTCTTTCTCTCTTTCTCCACGATCTGCCATCACCACATGCCCATACCACTATTCAAGGGCAAAGCCAGCATTTTTGTTTATCCCGGGCTAAGCTAAGCATTCATACGACTAACAAAATACAAATGTAAACTCGTAAATATATATTTAATAATACAAATATAAAGTCATAAACACTTACTAATGAAAATGGATTTTTTGATCCTTCTTAGAACAAAAGGCATTTATTATGGAATCTGTATCGATTGCTTCTGTTATTTCTCTTTCAATGTAGACAACTAACAAATCAGTCAAATACTCATCTTCCATCTTGTTACGAAGAGTACTTTTGATATGTTTCATGGCTAAAAATGCTCTTTCTGAAGTTATCGTAGAAACGAGAAGAGTTAAAATAAGACGAATCAAGTTACCAATCAAATTGTAGAACTCTACCTTATTTGATTCTTCTAAACCACGACATAATTCTGAAATTGTAGACATACTTTGAAACCTCTCATGGCAAACCACATCAAATTGATAATGATCCAGTTGACATTTCAAATGATGCATGTCTTGTCAATCAAAATCAGTTGCATAAAACTTCTCAGCAAGTAAACAAATGCGATCAGGATTGAAAGATTTAAAGTTGTCTCGAGGATCTAAAGCAAAACTGAGCATAAGCAATTTCATTGTCTCTTCATTGAATCTACTATGTAACTCTTCTAACTGATGATCAATCGTAGCATTAAAGAAGTCCATGTGATAGTGATGATCAACTGTAATGTTATCATTCTGTTGGTATGAACGTCTTGTCCTTTTATACTGAGTGTTCATATCATGTATATCGACATCAAATTTCATGCAAACTGATTTCACATAGTCAAGGAGATAATCAAAACCTTCTGTTCGCAAGGTTTAAAGCAATGATTTTGTCGATGAGACTAAATTCATTGCATTCAAAATATCTAATGATTTATGCTGCAATGCCCGACAAAGCATATCTGTAATCCCCATAATCTTGTGCATAAGATGCAATATGAATATGAAATCGAAGGACTTCATTGTCATTAAAGAACCACCAGCTTCTCCATGAATTGTATTTGAAGATCATTCGTTAACCATACATTCAATCACACTAATGATAGCATCGTACATATCTATCAGACCGCAAATGGATTCAAAATGTGACCTCCAACGAGTAGTACCAGCTCTATGCAAAGTACCCATCTGATTAGCCCATTTACCACTCTCTCGTTCACCACTAGCTATCCCCCTTTCAATCTCAGTAGCTTGGGCAGATCGCAGTTCTGTATGACGCTTAGGAGAAGCATTAATAAGATTGACAATGCATGTCAATTTGGAAAAGAATTTTCATATTGAAATCTCATCTTCAGCAGTTGCAAATAATGCAAGTTGCAAACGATGAGTAAAGCAATGAACATAGTATGCATACTCACAGTCATTGCGGAACAAAGCTTGCAATCCATTAAATCCACCACGCATGTTATTAGCACCATCATATCCCTGACCTCATAAATCTCGAATGTGCAAATTGTGTCGAGTAAGAACTTTTGATATTTTCTTCTTAAGAGTTAAAGAAGTGATATTTTTAACATGCACAATCTCAAAAAATCTCTCCTGCAAAAAATCCTGAACATCAACAAATCTCAGAACAATTGTCGTTTGTTCTTTATTTGTTGAATCCTTTGCTTCATCAACCAAAATACAAAATTTGGCATTTCCAACTTCTTCATGAATTTTTTCTCTTACTTTAGTAGCTAGAATATGCAAAAATATCTTTTTGGATCATAGGAGACGTATACTTTGCATTTCCTGGAGCTTTCTCTAAGACAGCATCATTTATCTCAACATTCAACTTTGCCATCAAACTAATCATTTCAATTAGATTATCACGGTACTTTGACACTACTGATTCATCATGACCTCTCAAGGCACATCCTTGTAAAGTAAGTCATTGAACACTATCAATGGTAGCCTTAAGACGCAATCAATTTCTCTTTATTTCTTCTGAACTTTGAACATTCATAACTTTATCAATGTGCACTGATATATTCTTCAACGCCTCAACATTTCTCACAACATTATTGTGTGTGGAAGCAAGACCTCCCATATATTACAAGAAAACACATTTGACCCCATTATTCACTCTCTTTCAGCTACTAAAATCATCAACGGTAAATGCAAGATATAAAGGTTCACGACCTCGAAAAACAAAGCACGAAAAGCAAAATGTCGCATCTTTTGAAATAGAATACTCTAGCCATGAAAATTATTTGTACCAACATTCTTGAAATCTTCGATTTTGAACTCTAGTTTTAGTCCTCGGATACTCAGCCAAGATAGGTTGATTTGGTCCTCACTTTATATAAGCACGTCTAACTTCATCTTGATTATAAGTAGGATGTTTCCATATCAGAATACGCAATGCGGGATCTCATTCAAGTTCATTCTCATCAAAAGGATTGCTTGGAACTTTTGTTTGAGGTTGAGGACCTTGAGGTTCAACAGCCGCAGGAATCATAGGAACATCAACACTTGTTGATGTTTCTACTAGACTCAAAGGTTCAAGTCTAGAATTTGATGTTTCTTCTCCACTTTTCTTTTTAAAGAACGAAAAAATTGTTTTTGCTCTTTTTCGTTCTTGATTTTCCATCCTAATAAAGTAGAGATAGGGTTAAAAATTAGAGAAACAAACTAGAGAAACAAATATCACCTATGAATATATCATACCCAAATTGCACATTTCACCTAACATAATTAATTTGCACCCAATTTGCACACATAAGTAATTTGCACTTAATTTGCACCCAAAAAAAAGTGAATAAGATACCATTTTCATACTAAAAGTTTGACATGGAAGGCAAAGAGTAAATAAAAAAAAGTACAAAGCAAAGTCCAAGAGCCATAAGAACATTCTTAAAGAGAATCGTTAAGAGAACTTAACAAATTAAGCAAACCAAGACCATTTTTGGTATTAAACAGGGATTCCAGATTACGGTTGATCATAACAATAAAGTGTATTTCCAAAATTTTGTGGGGATCACGCCTTGACCCCTTGCTTTTGCAAGTTGTAGATTCTCCTTTTCCCTCGTGAGGTGGCTTTACCTCCCTCAATTCCACCATTAAATATGATAGATATATTTTGTTGAAGTGTTATAGAAAAGGTAAACAGATCAATTAACTTCCACAAAGTTATGGAAGGTAAGCATTAAGAAAATGGGTTTTAACATCATGCATCGAGTCCTTGAAAAGGCAAGCATTAAGAAACTGGTCCAAAAATACTATAGTCTATTTGTTACTCTTTTTTTAAGAGTGAGTGGAACATCTTATTTGGAAAAAAAAAAGGAGAAGAAAAGGCACCAATCTCAATTCAGGCAACAAAAAAAATCAGAGAAACACAACAATGAGAAACAAAATTATTAGCATCAAGAAATTCAAGAAACAAAATTATCAGCGAAATGAAATTCAAGAAACAAAATAAATGAGTTGAAATCGCAAGAAAGGGATAAGCATGAGAAACCAGTACTTTACTTATGAATAAGAGATAATCAGATAAACAATACACTAATTCTTGTTTTCAAGAAAATAGACATACTTAAGCACTAACAGCGATTGAACACAAAAACCAAACCCTAAGAATCCAAATTTAATAGGAAAGTATCAATTAATAACCCTAAGAAAAGAAACTACAAATAACAAAAGATTTCAGAAATCTTTAATCCACTCACCTTTCAAACGACGAGCATCCCCCGAATCGTTCTCTATTGCCACTAGTTTATCAGGATCACCATCCAAAACCACACAGTCATCGTCCTCATCTTTTGCTATAGACCCCGCAACAACACCCGAAGACTTCAATCTCTGCTTTGGGTTCAACGCCACCTCACCCACCACCATCTCAGCAGAGACTAGAGTCTAGAGAGAGAGATTTGATGGAAGGATTAGACCAAGAGCAGGAGCCGCCTCCGCCTGTGTGTTGCGCCGTTGCTTGTCTGGAGATTTGGGGAAGGGACTCGCTTGAGAGAGGAGCTTTGCAAGTTTGCAGGTGGGTTGGATGGGGCTCGACTGATTTTGGAGAAGTTTTGTAGGTGGGCTGGGTTGGGTTGGGTTGAATGGGATTTTTTTTTGGTGGGGGTGGACTGGTATTTAGTGATAAATTTTTATTTTTATTTTACTCTGGGCTTCAGCCCACCTTAACCCACTAGTAGATCCGCCCTTGCCACTATTCAAATCCGCTAGAGTGGTTATAGATTTTATATCTAGCATTGAAGGAACACTTTGTCACTTTGTGATCTGAATTGCTTATTTTGGAATTGGATTTGGATGGTTATTTGATGGTCTTGGAGTTTCTAATGGAACAAATAGTTTGTGTATTTTGTGGTTGCAAAGGGAGAGGGTGGCTGTTTCAATGCCTCTAAAAAGTGTTTGGGTTCTCATGAATACATATAAGAGTTCATCGGTTATGATAGGCTATGTTTTTCTTATTTCCCAGGTCATTTGTTTAAGGAAGTTGCACAATTTGGACATGAGAAGCTCCTGGTTCAATAAATTGTCTTTCATTTTCGGCCCTAGGCCACCTATCAATTGGTTACTCTTATGTCTTGTTAGTATTTTAGTTCTAATTGCATTATTGGGATCGTGTCTTCAAGTGCATTTGACTTCCACTACAAGACCTGACGTTTATATGAACTATAGAAGGCTGAAAGAGCAAGCGAGAAGTGACTATTTGGAATTGAGGTGTGATAAGTTTTGTTTATTGATGGTGGAATATAATAAGTTTATGTTTGTCTTGGTTTATTATAGACTACGAGAAACCCGTGTCTGAAGACACGGTGCAACGTAAATAAGAAGTAATAGATTTTGGGTGAGAGAAATTCAATATAAATAGTTTTGACAGTGATGTTGAAGGCCGTTGGATGAGTCTATTTGAGACCGTCAGATAATGAACTTATTGAAGTCTGTCATGCTTTATATTATAGATTGTATGTTTTGGTTTTGAACATTCATGTTGCGTATTTAGGAATTAATTTATTGGGAGTTGCATTGTTAGTTGAATGAAATTGGAGTTCAAGGTGTGTGAAAGTGTGTTCTTTTTTCATTCTAGGCCTTCTATACCTATCTCCACCACTACATGTAATTGTATATTAAAATTTGGTTTGACTTTGAAAGGGTTTTTGTTTGGAGATGCTTAAGTTCTATGATATTAATGATTGTGGTGACTTGTTAATGGTTTTGTGTTGGGGTGGTGGTGATAAGTTGGTGTTGCGGTGTTTTTGGGTATAATGGTTGGGCGAGTTGATGCTTATGTTGAATTTCTAATCAATGTGTTAAACAAATTGAAGCATTGGTGTCTATACGTGGTATGTTATTGGCTTACGAATTTACTCAATAAGTATGTGTACAGTGTGAATTTGAATATATGTGATTTAGATATTATAATTCTTTATTTTTATTAATGATTACATAATTTGGATAACATTGACATGGCATAGTGGTAGTTACTTTCTTTTCCTTCGGAACTATAAAAAATTAAAAATCGATTACTAGCCTTTTAGGTATAGCAATAAAGCATATAAATTCACGGTTTTATTCTTTTTTTTTTCATTAAGTGACTGATTACATAAATAGGAATAAAAGCATTATTAGATTTCTGACTTTTGATTTATTATTTTCGATACCATGAAGAATTTGAGAACAAAATACTCGGGAATGTGCATGTACTATTTTATTCTTCTCTCATTTTGTATATGTGCGTGTATTATTTTTTTTGGATTATTTTTTGCTTTGAATATCTAAAAATTTTAATTAATTTCGTGATTGGGGTTATGTTCGACTCATCTGTTTATATAGAATTCATTGGAAGCCCAAGAGAGTACGTTCTTCTATCTTAGGTGCAAATATTTCATCCCTAAAATTGGTAAAAAATTTAAATGATCGAAAGATCTTAACTTGATTTACAAGGGCAATGGAGAAAGAGACTACAATTGAGCTGTCAGCATTAAATTGATACAGACATGCTCTGAGTAGCTTTTTAAAGTGTTGAGTCGTTTACTGGGAGGCATGAAAGGATAGTTTTTCACCAACTTATTATATAGGTGGATACCAAGGTAATAAGGGTATATGTTTTGCATCACTTTCTTTAAGAAGTATGATTTGAACACCTCCTGTAGCATTTCAATTAGGGTCGTTAAACAAATCAAGTTTGAACATTTTTCTAGGCTCGTTTATGTGTAAATAGTTAAACGAGCCAGTTCCTTTATATGTAAATAGTCGCTCGATTAAGCTCGAATACAGCTCGATTAACAGCCCTAATTTCAATGCAAAAGTGCTATGGACTCAAATTACACTTTCCAAAAGAAATAAGACAGAAATGAGAGAGGATAACATGTTTTTGGTGGAAAAAAATAATAAAAATTAGTTTTGGGATAATAAGAGAATTTTTTAAAAGAATTAAGTAAATATTTGAGTTTACCCATTGAAGTACTCCATACCAAATCAAGCTTTTGACTCAAATTTGAGTATAAATTTAAGTCATGGTTGGAGATGCTCTAATAGATTGAAAAATAAGCTAAAAATCACGATAAATGACAAAAAAAATTCAAAATCATGGTAATTTTTTAAAAAAAAAAAAATCTTGTCTTCAAGACGAACCAACCATTCATTTCATCATTTCAATGGCATTGCACTTTCAATTTTGCAGATTGGATCGGTTTTATCAAATCCTTCTAAACTCAACCCCCACCTTTGTGTACATGAGATTCATTGATGAATCTTATCCATACTTGTATGTTTGGTACACATGTGGAATCTATGAATTAATCACAATTATAACTAAACATTTATCATGTAATTGACTAAATTGTCCATTAGCCATGCTTATAAAAAAAATTATTAGAGATAAAAAGGTCATTTGACGTAATTAACCAGAGAAGGCATATATGAACTCCGGTGGATTTGCCAACGCCCATGTAAATGAGTTTAATACTTCGGACTACTTACGGACAGAAATTATTGTCTGGGACTTGAAAATAATAACCAAACATGAATTTCATTGGTTCATTGGACCTTTTTCCTTAAACCTATCATACCAAACCTCCTATGCAAACAAACAGCCCATTATGTTCACTTATCGTCTTAGGTTCAGCCGCTGGCATAGATAAGAAAGAGTACATTATGGTCGGATCATAATCATATATAACAACTAGCGTTAGATCAGTTGATGAGAGACTGTTCTAGCTTAACGAAGATCTCGAGTTTGAGTCTTGGAAACGCAGCTACGTTCGGTGAGGAAAGTTTTGCCGTCCTTGTGGTCTTACCCGGCTCGAATCCGGATTAATCAAAATCTAAAATGACTTTCAGATACCGGATGGTCTGACAAAAAAAAAATAATCATATATAACACGGCAAAAGCCACAGTGGCACCTTTATAGTTCACCCCAAATCAACATTTTACCCCCGAGCAATGCTATGTATCCCAAATCTCTAACTCAAATCTCCATCTCAAATCAAGGGAGGCCATTGGATCAGTGAGTCCCATTTAAAAAAATTAATGAGACTCATTCATCCAATGGTCTCCCTTCATTTGGGATAGAGATTTGGGTTAGAGGTTTGGAATACATAGTATTTTCTTTTACCTACCCCCGGCGGCACAACAAGACAATCCCCTGTACTTTTTTCCTGAGTTTGACAGGTGCACTGCTGTCCCAAACAATCCATCACCCATGGCTGAAAGAACTTAGGGATACCGATGCGGTTTGGCCGAATTGTGTTCCACTCGGCACTTTATGTTTCAACACCGATACTTCCTCATATGTAAGCCACGAGTTTTACGCATCTCGGTAATGACTCAACCAAGTCATCCCATTAATCATTCCACAATGTCGTAAATGACGCAAAGATATGATTTGAATCTCTCATCAAATTTAATTTCTTTTTTTCTATCTAGCATTTTATGTGTGCCGGTGCCCCTCCACCGGATGACTAATACCGCAATATTGAACACATTTTATTATCAGAAGGCAACCCCTTTAAGTCTGGAGTAACAATCCAAATTCAAACAGAAAGAAAGATTTCAGCATTTGATTTCTGAACATAAATCTTCTTGTTTTTCTTTGAACAATTAGACATGAGTTCAGATGGCCAAACTTTCTACTTCAATGGAAGAAGGCATTCACAAAGAAAATAGCCACTCCCCCCACTAATTGTACACACATACACTTCAAACATTACTGGAGTTGTTGAAGAAAAATAAGCAATTAAAAACTGATAAGATTGGCACCTACCGATACCGAATTTCAGACATAACCCAATACCCTAGTCCCGATGTGGATGGACACCCTTGACCGTATGCAAGCCCGGACACCCTTTACCGTTCAACCCAAAAAAAAATCCCAGTACAACTTCCAACCATGTGATCCAAGTGACTCTAGAAGCAACAAACTCAGACAACAAAGACACCCAATGTAGAGAGAAAAAGAGAGAATATCTCACTTGCCGTTGATCCTCTCGATGACAGTAATAAGGCCATGAATGCCAACCTTTCCATCTCCATTAGCCACCATCCCTGAAAACAACTGCTTAGCCAATGTAGCACCAGGCAACACTACTATACCATCATCCTCCTTCTCCCCAACATCCAAACCCATCCCCAAATCCTTCACTATGTACTCGGTAAACCCACCAGGCCTAAAGTCCCTCCCAATTATCCTTTCCCCAAACAACTCCATCACCATTGACCCTGCCGCCCCGCCCCTCACTGCCTCCATCCACTTCCTCACATCCAACCCCGTCTTCTCTGCAAAAACTAATCCTTCACTCAATCCAACTAAATTAGTCCCCCCGGTTATCTGATTCGCAATTTTACAACTCTGCCCACATCCAGCACCACCCACGTAAGTCACCCTCCCCAATACATCAAACAAAGGCTTCAACCATTTCACCACATCCTCATTTCCACCAGCGAAAATAGCCAACTTTCCTTCTTTTGCCCCAATGTCAGCACCAGACACGGGGGCATCGACAGCCCAGCAATTCTTGCTGCGGGCGGTCTCAAAAATTCTTTTAGCGAGTGCCGGATCATTACTAGTGGTGTCCACAATCACACCACCGGAGTTTAGGCCAGAGAGGAGGCCAGTTTGGTTGTCTAAGACAATTTGTCGAACATCTGATGGGTGACCCACCATTGTGAAAACTACATCGCTTTGCTCCGCGAGCTGGGCTGGCGACTCGGCCATACAAGCGCCTTGGGATTGGAGAGAGAGAGAGATTTGGAAGGTGTGCGGGCATAGATGGTGACAGTATAACCGGCGGACAGGAGGCGGCAGGCCATGGCTGAGCCCATGACGCCTATGCCTATCCAGCCTATGCGGGTTTTGGAGGGGGTTATGGGTGTTGGATATGGAGTGTTCATCGTTGGTGGAAAGAGAGAGAGAGAGAGACAATCAAAGAAAGAACTGAGCTGGGTTTTAATGAATTGAAAATGGGTCAAATTCGGAGTAGAGTTTTTGAGGATGAGTGTACTAGAGATCTTTAAACCAAGCAGTACAGAAAGCGAAGGCTTCCTAGTTTCCAGACAATGACATTACCAAGAAACAGATCTTGTTAACCTCGTTCATGGCGGATCCAGCTACGACTAATGATATTCTCCTTAAAACCCTAAGGAAGAATTACACTCAAACCCACTGAGATTTATCACTTAATCAATTAGATCCTCTAATATTTAAAATATTACACACAAATCCTCTGAAATTTATTCGTAACACTTAGACTCTTGTTGTCAATATCTGCCAGTAAATTATATCCAAATCCCCTAAAGTTTATAGACTTATAATACTTGGGCCCCTCAAGGTTAAATTAACGGCTCCAAATCCCCTCTTATACTTTTTTCTTCAATTTCCTTGCTTGGTGGATCAGTGCCCAATTCATCATAAAATTTAAGAAAACCATGATCTTTGCCTTGATCAATGTTCACAGTAATACAACTTTTTTCCAAACAAATCTATAAAGAAATAGTAGTTTCATGACTTTATGCATAATAATGTTTTCAATAAGAATGAAAAGATATATTATGACAAGGCAAAAATCAACAGCAGTAATGCTATAAATGATCATGGTTTTTTTATACAAAGCTGATCGATTTAAAATTGCAATTGTCCTCAAATAATATGGAAAACAAGATATAAACCTTGCTCAAATTTGGTACCTTTGTGGTAAAGTACCTTGTCCACAACCTTTCACACCTTGGAAACAGTCAGCAATGCAATTAATTCTGCATGAACATGAGAAGTAGGGACAACAGTGGACAAAGGAGGGCGGCTCCGCCAATGTGATTACTCATGAATGCCACAATACAGTAAGATTTTGTTGGAATCTGAATCCATTTATTCAGACTAGTGAAGTTACCTGATCCGTTGATTCATTTTGCGAGGAATATCATCACTTGCTCAATCTCATCCAACCGCCATCTGTCAGATTAAAAATGGGTGATACATCACAGAAACTATCCTTCCACAACATAGAGACGCTACACGTCAGCAGCATAGCCCTCAGGACTGGCCCGGCATCAGATTCTTTTTTGGCCATCCAAGAGGTAAGCTACAGAATAAACTTCCCTCAAAATGCCTCGTCTTCAAACTCATTTCTCCGTCTCACGAAATCTTAATGCTTTTGATACCATATGTTGCTTGGACAATATCTTGGTAATGAGTTGTTGCCCAAATATGTCTGAGTTCTGGAGAATTAAGTTTCTTGTTGACGAATCAACAACATAGCCTTGACCAGACATCCATTGCAGCAACTGGAGAAGCAGTTCTTTCTTTTCCGGATGTGCAATATAACGTGATATGGCCATATGAAATACTTCCTAGACCATAAAAAATGCAACAAAAGAATATGATTCTAGGTTCCACAAGACAAAGACGCAATATAGAAGAGGTAATAATTGTCCTCCCCCCCCCAAAAAAAAAAAAACCAAAAAAGAAAAAAAAGCGAACTGAAGTTTTTTATGCGTTCTAGTTGTACTTAAGGAAGAACTTAAGTTCTCTTTTTTTTTTATGCGTACTTTGTTCTTCCTTAAGTACAACTAGAACTCAAAAAAAAAGAGAACTGAAGTACAACTAGAACGCATAAAAGTGGATCTGAGGTGGTTGAAGGGGAGAAGGGGGAAGTATTTAGTGCCAAAGCCAATCAGGCTACCTGCATATTCATTTTTCCGCTTTTGTCAGATACATGCAAATTTCATTATATTTGTCTATAGAACCCAAACCCCAAGGTTCATAATGGTCAATATTTAATTACTTCAAATGCTTTCTTCTTGCCACATCATGCATTTTACTTCAAAAACGAAATGCAGAATCGTTCAAATCAAGTGGGTTATTCGTGATATTTTACAGCAGTTGCGGACTCCTAACAGCACCCATACTCTCATGTGTCATATTCTCATCACGATGTAAAAGAAACCCGTGCTTAAAAAATTGATGCTCATATGCAACTTATCTACATATATAAAAATCGATTTATTACCTGATCTATCTTGTAGGCAGAACTGTGGATAGCTTTTATAACATCGTTTATCAAATTTACATTGCCCAATTTCATAAAGGAAGTTGCAAACTTCTTCATAGCAGGCCGAGATATAAACCTTGCATTATCCTGAACAATAATGATACTTAGAAGACAATAGTTGCAAAACCAAGCAATAACCTCATATAAGATTCTTGGATCAATATTGCACACCTTGACAACCACATATGCATCTTTGAGAAGTCGTCCAGCAATTAAAATGTGTAGAATCTTCTCATGAAGGGCCTGGCACATTGTTCTCTTGCTATATCTCAACATATTGTATACAGAAAATGCTTCTGAATGGGCACCACTTTTACCGAGATGAAAAATTAAGGAAGAACAAAGTTCCTGCACATAAACAACCTATAAGAAACTCTGGAGCTACAGTCATAGATTCCATCTTGTTTAAAATGGATAATACCATAGTAGCATGACAAATCCTATGCTCTCTAAATAGAATCTTTCGTCTTCTTTCCACAAATACCCCAAAAAAACCTCCAATCCAACTAGAACCTGGTTTTCGCAAGTAACAGGCATCAAGTAAATTGAAAATAAATATGGTGGTAGATGCTTTGTTTTCACATTAGGCAAAACCGCAATAAAGTTTCACTAATTTTGAACCAAAACATCGAAAATATTGAAAAGCAAAAAAGGTCATTCTTTTGATGGAAAAATTAAGTTTTACTGAAAGCGTCATTGATAAAAAGCTGTCTTGTAAGTTAAACCTTGAAGAACTTTCAAACAGAAAAAGACTTCCAACATCTGCTTCAGATATTATATTATGACACAACATGAGTTTGTGAAAAAGTTACGCAGAAGATCAGCAAACTCAAGCCACATTAGTGGGTGTGTGTATAGTCATATATATAAAATACCCTTTTTAACACTGCTTGTGTCAGGTTTAGTGTTGTTGCATTTCATAACTGACAGTCAACAGAAAACCTATCTAATCCAATATGAACATCAATCTTACTGGGATAAAGCTTTGTTGAGTTGAGTCATATAGATTACCTCTTTTGATAAAAAAAATATAGAGCCCATTGGCTGATATCGTCCCATTTAACAAATGGTTCAACACAAAAGCAAAGGAAATAATTGGCTCCCACTATGTCACAAATTAGATAAGTAATCACCAGTAGTAAAAGTTCTTTTTCTCTTGTCAAGCCACTTCAAAGCAAGCCATGTGATTTGCATAGATTGGAAAAAAATGCATTTTTGCAAATGGTTCAGAGTAAATCTTGGTCAGATGAGCAGAGAAGAAATGAAGAATCCAAATTCACAATGTAAACATCCAAACCATATGAACTGAGATAAAGCCACAGCTCAAGCAGTGTACCATACTGTCCCTTGGTCTGTCATTACTTTAAAGCCAAGCAGCACTTAGTTCACAGTTAGTGCCATACATCAATTTATAGCATTACAACTTTACCTATTTCTTTCCCACAAGAAATACATGACCAGACTTGGGAGGGCGAAAAAAGGATAACCAAAACTTGGCAGGGCAGAAGCATGCAATGTTCTCAAGTGGTAGAGCAAGGTGTTTGGTCAAGGGGGACAGCATGTGTTTTTTCATGCATATCAAAGAGGTTGTAGATTAATTAATTTGTGCACTCATAACTGTGCAATCCATGTCAAAAAGCTTAAAAAAATGGATCACATATATATATACTTCTAATATTATGTTATAACACGAGAACATGAGTTAGTGCTTGGTTCAAAAAGGTATGCAGAAGATCAGCAAACGCAAGCTACATTAGTGGGTATGAGTATCTACATATATAAAATACCTTTTTTTAACTCTGCTTGTGTCGGGTTTAGTGTTGTTGCGTGTCATAACTCAGCCCACATAAAACCTGTCTAATCCAATATGAACATGAATCTTATTGGGATAAACCTACGTTGAGTTGAGTTGTAGAGATCACCTCTTTTGTCAAAAAAAAAAAAGTTGCTTAAAATGTTTGCAAGGCCTCTTGTGTTAAGCACCGGCAGAGCTAGAATAGGACTAAGCCCACCCTCAAACTTTCTTCCTTACCATTAGTTACATATATTTCACAGATTTCTTAAGGATTTTTTTTACTATGCCCATTGCCCACCCTATTTGTATCAATTATTAGACCTATACGATAGTAACGACATGTTTTTGGTACATTCTGAAAAGTTTTTGGATATATTGATGTTATTTTATAATTAGTCTTTTTTTTTCTTGTTTACACTATGAATACTGATTTTTAGTCATTTTGTGCTTAATGAATTTTTAAGCGAAAAATATAAAATATGACGTAAATGAATCTTATTATATTAATTTTCTTCTCTCAATTTGGTAAAAAAAAAAATAATTTGTTAAAGTAAAGCGCCCACCATGGTATAATTTTGTGGCTCCGCCCCTGGTGCTAGAGCATCGTGGGGCAATCCAACCTTCTGCTAAAATGAAAATTAAATAGAACATAATGTATTGTTTTAGCGAGTAAGGCCCTCATCAAATTGTCCGAATGGGTGGTTCTTAATTTTTTTTCTCCTTTTTTTGGGTTTCTTTTGCCAGGCTCCCAAACCCAAAAGGGGAAGGGATGAGATGTATGACACCCTTGGCCCTACAGCTCTGCCCCTGGTGCACTCATTTGCAAAGCTAGAGTTTCAAAACTACAAAAAGCTACGAACCATTGTTCATACAAGAGAGATCAGTAAAATATTTCAGCCCCCCCCCCAAAACAAAGGAGAGAGACCACTTGTAAGGAAGTTACACAAAGTGGGGCATACCTCCTCTGGTTGGTGGCCTTTCCTGTGCATGTCCTCCATAGTGCGATAAGCAAGCATGTACAACCTCTCCTTGCAGAAATATTTAATCAAAATATTGAAAGTATTCCAATCAGGACTAATTGCTAATTCATCCATTTTCTTCATCATTTTCATTACGTTCTCCATTTCTCCTGCTCTGCAGTATGCACACAGCATTGTATTCAAAATAACCACGTCATATCTGTCATATTTGGTTTCAAAATCACAAGCCAATTGCTTTGCTTCTTCGAGAAGCCCACTTCGGCAGAAAGCCGAAATCATAATACTGTAAGAGTAGCCATCTGCAGGAAATTCCAGCAAAGAAAGTCAGCAATACATCTACTCAGCAGGCAGTCCTAACCTAGATATGAAAAAACAAGCATTGTCATCCCATCTTTAAAATGTCACAATGTTAAACAATCAAAAATGCTGAAAGCAAAATTATGGACCTCTAAACAGGCCATTTTTGGGTGTCCATTTACCTGACAGCTACATAATAACACACATGGTGTACTGAAAAACACAACATAAGAAAATTAGTCTCCAAATCTGCTTTAACATAAAAGCAGGAGTTATCAGCTGGGTTCTTGAGCCATTATCAAGAAATGAGTACAACTGATATGCATTTAAGTCAAAGCTCTAAACCCTAAACCCTAAGGAACAAAAAAAAACATTCTAGCTCAACACCAAACCTCATCAGGCATTTTATGCATAGTGGATGATTGACAAGGCAATATGGAATTTGACATTCAAGAAGCTTGCTAGAAGGCAGATACTCCAAAAGCTAATATACCAGTTTTCACAGCTTTTTTCTTCATTTCATCGAATATTGATTTGGCTTCATGTATATGTCCAGCCTTTGCAAGGCCATCCATCAGTAAACAGTATGGCATCTGCAGTTAATTAGCATTTGATCAGCCATTGAAGGTTGCAACTGACAAAACCAGTTATGCCAGGGATAGCTTAGAAAGCTGCAACGAATAAATCATTGTTAAACCTGTTTAAGAATGAGAGACAAAAATCAAACCAATTTGTTCAGTACCATATATGAAGGTGCATAAACATTCACCTAGGATTTTTTTTTTTTTCGTGAAAAAGCCAAGGCAAGGCACAAGGTCTTAATGCTTTTGATGAAACACCTCAAAACAGTTGGTATTGGATGAGCCAAAGACTGAAAAAGCAAATCTTAATGCTTACTCATGTTGAAAACAACCAAAGATCAATACTCAAGTTGACATAGACTTGTCCCAACTACATGGGTTCGCTCCGTGAATCCTACTATGCCAATCCACTTTGCCAGCAGCCTATATGCTCCATTAAATTTAAAGCTCCTATACCTTTCTTGATTACATCAGTATATTTCCCCTTCCCTAGGATTACTGCCATTCATTTCTCTAGCATTACCATGTATAAAAAACAAAAAAGAAACCAAGAATTCATATAAGATGTATTGGATGTGAATGAAATACATTAAGCACCAGCCAATTTACCGATATAACATGGATTTCTAAAAGTGAACTTCAGTAAGAGCCTATTATATAATATTTTATGGGCTACTTGTGTAATTTGGATGCAATATCATTAGGAATATGCAATCACATATTTCACAAGTATATTTAGGAGACATAAATCTACAAATTCTTCCTTCTAAAGTGGGTTAAAGAGACAAAGGCACAAGGTCTACCTCCTCTTCAGCATAGCCCAGAGCTTCTAGGTCCTTGAATAGTCCTCTTGATTTTTCAAACAAACCTCCCCTAACATATACCTTCAACAAAGTCGTCAAAATAACCTACATGACATAGAGTGGAGGAAACTTTGTTAGTAAAATCTTGAAAGCGTAAAAGAGCAATATCCCAAACAGGGAGATAAAAAAAAAGGAAAAGGAAAAGAAAAAGAAAAAGTTTCAAGATAAACAACAAAAGCAAATAAAAAAACACAAAAAATCCCTGTGTCTGCACTCAGCACTGTTAGTAAAAGCTTAAAAGAGTAATATCCCACACGGGGAGATAGAAAAAAGAGAAAGTTTTAAGATAAACAACAAAAGCACATAAAAAAATAAAAAATCCTTGTGGCTGTCCTTAAATCAAAGAAATGTTAGTAGATCAGCATAGAAATGTAATGTGTGTTTTGTGCACCAGCTACATGTAGCAATGCATGTTTGAGCAATACTTACATTCATTTTCATTTTCCCTCTAAAAGAAAGAAAAGGAAAAAGAAGGGACCTAAAAGAACAAAGAGAGCATTTCTCGTGAAATATTAGCAAGTCGGACCAAGAAAACTTGTGTGAAAAACAAATTTCAACAACTACAGAATGCACAGGCATGGATAAAATGTTTACTCTGGAAGTGTCTAACATGTTAGCAAAAAAGAAAAGGTCGGATTGCCAAGGACCTCGCTGCCCATACTAGTCTATCAAAAAAGTAAATATCTCCATGCCGTGGCTGCGGGGATGGGGGATGTCGCCGCCTGATAGAGGCAGAAACAGGGGCCACCAGAGCTACCTGCATCAAGTGTGTCGATTAAAGAGAGCAAGGGAAAATGAATTAGGAATTTGGACATCTGCCGGTGTATAGCAACCAGCACCAACTCCACTGTCAATAATATTCTTGACTGGAATCCAACACATTTTAATCTGGAAAATAACCCAACTGGCTCCAATGCAATCATCTTTACACCTGTACTCGTCAACACGACTCAACTCTATAAAGCATTGTTTAAACCATTTGAAGTCTGTCATAAACTTATTGCCCCATTCCACTCAGACTAGGGAACTGCAGTCCTATTCATATTTAATTCACTGTGCACATCAAATTCTCAGCCAGTATCCTACAAGTAAACATGCTTAAGAGTGACCCCCAGACTCTTCAAAACAAAAAAAAACAAAAAAAAATTGATAAATCATTCAGTGCAACAGCAACGTAGTAAACTGGTATTCTTGCAAACACAGTAAATGATGTCAGATAGTGTTTCACCCAACAAATACCACAAAGGTTCTGAGTAATCATGAAATATATTCTAATATTACTAGAAGGCGAAACTTAACTGATCTCAACCTACTATTAGGGATGGATACACAAGTAAATATTCTTCAGTCCACAAAGAAAGCCAACAACAGGATAAAAATACCATTTCTTAGTTTCCGACAGTTTTTCTATATGAGGCCATCCATAAGGCATTACAAAAATTATTAAACCACGAGGTCAAGCATTCGAAGAGTTAGAGGAGTTTTAAATGTTCAAAAAAAGTTGAAGATTTAGAAAGGTTATCTTGACAATGTACTAGTCTTGGCTAATATTGGTATAATTATGTAAAATGTAGAAATGGATGCCTTTTTTAGTTATATTTTTCACTTCAAGGCAGGATTTGAAATTTTTCCTTTTTTTACCAAGTGATGAAATTTTGTCAAACATAAGGGGGAGGATGAGGAGAACCCATGTAGACTGAGTCAAATTTTATCATATCCAAAGCGTCATCCTACCAACCCACGTCCATCACATTCCAAAAGAGAGTGCTGAAGATGAAACATCATGTTTGCAATATTTAGTAAATTATGCTTACTAAGACATGATTGTATATTTTGATTACTCATGCAAAGGTTGTGTTTGGCGTAACTTCTCAAAATAAAAGTGCATCTTAAGAATGTACTTTACGAAATGGACTTTTAACAAAAACCTTTGATGCTTGGTGAACATTCATTTTAGAAGTACGGTTGAACTACAAAAAAATTTATACCTCAAAGAATTTTTGTTGGTGATATCTCAAAGTGTGAAATAACACATACTTACCGATATTACCCTTATCAACCAAAAATGCAACCTTACCTAAATTTCAAAATCAAATTCATCTAATATATTTTTGTGAATGATTAAAAAAGGTAATGACTCATAAAACTGTAACAATATACACTCAATTGAACTATTATAAAAATTATTATATCTAATCTAGTCAAAATCAAACTACTCCAAGAAATTATAAAAATCTAGAAAACAATTAGAAGCTTGGGAACACTGGAGATGACTTGCAATCGGTGGAGAACACGTGACCCATTTTTTTAGCAGCCATATATGGATTAGCACTGACATGCTCTGCATTCTCGAGAACCTCTCTCTCTCTCTCTCTCTCTCTCTCTCTCTAATGTTGCATTGTTTATGGTGGTTGGAGGAGATTGGTGGATAACAGAATCCGTTGACCGAAGATCTTTCGTCAAGCTGTTGCAAAGGTCTGTTGAATGCTACTACGCCAAAAAAAATGGAACTAATCCAAGTTCCTATTCATATATTGTGCTTATATCAGTTATATATATCTATATCTCTCTGTGGATATGCAAATTAGTTCTTTTATAGGGTTAAAATACAGATTATGGTTCGAGAATCAAGGATAATATTGGAATATACAAAAATCACTTAAAAGATAGCGTCTAACTTCGTGAGAAGTGGAAACAAGCAGTTTTGAGAAGCTCCCTTTTCTGGCTTCTACAAATGTGCATTTGAGGGATGCACTTTTGATGGAAAAGTCAAAAGTCGAGACCACCAAACATTCCGCACATCTACAAATGGACTTCTATGCTTATAAATTCATTTCACACCGCTCGCCAAACACCCCCAAAATATTACCCACTTAAACCATGGTTTCAACACTGCTAAATATACAAACAACAGAAATGTTCAGCAAAAATAACACCACTAACACAAGCGAAGTAGAAAATATTTGACTTCTTGGAAAACATTATAACAAACCTTATTTGGTACTAACCCTGCAGATTTCATCTCTTCAACTAACTCACCAGCCTTCTTATAATTTCCATTCATTGAATACGCATTGAGCAAAGAGCTGTAATGGAAAACATTAGGAGGATGACCTTCATCCTTCATCTGGTTAAAGTAGCTCTCTGCTTCTTTGCATTGATTATTTGATGCACAGACAGATAGAAGTGTCCCATAGATTACACTGTCCATGAGCAGCCCAGTACAGTTGAGCTCCTGAACCAATTCTAGTGCCTTAGCATAGCCACCCCTAGCTTTGGTGCAGCCTGCAAGTAGCTAAGGATGACAGAAGAGATAGTTTTGAAGATCCAATGAATCATCAATGTGAATTAATAGATAGCATGCAAAAACAACTTCATCTTTTCTGATAAGTGAAGATGTTTAGACAATACGTAATAACTAATAATGAGAACATTTTCTTTTGTCTCCCATAATTCTTGAAAATAGTCCATTATGCTCCCCATAAATTTAAATACCAACAATAATAAAAATAATAATAAACCATCCATTCTATTGACCCTTCTTGAATATTCGTATCATTTTCCTGCTTGTTGTTCATAACATAAGTTTACATGAATAAGTAGCAATTGTAAATAATAGGGAACTTATACAAGTTAAAATAACATACCGTACTGTATGTAACAATATCTGGTATCAGACCATCATGTTTCATCTGCTGAAAAAGTTTGATGCTGTTTTCAAACTTTCCATTCCTCACCAGACAACTAAGAACAGAATTGCAAACAGAGACATTATTCCTGGTTGACTTGTCCTTTATGCTAATGTAGAGTGCCAGAGCCTTAACTGAATTAAGGCTATTCCCCAGAAACTTTATATAACTGCTGTAAGAAGCAATACTAGTCTTTCCATTCTGCTGCATCCAATCAAAAACCTGTAACAAATCCCAACATGCAATATATAGCTGTTATCACTAGATATAGGAAGGGAAATTACACGCACAGGTAATTTGGTCCATATAATAGTCAGTGATAAGAGAGAATCATAAATTTACAAGAACACATAAGCAGAAACACAAACATAGAGATAAAGCAAGAGGAATATAAAAGGATATAAAATCAAAGTGCTCTGTACAAGAATATAGGGAGAACACAAGTAGACCATGAGTGCACAAATTTTTGTAATAGGTATTACGACTTTTCCTTCTTTTTTTTTCTTTTGATCTGGTATAGCCGTATGTATAATTCTAATGAGTAGAACAGTAATTCCAGAAGAAATTCACAAAATAAGGGTAAACATTGACACAGACATTTCATCCCACAAACCCTGTGACAAAATAGTTATTCATGAGATTTTTTTTTTTGAAATTCTTCCACCAACCCTGTAAGAAATCTCCTTACAGCAAAGGATAAAGTTCCAAATTCAATATACGCTAGTTTCACAAAGTTCCTCATTCAACAAAAGAAGTAAACAGTTCTACAATTAATAAGATTTGACATAGTCACGACGAGTTAGCAGTAACTGCCACAAATTTCATTAATTAAATTTCCAATAGCATATATGATATAAAATCTCAACATCACAGGATCACACTCTTAAAAACCACCACTGCATTTCAATTTTCAATCGGGAAGGTCCAAGGTTTTTTCAGTCCCACGTCTTCTTATTCCCAAAAACTCGTACCCATAATTGCTCTACACATCCACTTTGATGAAGCCAAGCAAAATAGATGCAATTAATTTTTTTAGGATGAAAGATTGAAGACCAATAACATATGACCCCACAGCTCCAGTCCACCCAAATATTAGCTTAGTAAGTCAACTCAGTCAAACTTTTGGCAAAATATTACAATTATTATACAAAAGAAACCTACAAGAATACATTGTTTCGTGCCATTCACATCTCACCGCTCAACATACATACATGATACAACAACTTATACAGAGGTAAAAAATTACTGGATATTCTTTACGCAGTTTTGTATTTTATGGTGCTTTATCTGCTTAATTCATAAAACCAGTTGCTTAATACTTACAGTGAAAAAGAGTTTGCATTCTTCTCCCAAAACAATTTCCACCGCAAGATTATAATCTGATTTATTTATTTACTTATAATAATGCCACGCAAGGCTTAATATGAAAATTGGAAATTGAATGACTGAGAGTGAGAAAAAGTAAGTTACAAAGAATAAGTTTATCAAAGAAAGATAGACACAAATTAACCCAATCCCAATAAACTATAAGCTACAAACCACAACCTTAAGTGTTTTGTAACATACATAGTAAAGAAAGGAGATAGAGACAGAGGGCAGAAAAAGAGAGGGGACCCTATAATATGCAACTTATAACATCATTCACAAATACTCAGCCAGCTATTTGTGTTGGTATAATAGAATTTGGAAAAATATTACTAAAAAAAAACGAATATGTATTCTACAACAAAGAGAAAAGATTTGGTCTACAGACACATCGTAATACCATAAACATTAAAGCAGAAACACCTGCAAAGCATAAAATCATTAATGTGTAAAATACTTATTTTTTCCCACTTCAAATGGGCAGTAGCCCTCAATTCAATGGTTAAAATTCGCCCCAATAACCTTAAGGTTGAGGATTTGCACTTTAGGACGGCCACTTTGTGTAAAATAATGTCAAAAGTTAGGTTTCACCTAATAACATTAATGGGACTATTTACTTATTTATTTATCTTTGAAATGTAAGGAACTAACTGAATCGAGTTGCTACCAGCATACTGAAGAAAAGTTGATTAAAACTTTAAACGAAAAGACTTGATAGGTAATGCATACACACAAATAAAAGGCAGCATAACAAAAAAACCAAAGAAAATTTAGGGCAATTTTATGTCATTCAAAAGAAAATACATATCGAATTCTGCAAATAACACATAAACATAAACCAATTGCAAAGATAATGATTAGCAAATCAATAAAAAGGTACTGGAGCCTTCAAGCAGTAGGACCTGTGAAAGCTCCTGCCACCTGTTCAGCTTCCCAAAATGGCGCAAAACAACATTCAAATCTTGCACTCTAAGCATCCTTCCTGACCTGTGAAGCAGTAAAAATCATTTGTTGTTTAAGCAAGTTAGGGCAAACTAAATGGTAAACTAAGATTTTTCCTTGTATTTAATTTTTGCATAATTCAGTAAAACGGGTACTGAAAAACTGCAGAGATCGACTTAACAGTTGATCAACAGAAGCACCAACTTCGCGTGTCCAACGTATTACTTGCAATACGAACTCAAACAAAAAAGACCCAATTCTCCTACTAGTTTCAAAAACCCAACTGGGATATCAGCTTAAATTCTTGTTGAGAATGAACTCAAACGAAAGGACCCAATTCTACTTATAGTAACAAATCCCAATTCGGATATCAGTTCAAATTCTTATCGTGAACAAAATCAAACGAAAAGACCCAAGTCTACTACTATTTACAAGACCCAATTGGGTTAGTTACAAGACCCAATTGGGTTATTCACAAAACCAATAAAGTAGCCATCATAAGCAACAATGAAGAGGACAAATGAACAATAAAGATACCCAGACTTGCAGTAATGAGGAATTGAAGTGAGAAAAAACCTTGCAAGAGCAGAGTCCAAATCAGAGGACTCTTGAATATCAAGAATAGCAGATTGTCTTGCAT
>CM042189.1:33189059-33206072 GCA_023539305.1 Ilex asprella
ATTTAGTTCAAATAATGTTTCCATTGAATCTGGGAGGTTGCCAAACCTTGGGATATGCATTCGACTTTATAACGGTTCAGATGAGTGAGATGGTAATTTTGGTATTTCGAGTATTTTATTCTTTAAAAGGTCAATAATGGTTATTAATTGAGATATTGGAATCCAACGTGAATTTAAAAGTATTCCAAGATCACTTAATATGGTTTTGAGGTTTGAGGTTGAAGAAAAGAAATAACTTGATACTGTTTCAATATTTTTGTCATAATTATTTATCATGATATTTGATTAAGCTAATTCTTATGACATTCGAAAAAAGACTTGGAACAAAATAATAAAATATTTTGTTAATTGGTCTTTATCTAGCTAGGTCAAAATTAGGCTTGAAGTTTGGGACAAAAAGTCACCCGCGCCCTGATGAAAAAATATCACCATCTAAATGCACCTCTGAAAACTTTTGGCAGAGATTTGGGTTCATCCGGACGCAAAAATTTGCATGCGAACTAGCATGGAAACTTGACCTCAATTAGTTTTGAGTCGTTAACCTAATTTATTGAGATAAGTAATAGGATTTCTTTTTACAAGTTTCAACCCTAATGAGCCTAAGAAATTAGAGGAAGAAGAAGCGATCTGGATAGATATTGGTGGAATCATTGCATTGAAAATAACTTAAGGCGTGGTAGGTGATGATGCACAAATTGATTTGCACACTACATGTCAAGTAAGCAGTATAAATGCAGTAAAATAAGTAGAGATAGACAAAAAATAAGGTTTATAGTGGTTCGGTTAAAATGACCTACGTCTACTTTGAATGACAAAGGTCGCTAGTATTTTATTAACTCTGGTGTGTTGGAAGCAGAAAATAGTTACAAGCATAGAGAGTTATGAGAGAATTATGCAATACTGAGTGTGATGCCCCCAAGTGTTGGCGGGACTTACAATTTATAGTCGTCTCCTAACAGATTGAGGCTACTTAATAGCAACTAAATAACTATTCTAGTGAAATTGGCCACTTCTTCTCAACGGGCGAGGTGGTTGAGGTGCTCTCCATGAGACTCAGTCAAAGGATGAAGTAAGGGTTGACTCTTTCTAAGGCGGCAAGGGGGAGGCTCCTAGATAAACCTTACTCCAAGGCGGAAGAGGAGGCTCCTCGACGACCCTTACTCCAAGGTGGCTAGGAGGAGGCTCTTGGATGACCTTGCATACTCCCTGTTGATGTAGCTCCTTGATTCTTGATGAGCTTGTCAAGGTTGACCACATTAAACTGGACTTGCTGGATCTCCTGGAGTTGGACTATAAACTCATACAAGGCTTATAATTTGAGCTAAGCCCTTGGGCTTGGCCCATCATTTGCCCCCCAATACCCTGCGTCTAACAGAACTTGAAAATGAGGGTATTCAGTTTAAGTTTAAATTTTCGGTTGATGGGCATGATCGGAAAAACTTCGGGAGGCCAAAACATGTGCTTCTAGGCCTTTTTTGAGATTTTAATAGGTCTCACCGACAGCTTCGATTTGATATATTATAAGCCTCATTTCGAATAACAGAACAAAAGTTACGGTCAAAATTTCAAGTAGAGTTAGGCAAGCGGTTTAGGTGAGCAGAATTTTTTTTTTTTTTTTTGAAAAAACTTTGGGAAGCCAAAACATTTGTTTCTTGGTCTTTTTTGGACTTTTTACAGCATCTTACACTGCCAAAGGCAGTGATTTTTATAGGGCTCGTCGAGAGCTTCGATTTGATATATAATAAGTCTCATTTGGAGTTTTGAATCAAAAATTATGGTCAAAATAGCGTGCAACCCTTTTTAAATCCGAATTTTTTGAAAACTCCTTTTGATTGGTGACCCCCTTCCTTCCAATAGACTCCTTTTGCTTGTGGGACACCATTATAAACTCCTTCTTTCACTCCCCTTTTTGTATATCTTGAAGAGCCCTGGGTTTTAATTTTGGCATTTTGTTTTTTTCTTCTTTCACTAGGATTTTAAACAGTTTTGTGAATCACATACTAAGGCCCATCCTTCTTTCCTGACATATATTTTAGCTCTGTAGGACATCCCTAACTATATAAACTCTCACACTTTTATTCCTTTTGGATTCAAGGGCGTGACCACTAACTAGGCGCATTGGGCGCTGCCCCATGTGGCAGCCCAATCGGCCTGGACTGGCAGGGAGGGAACCAGTTTAGGGGCGCTGCATGTCGTGACTAAGAGGGTCCAGGTGACCCAGGTTGTAAAGCAAAGGCATTGGGCGCCGAAAAGGGGGCTTCAACGCGCTGGTCGCTGAGGAGGTGAGCCCTGGTCTGCGGGCTGTCTACAAGAGGGAGAGGACATCACTAGGCGAGTAGATTGGGACAGCACTGGGCGAATAGATTGGGTGCGCTGGGGAGGCGACTTTTTTTACTGCCCCCTGGAGCTATCCGATGTGGACATGGGTGCCGATGTTTGCAGAATGGGCAAGGAGTTGTTGCTGGGCATAAGGGAGAGAGACTTGGGAGGCACTGTGGAAAGTGTCCCAGGCGTTAAGGGCCACTCTTGAGGTGACTCAAGCGTTGGGCCCCATTGCTAAGGAGTCCCAGGCATTGGGCGCCGCTGTTGAGGGGACCTAGGCGCTAGGCACCAATGCTGAGGTGTCCTAGGCGCTGAGCACCCCTGCTGAGGACTCTCAGGTGCTGGGCACCGCTATTGAGGTGACTCAGGCAACGGGAAAGATCTAACGGTGAGGCGCCTATGGTGATGGGCGCCTCGTATGAGAATGTTGGGCACCCGAGAGGTGTTGGGCGCTTGGGTTGGGGGTGTTGTTCTCGGAGTAGAGATGGAGGTGTACAACCCGCATGACTCATTGCTATGCGAGACAGCCACAGGTTGGGCGTCCATGTTGGCGAGGCAAGGAGTGAGGCGGGCTAGGTGAGGTGCGTGGCCCAATTAAGACTGCCTATTGTCCATGCAGAAGATGGCCTGAGCGCACTTTTTAACTTGAGGGATGGCCTAGGTGGTCCGGGCAACTTATGCGAGCATGGAGGGAACTCGTTGGGCGAGAAGATCATGCCACTAAGGATGGGCGAACGGCTCAGGCCATCGAGCGTGTGGGCGTCCTTGCCATGGTGTCAGTCGAGATGCCCTTGTGTGCAAAGGAGACGAGCAAGGGCATTTGATGCTAGGGCGCCGTTGATCTGAGTAGCTGGGGCGATGAGGGGCGCTGATCTGTCGATGCTAGGGGCGCTAGTACCCAGTAGCAAGTGACAAATGGATGAGATCCTGATTGTTGACATTCAATCTAATGTAGTCTTTCGGGTTATAGACAACTTTAGTTTCAAGATCCTACCTAGAGATGTAAAAATGATGTTATTTCAAACATCAAAATATTTAACATGATTACCTGGAAAGAAAAGGTAGACTGATTGTGCGAGAGCAAAAACAGAGTTTGAGGACAGCTCGAGAGAGAGCTACACCTTTTGAGACCAAGTTTTTGGCGACCCATGAGAGTCTTTAAGCTTGAGGTATAGGCTGTTTGCTTGAGAGCAGAGCAGAGCAGATGTCGATTGGCAACCCGTGAGAGAGCCACTAAGTTGAAAATAGGTTGTCTACTTGAGAACAGAGGAGAGATAGGCCAAGCTTTTTTGGCGACCCGTAAGAAAGCCGCTAAGCTGGAGATAGGCTGCCTATTTGAGAACAGTGCAGAGACCAAGGCTTTTTGACGACCTGCGAGAGAGCCATTAAGTTGAAGAGAGGCTGCATGTGTTGAGAAAAGTGCAGAGGTCAAGCTTTTTTGGCAACTCTCAAGAGAGTCGCTAAGCTGGAGATAGACTGTCTGTTTGAGAACAACGTAAAAACAGGTCAAGCTTTGGCAATCCACGAGATGATTCATCTCGCCTAGATCTGCTAATTTCCTTAGCATTCATATATTTTTAAGCTTTTGGCAATAGTTCTAACATGCTCTTTGATGATCGCTTCATTACTGAAAAGAGGAAACTCGATGAGCAGAGGTCTCCCAAGAAGGCGGTCATGGTGACCTTGTCATTAGGCTCTTCAATTTGAAGGATCTCCTCGTTAAAACTAGTGAGGTAACTCTTTAGACCCTCATCTCGATCCTGTTTTATGCTGAGCAGATGGGATGACAAGCTTCTGTTGGAGGTGTCCACCAATGAACTGTGTCACAAAGGATCTGCTCAGTTCGACGAATGAGTCTATAAAGGTCAAGGTGAGTTTGGCAAACCATTGTTACGCTAATCCCGTCAAGGTAGTTAGGAACATTCTACACATGATTTTGTCGGGGACGTTGTGTAGCTGCATCAAGCTCTTGTAAGTTTTCAAATAGTCTAGTGGATATTTCATACCGTCAAAGATCTCAACAGATGGCATCTTGAATTTTTGTGGAAGTGGATAGTTTTCCACGTCAAGTTTGAAAGGTGTGTCGGTTCGCCTTACGAGTTAATCTACTGTCTTGCGTCCCTGTGCCTTCATGGCATTAAAGATGTCTTAAGTTGAGTTTGCACCTCCTTAATTTTTTTGTCCTAGTGATTGAGAGCTTCTCTGAAATTATTATGGAAATGACTCTCATGCTCTATGTTTTGATTTTCACACTCATCATCTTGGAAATGAGGGCCTACACCATAAGAAGCATGAGTTGGAAGAGGAGGTGGAGGTCCCTCATGGTGGGCTCCCCTGTGTGGGGTGCCCAAGAGAACTCCAAAGGGGACACCCAGACCTGCATGGGCGCCCAGATGGGGAACACCAAGGTGTGGTGCTCCTTGGTGTCCAGGGCATGGAGGAGCTCCTTTGACTTGAGGTCCTCCAGTTTGTGTTCCTCCTTGTCCGGCTAACATGAATTGTAGGATCTGCTGGTTTTGAGTCACAAGCTCCTGCATGGTTTGCAATACGTGCTACGCATTTGGGATAGGATTGGCTAGTGGAGGAGCAACCTTTTTTTCTCGTGGTGAATTATTTTTAGGTTGATACATCGATCTGGTAGTGATCGTCATATTCAACAGAGAAAGTGCTTAGAAGTGAGAATTTTGTCAATTCTCATAGACGGTGCCAAACAGATGATGCACAAATTGGTTTGTACACCACCTATCAAGTAAACAGTATAAATGCAATAAAATAAGTAGAGAGAGAGAATACAAGGTTTATAGTGGTTCAGTCAACATGACCTACGTCCACTTTGAATGACATGGGTTGCCTGTATTTTATTAACTCTGGTGTGTTGGGAGCAATAGGCAGTTATAAGCTTAGAGAGTTATGAAAGAATTGTGCAATACTGAGTGTGATGTCCCCTGGTGTTGGTGGGACTTATAATTTATAGTCACCCCTAACAGATTGAAGCTACTTAATAACAACTAAATAACTATTTTGGTGGAGCTGACTACTTCTTCTTAATGAGCGAGGCGATTGAGGTGCTCTCCATGAGACTTGGTCAAAGGATAAGGTGAGAGTTGACTCTTTCCAAGCCGATGAGGGGGAGACTCTTGGATGACCTTTACTCCAAGGTGGTTAGGAGGAGGCTCTTGGATGACTTTGCATACTCCCTGCTGATGTGTAGCTCCTTGATTCTTGATGAGCTTGTCTGGGTTGACCACATTGAACTAGACTTGCTGGATCTCTTGGAGATGGACTATAAACTCGGACCAGACTTATAATTTGAGCTATGCCCTTGGGCTTGGCCCATCAGTAGGATCAATTTTTACGAAATTAAGGTAGGGTTATTATGTATATAATTTTTTCTCTTTCCTATTCATTGATGCTAGAACTATTATGTATATAATTTTTCTCTCGAATATGTATAAAAACTATAAATTTATAACTATTTTGATTTTTTTGCAAAAACATGATTTGTTTTTGTTGAAAAAAGTACCAAATTTACATTCAATTAGCGTTTTTAGTTCATAACCCCTAAATTTTGAATAATTTATAATTGAAAATGTTTATTTGTGATCTAATGCATGTGTTATTGGAATTCTCGATGCTTTAAGAATTGTGAAAATTAATGTTTGTGGTATGCGTGATCTATTTGAAAAGCATGATTAAATCACTTGTATTGAAGAGTTTGATGAACTTGGATGCACTTGAGCTTATGTCGAAGATTGTTAAGATGTTTTTTCTCATTGAAAGCAATTTGAATGTTTCTTATCACTCATAATGGGATGTTGGTTCCTTGCGAGGTCCCAATACGTTTGAGTTTGAGGATTAATACACTACTTTTTGGATGATTTCATTAAATACTAATGCATCACTTTACGTGTTCCCTTAAGCGATGTGACCTTGTAGGGATTGATTGAATGATTTATGCTTGGGGATGGGGAGGGGTGGAACAGATAAATTCGGTCAGTGAATTATTGTCAATCAATGATTCATGAGATATTTTATGTTACAAATTGTTTATTCTCTGAGTGATTAATTTTATGATTAAATTTCTTTATGCGTATCAAAATTTTAGATCGTTGTTAATGTCACATAATTTATTTCTAAAACTATATATACTTATTTTGTAAATTTGAGGCTTATCTGTCTTTATATATTTTCTAAACATTCGTTTAGGTTTTGGAAAGCTTTTCTATTGAGTTAGTTGTGCTTATTTCTTAATGTAACATTTTTCAGATTTGAGTGTTGAAGTTGATAATAACATAATTAAGCACGTGAATTTGAATTTTGAAGCAAATAAGGATGTGAATCATTATTTTTGAGATATTTAATTCGGTTATGCTAGATATTGTTGTTTTGACTCACCGCATGATATTATTACTTATGTTCTCTATTAAAAATTATTAATTAAATAATATCCATTTTTGAAAATGAGGCATAATTGACTAAATTGAGAATGGGTACTGAAAACTCGATATCTTAACCTGAATGTTTCTAGATTTTTAAATTGGGTTTGAGATTTTTTTTCTTCAATTCCAATATAAGCACTAAAAATCTATCCCAAACTACAAATTATAATGTGATTATTAGAAGATCAAATTGAAATATCGATAAAATTGTGAGGTTAAAAAGTACAACTTAATTAGGCAAGTAGGTTTTAAGGAAAGAAACAGAGCAAGTGTGTCACGTGACAGCCGAGACTCCTTAATCTTCAATGACATCATGCTTAGAAGGTTACATTACACCACGTGTACCAACAAGACATCATCAGACATCAAGTACCATGACTTTCAGCCCCAAAAGCACACAGCCCGTCGCTTCAACACCGCTAGTTTCGCTTCCTCTGACACTTGTTCAAGCCATTAGATTTACCCATCTCAACAACCAGGTTTGGTTCAAAATAGGAAAACTGTGGTCTCCTTTTCCTATCCTCCTTCTAGTTTTACAATCTCTCTCTCTCTCTCTAAAGATATATACATATATCTGTCTCTTTATCTTTATCATTGGTTTGGGCAGGCTTTGTTCTTAGGATTTCATTCTCTGTTTGGGAAAAAAACTTTTTCTTTTTTTCTGCTAGGCAAGAAAGCTACATACTTGGTTAGGTGGGTAAAGAGAAAGATGACTGGAGAGTTTTCCGGCAAGATGCCGGAGTCCGGCGCCGGAGAGAGCTGCATAGCACTGCTACGGGGTTTAGGGCGAGAAGAGATTTTGGAGGTTTTGTCTGATGGGTTTTGTCAGCACTGTGAATCTCTTTTGCAGACTCGTATTCAGAATCTGATTGACGGTAAAAATCCTTCTATTTTCTCTCCTCTCTCTCTCTCTCTCTATATATATATATTTATCTATGTCTCTATATATGTTGTACACAAAAGGGGAAAGTCTACCCATAAAGTTATAACTTTAAAAAGAGAATTTATAATTGTTGATCAGTGATAGGCACTTATGATGGATCATAAACTCTTGGTATCAATCTCAACTTTCCATAATCGATCATACTCTTTAACTTAGATTTAAAGGAGGCGAAATCCAATTTTTAAAGAAGAGTGAAATCCGACCATTAGAGATTTGAGTAAAAGTTTGAGCTTCTTTCAATTGGTATGAGTTTAAGAAAAGGATTAGAGCTTGTTGGCCTACTTATAGTTGTTGTTTTACTATATGCATTGGGAATAGACTACTCGATTGACTTGTCTGGTGATTAGTCTGCTGGGTATTTTTTTTTTTGAAAGGTGGCTTATTCATTCAAATTGAATTTAGCAAGTTGTTACTGTAGAACTCACACATTCACAAGAGGAAGGATCGAAATTGAGTAGGAAAAACTCTTCAGAAGCCTTGTTTGAGATACAGAAGAGATCTGTTAAACAATATATATGGGTGAACCTCTGGGTCAAAGTTAAAAAAAAAAAAGCAATTTCACAATGTAATAATGGAAGCATGAGCTATGGTGATTGTACACAAAAAACTTCCTAGCAACTCTTTTGAATTTTGACTTCTCGAAACGATCATGTCAGCCTGCATTCTTACTTTGAATGTGAGAAAATGCGTTAATTAATGTTAAAGTCTTTGGTTTAATAAATTTTGTGGATGTTATTTGTGTTTTCTGTATATGAGTTCACATGTCTATGCAGATATATATTAAGAAGATAATAAATTGTTTTTGAATGAATAATTTCCATTATGGTTGTGTGATATTCTATTTTTTTTAATGTCCATCCTTTTGTTTGTAAAATTAAAATGTCTTTAATAATCAACAATTTGAAATTAGGATTCTGGCATTGGCTTTAACTAGGTTTGATGTATTACTCCAACCAGTTATCAAATCTAACAACTATAAAGAAGGCAAACAGTCTTACTCACAGTCACCGACCTCATTCGTTTTCAAGTATATCTAATTGGTGTATTTTTTCGAGGAAAAATAAACTTAAGCTGTCGAGGATTTGCCAACTGTTCCCAAACTCAGAAGGAAAAGACAAGAAATGTAATGGGTATCGTATGCACCGAGATTAATGTGGTGTGCCAAAGGCATTATTTGTGTAAACTATAGAGGAACTACATATATTTCATTTGAACGCGAGCATGTGTTTATGTTTTCATTTTCTATGTAAGGGAACTTTGTAGGTTTCAGGCGACTTTGACTAATTTATTGACACGAAAAATCAGATTATATGGTCTTACATTCTATAGTTTGATATATCTTCTTTGGAAGCCAATAATAATAAAAGTCATATCTAGTGCACAAGGCTGCCTGAGGGAGCCGAGCCTTACCACCTCATTTCAAGGCACCACTATGCAATTAACTATTTCCTTTCAATTTTGCAGGAAAGCTTGGCAAAATGTCGATATCAAACGGTAACAATGCAGAAGAATTCTCTGACTTCTGGTCTGCAGACTCATCGGGCTTGGGTTTATCGGGAAGAGATATACAGTCTTCCACTAAGAGTGCTTCATGGGGCTCTACACAAACCCCAGAATCTGTTTACTCTGGAAAGCGGAAAGGATTTGTTTCCAGTTCATCACCTGCATCAGTGAGCAAACAGCCATCGATCAATCATTCAGGCTCTGACATATCACTTAATGATGGACTTGGTGGAGTTTCCTCAAATGGTAGTAATAGTAGTATGTCAGAGGAACAGAAGGAGCATATCAGGTTCTTACAAGTTGGTAGGAAGAAGGATTTTGTAAATATTGAGAGGATTGACGGGAAGCCAACAAATATACTTCAAGGACTTGAGCTTCACACTCAAGTTTTTAATGTTGAGGAGCAAAAAAAGATCGTTGAATGTGTTTATGATTTGCAGCGTAGGGGACAAAAGGGGCAGCTTAGAGGTGCATATTCTAATGCCTTTTCTCAGCGCCTTTCCTTATTTGTGTTTAGTTCCAATTTAATGCAGTGCTTTTAACCTTTAACTGTCCAATTAATTGATTTCCTCTGAACTATTGCATGTGTATGATCACAGAAATTTAAACAAAAGGACAAATGTGAACATCTATAGATATGGAATTCTAGAAAGTAACGTGCACATTACTTTGTGACAATCAGCCCTTGGTTGTTGCATGATATTCCATAATGGCATAAAAAATTAACCTCCACCTTGATGCATTGCATGTCCCATACACTCGTAGAAAATAAAGACACGTCAACTTATAGTAAAAAGTGCACGATGTTATCAATTGTTTTTGAACGATTATGAACACTAAGCCCATTTTGACCAAAGCATGCAGTTTTTCAATGTCACTGGCGAATGAAATGAGCACATGTGCTTTCACATAGGACTTTAATGAGTTCATTGTGTTTTTTAGCATTTAGAGGATTTAATGTGTTGCCTCAAGGTTTGTTCAGATAAATGGCCATTAGCTGTGACATGGTGGACATCATGCAAGATACTGTTCATGCAAGAGACCAGCCGATTAGTGGTTATAGTGATTACTATTTATTGTGCTCTACACACTTACATGACATTACCATTCATTATTTAATAAACGACCAGTTTAGCTAGTACCCACAAATGTCCTCATTTAATTAGAGCTATTATTTCATTTGTCTATTTTAAACTGAAATGACTCCTACCAGCATAGCCATATGCACAGTTACGTCCTTTCTTGTATTGATGTCATTTATTTAAATGACGGTATTGGACAGTGTTGTATACCAGAGAGACGAGGAAAAATCAACTTTTGAATGGGGACTTACACATCTATTTATTCCTTCTCTTTTGGCAATGAAGCTTTGTAATGTACATGTAGGATACCTTCCGATACTTTACGCTATTCAAAATCTGCAATTAAATACCTCGATATTATTTAAAACTTAAGGGTATAGTGATATGCGAATGGTTTTAGCTGCCAAAAATCACTGAAATGCATTCATAAAAAGGAAATTTATCGAAGTGATGGTTGAAGACCTGAGGTTGTACTTGTGGCATATTACTGGTTAAATATAAAACATGGGTTGTTCTAAGGTTTTTTAAAACTACAGATACAATTCTCTTACTATTTTGATATATTGTATGTATTCGATATTTTGGGCATTCTTCTACTTGGACTGCTAATCAACGGGAATCACATGTGTTCATCATGATATTGTTTATGTTGTTTGTTGATCAAACATATACTCTTTCAGTTTTTCTCATTTTTCTTTTAAACTTTTTGCAGCACGAACATATTCGGAACCAAGGAAGTGGATGCGTGGTAAAGGGCGTGTTACTATACAATTTGGTTGCTGTTATAATTATGCAGTGGTAAGGTTTTAATCTTTATCTCCTCGTTTATTTTGTTATTATTTCTCTTCGATTATATTTGGGTTTATAATTCTTTCATTTACAGGACAAAAATGGAAATCCTCCAGGTATAATTAGAGATGAAGAAGTTGACCCCCTTCCTCATTTGTTCAAGGAAATGATCAAGAGGATGGTTAGGTGGCACGTCCTTCCTCCGACATGTGTACCCGACAGCTGCATTGTGAATATATATGATGAAGGGGATTGCATTCCTCCGCACATCGACCATCATGACTTTGTTCGACCTTTTTGCACTGTGTCGTTCTTGACTGAGTGTAATATACTCTTTGGAGCGAATCTGAAGATTATTAGTCCAGGAGAATTTTCGGGTCCCGTCTCTATACCTTTACCTGTCGGGTATGCAACCAGAATCTCCTTTCTTCTTTTTCCCTTACATTCTCTTATCTCATAACAGCGGAACAGTGTGTAAAAACATGGCCAGTGTAGGGGACATTAATTCATGCATCCATGTCTTTCCCACTTGAGATTAGTTTTCAACTGTAGTGTGATATGTCAAGTTACCACTAAAGAATATTTTCAAGTAGATTGAAAACAGAAACGTCGATGGAAGTGAAGTTCTACAGTGAAATGAATGGTAGTTTTAGACATTCAAAGGGAATAATGTTCAGTATTTGGTAGACAGTGGATCATAACTTCTATTTGTGCAAATTCCTAGCATTAACTATGCACCCGTTGATGATTTTTTATAGCATTTTTTTATGTCTTAAGTACTTTTTCCTGTGTAGAACTTGTAGTTCTCTTCAGAAGTAAAATATGTGAATTTAGCTGAACATCCACTTGGAAATTCTGGTCTAAGTGACAACATACAGTGGCAGTAATTTTCATGATCTCTTTTCAATCTGCTCCAATTGGAATTCATGGAAATGCAGTAATTTTTCGAAGATTTAGGAGCTTCCTGACCCTAATACATAAATGATTGGTATATCCATGTCTCTGACTAGCCAATTGGGTGTATGAGTGGATTTTCTTGTCGACCTCTCTTGCCCTGGTTATTTGTGGGTCTGACTAGCCAAGTGGGGTACAAGTGGCCTAGCACAATACCAAGACAGTTCACACATCGAGTTTTCGTGAGGCTACTAAGAGTGGGGGAAAGGACCGAAAGGCCGTCTAAGGCTAGCCCAACTTCATGGATTAGCCTTAGTGAACACAGATGGTGATAGATTTGGGCAGCAGTAGCTAGGTCTGTGACATCGTGCTCATCTGGGAATGTGTGGTCTGAGAGTCGGAATATATATTTAACTATGAGGAAACAGTGTAAGTTGGGGAAAAAATTGATGAAATGTACAAATTACTCGTAGGCTGCGTTTCTTAAAACATAAACAGTCGGTTATCAGAGGCGAAAGGTTGGAGTGACTGGAACTGTTTTACTACATTATAAGACACTGTTCATTTTTTACAGTTTCATGTCAGGAATTATGTATTTCTTTCCTTCTTGGGTTCCAGTTTTTGTTTCAATTGTTTAGACAACTAACTGCATAGTAAGTCTCTATACGTGATTTTTTTTAGCTCTACCCCATTATTGTTTATCTCAATTCACTTTTGATATTTTTTCTTTACGTCTTTCAGATCAGTGCTTATTCTAAGTGGTAAAGGTGCCGATGTAGCTAAACATTGTGTACCTGCTGTCCCAGGAAAAAGGTATATTCTTATTCTCTCTCCTGCATCATTCTTGAGAAAAAAATTGCTGTATCTTTTCCATACAAAAAATTCCCTCGTTGTAATTGCTTTGTTTGGTGCAGGATTTCCATAACTTTCAGAAAAATGGATGACAGCAAGCTACCATTTAAGTTTTCACCTGACCCCCAGCTTCAAGGTATAAAGCCTCTTGGCAATACTCCTTCGAACAGATCACTTGTCCAACAAAATCGACAGGAGAGTAAAACTGTCACTCGAAATGAAGCACCCGTTGTACCAAAGGCAAGTAGCAAATCTTTTCTCATTGAGAAAGATGAGTTTCCTCCTCTCAAGAGCTTTAGTTCTGGTACCCGACGAAAAGGCTAACAAAATGGAGCATTGGGTCTTTGACATCATGTTGATTGGTTTCGTTCAATCCACATTATTTGTGAAGATATTGAAATGATCTGTTTGTATGCAGAAATCGAATTTTGATAATATACCAATGTAATGTAGTCGTAGTTGATTTATATGTTTGATTTACTAAGGCATTTGATTAGGGGGAGAATGAACTCGCACTTTTATGTTCATTGGGCATTTGAAATGTCACAAAGTTGTTTCTAGGAACTACATTGTTATGGAAAATACAAACTGTTAATTCACTGCACAATTTGAAAAGTACTTTAAGTGTACAATGAGAATATATATATAACTTACTTCTATACTGTTTTTTTTTTTTTGGGGGGGGGGGTTGGTGGAACATAGATACCATGATACCTCAACCCGTGGGAAACGGGGTCGGGATGACTTAAAATGGGATGGTTCGCAATCTAAAATGTTTATACTCTATTCCAATTGTAATTCAAATCTTAAAATAAATACTAGCTAAGTATGTGTATATAAATATATAATTAAATATAGTCTCTTATGATATAGAAAACGATACGATATAAAATAAATCGTCACCCAAAGTAGTGCAGTCACCCAAAGCCCCGTCTCTCTCTCTCTCTGTCTCTCTATCAAGACTCTTTGATGTCAAAAAGGGTTTTGACAGGCGTGTATAAGAAACTTGATTTTGGCACTCTGTTGAATAACAGGACTGTTGTCTTAAAAACCCATGGGCCAACACTTGGTGATTTGAGTCATTTCCCTTGAGAGTGACATTTTTTTCCTCACATAGCTAGCAAACCATTCAACTCCGAGATTCCAAGTCAATAGTCTCACTAGAAAGTGCCTTGGTTGTCAATGCATCTCACGTTTTGGTGAGAGTTACGAGTCAAACAAAAATAATACATGATTAAGAAAACCCGACCCTAAGAAGAGTCATTTGGTTTGCAGGAAAGACGAAATTGATAGTTGAATGACTAAATTTGAACAATTAAAAGTTCAGGAACTATATTAAAATCAGAGATAAAGTTGACCAAATATGATATTTATTACTCACATGTATAATAAATCTCGGTACAGTACCAAAGTTTTATTTTTCAGTAAGATAAACTACCCCTAATCCAACATTGCCTTTTTGTTTACTTGAAATTGTTTCCGTATTTCACTATTATTAGCTATGAATAGTTTCAAAATTTATAAACTCACCCCTCCCCACGCAATATAGAGTTTTTCAAAATTATAAAATGCCCCCACTCCTTGTATCCTTTCGCATATTTAGCTAGACTAAATTCCGGGATCCGTCTGTGTCCTCACTCGTTAACACCTATGTATGGAATATTTTTCATTAACTCCACACTCTGCAAATCTCATCAGCTTCAGTGCGTTTACTAAATGCTTCCACATCCACACAACTTTCAAGCTAAAAACACCATTAAATTCGTCAGTTACATTTCTGTAACAAATACTGATTCCCATTCATACGTAGTGTCCACATTCCAAAATTGAAGAGAGCAATAAATACATAATAAACACTTAACCATTGAAGCTGCTCACCATTTTTGCAATTTGGGTGCCCATTGTAATATGCAGACAGACTCGACTCGTATCCAGGACTGGAACCGGGATTTTATCGTGAAAGGGTTAGACAATGACTTATTGAATAAATTTATTCAACAAGTTGTTATAGACCTTTTTTTTTAATAATTTTACAGAACGTAACAAAAATCAATTCTCGTAAGAACATACAATACGCTTGGGAAAAAAATAGTTTGATTTATAAAATAAAATAAAAAATCTTTTTACTTACCATCTTAAGTTAGTTTGTAATAATGCTACTCTCCATTTATTCTCATATTAATGATATTATGTAAAGAGTCTGAATGAGTTGGCATCGTAAATAATAGTTTCACATGATACTATAATAGAAATAATAGTTTAAATTTTTCTTTGCAAGCACCGCCATATTAGGGTCATATTATTCGTTAACTTGATTTGGTACGCCAAGCTAGTATTTCCAACTCGATTTTGTATTGATTTTACTTTTTTCCCGCTAGTTATCAAATTAATCCAAACAAGTGTCTTCGTCTATGTAAACAACATTTATGTATGTGATTATATCACCCATTTTGGTACGAAATATCAAGCCAGTAAAATTTTTAAATACATTATTTGAAATACCCTATATAGAGTTTTTGGAAACTTGAGAAGAAGTATAGGATTTTTTTTGGAAACTTAGGTGGTTAGAGGGGATTTTTTTTTTTTTTTTTACAAATGTGAGGGGGGGCCATGGCCCCCTTGGCCACTGTGTAGTGTCGTCCTGCTCGAACTGTTTCAGACGTCAAACAAAAGGCGAGATGAAAATCGCATGTCTTGAGTTTGAGAGTCATTGATCGCATAGAACTCGAGTTTAACCAATGTATGTCTTTTGTGGGGTGATCGCAGACATTCAATGTTTGCGTTACATTCATAAATCAAACGAACGTGTAATTGAGACAATTCTCTATTACTAAATTAATACATTAAGTTAGACAATAATGCCGGCTGGCCCTGAGGTACAAATTACATAGCTTTTATTATCTCTACGGAGTCAAACATGTGGAAATTGTGGGGATCACAGGAGTGCTGAATTAATTAAGAGGAGAGGAAGATGAAGAAGGATGGGAGACAAGTACACAAAAACACAGTTTTTTTTTGGAGTGTAGTAATAGAAGAAATCAGACTATAGGAAGGTGAAGCTTATGCTGTGTAATTGATGGTATTTGGATATAATAAGCTGGCTTAATTTTATTACTAAGTTAATCCACTACTATTTCTTTTTTTGGGGTGAGTAGAAAAAGTTTATTAATCGAAAATCCATGGACAATATTGTTGGATTGGCAATATTAATGGTTGTTGTCAATCTTGTCCATAACCTTATTCATAACTTGAGATACCAATAATGAATTGATAAGAGTTAATCATCTATTTGGTCCCGGAATTATTTCATTTGCGTGAATCAAGTCCCTAAACTATGTTTTGTATCAATTTAGCCATGAACTATACAATATGACTCAATGTGACATTTTCGACCAAATTCACGGTTAACTTTCGTAGAAATCTTCACATGCATATCATGTGAATTAGTGATTAAGGTATAGTTCAAGGGTCACACGTTTGTGTACATGAGAATTTTCGTCAAAGTAAACAATGAAGTTGGATGGAAAGGCCATATCGAAGCAGACTATATCGTCTTGGGGTTAAATTGACACACAACATAATTCAAATACTTAATTGACACAAATAGTGTAGTTTAAGGATCAAATACGTAGTTAACTCAATAATACATAATAAACACCACCCACATGGTCAAATACAGGTCCGGCTGCCAATACCATTTGTGGTGTTTATTATCCATTTATTATTGGTATATAATGTTATGAATATGATTGTGGAACCAAAAAAGATTTTTTTTTGTTTACTATTAGATGAGAGACGAAGATCATGCTTTGATTTATTTATGAATGATATTCTAAAACTAATTAAAAACAAAATGAAATAATAAAATTTGAAATTTTTACACATTTTACCATATTGTTTAACAAAAAAGTGATGCAAAAATAACTTTTCGGTAAAAAATAGAAGCGAGTTTCCTAAAGTTAGAGTAAAGAAAGAATCTTAGTCATCGGTGACAGAGTTTCGTAAAAACATCTTTGGGCGATAGTTGATCGAGAAACTAGCTCTGAAACACCATGAATATGAATGAGTGAATACTGAATTTTGTGTGATTAATCTATTCCAAAGAGAGAGAGGAACTTTGAACTACTGGTAAACGAGAAAGGGAGAAAGAGTCGAGAGACTAGGCTTAATAGGGATGTTGTTCATACCC
>CM042189.1:33227048-33240917 GCA_023539305.1 Ilex asprella
TAAGAATTAGTAGAAGTAATACCAGAGAGATAGAGGGAGGGGGGGGGGGGAGGGGGGTAGAGACTTTGGACTATTCGACGAAGGATTCGAAGGTCTAATGGGTATTGAAGGGTGCCGGTGTACAAAAGCGGCGAGAGACCCAGATGAGATTGGAATTTGCTTACGGTATGTTAGCAAAGACCATGAGTTTAATTATGAGCAAATCCCATTTTATCCCTGAAAGATATAAAAATTCTAAGTTTGCCCCTTAAATAATTAATTTTTTAATATTATCTCCTCAATGAAATAAAAATATTTTCATGTGATCCATCGTCTCATTTTTATTTTGTTGTCCATCTGTTTTATAATTCTTAATTGATTGATTTAACACAAAATAAATAAAAGACCAAACGAAAATAAGACGATGAACTACATCACAATATTTTTATTTTTTTGATTGGACAATATAAAAAAATTAATCATTCAAAGGCAAACTAAGAATTTTTATATTTTTTAGGAGACAATAAATTTTTTGCTAATTATTATCAAAGGAAGGGTTATTATTATTATTATTATTATTATTTCTCCTGGCTTATAAATCTCCATTCTTACCCCTATTAAATTATCTAATATCAAACTATTAAATTCATTATTTCATACCGTTTTATTTCCACCCCCATTGTATGCTCATCCCCATTAATGCTTAAGTTCACTTAATTTTTACATACACTATCAATAAAATTCATTAAAAATATTATGAGTTTTATTTAAATTTATGGTGAGCAAGTTTAGACCACTTCTAGTACATAATTGTGAGATTTTGTGACATTAGAAGATGGTGGTGGCAATGGCCGTGATGGTCCTGTTGATGATGAGGTGGTTGTGGTGAGCCAATGGTCATGGTTGAGATGGTGCAGACGTGGTGGTTGAGCGCGGTGGTGTTGTGGTATTGTCAATTGTGCACTTGATTATTTAGGGATTAAAGGATGTTTAGTTAAATTATTAACAAGTTGGTTATATAATAAAGTGGACATTCCTCCCCCGTTTTTATGCCCTCTCCCTCCTTTAGGTGCAAATATTCGGTGTAACCATGATGTCATAACATTACTGATACGTGATATCATTGTCTGTCCAATAATCAAACACCATGTTAAATAAATGAACCATGCTATTCTAGCATGGAAGTTATTGAATGGAGTAAATATGAATAGTTATTGGAATAGTAGAATCCCTTAGTCCACATGATATTTCATAAGTAGTTGATAATTCCACATGACAGTAATTATATCACTGTTACATTAAATATTTTCTCCTTCAAAACCCAAAAATCTCAAAAAATTAGAACCACATCATAATCTCAATTTCTTTTTTCCTAAAAAATATTCAAACTTGCGTCGACTACTCCCTTAAATAGTGATTAACCACTGTAACTTGAGTTGGGTTAAAACATGTTTTTAAAAAGACAATGGTGACTAATACTTAAGAGGTGTAAAAAAAATTGAACCTAAGACATCTTAATTACTAAAGATTAGACCCGACCATTGCACCACCCCTAAAAGCTCACCAAAATACTAGTTGCATCAAAGCCACCATATACCTATTCGGCCATACCCACCTAAATCCTAGTCGCATCAATGAAAGCATGGTGGGAAGCCTCCATAGACTAGCACTGGTCCAAGTCTCGCGCACTGAACTTCAATTTGTGTGCTTTCCATATGCTGAAAAGAGAAATCGAAGACTAGCAGCATCACAGAGGAGTTGCACATGACCCCAAGTAAGGCATCCCAATAGTTCAATTGGAGAAACTGTTGGCATCAACTTTGTAAATTGCTACACATCAAAGATGCACAAACAACCGTCCCCATCTAGATATATTCTTTATAGACTCAAAAACAAGTAGGAACGACTCGAGCCGTATCTCAATTGATAGCCACTTTAGAAATATATTCACCAACGCATTGATTCTCGACTTTGAACATCAAATACACATACACACAAGAAGTTCGTCGGCTATTTAAATCCATTTTACATTGCAAAAACGTTGGATGTAAAATATTGTTCATGCAATATGACTATGAAAATTCGGGCATGTAGCAATCAGACAGTATCAAACCTAAGATTGACAACGCCACGAATTGGGATGACAGCTACTCACCAAAATAATACTGTAACATGGCAGAAGATTGCAAATGTACATGAATCAACAAGCCTTTCAAGTTTATAGAAATACAACATTCTCGAGCAGCTTCGATACGTCGTGCTGGCTGTTTAATTTTGCAACATCTATAGGTGTCTTCCCATCCATGTTCTGAAGCGTGCTGCAACAAGAAAAGAGAAAAATCCGAGGAAAAAGAAAGAAGAATGAGTATGACTAAAACCTTCAAGCGGCAGACAATTGTTGAACAAACAGATGTTGGCTTACACAGCGGCAGCATTATCCAGTAGAAGTTTTACACACTCCTTCTTGCCATAGCCAGATGCGTAATGAAGAGCGGTGTTGTTGTTGCTATCCAAAGCATTCACCCTTGCTCCAGCCTCAAGTAGGACCCGAGCACAGGTGACCTTGAATTGAGTAAAGGCATCTATTTAGCTCCTAACAAAGAAGCTAGAAGACTAGGAGAACTGCTGCTAAGTATAAATTTGAACATTATGCTGCTTAGCCTATATTTTGATGATTAAAATATGAAAATAAAATCGATGATGCTGTATAGACAAATGAAAATGCAATTTTGTTCTTTGTCCACAATGGCTGCAAATGCCAAGAATAAAGTTAGTTGACCTACTAGTTAGGATTATTAACATCTCTCCTTAAAGTCCCATCTAGGACAGAAAAGAACAGCATTGATAGAATTTGCTCGTTGTCTTCCCTTTTCTAAAGTAAAATACCAAATTGGGAATAGGACAACAGAAAATGGAAGCCCGCTGAAACTGATAACCAAAAAGTTTAGAAGGCAACACTGAGACAAATTGAACAGATACCCTGCCAACAACTTCATGGATGCCATACCCACAGGGGTAACCTGAGTGGTGTAGAGTTAGCTTGGAGACGAACCATAAACCCGGACGGGCTAGGTTCAACTCTCAATGGCGACTCCCAGATTTAGACAATATCTGTGGTTAGTGGGTGATTGTAGGTTATTTGTTGTTTACTTTGCAAGAATGAGTCTCGTGTGGCCTTGGATAAGTTCCTCATCGTTAAAAAAACTTTATGGATAGTATATCAGAAGAATAATTTGGGTACGTTTGTGCTTGTCCTCTCAACTCCAAAAAACAATATTAGCACGGATTGTGAAGTGGGTGAAAGACATAAATAAAGATTAAGGCAACTAGGTTATCATAACGCAAGGCCCAACAAGCCAAAAGGAGAGCTCCAAAACTAGCTTATACATGGTAAGTACAGCATAACCTTATGGAAAGGAATTTTATAAAGTAATTAAAAGAAGAAAAAAAAAAGTAGCAGAAGACACAGAAGAAAAAAGAGGAAAGAAAGAAAAATATGAGGTACTTCAAGGAACAGATCGAGGTCCGTAAGACTCTGCACAGTAAACAAAATACTCCTCACATAGGACTTCAAGGATGATGGTTTTAAAAGTAAGCAAGCTCAAAGATAATAAATACTCCTCACATAGGACTTGTGAAATTCGAATATTATAGTGTAAAAAGTTTGTCAGTTCCGAAATCATGTGTTCATCCAATTGTCAGATTAAATCCTTCGGCAATGAATAACAAAGCGAATCATATATCCTGGGGGAAGAAAGATCACGGTCTTAAAACGGTTCATTTCAGGTGACAACCATACCTCGCCATATCCACATGCCAAATGCAATGCTGTTCTTCCCTCTGAATCCGCCTCATCTTTATCAGCGCCAGCAGCTAGGGCCTTCTTCAAACCCTATTGATTAGACAGGGGAAAAGTTTCATTAGTTATCACATATCTTTTTTTATACAATAATTACCACGTATGACCACCCCAAACATCGGAATTGGTCTTCTTTCTTTCTTTGTTTGGCAATGCAGCTCTACATCAAGAGTTAATTGACAAAAGAAGTTGGATCTTTGATTCAACACGCTCGCTCTCTTGCAAATCCTACTTTGATTCCATGGTAGATAACATCTCTCTCCCAATTTTTTATTCATCTTTGAAGATATGGAAGGCTAAGAGGCTTTTAAAAGTGCAAGTTGTTGCAGGGGTAATTGCTCATGGGAAGATTAACACTAATGAGTTGCTTCAAAGAAGGCGACCTCAAACATGCCTCTACCCTCAATGGTGTGTTATGTGCAAGAAAGATCGTGAGAATGTGAACCAATTATTTTTGCGTCGTCCAATATTTATGGAATAAGTTGTTTGAATTGGCGGGGTATTCTTGGGTGGCTCCAAGTACGAGATCAACAATGTTGTGCGTGGATTACAAAGAATTTGGAATGAAAAGTAAAGGAGGCATTCTTTGGGAATGTGCATTTTTTGGCCACTATTTGAGTGATTTGGTTGGAAAAAAATTCAAGAATTTTTTAGTACAAGTATGAAGTAGTTGAAGGGCAATGGAAACCGAATTCACTTTTTAGCAACTTTTTAGGCATCGGTTTCATAGGAGTTTGCAAATACCTCTTTTTGGAATTTTGGCAAGAATTGGAAGGTACGTTATGATTGATTAGTTTGCAATCTTCTGTTTTTTATCTTTCCTATGTAGTGCTTTTTGATGGATTTTATTTTGGATGGACGACTTGTCCATCCTCAAGTTCATTTTGTACCACATTATTTATTTTTAATAAAATTGTGTTTCCTATCAAAAATGAACACAAAGTATGTGAAACAAGCTAACTAAAGACCAACAGAAAAAGACTACAGGAGGAGAGTTACAGCATTCAGCAAGGAATTCCAGTGGACAAATCTTAAGCATTTCCCGTCCATTGTCCCCCCCCCAAGGCATCGGTTGCCTTACCCTACTCAGTGTAACATATGAACATGACACACCCACAGCTTCAAAGTAACATTGAAGGTAAATACTTCCAAATATATCTACTTCTATGATCTAGTTAGAAATTAACTCACCAAAGAAGTCATGTTTTTGATTTACTTATAACCACGTGACACCAAAAGGCTGTGCTTATAATATCCAACTGCATCTTTTTCTAACAAGATAATTTTGACCACATTTAATTCTAAAGAAGGTACTTCCCAAGACAATTTCAAATTACAAGAAGACTACTATGAAGAAGAGCAGCAAACCTTCTGAGCATACAGATAATAGCTTCTAGTGCCCATCATCGCAATGTAAATGAAAAAAATGCCTGTGATGTGTTATCATCCTCTTTATAGAGGACATTCATGACCTCACATAAGGCTTGTTAAGCATAAATCACAAGATGCAACACCAGTAAAGCCTGTTGGACAGCTGTTCCGAGAACAACTGTATCCATCACCTAATGGTGTTGCAATGGCGCAGGTAACTTGCAGAGGTCATCCAGCATAGACCCTAGTTATTTTCACCGGTGTAATGACATATACTGTTGTGCACGTGCGAACAACAAAAAGATAGGTGTTTGCTTTTCTTTTTAAATTAGCAAAGTAAAAAAGCTTTGGATAGAGATCAGAATATGATGATACATTTTGAAGAAAACAATGCCAACAAATAAATAGCACCTAGGAGCAGTATTACAACAAATCGTGATCAATGTACCTCGACATCACCAACACTAGCAGTGTGACGAACAATGGATTCATCCTCATTCCCTTCTTCTGTTTCATCTGGCCCGGACGTTTCAGCCAAAGTGGCAGCATCTCCTTCAGCAGCAAGACCCATTGCTTCACCCAACTTCTGCAGAACCTCTTTATCATTCCAGTACCTAAACCAAAATTAATTTTAAAAACACCGTATTGAGATAGTCTGTAATACGTATTCAATTGGTTGTTTTAATAAAACTTCTTTTTAAAACTATACACAAATTTCTATATTATGCATCTGGAAATTCAAATGGAATTTCGAAATAATTACAGCATAATCCAAGCACTACAATCTCGGAACTAATAAAAAGGAATACTTAGCACAGATTTAGGATGGACCACGCTATAAATCACTCCATGTACCCGATTCTCAAACAACACCAATAAACTTCAACATCTACTAGTGAGAACCACCTCTTTGATTTCGTAGGAACAGAAGCAAGGATCACCATGTGATTCCCAATTTTCCCTCTATTCTCCGATTTTTTTTCTTCTTTTTTCTTTCTATTTCTTCTCCATTCATATAATGAACATTACACACGTTTTTTAATTGACACAACACACACATATCATGAGACACATGCACATGTTCATTGTTTCTTGGTTTTTTTTTTATAGGAAACATAATTTCTTGTATTAAAAATCAGAAATACATCAAGAATGTTGGATAAGGAATCCAACTAAGAAAGCAGTGAAAAGAAAAGAGAAAAATTACAAAGGAAATACATAAAAAGCCTATAAATCACATAAAGCTTTTCATCTAAAGCAAAAAGTAGACTCCTCTCAACTTCTTTGAAACTGAAGCCCAAAGCCCAAAAAGACGATAAGAAATGAATTTGGTCCTATAAACCATTCAAACAGTCGCACCTGTCTTCAAAAATTCATGTGTTTCTCTACCTCCATATAACCCAAAAAAGTGGCAGTTATAGCACAATTCCATAGGGTAACACCCTTAAGAGACCCCAAGTCTTTCAAATCTTCAACAAGCAAAGATATGGAAGATTTGAGATGCACCCAACTCAAGCCCACCAAGTTAAACAACTTATGCCACAAATACAAAGTAATAGGGCAATGTAAAAACAAGTGTTCAATGCATTCGTAACCACTTTTGCACATTAAACACCACTATGGGAAGAGACAAGTTGTTGGCCTCCTTTTCAAAAGCATTTCGTTAATATTAATTTTACCATATGCAACAGTCCATGCAAAAACTTTCACTTTAATAGGCACTTTTACTTTCCAAATCATTAATAGCTTGAATAAAGGGAGGACATGATGAATGGACAACCAAAGACTCGTAGAAGGATTTAGTGGGAAAAACACCAAAAGGGCTCGAGCACCCATCTTTTTTTGTCACATAACACTTGAGATAACAAAAGGTCATCAATAATAGCAAAAAAATAAGACATTAACTCTAAATATCTCTCATCTAGACTTCTACGAAAATTAAAGTCCCAAGAATAAGGAAAGCATGGAAGAAATGGATGCACCATGAAAACTAGATAAGTGATAAAGACGTGGGAACAAAGATGGCAAAGGCAACTCCCCCACCCAAGGATCCTCCCAAAAACGAATCTTATTCTCATCACCCACCGCAAATTTAAATTATGAAAAAACCTCGTTAAACCTTGAGATACAAATCAACTAGCATCAGAAACTTCCCCTCTTGCGATATGAATTTTCATTGGCTTGTAAACCATATTTGGCTCTTAATAACTAAATGCCTTCTGAGAATTTTGTTCCAAGGGAAACCTACAAAGTCCCTTGCTCGCTAAAGCAATATTTCTAACCATCAAATTACCATTCGAAAGACCACCTTTATCCCTAGGTCTAAACGCCACCTCCTAACTAATCAAATGATCCTTCCTCCCCTCACCACTTCCCTCCCACAAAAAAATTTCTCATCATTTTTTCAATCTTCCAGACTATCTTTCCGGGGCAACTTAAACAAAGATAAAAAGTATGTTGGAAGACTAACTGCAAAAGAGTTAATCTATCCCCTTTAGATATGTATGCTCTCTTTTAACCATCTAATCTTTTCTCCACTCTTTCCACCACCAATTCCCAAAAAAATAATGACAATGGATTCCCACCCAAAGGTAAACCTAAATACTTCGAAGGTCACTCCCCAACTTTACACCTCAAAAATCTTGTTACTCTAATCTATTTTTCACGGTGTGAATTAATACCCACAAATAAACGTTCATCCATATTAACCTTTAACTCCGAAACCACGTCAAATACCTCCAGAATATTCATATAGTATTTTAGATTTTCTTCTCATCTCTTGTAGAAAAGAATGTGGTATAATCGGCAAACTGAAAATGAGAAATCGTAATTCTATCCTTGTCCACACAAATCCTCTAAAAGATTACAACTTTCAGCCCTACTCAATCCATCCGCCATAAAAGTAAAGAGAAAACACGATTAAGGATCGCCCTGTCATAATCCATCAGATGCTTTAAATTTACCTCTCGGCTTCCCATTGATCATAACGGAGAAGTTCGCAGAATTCAAGTATCCTTGCATCCAATTCCACCAACGATCTTCATATCCTTTCACCACTAAGACAAAATCCAAAAAATTCTAATACACAAAATAATAAGCCTTCTTAAAATCAATTTTACACACAAAAAATTCTCTACCCCTAACCCTATACTTCACCACCACCTCGTTAGCCACAAGAGTAACATTAAATATTTGTCTACCTCTCACAAAAGCCTTTTTACACTCACCAATAGACTCACTAAGAGTCTCCCTTCATCTCAAACATAGAACATTTGCAATGATCTTACAAAAACTAGATACTAAAATGATTGGCCTAAAATCGATCGACCTAAATTCTCTCATGCTCATGGATTTGTCTTTTTTGGGAATCAAGCAAATGAAAGTGAAATTGGTAATTGCACTAACAACTCCATTTTTGGAAAAATTCATTGAAAACCTTCGTTAGCTCCACTTTGACAACCTCCCAACAATCTTGATAAATAGTCATAACAAATTCATCATGACAGAAAACCTTGTCTCTACCACACTCAAAAATGGACTCTCTCACTTCCTCCTCTTCAAAAGGTCTTTCCAACTACCTAGTCTTACCCTCATCAATAGGGCTTCACTCTAAACCTTCCACCCTCAGTATAACATTCCACATGAAATGAATACAAGTGTGTAAAAAATTCTACAATCCAGCTCTCAATCATCCCCTACTCAATAATTTCTCCATGATGCAATCCTAGCTTGTCAATAAACTTCTTCGTTTTCCTACCACTTGCCACCCTATGAAAAAGCTTTAAATTATTATCCCCTTGTTTTACCCAATTCATTTTTATCTTTTGTCTCCAACTTATTTATTTCTTGAAAATCACACACTCAAACCTATTTCTTCACTCCCATCTCTCGATTCTTAAATTCTCATTAATTTCATCATTCTCTTCCACTTTATAAATCCTTCTAATTCTATCAATGATTTGACTTTTTATGATTCTTATACCTCCATACACTTCCGTATTACATATTTTCGCCTTATTTTTCACATACTCCAATTTCTTCATGACTCTAAAGCCTTCCCATCTCTAAAAACTTCTTTCCCCTCACTATGCCCTAAAATGTATTTTAAATGCATGGTGTTCTAACCACATATTCTCAAATCTAAAAGGACAAGGACCCCACTTAATCTTAATTGAATCTAAAACAATAGGACAATAATTAGAGACAACTCTCGAAAGAATCTCGTCTCATTTCTGAATAACAATCCTCCCACTCAACAAAAAAGAGAAATCTATCAAGTCTATTACAGACTAAATTTTCTTCAAAATATGACCAAGTGAAAGTACCATCACCGAGCGGAGGGTTCATATGCTTAATCCTCACCGAAATAGAAAGCTCACCCTCTACAAACTCCTCTACCTTAACAGCCCTTTCATCCCACATAATCACAAAACCATCGGATCTGCCAACATAAGGCAAAAAAAATAAAGTATACATCTAGAACCCCACACACTTTTCAATTTTCTTTTAATTGTCTTTTTTTTCGTTTCTTGCAAAGTTACTACATCTGCCACTTTTTTATACAACAACTCCTTGATTGAACATTTTTACCTCTTAGAACCAAGACCTCTCACATTCTAACTAATAATCTTTATAACAAACTCGTTTCCCCCTCACTACTCTTCTTGGACAAAACACAATCTTAATTAACCCATGATTCTAGATTTTTTAGTTCCTTTACTCCCTCATTTTTCCACATTGATCTTCCATCACTTTTTTTCTTTCCTTTTCTCTTATTATCTACTAACGATAAATCCATCTTCTCATTCTTCAAAATGGACCACTTCTCATCATGCAGTAGGGCAAAACTATTATCATCATTGCTCTCGTCCTCACACTCCCTCTAAATTTCAGGAATAAAGCTAGGTCTCCCTTGTTGAAGACAATCAATAACACCCATAGGCTATGCTCTGGTCTCCGAGAGAAGTAATTATCCACAACATTATTATTATCAATACACAACAACGATTTTACATAAACCCACATCCTGGTCCCCCAATAGTTCTTTCATTCTAATCTTTATTGTTTTTTTTTTGTGTGTTTGTTTTAACCCTTACCATCTCTTTTGGTTTCATCCCATTTATTCCCACTCACTTATAATACAAAGCCACATCAAAGATACAACCAGCAAACATACAAAGGTGGCAGTGGTCACTTCATGTAAATTTTTTCCATTTATGGTTCCATAATTACCTTTTGACCCCAAATGAAAATTTAACAGTTTTGCAGATTATAATTTAACAAACTCATTTTATGATTAATTAATAGTCTAATTTTCTAGGACAGGGTATTACACAACTCCCCTCCATTTAAAAACTCGGTGGTCATAAGGATGGTTTCAGTGGAGGTTTTTCTTCAGAAAAAAGAAGATGAAGAGAATTTAATTCATGCCTGTGCTAACAGAAAAGCAGCTCTTCTCAAACTCTCACCCAAAAGGTGTTGAGTTGATTGTAGATCCCCTTCAAACAACTCACTTTAACAACTTGAACAATGTAAGACCCCTAGTCTCCAGAGTGTTAGTTTGCAAGTGAGACTTATCATCATCCCAACAAAGGGCACATTGTCATCATCGCATCAAAAGGCATACAATCCAGTAGTATTCTTCTCCAACAAGACAACACAAAATCCACTAAGGGCATCCCTAGTTGCATTCATTGGTTATATGCAAACTACAGCCAGGAAGGAATTAAGTCAGGAAATAAACTTTGATGTTCCAGATCATGATGAATGTTACCAACTGCGTTATCTCGTAAAGCTATAGTGGTTGTCAATTATTGAAAAGACCAAAATTATAATGGGAACTTATCAACAAAAGTTACCCCTTCTGGAAAGACTTAGGCTCAAGCGTAGCTTAACATGCTCACTTGTTGCATCCTTCTTCTTTTAAGAGTTCTCTCGAAGCCAATTTCTTACAACTTTCGTTGGTAATATCATGACTCATGAGTTTTCCATGGATATGCCAGAGGGGTGAATTCTTGAACCAAGATGGATTCTTGCCCCAAAAATAAGAAAAATTGTTTCCCAAATTTACCAATCAATTAGCAAAATGCTTTCTTTCATAACTTTGACAAAAAAATATATATATATTCTATTTCCTGCTTTTTGACCTAGGATGATTCCCATGTCATTTAGCTAATATATGTATGGTTGGAAGTAAATATGCCATTTATAGAAATCATGTGAAAAAAATATAAATACATGTAACTTTGCATCAAGGCAAGTGTTATCTTATGATGCTAGCTAGAGTTCATCTTGAATTACTTGAATGTGTCGAATGTTGCACACATGAGAAGGAAAACCAAGGGATAGGAAAAGGAATAAAGAAAGAAACAGAAAAAGAGAGAGAGCAACTGGACATTCGCCCACGTACATGGGTGTGTGGCAAGTGAGGTACGTGTTTGTATTCACAGAAAAATAAAACAAGTGTGTGTGTTAGAAGAAGAGGTAATAAGAGAGAAAATTCTGGGGGAAATGAGAAAATCCATGAGGATTTGGCAAATGAGATAGTTCAAAATATGTTGCGCACAATTTACAACCTCATCATTGCGGCTGGACCTCCTGTCTCTATCTCCTCCAAAATAGGTTTCAAAGATGGATCTTCTTTAATGCGAGTCATTCTTTCTTCAAGCTGATCTTTATGCGATGGATTAGAGAAACTCTCAAGCATCTGGGCCATGGATGGCTCCTGAAATGTGCACAAACAAAAATTTCACTCCGAAGATGTCAAGTTTCTTGTTATTTTCTGCATGAGAAACGTATATAAGTTAAATTTTTGGGATTACCTGCATCAACGCAGTACCAAGGCGCTCAGCCATGGTCATGAATTGAGGATTTTGCATCACCTGCTGCATAGTGGAATAGTATTGTTGTGTATCAAACTGAGGAACAGCCTCTTCGGCTGCAGCACCATGAAGAGTCTTCTGGAGCTGCTCTGCCATCTGATTAAATGAAGGATCTTTTGCTATCTGTTCAGCTAACTCCTTGATGCTTGGATCCTAGTTTGTCGCATCATAAAATAAAAAATCAATGCATTTGGATATAAAAGATAAGCTGAGGCAATAATGTAGAATGTACTGATTGAAACATGGTCAGGTAGGAATAGTGATGCTTCAATATTGACATTCACTTTGATATGTGCACATTGTTTGCCAACTTCAATATAATTTTGACAACTATGGTCTGAATGTAATATTCAGAATATTTTATGAACCACAACTCTATATGAAGCCAACTTTGAAAGCAAAATATTTTGAACTTTGAGCATCAACAACACAACCACCATGAAATGTCGGCCTATTAGTTACTCAAGTGGAGGTTGAAAAGATCAGGTATTGAAACAATTAGCCAGGATCAATATATCTTAATATTTTGATAAGTAAATGCCAAAATTGTGTCTTTACATATTCAAGGAACAGTCCCCCAGGGAATTTTTTTTTTCCAATATTTTTTATTTATAATGGAGGTTTATTTCAAATTAAAATATATAGACCATTGTATAGCATTTGTTTTCCAGCAATACACAATTGTCTGAAGAACTGGGCTTTTTATTACCCTTTTTTTTGCGGGAGGGGATGGTCTGATTACAAACTTTCCAACCGCCTCAACTATTTTTTTCCTCCATCATCTCTAGTAGCCAACACCCTTAATATTCTTGGTAGTTGAAGCTGCAGAAATGTTTTCATCTTCGCAAATAGAATCAGAAATAAGAATTTTGTTCTCATTTTTCTCTTTACATTTTGCATGGAGAAATCAAACAAAGATAGAGCCTTTCAAAGGAAATTCATCAAGGAAAACAAAAGAAGAAATTGAAACCAATTTATCCAAAAAAAAAAAAAAGCCAAAGCGGTCAACTGGAGAAGATTTTCAATGTGCCCAAAAAATGTTGGATTAAAGACCCTATGTAATTTAACATGTAATGAACCTATATTCATCAAAATATTGAGCAAAGACATCGAAAAGAAGAAGTACATTAAGTAGGCCAGTCATGGCAGAGAAATCAAAGGGATTTGGAAACCCATCTCCCGGAGTTGAGGTTGCTTCTCTTTGCCTTGATTGTCTCTCCACAGAGGACGATTCAGATGTATTATTCTTCTCTTTTGTAACATTCTTTTCTTCTGGAGAAAAATGAGTATTAGTCCGAAATACTCAAACATAAGAATACATCTAGATAACACCATATACAGGCAAACCACCATTTCAAGGGGAAGAACATATAAGAAACAAAAGATTTCAAGTGCTGGTCCTAACACTTAAACAGCACTTACATACACAATCATTAAAGGCATTGCATGCCTTTCTAAAAGTAAGATATGGTGGTCTTAATATATCTATTACGAATTCTAGTCAACCATTAATATCAATGGCAAAAGTTGCGTAAGAGAGAAATAGAATTCACTTCCACTCAATAATGATCCCAACATTTATTCGGTTTGTTGTACCTTTGTTTGATAGCATTAAAAGTCTGGTTCGAAAAACCAAACTACTTTTTCATGCAACGTTCCTACTATAGCATGAATTCAAATTTGTGAGAAGTCTCAAAAAATGAAATTCGGTATTTGAAGTAGGGAAAAATAAATTGCTCATCAATAAGCCTTTTCATTTTCATTTTATAGGCTAGAAGC
>CM042189.1:33244977-33271015 GCA_023539305.1 Ilex asprella
AACCAATTAAAATTCAATTGAAGTTAAATAAATTTTATTTTTTTAACGTATTAAAATTCGAACCTATTAAAATATATTTTTACATATTAAAATTTGAGTCGATTTGAACTCTACCCGAGTTGTTAGAGTCGATTAAAATTCACTTTCGAGTCGATTAAAATTTATATTTTTTTACTTATTAAAATTCATGTCAATTAAAATTCGATTTATTAAAATTTGAGTAGATTAAAATTTGGCTGATTAAAATTCAATACGAGTTGATTAAAATTTGACTTTAGTAGATTAAAAATAATTTTTAATTCGCTCAAATAGAATTTTAATTAGTCCAAATTTAATACGTAAAAAAATATAATTTTTAATTGGCTCAAATTTTAATATGTAAAAAATAAATTTTAATTAACTTAAATCGAATTTTAATTCACTCGAAATTTTAATACTTATAAAAAAATAAAAAATATGAGGGGTCTCATTGAAGATATGTTTATCTAGAGGGGGTCTCATTGAAGATATACATACTTAGAGGCGATGCGGTTGAAGTTTATCCTCAAATATATCATGGGCAATCTAGGGGTTGAAGATATACATTTTTGCATTCTAGTTAAAAATTTTAATCTAATAAGGGGTGTAGTTGAAGATTCAGAAATTAGAGGGAGTGTTTTTGAAGATATGATAAACTAGATGGAGTGTGGTTGAAGTTTTCTCCTTTTTCTTTTCTGAAGGTAGAATTCAGAATATTGTGCTTGGCTAACGAGTTGAATTATGGTTTCTTTTGATTGTGCAGCATGTTTGTATTTGAAAAATATTATAATATCTATATTATTTGGATCAATAAAAATTTTTATCTTTTGAATTTTTTGTTATTGTGTTATATAGCACCTTCGTGCACATATGTAGTTGTTTGCGATTTTTTGTTTTACATAGTGCCTTCAGACACGAATAATTGCTAGCATATTAATATTTATTAGTAGCAATAAATTATATAATTATTTGTTTAGTGATGGTTAAGATGACTATTGACGATAAGAGTTACATCCTCCCAAATAAAGGCATCTATTAGCATTTAAATGAAGAGTTACAACTCTTCTAAAGAATATATGAAATACTATAAATATAGAGTTCCTAACCTTGGCCATAACGTTTAACGTGCCTTGCCAAACGACTTTTTCATTTCTTTCTTATTTTCATTGTGTTTTCTATTTGATTTCTTGTATAATCAGGCGTGACTCAAATTAATTTGAGGTCTAAAATAAAAACACAAAATGAGACCCTTTTTATTTTTAATATTAATTTTTTTTAAACATAATTTTTTTAATTTATTATGTGAGAGAAAAATAGAAGAAAGACGTGCTAGTGTTGTCGAAAAAAATGTTTTGACTTTTATTTTGTTTTTTACTAGAGAGAGAGAGAGTTTAATTTCAATTTATTTTTTTATGTTTTTTTACATAGAAAGAGTGAGTAAGAATAAACATGAGTTAATTTTTGAGTATTTTTTATTTTTTCAACTTATATTTTTTAAGTTTCTATTTTTATGAATTGGATCATAAATCCAAATTATTACAATAAAAATTTTGATTGTACTTAATTTTTTGGGACAATAAAAACAAAATCTCATACACACACACACACACACATATATATATATATACATTATCTAAATTTTGAATTGTCTTTATTTCAAAAAACTAAGAAATATTTAATGTACTACTTTCCAAAGAATATACACATTTATCAGTAGAGGACAAAAATGTCACAAAAAAACCAGTAAAACTCAAATAATGTAGTTAGATATAAATAAGTATCAAAATTAAGGACTTAATTATCTAATTTTTTTTTTTTGTGTATTTTTTTACAATTAAATTTAATTTGGTGTACCTCTTTCTAATTTTTCCCTTTTTAAATGAGGTGGGTCGCCGAACTTAACCCAAAAGAACATATAACCTGGACAGAACAGTAATTGGCCCATCTTTTTGGGACTACTTCAATTGGGCCGCCCGGCCCATAAAATTCTGCAAATTTTCCCAAGAAAAAAGGTGAAACTGACGGAGAGAGAGGGGGTCAAGTTGAAGAAGAGTAGGGCCAGGACAAGATTCGATAGAGATAGATATAGATTGAGAAAGAGAGAGAGAGAGGATGGAGGAGAATGCTAACTTGCGCACCGGGGTGTTGTTGCCGCTGTTGATTCTCTGCTTGACGAGCAGTCTGTTACAGTCGGTTCAAGCAATATGGCTGAATTTACCGGCGACTGGAACGAAGTGCGTGTCGGAGGAAATCCACAGCAACGTCGTCGTTTTGGCCGATTACGTCGTCATTTCTAATGATCAGACGCACCCTACACCAACCATCTCTACCAAGGTGACCTGTTAGGGTTTTGAATTTTTTATTTTCATTTCATTTTCTCTGTTTTAATCTTTTAAGTCTGTTTATAAATTGTATCTTGTGATTGATTGGCCTGTTTGTTTCTTGAGATTTGCAATTCGAGCTAAGCAATTGGTATGCTTTGGATTTAGCCTGCTATCAGATTGAATTTTGTTGCAAATAAGGCTAGGCAGGATTTATGCACTGGAACAGAAAATTGAAAACTTGTAATTTAAAATAAAGATCCAATGGAAGTCGGCCTATCTAATTCAGTTGTCAATGCGGAAGAATTGGACATAAACCCAAGGAGTAACTGACGAGTTGTACACCTAGAAGTCCTGGGGTCGCTCCCTTAGGGACATGCCATGAGGGATTTATCCTCGTGAAATTCTTAGTCTCGTCCATGGGCGGAACTATTATAGGGCCTAGGGGAACCATGGATGCCCCTAACCTCTGAAAAATCCTGATGTATATACATATACTATACTCCAAGAAGTTGCTTCATTTTTGTAGTATGTTGGCCCCTCCAAGACCACTTCTACCATAAAAGTGATTTTAATCTTTCACTCACCTGCAATTAACTGTCTGTCTCTCTCTTTCTATAAAATATTCTCCTACTTCAAATTTAATATCAGTTCATTTACTAGTTTAGTCTTTCAAGAAAACATTATGTTGGTAAATGAGAATAGCCTTTTTTTTTTTTTTTTGGAACTGGTGAGAATACCCTCCCTTCCGAAAAAAATGAGAATAGCCTGAAAAAAATGAGAATAACCTCCCCCTTTTAGATAAATTGAACAAAATTTCCTTACGATCACCATAGAAATTGTACTTTTTCTACCATAAATATTGCCAAACTAGATTTTGAAATAGGATGGAGAACGATCTTTTGACAAACTCTTTGATTGCATGGATAAACAAGATATTTTTATAAAATTCAATACGAATACAATCATAGCTAAATTTTGTGATAAAAAAGAATTTCGAGTACCATTTTTAAAGACGGCTGAGGGAATGTAAAATAAAAGACTATTCCTTTGGTTTATTCTCTCTCTATTTTTTTTTGTGACAATATCTTTGTTTGTGTTGAATGTATTTTTTATGTGATATATTTTTATATATTGTATGTTTAGATTTAAAAGGTATATAAATATCATTTACGTTGTTGGTTTAAGTTTTTGTGTCTTGTATTTAGCTCTTCTATGACAAAATTATGGTTCTATCCATGCTTTATATAATGGAAACTTGATACTAATGATAATATATATGAATGGCCTCATGGAATAAATTTTTGATTGTGCCATCGTTCTTGTTTGGCCCCCCTCATGATGAAATCGTGGCTCCGTCACTGGCCCCAACGTGGATGGCCTGTCTTTAGCCGGATTAGAGAGAATATTAGTCGAACTGCGTCTAAGTTCTTCCGGACACCCTTCACCACAATATCAAAAAAAAAAAAAGAGTTGGACATAGATTTTTGGTGAAAGGTTTGCTTTTTTATTTTTTGTTTTTTCTCTTACATAAATTGGACAACATTCATTCTTGGAACATTATAGCTGTTAACTTGAAACAAGAGTTTTTCCCCTTACTAAAAGCTTTTGTCTAAGAATGAACAATTTTATTTTGGAGAATTGAATAAAGATATGTTATATTTATATGACTGCCATGTTAGTGCCTAATGGTAGTATAATCGTTAAGAAACTAGCAATAACTCTGCTCCTGAAGACACTCTGTAATACAAAAAATCAAATATTGATCATATAATATTTATATTTTAAATAACAATTTATTTTTATTTTTTTAATTACTTTAATTTAAAATTAAAATGAATATATCGAAAATAAAAGAGAGGTTTGTGTAAATTAATAAGGTTGTTTGACATTGAAAAATGTGTTAATTGAGTTGTTTAATATTGAGGGTTGTGCAGACAATATAATGTTTTCGAGTGGGAAAAAAATTTTGGGATAAATTTTTTAGCATTGTTTCAAAATAGATGAACATTGGATCAATCTTTGACTGTTGTTGGGCTTTTGTAAGTTGAGAATTCAACTTTTTAACATTAATATTAGATAGATGTTCTACTTTTATCTTTACCACGGATTTGTGGTGTTTTACAATGTTGCAGAATCGATTAAGCCTTTCTTTATTAGAAGTGGTGATCACCACTCAATTTTAATAAATATATTAAGCCTTGTAGTGTGTTCTCCTACACATTGTTATATGGCATAAGCTAATATTCTATTGCAGGCAGAGCAATGGCAGTCTTATTTCTTGAATATGCTGATGGAGTATGGAATAACCACTCAGAAGGGTGTTTTGATCCACGTTACTCTCTTGTCAAAAGACCACTAGGAGCCTTTTCTTATATTGAAAATTTAATCTAAATATATTTAAACAGCTAATGTCTTGCCGTTTTAGGCCGATTTCTTGTCATGTAGTTATTAGTTTATCAACACAGGGTTCCTTCTTTTCATCTCTTCTGCTGAATCTAATCATGTAGATTGCACATTCCTAGCTACCAATGTAACCTGTGGGCTGATTTCTTGCGGATTTAGATTCTTTTTTAGTTTTGGGTGAATTGTATGTTATACACTTGAAGTGTACACTTAATTTCTATTTTGTCCCTAATCTATCAATTAAAACAATCAAGCCCTTAATCTTTAACTCTTGTTTCAATTAAGTCCCTCAGTTCAAATTCGTCAATAATTCTAAAGGAAAAGAGTTACGAGAATATAACATGATCCAGTTATAGGATTAATTATAAATAAGTCGGTCCTAATGTCAAAATTTATGTATTAAAATCACATTTGCTAACTCATTTTGATATAGATTTAAGTACTTCAATTGGATGTATTGGTTTACTTTTTAAGATTTGACTCATATTTAGGGACATAATGCTCACGTGATATTTATTCGTCATAATTATTAATGAATTTTGACATAGGGAGTTGATTGAAACTAGTTCCAAAGTTTAAGGATTTTATTGTTGCAATTGATAGTTGAGGGACCAAGTAGAAATCAAGTGAAAACTTTGAGTGTAAATTGCATTTTACCTTTTCGTCTTCTATTGTATTTTTGTTGTATAATATGTTTTGGAGCTATTCTTTTTTTTTTTCCCTTCCCTTTGTTATTGTTTATTTATTTCCAACCCACTAGCCATAAAATGTGTAAAATGGTGAAAAGTTTGTTGGTGTGGGTGGGTGGTATATATGGTTCTAATATATGTCTTGACATCTGACCTCGTGTAGATTCTGTTTTGCACATTTTTGTTTCTAAAATAAATGTGTTTTTCAATTAGAAGGCAGTAAATTAAAGAGTATATTGCACAAATTGTTCCTAAGATTTAAGCCTTGTTGCACTTCGGTCCTTAAAGTTTTAATTCCGTCAATTTGATCCCCAATGTTCACATATTGAAACAAGGTGGTCCTTAGCCTTAACGTTGTTTGAATTATTGACAGAAAAAACATGTGCCTAGCACATGACTACTGCCAAGGGCAATTTTGTGATCATACATTTCTTATATCCAAACTCCCTTATTCCTTTATTGAACAAAATTAGCCATTAACCTAAACATAGTCATTCTTCAACCTTGCTTTTTTCTTCATTTCCTTCTCACAGACTCGCAAAATGAGCACCGAACACACACACACACACACACTTTGTCTCTCTCCCCCCCTCACTATTTTTGCATTTTTGCCCAACATACACACCAAACCCACCCAACAACTCTCTGTTTTCTATTCTCTTGCGCAAAAACAACATAAGGGTCATGCACGCATAAGTACACAATGTGTGAAAACAACTTTGTTATTCACACAAAATGAGAAAACTCCTCGCCACCACCTACCTCTGCCAAACAACACTGAACCACAACCTAAACTCCATTGTTTCATGAAAAAATTTACACCAACTGCTATCAAAATTGAAAACCTGATCAAACACGAAATCAAAATCAAACCCTAAATAAAAACAAACCAAAAACCAAACCAAATCAAGCCTTATGTGTCAATCATTTGGGGTCAGCTATATGAGTATGTATTCACCATTCATTTCAATCATGCGCTATACGCTCATTTAGTTAAATATTTTCATATCTTTTTTTATTATTTCGTTCAATGTTAATTTAGGTCTATCTTTACTTTTAGTACCTTTAAGAAAAATTCTGTCACTTTTTTGGACCGGTGTCTCCAACAGTCTCCGTTGACCAAACCATTTTAATCTATTCTCTAATACCGCATTTTGTATTATATTTTTTCTAGTTTTACCACACATCAACCTTAACATTCTCATTTCGACTGCACTCATTTTGTCACTATGTTATTTCTTAGTTGTCCGTCAGTCTGTCCCACACAACACTGTTGTCCTTATTGTTGTTTGGTAAAACTTATCTTTCAATTTTATTGGTATCCTTCTATCACATAATATGTCTGACACTTTCCTCGATTAATCACAATACAAATTTAGCAAAATCAAAATCACAGAAGCAATCATACCCCCAAACGTAAATTGAAATCAAACCTGAACCACCATTTGCAACTCCATTAAACCGCAAGTAAAATCTCAATTTAACCAATGTCAACCCCCCAATTCGACCCACTTAATTTATCCTACTCAAAATTCAAATTCAACCACCAAAATTTCACTCATTTTGCTGTTGCTATTCTGCGACACACAAAATCATGAACCACCTCCTGAACCAATCTTTGAACCATGCCACTTCACCCAACTAGCTTCAAAATCTCCATTCAACCCATTACAAACCCCTAATTTCAACCCAATTCAAAACTCAAATCACCAACTAATTTAAAAGTGAAAATCAAACAATTAGTGAAACTGAGAGATGTTGAGGGGAGAGCAATAGAGACAAAGGGTTTTTGGTGGGGTGCATGTGTTTATGAGTTGTGGAGAGGGAAAGAGAGGGCAAGGGGAGGGGTTGTGGCGGTGGACGTTGAGGTGATTGTGTCGTGCTGCCATGGGTGCTAAGTCAAAAGGAGGGTTATTTAATGTATTGATCTTTTATGTGTTCATGTATAAGACTAGACACAAAAATTATGCGTCTTTTTTTCATGAATACTGACAAAATTACCCTTACTGTTTAAATATGTGAACATTGAGGATCAAAGTGACAAAATTAAAATTTTGAGGATCAAAGTGCAATAAGTGACTGTTGGTGCAATTTACCCTAAATTAAAAGCTAGCTACATGGAAATCAAAGTTGCTTGCATCTTGCAGTTATTTACCTCTCTTTTTTCTTTTAATGTATCATTTTTTATCATGTATGACTCATCATCGGCCTCATTTGTGTTTTGGTGGCTAGTTCTGAATTATGGTTTGTGTTACTCTTTCAGGTAACATCACCATATGGAAATAACCTTCATCACCAGGAAAATGTTACACATGGTCAGTTTGCATTTACAACTAATGAGGCTGGCAATTACCTTGCATGTTTCTGGGTAGATGGCCATAATCAAGGACGTGGAGATATAAGCATCAACCTTGACTGGAAAACTGGAATTGCTGCAAAGGATTGGGAGTCGGTCGCTAGAAAAGAGAAAATAGAGGTGAGTCCCCATCAACCAGAGCTCTTTTTGTTTTTCGTGCAAAACAAAAACTGGGAAAGACAAAAGGCACATCACAAGGTTCCTTTGTTTGCATACTTACTATTATAGATATGATGGCAATTTTTATACCACCTGTTTATTGCTTCGCCACATATCACAGGCTTCTATAGTTTGAAATGCCAACCTTCCCAGGGTATATGAAGGAATTTCCTCATGCCGCACTAGAGTGATTTTTTTTTTAAAAGGTGCTATTGAAAAAACATAATTTTTCATATGGCAAACGATCCAAAATAGAAAGTACATTACTATAGCTTTAGAATACGGTAAAATAAGAAATGATCTTGACTCTATTATATTATTCTGAATGAGAACTCAATGGGCAGTAATCTGGGAAAAGAATCAAATTTGTGGAGCTGTGTAGAATTGTTTGGTGGTAGTCAATTTTATACATATTCCTGCATTGCCAGTAAGTTTTTTTTAGTCATACCTTGATTGCACATTTATAGGGTGTTGAGCTTGAGCTGAGAAAGCTTGAAGGAGCAGTTGATGCCATCCATGAAAATCTACTCTATCTTAAGGGCAGGTAATTGCTTCTTGTAGTTGAGATGCATCAAGTATGATTTTGTGCTTTTCCTTTCTTTTTTTTTTTCTTAGTTCTTTTGCTGGTATATTCTTGCAGAGAAGCAGAGATGAGGACAATGAGTGAAAAAACTAATTCGAGGGTGGCATGGCTCAGTATCATGTCCTTGGGGGTCTGCAGTATGGTTTCGGCTGTGCAGTTATGGCACTTGAAGCGATTTTTCCAAAAGAAGAAGCTAATTTAGGTTTTCTTAACCTTCCGGAAATTAGGTTTTCTTAATTTAATTATATTATGAGAAAGCAAATGAAACTAACCTTTTCCTTATAAGTTATGCAGAAAGAAAACATTGATACCATGAATCAAGTTTCCATCTTTAACAATTTGTATGATGAGAAAAAGTTGATTTGATACCATGAATCAAGTATCCAGCTGAACTAACATATACGAAATCCTATTATTATACAGAATTTTTATTTTTCAATTTTTTGATATCATACAGAAAAAGAGGAAAAAAAAAACTCCAAAACGTAATAGATTATAGTCTAAAAGTGATAAGTTTCAACTAAAAGAATGACGAAGTTAGAGGTTTGTCTAATGGTCATTCCCTCCATTATTGAATTTTAAGGTTATGGGTTTAAACTTTGTTATCTCCTCTCTTGTAATAATGAATGATGGGAATGTTTATTCTTGAAGATCTTTTGTAAATTTCAGATGGGTCAATTACAAGATCAAGAGCCAAGAAAATCAAAAAAATAATGTAAGAATTTGTGCAATCCAGTCGATTGGAGTCCCCATCAATGAGTGCATCACCAAAATTGATAAACACCATATTATAAGTCAATGATAATAACTCAAATCACTTAACTAGTCAATTCCAATGTCTCACAGTTTAGTACAAGCCGACTTGTGAATTAAACAAAAACATATACCAATTCCAAAATGAACAGTATTAAGTTGGATACAACTAGGCCAATTCTTTACAACATGAGTCTAATATGTGCCCTGTGAATAAAATTAATAATCGAGTCAAATTACTAAAGCTCAGTTCAAATTCAACTCGTTTAGAAAAACAAGCTTAAAAAAGCTTGGTTTGTTTATATATAACTAGGGGTAACCCTATTTGAAAATACGGTATAATGTAAATGATTTTGAGAAAATGTTCGTGGCCATTGGATAAGTATATTTAAGACTGTCAAATGAGTATATTAAAGCTTGTCTTGTTTTATCTTATATAAATAGTCAAATTGATCGGCTCAAGTTTAGTTCGTTTTAGGCTCAATTTGAACAAATTTTTAAGCTAATTTAAAAAAAGAATTCGACCAACAAAATTCAATTATCAATCTTACTTGTAAACAAGAGTTTCAAAAACCAAGATGAGGGATATATTTTCGAAGAGGCCGACTATCAAACATTGTATCAATAATATATTTTCACAGCTAAGTTGTATTAAATAGTCTCCTGGTAGCATTAAGTAGAAGTAGAGGCCTACATGGTTGGTGGGTTTAGTTTACAAATTCCCTTTGGAGCAAATTACAGAATACATGCATATCAACTAATTTCCTTTTCAGTTTGGTCAAAAACCTCATACTTTATTTTTGGTTCAGTATTAAGAAAATCTCATACTTTATTTTTTGTTCAATTGTCAAGAGTGTCTAAATCAACTTCCATATATATCGACTAATTTTCTCTTCAGTTTGGTCAAAAACCAATTATCAGCATCAAAACCAAAATATTCATGAGAAATAAATCTCTGATAATCTAATCCAAAAAATTATCAAAATTCAAATTTAAAACATTTGAGTTTTAAGTTTTATTACCACTTGAGCTACTTGGTGTTAAAATCCCAAATTTTCGGAAGCTCAAATTAGTAGCAACTTAACTCAAATCACTGGGACTAAAAGAGACACGAAAGTGCGATTATAATGAAATTTGTCAAAAATGTTCAAAGTCTAATTCAGGACAGACTAATTTCAAAGTCCAGTTGGAACAAGAACCTAGTTCCTTCCAATACAAAGGGAATGAATCAAGGAGGGAGAAAAAAACTCTTATGTGCTGTTATTCAATGGAAACAATCTTGCGATTTATGTGTCTAAAGCAGCAAATCTCCTCAAAGAAATCATCTGCACTGCTGTGGCTGCTCTTCATCTGAAGAATCTTTATTACCATCTTCTTTAGATTTTTCCCATACTTAACCAATGACTCAAGAGTGCCAATTTTCTGTTCAGCATTTAATGGTGATCTCACTGTGATCACCACCTCCTCCAGAGAAGGAATCACAAACTTCCAATCCAACTACAAAATGAGCAAATTCACATCTTCTTTTAGTATGAGTTCTAAAATATCATCATATAATGAAAAAACAAAAAAATTACAATCTCATTGTGTTATTGACTCACATTTTTAAGGCTGTTCTTCTGACAAAGAGCCGCGAACATGGCACCATGGATGTCAAACTTTTGCAGCTTTGGATGGCTGTTAAAGAAGTCGACAAAATCAATCTCAGGAAAGGGTAGAAGGGCATCAAAATCTCCAGTGAATTCCACCTTCATATAGAGATGCTTCACCTCACTTGCCATTTGAAGCATTTTGCTTATTGCATTCCAACACCACTGGACCCCTCTAATGGACAAGGACTCAAGAGCCACAAGTCTCCCAAAATCCACCATGTAAACTCGCCCTGATGGTCATCACATGCAAGAAATATTCACGATAAGATCCAACATTCACAACCATCTTGCAAAAAATTACTTGAAAAAAGGGAATGAAATTGTAGTTATATCTAGTGAAATATTTACCAGAGTTGTTGGAAATGGAAAGATTCCTCAGGCATTGGGTTTCACAGACCTGAACCCAACTACAACCTTGTACCTCAAGGCTTTCTAGCTTTGCAGCAGTGAGTGAAAGTGAACAATTACCCAATCCATAGAAATCAAGTTTACACTGCTCTAGCTGTGGCAGCTCAATAGAAACAGACCTCAACCCCTCACAACCAAGTAGCAACAGGTTCTTCAAATTAGGACATGCACGAAGCACATCCGACAACGCATGATTTTCCAATTTAGCTCCAACTATTTGAAGATCTCGAAGTTTTTGAAAAGTATCCCATTTGGGGGAATATGTCATTAACACACCCCAAAGCTTTAGAGACTCTAAATTCGAAGTAGCTCTAATACAATCCAATTTTGAGGAGCTATCCATACAGGACTGATCTTCAACAATGTTGTCCATCCTGAGCTCGAGATTCCTCAAGGATGGTCCTAGGAGTGATAGCCATGACCCGAGGCCAGCAGTGGAGAAAGGGCAATAAACAACAAGTTCTTCTAGTCGGACAATTGACGATATCATCTGCCACACAATGTTGTCGAGACTGTCTCCACCAGTGAGGTTGTCAAAAAGGTTGCGAGGGAAGTAAAGGCTCTTAAGATATGGCATTGAGTCCTTCCATTTCTTGGAGACACAAGTGCATGATGCCACATCCTTAGCATTGTTCATTTGAGACAAGATATACTGGACAAGGGCATCAGGCAGGGAGTCCATTTTTTTCTGAGACCAACAATCAAACAGGTAATGGTCAAGTGGAAAATTGCACAAAAACACAGCTACATCAGAAAAAAGGGTGTATTATCACAATGAGGCAAGTTTTAATTAGCTTTTCAATCAATATAGATATAGAATTAATCAAGACAAGAACCAAAAGGGAAAAGCAGAAAAACAAACACTTAGACATGAGATTTACAAGTGGCAAAAAAGAACAAAAATTGGAGCCATTATCAATTGAATTAGTCAGTTACTCGGTACAATTTACAAATTTATGGTACACATATAAACAATCACATATAGCTGAATGAAATATAGTAAGCAACCCAAAGGATGCTATATATTGGCCAGGATTTATACCAGATTGAGTAATAAAAAGATCTTTATCAATGAATCAATTTAGCATTATTTGAAATGCATCCCTCTAAAGACAATAGGAGAGAGAAGCAAGTTACTCAAGTTTCAAGCTCATGCTCATAGCTGACACACATACACACTCTCTGACATACAATTGAGAGAAGAACCCATTTGGGAAATCGAGATGAATCGAACACAATGAGGAATGACAGATGGAAAGAGAGAGGTGGGTCACTTTTACTAAGCAAAACCCATGTCAAAAATTAAGTTTAACCTCCATGATTGATACAAATCCACGACTTTCATCATAAAATGTTAAAGGCTATGTTCATAAAACGGTAGAAATTATCAGAAAAAGTGGAAATAGCTTACAAATCAAGAAATTATGGGTAGTCTTTAACACGAGGAATGGCCCAGAAGATAGAGAGAGTTGAAGATATCAGAGTGAGGTGAGAAGGAGAAGAAAAATGAGTGGAGAGCGCGGGTATATACGAAGGCGGACGACTGTGTTTCAAATTTCAAACCACATGCATGCAAAAACCCCGCTTTGTTTTTTGAATTTTCGACCGTTTTCATCAATCTAATAAGAGGCACATCTAATCTTTATATGGTTTAAACATTGGGAGTTTTTTTTTTATTGCCCATTCAGATCTGGACATCTGTCACACATGAACAAAAAAATGGGGCCCACATAAGTCACATTTGCATATTTAAACTATTACCATTATTTTAAAAGAGTAATGTTATTCAAAAATAATTTATTTATTTAATTTGTTCACTTAATGAATTGTTGTTATTAGATAAACGTGTGTATTTAGTATTAAATGGGATCCGCGCTATCAATTGAGTGATAAATAAGATCGATAAAATAGGTTCAAATAGCAATTTTCGTTTAAAAATGGCAACTTAATTTTTATTTATCTCAATTTACTTTTGAATTATGTAATTGGTTTTAATTTGACACCTTGATGTTAAATGACACAGATTCAAACCTCCAATCAATACTCATGTGCGTCCCACAAGTTTAATATGTGTTATTTAACGTCTAAAATTAACAGAATGTGTTAATTAAAACTAATTATATATTTCAAGTGATAAATATATCCATTTCAACCATTTACTATTTAATTTATTGAGTTCCAAGGAACCTACTAATTCACCGATGAATATTGAAAATTTGTATAATTAAAAGGAATGGATTCAAATTTGTAGAACGCTAGTGCTTTACTGAGCTAATAAATCGAAAGTAAAGGGACTCTATCATGATTTATGAATCTAAATATTTAAAAATGGAAGAACGAACTCTTTTGCTTGTCCCTCTCTCTAAAGGGCATAAGCTTTACTCGTTAGGGGATGAGATTCATTCACTTGCATTTTCATGCTAGCACTACAAAAGTACCTAAAACGTTGATGTATATTTTTAGGTGGAGGTTAGAGTAATATAGTTCGCTCCAAATGAAAAATGGAGTGGAGAGTTGCTTTCTCATATCGTCTTTCATCCATTGAGATGATATATTTCTTTGTTGGACCTAGAACTCTCTCGATTTATTACTGAAACGTCATTTTTATATTTTTATAGTTTAATACAAGTGTTTGGGCTAAGAAACAACAATCTCATTTTATTAAGGGTAAGGTTTGGAATTAGTTAATTCTGCACTAGCTACATCATTAACTAGGGATGATGGTGAATAGTAAATGACTTTCTAAGAAGGGCTTTGCTTGCCCTTTTTGTAGGTTGCAATATTTATAATATCTCTAATAGTGTGACATTATTATAGTTAAAAATTAAATGTAAGTTACAATTATCCAGGGTGGTTTGGCTTGATTACATGTTACCGCGTTATATTTTAAAAATTTATATGTAGCTCCATGTGACATTGGACCAAATTGGAGGAGTAATTCCATCCAAATTATTATAATGTATTAAAATGACTAAATTACCCTTCATCCAAACACCACTTGTGGATAACATCTATTCTTATTCCTTAAGTGAACATTATTGTGTATATAACCAAACAACTTCGTCCTCTCCCTATTTTTCTTTCACACACACTCTTTGATGCAAACAAACATACTCACACTTCATATAGCAGTGAGGAAGTAGTAGTTATAAGCTTGAGGCATAGTAATGAAATAACGCTAAAGTGACAAAAAATATGACAAGAAAAAAGGACTAAATGATGTGGCATTATTCTAATAAAAATAAAAATAAAATAAATTTTAAACGTGTAAAAATCGGACAAACAACATCGTTATGATAATGTCATAAAATTTGATTTTTGTTTTTTGTTTTCTTTTTGGTCAGTTTATAGTAATAAGTAAATTTATAATATAAAACATGACAGGTTTCAATAAACTCATCCGACGGTTTCAAATAAACTCCTCAAACGACTACCAAGATCCATCTAAAAATCATACACATTGAATTTTTTTCTCCCCAAATCCATCGCTTTTCACTGTGTCTTCAGGTACGGGTTACCTCTAGTACACTAATACACCCAACCCAACCTAACTAAAACTATTCTAATGTACTTATAACTTACTCAACTTTCTATTTGTTTTATTTTTACGAAAAATTGTGATGAGATACCTTTTAAACTACCTAATTATAAGAAAATACTTTGACTAATTTTTTTGTAAATAGTGCTCTTGACATGAAATGTCCATCTGACGGTTTTAAATGAACTCATCCAATTGTCACCAATATCTCTTTCAAAATCATTCACATTTAATTGTTTCTCTCCCCAAATCCATCACTTATCACTTACCGTGTCTTCAGACACGAGTTACTCATAGTTAAATACATGTTGGAACTCAAAGAAGATGTGTTCTACAGAATTTGAATAATTATTCAATCTTCTTTTTCACTCCCTAGGGTTGTTAATTAAGTTGAACTTTGCGTGTTTAAGCTTGAGTCTATCGAGTTTGTTTTTTTAAACGAACCTAAAAAATTGTTCAAGATCGACTTGTTTTGAAAATGAGCTCGAGCTAAGCTAAATCCAAGTAACTCGATTATTTTACATATAAACGAACTAAGTTTTTTGAACTTGAATCAAGTTTTTTTAGGCTTGTTTTTTTAAAGGAGCCTAAAAAATTATTTAAACTCGATTCATTTAGAACACAAGTCAAACTCAAATTGAATCCTATCAAAGCCGAATCCGAGTAACTCGTCACAATTAATAGCTTTACACCCTCACTGATGCAACAAACATTCACATATAAACACACACATCATCCAAACATTCTCTCTCTCGTCTCTCTAATTTTTGTGTTCGTCTGCGCGGGTGCGAATACTCTACCACCCAATACAAAATATTATAAACTTTGAATATATGACAACTATTATAGAGACAAATTATTTAAGAAATAGTATTGCCCTTATCAGGACTGTAACATGGAAAGATGTAAAATCACCAAAACATCATATGGATTAAACATACGAGAACAATCATGTTGTTCTTCAATTTGAAATACTGATCAATCTAGACTCATTATTTTTTTCTTTAAAATACTTTTATATGGTATTTAGTAAGGTTGATACTCGAGTCAAATTTTGTGAGTTTGAGCTAAGTCTATCAAGCTCTTTTTTTTAAACGAGTCTAAAAAATAATTCAAGCTCGACTTGTTTATAAAATGAGTTGAGCCGAGTTGTTCTACTATTTTACATATAAAAGAGCCAATTTTTTTACATACAAACGAGTCGAGCTCGAATTGAATTCTATTCGAGTTGAACCTGAATGATTCGGCTCAATTATCAACCCTAATCTTTAGTGACTTAATAACTTTATTTTCTAAAATATCGGGAAAAAATAACCCTTGGGGTGTGTTTTTTTTTAAGGATAAAGGTGGATAACACATGTTGGATTGGATAAAAATAGCTGGGATCCACAAATCCCGACTTTGGGTCCTCCATATGGGATTGGATAATGGTTGGGTTGAATTAAACGGGCCGTAGGTATTTAGGAATGTTATCCCCACTGATCCGGATCCACGAAACCCAGCTAGACTTTGGGATTTGTAAGCCCACCAGCTGGATAATGTACAAAATTACGTAATTGCCCATTTAACAGTAAATAAGGTAGTGTTTTTACCCCCTTTCTCTTTCTTTCACCTACTTGTTGGTTCCCTCCACTTTGACAATGACGCCCATTGTCCCCCTTAGCCGAAGGTATTCATCTATCTTTATTCTTTCTATCTCCTCTCTCTATCTCTATACCGCCCTGTATTTTTTTAGGCATTATTTACAAATTTTAAGGCGGTATTTTGGCGTGAAGCAAAAGATGCTTCCAACAAGAAAAAATGAAAGGGGATGATTTTTTTTTTTTCCGTTTCAACTGGTGACAAGGGTCATTTCTGATGACGTTCTTGAGCAATGTCATGGGTCGTTGTTGTTCGATGCTCTATCTTCATTGTTTATGCTATCTGTAATTTTTTTGGTCTAGTTTTTTAAACCAAAACAACTCTGTTATCTCCAATTATTCATTGTTTCTATCATACGTTGTTTTTTTAAACCAAAAAAGTTGTATCGAATCAGCAAAAAAATCACAAAATGCGAGAGGTTAAGAGGGTTTTTAGGGGCTAAATTTTTGAATTTTGGCTACAGATTTAAGGTGAATACTGTTATGATACGTTTGATAATTTGGTGAATGCTTATTCATTTGATAATGTGGTAATATAAGTGTTGTGACATGCATATGATGATGATTAAAATTTAACATATACAGAAAAAAGGAAGTTGCACTAGCACAACCCAATGCGAGTTATGAGAGCCATTTTTGCTGCAGAAGTTGTTGCTGCTATTGTTTAAGGCTTCTCTCTCCATGTTTAGATGTATCTGTGCTTGGGAGCACACCGTCCTTCTTTTTGTTGGTGTTCTGAGTTATGTAATTCTGATGACAATGTAAAACATTACACATGAAAAGTGTTTGAGTTACATGGAGTTTCTAAGTGTTTGTTGTTCCTCTCTTTACCTTGTGGCCTTATTTAACTGTTGCATGAAAGGAGCAGTACAATAATTTGGTGATTGGGTGCCCATTCCGGTGCAATAAATAGATTTCTAAAAAAAAATCTTTTTTTTTTCAATATTGTTACCTACCAATAGATTGATTTCTAAAAATTTTGAAACAAGAAAATTTAGTTGTTGACATGTTTGTTTGCAAAGTTTGCTACAATGTGTTACAGATTGAATATAAAATAAATGATTTATTTGTTGGTCTTTAATTTGAAGAAGCAAAAACAAAGGGTCAAACGCCTAAAATAAACCAACGCATATACGCCTTTCACAATAAATAACCAAAAACCTCACTCATCACCCACACAAAATAGTCAACATACCAAGTACTTGACCTCCTTCTTCCACATCTAAAAAAATACATATACCAATTTAGTTTACTTTTGGGCCGTGTTGCTGTTAGTTTTTCAACGATCTAATCGTTCAAATATTTGTTTATTTTTTTGGTATTTCTAATTGCCAACTCAACGTCCAGAGTCCATCACTGAGGTATTTTCCTCTATTCCTGGTTGTTTAAACGTGTTGTCAATTGGCCAATTTTTTCGACATATTATGTATTTGTTTGTTTGAAGTTATTTGATTTATGTTATTGAGCAATGCGATAATGTTAACCATACATGTGTTTACATGAGTAAGTAAATTGCATTGGTATGGTATGTAATGTTAAGATCTCAATTTGATTTATACAATGTGGTGCGCATGGTATTTGAATTACAACATTTTCTTTGAGACTAGATGGGTGAAAACTATTTTTTATTTTATTATTTTGTTTTTGATAAATTAGGTAAACATGGACAACCCTAGCGATGAACTATGTATTTGACTTACCATTTTGAATAGGAATATTTAAGAGATGATAATTTTATTTAATCTTATGGTGTCGATAATGGTCATGATTTGAGAAATGAAAAACAATTCTACAAAAGTTGAGGTCCCATGACCTTTACGTAGGAGTCGGTTAAAAAGTGAACACTTACACCGTCTCATTGCCGAAAGTGACACAACTTGTATTAACCAAATGCGGATGGACAAACGCACATTTGGCTAATACAATGCGAGGGATCTTGGACAAACTGGCCGAGATGTAGCAAATGAGATGGAGGTCCATGAAATTGGACCCTTGGAAAATTGTAATGCAAAACTACCTATGAACAATAATGAACTACCTGTTGGTGCACTTGGAGAAAAGCGGCTACAAGCGTGACATCATTTGGTGCATGCTAAGTGTGGTAATGGTCATCTTGGGTATCGTACTCAACCATATTGTGTACTCGGTTATGGGTAGAGTCGGTTGACTTCATGTTATCAAATTAATGATTGTTGTGTGATTATGAAGAATGAAGACTTTCCCCATTGCTTGTAAGTAAGATGGTTTTTGGATGTGATGTGATACATATGTATGGTTGTAATGTAACTTCATTATGATAATATTTGGCGTACATGTAATATTGCTTGTTTGTTTCATACTAATGTCAACTTTGCTACTTAGTTGCATTAGTCTTGTATGAAGCATAAATCATAGTGATATTGTTCTAATGAATGATTCTTATTATTGTAGTGTGTAATGAAGATACCAAAAATTAGTGAGGATGAAACAGATGTGTTGATTGACACACTTATTGATTACAAAAATAGAGGGAAGCTTCCTCCTTTTGGCATGTACAACACAAAAATGGTTGATGGTATGTCGGCCGTCTTGAAACACTGAATGTCAAAGTCCAGCTTGTTTTTACTGAGCTTATAAGGATTATTTTATACTTGGAGTGACAATACCAAACTATTTCTAATATGGTTGACAATGAGTTGTTTGAATGAGACCTTTTAAAAAACATGTGTGGTGCACAACTCAACCATAAATAATGCAAATGTCTTCTGAGAAGTAAGTGATGTGGTTTTAACGTCTATATGTTTAAGTATTTTAACTGCGTGCATGTTCGTTATATATTAAAGTAATATTTTTCTTCAAATTTACACATGTAGTAAGACGATTTTGTTGCACAATATTGTCTTGACTTGTGCCCAAACTTCCAATATTTTGGTGTTATTTTCAAATGAGATTACGCTTCTTCAAGCAATCATGAATTGGACAACGTTGGTTCATGACCGTCAGTTAATTCTCCGAGGCATGTTGATGTTATAGTCATCGATGATTGACTGCGTACGCGATATTTATGTGCGGGGTTCGTAGTTAATATTTTTATTTGTATGTACTTATGTGTGTATTATATTTTGTACGTCTCACAAGCTATTTTGGTAATTACTTAGGCTTGTTAAAATTTGATACGACACGATTGACCGATACGAATCGACACAAATTAAGCGAGTTTGATTGAGATCTTAATGAGTTTGGGTGATAAACGAGCTGACACGCTAAGCACGTTTAATAAATGGGTCGTGTTCGGGTGAGACCAGTCAAACCGTTTATCACACGTTTATCCGTTTAAATAAATTAATAATTATTTAAAAAAACTACCAAGAAAAAATAAGTAAAAAAATTAATAAAAAAAAAGTAAAATAGCAGTTCAAAGACAAAGGAGGGGAAATAGGGAGATTTGAGTTGTCTATAAAATGTAATAACCTCTTGCCTTTTTTTTAAAGCCTTCAAGTCTGTTTTTTATGAGATTTGACTAAAGATTCCTCTTTTTTGAGGTAAGTACAATTAGTAGTAAAAAAAGTAGAGTATTAAATTTCGTTGATATAATTTTTTTTAATATTAAACGGGTTAAATGAGTCGCGTCGTGTTATACGTTTATTAAACGTGATGTGTTCGTATTGAGATTTTTCATCTATTTATTAAACGTGTCGTGTACGGGTTGACATATTTTTCACCCGTCACTCGTTTAACCCGACACGTTTGACACCCCTAAAATACTCCACAACACTTGTGGTAGTGTAGGATGATTTGTATTATGTGTCCGTATGACTTCAACAAACAATTTGAAACATGTTGCCTTTATTTTGCACAAATAGGTTAAGACAACCAACAATATGGATGTGTACAGTACGAAATATGAGTCTTATACTTTTGTCCCTTTTTTATATAAGGCAATGGCTAATTAATGTTATGATTCATGGCAATTTGGGTTGTGAGATATTTTCTCATATATTCTATTTTTTTTTCTCATTTTTTTATATCTTTGGTGGATGAAAATAATTTGTGAGCAACTTATAAAACTTGTATTCTAAAATCATTGTGTAATAGTTAGAATTTTACAATACATAAGCATTCTTACATTTTTCACAATATTAAAGTAGTAACTAACAATTCGTAAGCCAAAATGAGATAGGATTGAATAAGATTTAAAAGGTAAAATAGTCAATTAATGTCAAAGTAATTAGATATTTAATAAAAAATTATATTTTATCCATATCTCAATCACATCATAAATCACTATCCAAACCAGTGATTAGATAACATAAATTATTTTTATCCCCCTATAAATTCGGCCCATTTAGATTTCACTGCTGATTTGACATTTAAATTCAGTCCAATTGATCCATGAATTGTCCAACACACCCTTGGTCGTTGAAGGTATTAATTTATCAAAATAAAATATTATTCATGGAATTTATCATACAAAATATTATTTACCCAAAAAAAAATAAAATAACATATAAGTAATGAGCATGATCATATTTTTTTTTGATCAAAGAGCATGATCATATTTGAAGTTTGAATTGTGTGGGTGAGAATTGACAAACAAACCCTTGCACTTATAATAATAATAATTATTATTTGAGTGAATGGGATTGGGACAATGACCCCACCCACCCCACTCTCCTAATCTAATCACACCCATATTCTTCTACACACTCTTTCTCTCTCCTACTTTCTCTTTCCACCTTTGCTTCTCCTCAACGTTCGGTAGCCAAATCATCAATTAATCCATTTACATAAAAAACCCATCTTTTCTATAAACCATTACAGCTCGGTGTGTGCGTGTGTGAGAGGCAGAGAGAGAATCTGAGTATCCGCACCATGAACACTTGTCTATTAGACTCCGCGTTGTCTCTTTAACTTGAGAGACAGAGAGAGAGTTTCTGGGTATATGTGTTGTTAGAGAAATTAGAGAGAGAAAGTGGACAGATGCTCTGGAAATGGGGAAAGTGGCAGAAAATCGACTACCTCTGCAACAGCAGGGGGCTCGAAATCAGGGTGATTCAACAATTTTCTGCGAGAGATGTTCGATGGTTGTATCGAGAATCTGCCGAGAGTTCAATTTCAAATGCGTCGTAGTTTTGTTATTCAGCGTGGCCGTCTTTCTTTCCTCTGTGTTTTGGCTCGTTCCTCGCAATTCTAGACAATCCGGGTTTGATGCAAAAGAGGCAATCAAGCTCAGTGGTATGTGTTTCTTCCCCTGATTTGCTCTTGTTTTGATGGCTTGAGCTGATGAGTATTTGCTTTTTTCTACTTTATTGTTAGTGTAATTAGGGTTTTCCGATTACTTGAGAATATAAGTTTGTGGTGTTTTTGATAATTCAAGTGCTATTTTGGATTAGGTCCATGCTTTGGCTGATGGGTATGTGCTATATTGCCTTCTTGAGCAGTGAATTTTAGGGTGTCCAATGTTTGGGCAGATGCCAGAGATGTTTGTGATATGTGGAATTTTTTGATTTTTCTAATATTATGCATTTAATTGGGGATGAATGCGTACATAGTTATCAAGCTTTTTGATGAGTTCAAATAGAAATTGGGGTTTCATAAACTTCATAGTGTTGATCTCTATTTTAGTGTTCTTAATATAACTTGGATTTTTTTATCTATTTGTGGCTTCACAATGAGGGCGCATTTTGGATGTAACATTAATTTTATGAACAATTTCCAAATGTGAAGTGAATACAATGTACGGAATGGTGTCTAGAGGTATTCTGGCATACAATAGTGATTTCTTCTGACTGGATATAGTCTTTGAATAAAAATACTACTTGGCCTATTGTTGTTTGTTGAGCTTGTTGATAGAGTAACAGATCTAGTTGGACTATAGGGTCTGTAATTCAAAAAGTTTTCAACAAATGAAGTGTTGGTATTTGGCAACTGAATTTATGGTTGTCAGTCCTTATTAGGTTCCTTATCCTGAAACTGTTGGGAGCCTAGGGTTTGTTTGGATTGTGGGAAACTGAAATATTATTGAAATGGAGGAAAAGCCTAGTTTTAAATTTGTTTTGCTAAATCAACTTGATGGAAGTTTGGTAATAGAAATGTTAGGGGAGGAGCCTGTTTCCACTAGCATGAATGAAGTAGAAACATATGCTGAGCGGTGGTAATTCCACTGCTCGATTAATATGGAAGAATGGAAGGTGTACAGTACATGTTGTCAAGATGAGAATATCAGGGTCATATCTATACAGTTAGGTGGAAACAACACTGTTTGACATCAGTAGCTTGCCTGGTTAGATATTTGCTAGTTATCCAATTGGCAATAGTGTAATATTTATAATGCTGAGTGAGCAAACTAGGAGTCTTCTTCTCTGAAATCCGTGTTGAATCAACATACTTATGTCAAATCATCTACAACAACTGTTGTTTGTGCTAGAAGTAATGGCCCAGCCGCTCGTTACAAGGTATATGAGAACGACTTGGTTCTCAAATCAATGAATTGTGTTTCTGTGATAATTTTGCTTGGTAAAATAAGGGAGATAATGCTAGAGAGGGACTCATCCATGCTCGGTTCTAGATGTATTTCTCGATGGCATATTTCTGATAGCTTGTTTTCTTATATTTGTTTTCTTTGCATCAAATTTTGTTTGCTTTGACTGTAGCTTGTGGCGCCATCTATATTAAGCTACCTATCCAGACCGATTGCTACAGTTCTGATTGTGGGAGTCAGGACATACAGTAGTTCGTGGCTGTTGGGAAAAGCTATTTCATTTACTTGGACTACTAAAAATATTGGTGCTTTCCACAATATATGTAGATTCTCCATAACTAAGAATTTAAATGTTTATGTTCTTTTCAACCTTTTGCTTTGCAAAATTTCTAGTCTGTCCAGCTAAATGAAAAAAGGAAAAAAAAATTATTCTATTTCTTCTTTCAATAAAATATTTGTGTTTACCATAGTTGTTAGTATCGTACGATACAGGGCTAAAACGATACGGATCGTAATTCTGTATTGTTTTTGCACTGTATCGTTCGATACACGATACGTTTTTACGATACGATACGTGCAAGACTTTTTTTTTTTTTACAGAGCGACGTCATTTTAGGTTTGGTAGACTAATTGTTTTTTTAATTTTTTATGAAACGATGTCATTTTGAGCTAGGCAAGTACTCCAACAAACATGTGGTCTGTATAGTGGAATAAATGATGTTAATTTATTTACAAAGTCAAATTTTTTTTTTTTGTATTAAAATTTCTGAATCTTGATTAATGTTAATTTTTTAATTTATTTACAAAGCCCAATGGTGTTTCAAGTTTGAATTAGTGAACTATGGTTGTGAATTTTATATTATAATGTTAGTGGACTATGTTGATGACTTGAATAGTTGGTGGAGTATTAATGAAATGCAATGTTTTTATGAATGTATAATTTTTTTTCAAAGGTATACATATTTTTTTATTATTTATTTAAAATTGCACCGTATCTTACGATACACGATACGATACGCGATACAGTACACTATTTTTAAAAAACGATACGCCTTCCGATACACGATTTGATAACTATGGTGTTTACCAATTGATCTTTATACTTGTAATATTATGGAAAGGGTTTTGTCCATGTATTGACATGTCACCAATTTTCCAGCCCCCGACGGCTTGGGGCTTACGTGTTTTGTATTAAGCGTTGACAACAAAAACTTTGGATCATGCGAGATGCTTCACTGGTACTTTGTCATTTGTATGACATCTTCAATCCTAGGGTACTGGCAACTTAATTCTTCTTGTGTGATTGTTTGAAGTATATGATGTAAAACTAATCTTCTGTCTAAAACCAGGAAAGGGCTTGGGTTTTGGATCATTTAGACCACTAGGTCTACTCTTTTGTTTTTTGCTATTGTTTTTAGACTTTTCCCAGTAAAAAATGGATTGTTGTTATGCATGTTTTACCATGTGTTCAAAGAACTCTGAAGTGGCCTAGTTGATCAACCATTTTAATTTTGGCCACTTGGATAGAGTTTTAATTTCTTCTTTAGTCAAAGAAAATGGTGGCTTCATTAGCATGGTGGATTAAACGCAAATGTGGTCCTTGAAGTATGCGCCTTTTGTCAATTGGGTCTTTGAAGGTTCAATTTTGGCAGTTTCTTCCAAATCGTGTTTAATTGTTCCAATTTTTAACTTGCATTAAAATTTATAACATATTTGACTCATTTGCTAATCATGTGGGGGGGGGGGCATATGAGACAATTATGGAAAAGGGTCCCACATCAAAGTCGAGCCAAACGGGTCAATATCATATCAGATTAAGACTCGTTAACCCGTCTACCTCTCTTTTATTTATCTCTCTAGCTTGTAAATTCGTTAGCCTTCCCCACCTGTGCAACTTCGGTGGCCTACCCTTACCCCTACATCTCCGATTGGCCGCAATTTCCTACCTTACTCGACCCTACCCTATCCTACTAAACGGTTAGCCGTAAAAATTGGATAGAAATGCGGAAGAGTTTTTGGTCTTCCGATTAAATCGGGTAAGAATGCGGAATACCCATCAATTTTTGTATTCTTATCCTACCCTACCCTCAAAAAATATATTTAACTTTCTTATATTTTTTTTAGTAATTATAAGAGTATTTATGTGGTATAATTTATATTATAACATTGTTATTGTTGTGGATGTTTGAGTTGCTAAAACATAGATTTGTTTTTTGTGTAAGTTACATGATTTGTGGTGAACTAGTGATCTATTGGAGCAGTTATGATTTTAATGTGTTTCATATAGTTTAAACTTAAAATAATTATTATTATATTTGTGTAACAATTATGATCGATTGATGTTCATGCTTTCTTGTGTTTTATTGTAATTGTTGTTGTAGTTGTTTTAGGTTTTAATATTATTGATTAATTGTGTTGTTAAATTGGTGCATGTTATTTAATTTAATTGTTAAAATGATTCAAAAATTAAGAGCTACAAAAGTGTTCACCCGATCGGGTAGGAATACCACACTTGATTGGGTAGGATAGACAAAAAAAAAGTTCTTTTGCAAAGTATTGGGTAGGAAGATGAAAAATTATATTTCCTACCCATAGGGTAAGGTGAACACCCCTACCTGCATCCCCCAATCTGAAATCCAGACCAAAACAAACCTTCATAGGCATATGCCACCCTCTATGGTTTCCCAAAACCAAAGTCCAAATCTCAAGTCATGTTATCCATCCCTAATCATCTTTGGCATAGGTGAAGCAAGCACAAACTGATCAAATTTGACCTACAAATCCCCATTGAGTCATCTAAGAAGCCTTAGTGTAAGTGGACCTCAACAAAAGATAGGCACACCAAAGTTTATGCTCATGGATGCCAGATTTGCATGTTGACAACGTGTGCTGCTAGGGTTTTTTTTTGGCTAACAAGAAAGCTAGGCCATAAGGTTGATGGCAAAACCCCTGAGTGGCTGCTTCAATAGGTTGGGCCTGCTGTGATCGCTGCGGGGTGGGTGGCAAAGGGGTGTAGTAGTTGTGGGGTGAGTAGGGGAGTATTTCAGTCGAGAAC
>CM042189.1:33271415-33300959 GCA_023539305.1 Ilex asprella
AGTGGCTGTGAGGTGGTGGAGGGAGGGAGGGAGGGAGAGGTGTAGGTGTGTGGGAAGAGAGTGGGGAGGTGCTTGGTGGGTGGTTGCTGAAGTGAGTAGGGAAAGGGTGGAGTGGCTGCCATTGCTGCATGGAGAGAGAGAGATTGCATGTTTGTGAGACTGCTGGATCAAATTGAGGCAGATAGTTTTTCTGCAATTCCAATTTGTCCCTCACGTGATCAATGTATGGGTCAGATGTGTTACCAATTTCAACGGAAGTTAAAAATTGGATCTATTAAACAGAAATTGAAAATACTAAGGATTAAATTGCCAAAATTGAGACATCGTGGACTTAGGCGACAACAAACACATACTTGAAGGAGAAAAACTCTGTTTAATCCTTAGGATGGCCGTGTTGATCCCTATTGAGGTCATCAGAACAAAAAATGAAGAGTAATATAACTTCTTTTTGTTTTATTTGGAATTCGGCCCTTCTTTAAGAATGTGGTCATTTCAGAAAATGATATCCATCTGATGGTATAGAATCGGTTTCCAAATCTTGTGAAATAACAATAATGCAAATTTTTAATGCAATCTGTACAATTTACTCTCATTTTTGGTGATGGCTGCTGTGCAGCAAATGGTTTGGTACCTTCATATATCGCATGAATCAAAGTGGCTAATTTTTTATTTTTTCAAAATCCTAAACATGCCCTAGCTGACACGTGTGGGTGGGGACAAGGCTTTGGGTGAAATGACATTCTGTCGTGTGCTGAACTGCATAGATCTAGTATTGGGCAGTAATTTTTTCAGGGCATATCATTCAACTGTTGTCTCTCTCTCTCTTTTTTTTTCCTTTTTAAAGCTTCCAACATTGGGAAATGCTGTCTATTATAAATAAACTTGATCGCAATACATAGCTTACATGAACTAGTGACATTTAATGGTTGTGATATCAACTTGCCATTGGAGTTCAAATTTGGTGGCTCAATTTTTGAAGACTTTCTTTACATTATTTGGTCGTTTCCTCTTCTATTATATGACGTCAATAAATTAGTCAGGGTTATGTTTTAGCTATGAGAACAGCATGACATTAGATTTGGAAGTCTATGAATCAAATGTTGAAATTTCCATATTATATATTCTAGCTTCACAAATATCAAGTCTAAAGCAAGTTGGTTCCTAAGCTTAATATATCAAGTCTATTTCGCAATATATGAGGATTTTTAACAGTATGTGCAGGATGGAGATGCCAATAATACAATATTAAGCGCAATTCTTGATACAAGATCCGGTTCCAGTTTCTATGCATGGTTCGTCTGTTGTTGTCATTGCGATTCTCCTGTTTGTGAGCACATATATAACCAGTCTGTAGTGACCTGAAAAAGGGATAAAAATGCTATGTTCCATCGCATATTCATGAATACAAAGTGTTTCAACTTAAGTACACTGTAGATTTCATTTTATGTCACAGGAGTATGGACATTTGGCCTGACTAACATCAACCAACTGTGGATAAAGTCCAGCATTATTCAGAAAATGCACTTTTCCTTTCAAACTGCTGGCAGAATTATCAAAACTAAGTTACTTAATGAATAAGAGAAGTAGATGCATTTGATAGATTTAGACTACATTTTAAGTTCATTAAAATGCTAGTGCACATCCAATGTTACTTGTATTGTGCTGATGTGCTTACTAGTTTTCTTTTTATTGTTTGGATTCTCCTTTTTATTTATCATTGGCATTTTTCATTTACAGCCACTGTTCAGGCATACTTCAGACTGCAAAAGCCAGTTTCACTGCTTATTCCTCATATTGCAAGACTAGAATATGATATCTATGGGGAAATAGGTGTCCCTTCTACAAAGGTTTGCTGCAAGCTTTTGCACTTCATACTATTCTATACTAGGTGTTAAATAGTCAAATTTAACATAAAAGCCCACTATTTTGAACAGGTTGCTATCTTGTCCATGCACCGAGCAGGTGTATCTGACTGGACTAATGTGGTGGTTGGTGTTCTTTCTGACCCATGGAATGTTTCAATAAATTCAGTGTCCTTAAGTGTGCTGAGGTCATCTCTGATAGAGTTGTTTCTTGGACATTCCAATTTGACATTGACAGCTTCCATTTTTGGTCAGCCATCTTCGTTTGAGATTTTGAAGTTTCCAGGTGGAATCACCGTAATCCCTGAGCAATATGCTTCCATTTGGCAGATACCCCAAATCTTATTTAATTTTACTCTCTATAATTCCATTAATGAGATAAAGGAAAATTTTGTTGAGTTGAAGCAACAGCTGAAATTGGGGTTGTATCTGAGGCCTAACGAGGTATGATTTCTGTTCAGCTTTCTTGTATATTTAAGGTGGTGGTGTCAATGGGCTGGTCTGGTGATATTTCACAAAACCGAAACCTAGGGAGATTATAGGTCTGCTTGCTCTCAGGTGCAGGACTGGGAGATAAAATACCATGGTCCCGCCCTGCTTCACAAGTAATATATCCTAGTTGAGATCCTGATCATTAGGAATTCATAAAGCAAGGAAATTCACCCTTGATCATTTTTTATATTTTCATAAAATGTAGGAAAAAACTATGTGCGTGCTGTGCGTCCACCAGTATGTTAGAATAATGTAATATTTTCTGCTGCCTGCTACCTTATAGTGGATATATTAGCTGAAAAGTATAATTTTGTGCTGGATATCTCATACTCTCTATATATTTTAGGACTAAAAGACATTAATGATTGGACTTCACTATGATTCTACTTGTTGACACCCTCAGACTTGTATTTAGCATTATATGGAGCTTTAACTACTTTGTCTTGCTTTCAGAATGTGTACATGCAGGTGACAAATAATTATGGCTCAACAAGAGATCCCCCAGTTACAGTTCAGGCTTCGGTCATGTCAGACCTAGGGAACCTGCAGCCACAAAGATTGAAGCAATTGGCTCAGACAATTACAGGGTCTCCTGCAGAGAATCTTGGCCTCAATAACTCGGTTTTTGGTAAAGTTAAGCAGATCAGCTTATCTTCCTATTTAAATCAAACAATTCATGGAAGCCCACCAATTCCTTCTCCAGCGCCATCCCCATCTCCAGATGTAGAACCCCCTATTTCCCCATCTCTAGGTCTTTCTCCATTGAATTCTCCAGCTCCCTTACCGGACTTCCGTCGCTGTCCACCTTGTTTTAATTGTGATGCTTCTTCGCCTTCTGATGATAGTTACCCATCTGCCCCAAATCCTGGAAATGGTGTTCACCATTCTTTACCTCCCATTTCAAGTTCTCCTGCACCTTCAATGGTAAATACACCTTTCCCTCGCACTAGTGGTTGCAGAATTCCACCAAACCCTTCTCCAAAATCTCACCCAGTCCCAGTTGCTCCTGCTTTTTCACCTCATACTTCTATTTATCCACCTCCCATTGGCCCCACACTGCAGATGTCCCCAGACCTTTCTCCTTTACCTGTTGTATCCTATGGCTCTAATCGAAACCAGGACAAGGGGAACAGGGAAGGGGTCTCTCCACCATTTGCCTCGCCCTCTGTCTCAGCATCCTTATCATGTAAGTTGTTACTGCTAATCTGTCTAAATCTCTATCTGTTCATTTAAGCTTTTACCATATATCCCTAAATGATGTCTTAATCTCTGTTTTTTCTACACGTCATTTAATTGTTAATTTTTTTATGCTTATTAGACATTTCTTGTTTGTTACTCTACTTTGTTTATTTCGAGTTTCTAGAGTTTATAATTGGTTTGGAATTGAAGGCCCGGAAAATAGAAAATAATTGGGTAAAGTGAGTGGTCCTATGTCTCATTAGATTGTATTGCTTGATCTTACTCACAGTTTTTTTCCTCTACTTCTATTCTTATTTCTGATACCATGGTATCAATGTAGTTCCTCACTATATTGGCATGTTGTTTGCTTGCTATCTGCTGATAAAGTTTTTGGTCGACAATTTTGCGCAATTTGTTATTAGATAATGGGGCTTTTCTTATGTCTTATTTGTTATGTGTACTTAGGCCGTTCTGGCTGCACTGACGACTAACCTCATGATAATTCCATGACATGAGAGATTGATGTATCCGTTATTTCTATGAGGTTGCAAAGTATACGTTGTCATTTAGGTCCATGGTAGAAACCTCACAGGGTGATCATAAAAAGACAACCACAGCTTCCTATGTCAAGGAACACTGTATAAGGAATGATACAAGCAGTATATGGTGCTTCATCTCAAAATAGGATAAATATATGAGACTGCTGGGCATATTGTTATTGTCAAGGGTGTCTGCCAATCGACTCTACAGAGCCAGCCATAATTGGAAAATTGTATTTATTATGTTAGGATTTAGGAGCTGACTCACTGATTTAGATTGTGAAGACAGATTTGGGAAGAATTAAGAGATCTGAAGAATATAAGAAGAAGAACAGAAATGAGAAGAATTCACAGAAACAATCAATATTCAATAATTTGATCAATCAAGTCTGTATATACATCAATTCCTGTGTATAAGGAACCAAAAACCCTAACAGCAAGTAGGGAATGATTTTCCGGAAAATGGAAATCCTAGAAAATGAAATAAAATCCTATAGATTGAAAATAACAAAAAAATATTAAAATGAATTTATAAATTCTAATATTTAGTTCAAAAAAGCCATCCAACTCATTCCTGATCCCCATCACTTACCTAAATATAATATCAATTTATTGCATGTGTCTGATGTAAAATGCGTAGTTTCTTTTTAATCTTTGTTTTGGGTTTTTTCTTGAGGTAGTCCAGAGGACAAGCACAATTTCTTTGAATTAAAATATCCTCTGCGAGCTTTGATAGTAAGTCCTTAAGAAATTGGTAGTTATGCAATATTTCCTTTGTTTAAATCTCTCTTACATATTAAGCAATCAATAGTCTTTCATCCATGGACATTGGTAGTTTCAATAATCTTGATTTAATTCTTTCAGAAATCACGAAAAGTTTCTTGCATGATCATCTGTCATGTGAGTAAGCTATCAGATTACTGGGACTGATCAGGGTTCCTAACAGTAATGTATGTTTGAATCTATAGAGAAAGCTACAGGGAAATGATAGTAGGTATTAGGCGTTAATTTAATCGTGTAATACTTTATGAGCACAAATGCCTTGGGCTTTATTGGGAAATATTTAAGATGTCAAGGTTTTATTTTTCTCTTTTTCATCTTTTCTCACATGAGATTTTTTTTTGTGGGAGCAATCACAGTTTCTTGGAATGCATAATTGGTAGTCACAGGATGCATCTTGGTCTTATTCTCCATAAAACATTGAGAAAGAGTTGGGTGCTAAACATGAATGATGAACAATTGTAGTTTGTCTTCAGTGAATGAGCATGTGATTGCCTTTGTGGACATGGAAAGACTCGGTGGCGGTGGCGGTGGCGGTGAGGGCAAGGATCTTCTTGCACTTTCAGGCCTGGACTAAGGGTGGATATGCTTTGGGACATAGCTGTTAGTTAATAATAAGAGATAGATGTACAAAAAAGGAGGCATGTCACAAACACCATGGAAAAACAGACCTTGTGGACTATATTGTTTCTCGACTAGCCGAAGAAGGTTGTCACCTCCCCCCTCTTCCCCTTTTGTGCACGGCAGGGAGAAGAAAGCTTGACTTCCCTGTTGAGCACTAGCCGAAGTTATGCTTTGTAAAACTGATAATATATAAACTTGATAAAAGACTTCTTTTTCTTGTAATTTATTTCTAAGATCAGCCTTTTTCTATGTTCTAGTCTGTCATGCAAGATATTGTGGAGTTTTGAACTTTCTAACAATTTTGGAATGCCATCTACAGTTAAGCAGTCAAGTTATACTAACATACTCTGTTCTTTTTTGCAGCTCTCTCCCCTGGTCCTTCCTACAAGGAGATCTGGTTGATCTGTTTCTTCGGGTTCTTCATGTTCCATCTTCTTTGTTTATCATAGCAGTATATCTTGTGCTCATCATACTACCCCAATTGGGTTCCTCGAGAGTGTCAACTTAAAGTTTTGGGACGGCTAGGATGGTAGAAGCTTTGGCAGAAAGGTTAATGGTTTCTAACGCAAGCCTTATAAAATGTACATGAATCGGAAATTTTGCAGGTCAAAGCCAAAAAATGGCTTGGCCTATCGGTCCTTCACATTGACTTCGCATAAACAAAGAAGGATGTTCTTCCCGAAGGGAATAACTCCTAAAGACAGTGATTGCTCTGGTGCAGTATATCAAGAAGATCCACCTTACTTCGTAACCCAAGTGTAAGATATACAGGTTCTTTTTGAGTATTCTGCTAGGTGGAGCAAAAGAAAAATATGTTAAACAAAGAATTTTCTGATATTTTAACAAAATTATGGAAAGATCGATATATTTTTAGCTGCAATTAATCATATGCTGTATTTAGAGCATTCAGTAGTCTAATGGTAGTGTCTTACATTTTTATATGACTTTGATGGTATAACTATTTGCAAAATCGAGCGATCAGTGAGCCTGCTTTGGTCACAAGGTAGAAAGAGGTACGCCTTCCTCCCTCTGCCTGCTTTGGTCAGAAGAGTTTAGATGCAAGATTTAAGTATGGTGGCCCTTATAAATGGATTTGAGATTGATATACCACCAAAACTATTCGTAATTTTGTATGCTGATGCTAAATCAGAAATAACAGCAAGAAAAATATGACAATCAGAATGAAACTCTCAAGGAGGAGACATAGTTACATAAGTTTGGACCTTAAGCTTTTGAACCAGCTTATGCAATAATTTTTTGGACTCAAAATAGATTTGTTGTGGCTATTTTTTTTTTTTGATCGGAAGGACACCACTACAATTCCACTTATAAGCGGAATTGCAGTGGATCCTTATACACTGAACACACACATCCAAAGCTTCCGATGATTTTATGGCTATTTCAATACACTGATTTTATGGGTTTTTTTTTTCAAATTTTTAGAGTTTTGTCGCGGGTCACATAGCTCTGGACTTTTTTTGCAAAAATTTCCAAACCGTAACTTTTCACCTAAAAAAGTCGGTTTCAAACAGTCTCAATGATTGAATTCTCAACCTCTTGGTTAAAAGAATCAAGGGGGGGGGGGGGGACCAATTTGGCTTTTGGCCAGGTGGTTAAGATGTACATTTGTTTACAAATGGTTCTTTGTGCGAGGAATATGTAACTTCTGAAACATAGAGGTATCAGTTATTCCATAAAATTAAGGGTCTGTTTTTCAGTAAAGGTGGTTCAGTCCATTAGCCGATTTTCTCGAGTCAGAAATCCTGATCTGTGCGCTGATCCTTCTATAGTAGGAAGATAAGATTGAAAGAGAATCACTAGTTCCATGCCTTCTTTCTACCTACGCAACCTGAATCTGCGTATATTGAGCAAACTACCGATGGATCCTTCCATTTCTGCAACAGAGGTTAAAAGGTGTGAACAAAGCTTGTTTGGGTTTTTAAAGGCTTTACACCTACTTCTTGTGTCTTCTGTCATAAGACAGCCGGCTGATACGAGGGATTTTACCATGCTCTACTTGAATGTATCCAAAACCTCAATTGGATGGACTTTACAAAGTTCAGCACTTGAATTAGCAGTCCAGAACTGGTGCCTTGGTGTAGTGGCAAAGATTAGGCTTCTAAGGAGTGTGCGTCTGTGTTCAAATCCATCTTCGTTGCTTAACTATAAAAGACATATTTCACTCGTTTTTTCCAAAGTTCACATTTACATTAAAAGATGCCTGGGCCTGTGTACAGGATAATTTTTTCAATGAGCTAACTGATTCCGATGGATAGACTTTTGAAAAGAGTAACATCATATAGTAATGCCAATACAGAAAATAAACTGCTGTCATACTTACATGTCCCGAGTTATCAATGCCTTGAGAGTTCTTCTCTATCTCCGAAATTGAAGGTCAACTGACTGAGGAGTTAGTATTGATTCATGCAAGGATGCTCCTTTGAAGCTGAAGTAAGGGATTGTCCACCTCACCGCCCTGAAGAACAGTGGTTCTGTTGTTTTGCTTTTGCACACCTAGAGAGACTCCAAAAGTACTGACGCCCAATCGAAAGAAAGAACAATCAACTATATTCTTCACTCATGCCTCAGGAATCCCTAGACACAGAGGTATGAGCTAATCTTTTACTGGAAGGAAAGCTGGGAAAATGCATATCAAGTAACTTACCTAATAGGTGGAATTAAAAAAGAAAATTCAGCAACACACCAGCACTTTTGATGTTCAGACTACAACAGATCACTGAATAAGATTCATTTTCAGTATTGAATATAAGGGATGGAATCTTCACTGTCAATTGCAGGTCTTTTTAATCATAAAGGACGTCAGGGCATACCATTTTTAAAATAACTACATGGGCTATATGTGGTAGGTCTCCCTCACTGCCTCTAACCATGACCCTATGCCTCAAGACAAACAAAGCAAAAGATCCAACCTGTCACACACCGGACATATCAATATAGAAACATAATGAAAACTGAGAATACTTGGAATACAAAAAAAAAATCTTTTTGTAGATACATTTTACGAGTTAACTATAAGAATAATTGGTACTCTCTGGGCTTTGTAATTCCCAGGTATCTATTAGGGACTAAGCAATTCTTATACCAAAGATTCCTATCACAAAATTTCATTTTCATTGAGGCTTATTCGGTCTCAAATCCGAATTAGGCTCATGTCATATAGATTAGTGTGAGGTCCCAACTTAAGCTAACTATTAATGTGAGGATAAAAGGTAATATACAAAATTACTTACCATGCCTTCAAACTAAATTGCAAAGAGACACCACATGCAAAACTATAGGGTCATCTATTCAAGAGTCGACTGCTAATAGGTGATAATGTGAGCGCAGAATATTGTGGTCAGGTGTTATGAAAAACCTAATACTTTTTTTTATATACTTGGAAGGTCTAGAAAAAAATTGTGATTGTAGAGCTGAGCTTACTATTCCAAAAATTGCTCCCGATACTCCAACCGCAGGTGCTTTGTTGAACCAGTGATTCATTGCTGAACTTGATTTTCTTTGGTGAAGAGGGAGTTGTAGTTTTGAAAATAAGCAGTGCATTGTCTATTGTAGAGGATTCCGAACTGTTACTTGTAATTTCCGAGACGATATAAACTACAAGGTAACATATGCCCATTGAAGAACATTAAAGCCGTCAAATTCAAGAGCTCTTTCAAACCACACATCCTTTAACACAAGCACATGACCAAGAGGAGAGGTATTCTGTTGAACAAGCAAAATCACAGGTGTATGTCTTTTCAAACTCTAGAACATCACAAACTGATCGGGGATGAGAAGTGTTACAGCAATTCCAACTGGTCTAGTGTCTTCCAAGTGTTAGAAAATACATTTATAACCGAAATGTTTGACTGGTTTATTTGAACACTTTCTTATTGCCTTTGTACACTTAATGTTATGTGATGAGCAAATCTCATATAATCTCTCCGCCTGTGGGCACTGCATCCTACACTGTGTTTAGAGCATGGAATTCATGATTATGCATATGAATTGGAGCAAAAGTACCCTAAGTTTGGATTAGTGCCGACTGTTTAAACAGAACTTCAAAAATTTTCACCAGCAACATACATATGGAGTTATTCTAATGGTATGCAGTCGTGTATCATCCAATCTCAAGTTGTAACGGTTCACTAATATATTTCCTGAACTCCTGTGTCCTTTGCCTTTCTTAATCTCTCTCCATTTTCTTCCAATCATATAATAGGAAATTCAACTTCAAAACACCCAATGCAGTACCATTAGTGAACATCAGTTGCTGATTTATATTTTTCCATTCCATATTTTCTTCAATTGTTCAACAGGATCACTGTTTCTTGGGAATGCGACAATAACTGAACAATTTTCCATATCAGTGAATTCTATATACCTAGGAGGAACAAGGTAGTATCAAACAGCCCCACTTGTTTCAAATTAAATAATACAAGATTCATTTCTGTTTGATGCCTAGTTTAGTTTCTTTTATTTTCTGCTTTGTATGCACTTAAAGCATATAGCAGCATATAGAGGGAACCACTGTAGAAGCAGATGAGATCAAACTTAACCCATCTAACGATTAAATATTAAAGTCCGTCTACTTAATGCTATTTTATACATTCAATAAACAGCAACATTGATCAAATTTATAGCAGTTCTTAAAAAAATATCAGAACTATCAGCAATTACAAAAAAGTTAAAAAATTAGAAAAAAAATACTACGACTCCAATCCTGTGAATAATTGAGTGATATGGGTGTCTATGTGAAGGAAGGAGATTACCTTGAAAGATGAGTGGATGAGAAAACCCCGGTGAAGGCGGTGGCTGATGAAGCGGCAGTAGAGAAAGTGGGTGAGGCAGGGAGCATCGGTGCTGGTGATAAGGTGGGTGGATGTAGGACCTGCTCTTCACTGAGGAGGGGAACCTGAATGGCAGAGCTGATCCTACCATGCGCTCAACTACCTACAACTGCACCCAAATCCCGAAAACACACACACAAACATGCACATGGCATGCTTACACACACATACACAATCACTCTAGCAGAGAGAAGATCTTTCCATGTACTAGTACACGTACTAACCATTAGCTAAAGATGTCACTCTGTCTATGTTATTTTACCAATCATTTGTTTTGGGAATGTTACACCACTCATTAGTGTAACACTCAAACTTTTCCCTTTTCCCCCCAAAAAACTCAAATTTTCAATCTACTCAAACCCAAAAAAAAAGCTCAATTTTTGTCTACTTTTCACTTGTAAATAGTATAATTGATTCATATTTACTGAAGCACACAGAAAAAAATATTTTTATTTGCAAATATGATGACTTACTTGTATTTATGGTATCATAGACAATATATTTCACCTAGTTTTGGGAAAATGCTCACTAAAGAGACAAGTTCCCAGTTCCACAAAAGTGCCAAATATATTATATATTTAATATAGCTAATTTGAGAAAAATAATTACTCATATGATTAAACATATTTGATAAATCACATTGTCAATGTTGTAACATTGAATAAAAACAATAATAAATTTTGTAAGTTTATATAACATAAAGTCATTTATCTGTCTCTTTGGTGTACTCCCATCCTAGCCACAGCGGGCTCCCATCTCAAAATCCTGTCTCCAACTACTCTCCCTTTCCTCCCTGTCTCCAAAGAATTAGATTGTTGAGATAAAGCATGAGCCGGCTAGATGGTACTCATGGCCCAAGGGGCCCCTGATCACGACCGGAAAAATCTTTCAAAGGGCTCCTGCCTTACGTGGACTATACTTCTCAGCACAATTCGTCACCAGTCGACCCATGAATACAATTGGCTTTGATTCCTCTCCAATATGTAAATGATTAAAAGATCCAATTCGGAAGTAATTAAAAGATCTCAGGTGGTAGAGGAGCCAGTTTCGACAATCTTTTTTTCTCCGTACACAGCACACACCTATAAATTTCAACTACATGAGTCAGCACATTCAATGAGAACAATAACTTATAAAGAAAGGCTAGCCCTTTTCAAAAGCGGTAGCCCTTCAAGCTGATGCAGAGAGCTCCCATAAGAATGTGCTGAAAGAAAACTGCAACAACGATCAGAATGGAATATAGATTTCAATTTAATAATATTTGTAGAAATAAGCACATTGCATTAAATATAAAGGGAGCATTGATGGTTCAAGGCCATAGATGTCATTGAACTCACACGACTTTGTTTAATCAGACATCATATGTGGGATCAATCTCAGGGTTTCTTCAAAAGGAAAAGGTTTCAAATTCTATCATATTCTGATAATACTTGGATTTTTTGCACTTTGTTAAGAATAATTTATTCTACAATTGCAGAGAGACCAATTGTGACATTTTTAAGGTACCATCTAACAGTTTTTCTTTAAGTATTTTTGTTTTTTGCTTTTAAAGTGTTTTTGAATGGTATTTGTTTTGAACTTTTTTCTTGTCTGGATTTGCTCTAATCTTCCATGATTACTTGCATGTATAGTCGTATACATATATATATATATATATTTATACATATATATTTAAGTTTATTAATTATATAGAAAGTTGCATATAGATCCTTTTTGTTGAATAGTAATTAAACATTCTTTTGTACTTTTCTGACAAACTTATTTTGTAATTTTAAAAGGCTTTATGAAGAGGTAAATTCATTTTCAAATGAGTTGATTGTCAACAATGTGGGATGGTTGGGGATATATTAATTACGAGGTCTCATTTAAAGTTTTCGTCTTAGGCCCTTGCTATTGCATCATACTATCTTGATTGTTGGAGATCAATTGCAACATATTTTTGGTTTTCAATTGAGTTGATTGTCACCTCCACAGGATAAAGGGGAAAACCGCAGCAAGAAACAGATGAGGCGGTAACATTACCTGCCAAGACCTTGATATCCTCCGTTGGAGTCGGCCCTTAAACAGTGTAAGATAAAACATACCTGCCTAGAAACAATTTCAAGCTAATATGAACTGCTGCTTACAGTGGCAGCAACATTAAGAAAAGGTTAAAAGTGAACCAAGAGCGCCACCAGGCACCATCTGCCAGAAATAGAAACACAGCTTTGTTAAAAGTCTGTTTGGTGAAAGTTTAACTTGCAATTAAATAAAACTAGCTAGGTAGCTTCAAGCATCTTGATGTGTCCACCACTGGTTAATTTCATTGAGAAGTAGTGATCAATGAAGCTTATCTGGATGCCTATACCAAGGAGCACACTGGATTTTATTGATACAAAGGTAAGTCCAACTTGGGAGTTTTTGATAGGGGTGTTAATCGAGAGTTTGTCGAGTTTGAGTATATATATATTTGACTTGATTGTGACTGCCGAAGTTCGAGCTTAGATTTTTGCTCTAGCTCGGGTCAGTAGAAACTTGCAATTAGTGGTGCTTAAATCGAGCATATGAAACTCTCTCTTTTCACCAAAACAAGTGTTTAATAGAGAATGAGATAGCTTAAACCCTTACCCCTATCATTGAAAGATGAGCTATGAAATCTGAATCTGATTTGATATTAAATCTTACCTCTTTGAGAAAGTGTATTCCTATTGCCATAGAAATGGAGAAATCGACATGTCCAATTTGACAACAGACTGAAGGGCCACAAAGAGAAAAACTCGGTCCAATTCCAATTCAGGGGGTCCCTAACCTCTTCCTCGCGAAAAAATCCAGCATAATCGTCTTGCACTTCGTCGTCGCCGGAACCCTGAAGCTCAAATCTGCAAACTGGACAAGAATTGTGGATGTGCAGCCATGGAAGAATACAATCAGAATGATAGAAATGCTTGCATGGCAGCTCTTTCACTTCACCCCCACTTTCAAACTCATCCTTGCAAACAGGACAATGCGAATCGTTGGCCAAATGGGTCGCCGTGATCACTGCCGTCGGCAAGGCTTCAATGGCGGAAGCCGGCGCCGGAGGTGGCCCCTGTCGGTCATTCTGGGTTAGTTCTAGAATAAGCTCGTCAAGTCCGTTTTCACCGGAGGGTTCTCTAATTTCCCTTCTATTCACCGTCTCAGGTACTACGTTTTCCGTTGGGGAGATTGGCCTTGGAAGGCGATTAGTGCCGGTTAATCGGAGGACAATCCAATCCTGACGATCACGACGGTTTTCATAATCGAAATCAGGGTTTTGTGGCCTCCTTGATGGGTCGAGAATGAGAACTAAAGCATCTATTAACCTCGCAGCCGGAGACGGTTCTGCTTCGGCGACATCGGAGAAGAGCCTGGGCCTCGAAACATCAAGTTCGTATCGGAGATGGGTAAAACAACGGGGACAGAAAATCTCAGAAGGATTAGCGTAAGTGACTCTGATTGTTCTTCGACATTGATGACACCAGTAGTAATGGTGGGTCCTCATTCTCTGGACGCCATTGACGATAACACGATGTCGACGGATCAAAGACATGGGTATTCAAAAGAATGGGATTCGAATGGGGGGGGGGGGGTTGGTGATTGGAGGTGTGAGAGAGAGAGAATGGGGTTGGAGGTTTTTAAATGGATGGTTTGAATTGATTTGATAAAGAGGAGAGAGCGAGAGAGAAAAGGATGGTGTGTATGGAAATGGATGCATTACGTTACGTGCAGAGGTGTGGTTGTCTCTTTGGTGAAGAAACAGGAAACTGTTACCTACGTTGGGAGCTTTCTTTCTTAATTCCATCTTCTAATCTCATCAGCAAGGCAAAGTATGAGTGTAAACGATGATGACAGGTACTTGTTCTTCTTCAGTGAAACAAAAGGTATTGCAGGGAACAGGGAAGTAATGGCCTATCACGCTATTTAGAGTTTAAGGTTGCGAATTTTAGTTTTATAGTTATTCTCAGTGTTACCTATATAATTTCTATATATTAAAATTAATTATAATTCAACTTTCAAAAATAAATAAAATGACTTTTATTTTTCGCGGTGAGAATCATTTTAAATTTTATTTTAAAATTAATCTAACAGTTAATATTAACACCCTAAATTTAATAGAAAAAATAGGTTCATAAGGGTGTGTTTAGAATAATTTTTTAAAAGTATTTCTAAAAATTATTTCTCATAAGTATTTTAAAAAAAATTATAGTATTTGAAATTGTCCTACCACCACCACCGCCGCCGCCGCCGCTACTACCATCGCCATCGTCATCGCCATCGCCCCCACCACTATCACCACCACTGACCCCACCCACCAACCCCACTCCCTCGCCGCCACCACCGTTACCCTGACACCAACGCCATCACCATCGCCCCCACCACCACCAACGTTGTCGTCGTCATCGTCGTCGCCACCACCACCACCACCGTCATCATCACCACCACCACCACTGCCACCACCATCACCACCGCCCTTGATGCCACCACAGTCATTACCACCCACCATAACCATCACCGTCTCCTACCACCACCACTACCGCCCACCACCTCTCACCCCCACTACAAACCGATACTTAAATTCATTTCTCTTCTCTATGTTTGTAATTTGATTTTGGATATTAATACAAATATGTTTATTATTTATCATTTTTTATTATGTTGTGTCTTCAGACATAGACAATAACTAGTAATTATATAAAGGACAATACAATTTAAATTTTAAAAAATAAATAAAATAATTTTTTTTATTTACGGTTCAAATCACTTTAAATTTTATTTTAAAGTTAATCTAACGACTAATACTAACACCCTAAATTTAATTAAAAAATAATCCTCTAAGAGTGTGTTTAAAGTTACTTTTTAAAAGTAAGAATTATTTTTCATAAGTACTTTAAAATAAAAAATTATATTTGGAACCGCTCCACCACCACCGCTTGTCACCATCATTATCGTCACTCTTAACATACCCACCACCACCTTACCGCCGCTGCCACCACCTTACCGCCGCTATCACCATTTCAATTGCCCCACCACCACCATAACCACTGCCACCACTAATTTGGGTTAAAAAACTCAAATTTATGAGAAAGAAGCAATTTTTGGAGAAATTTAGTGCCCTATGTCATAGATCTCGAAAAATAGACGTCTTCAAAAAAAATTCATCTCAAACAGACAACTGAACTCAAAATTATGGTCGTCCGAAGTTTAGTCGTTGCTTTGTACTCCATCCAGCACCAGTGTCTAATGGTCAATACTCAGCGTTAGCGTCCAATGGATAATATCTATCGCGCTCAATGGTTAATAACCAATGCCAGTGCCCAATGGTCAATACCCAGCGTCAGCGCCCAATAGTCAATACCTAGTGTCTGTGTCCAATAGTCAATACCCAGTACCAGCGTCAAATGGTCAATATTAACGCTAGTGCCCAACGCCCCAGCAATCCAAGATGCTGCCCAAACAACCCGAGATGGCGCCCAAACGACCCGAGATGGCGCCCAAACAACCTGAGACGTTGCCAAAGCGACCTGAGGCGCCGCCCAAGTTGACCCCGGCGTCGCATGTGCAGTCGAAGGTATCACCCATCCTTTCACCTTGCCTGATGAGGGCGCCACCCACTATGCCAACACCATGGGCTCCTCTTTGCTACTCTACTGCACTGCCCAAGTTCCTAGCGCCATCAACAAGAAACCCAACCCTATGGGCGCCGCCCACTATGTCAACACTATGGGCTCCTCTTTGCTACTCTACTGCACTGCCCAAGTTCCTGGCACCATCAACAAGAAACCCGACCCCCTGGGCACCGCCTATAAGGCCAACGTCATGGACACCTTGTTGCTTCCTTGATCCACTGGTCAAAGCATCATCACCATCAAAGGAGCCCACAATGACACTGGCGCCACCATCTGCCCCTTACCCAAAAGTGCTGCCGCCTCCTCTTCGCCTAAAGGCATCGCCCGTGGGCTGGGTCCCCGTCTGGGCATCGCCCATGGCTTTGCCTAACACCGCCTGGGTGTCGCATATGGCCTTGACTACCTTAACACAATAAACCTCTCCGTCTTTACTCCACATTGTCGGTGATCTCTCCATGATTGCCCTCTTCGAGCTCTCCTAAGGTCTCAAGGAATGAGAGAAAAATGGTTTTTTAGAAGAGAAGCTTCTAGGAGAAGCCTTTAAATAGAAGACGATGGCTTCTTGAGAAGCCTTCTAAGGATGTCTTCTAAGAGAAGCCTTAAAGGAAATGGAGGAAAAAATGAGGTGGGAGAGACTAAAGGCCTCTATTTATAGGCAAGATTTTTTCAAGACCCAACAAAAGGAGTGCCAAAAAATGCAAAAAATACCTAGTGTTAATAGATGTAATAGAGTTCCTGAAGATGAAAAGGCGTTTTAGAGAACACGAAAGCCCCTGCTCACCCAAGTAAAGAAGAAACTCATGCCCTCAACCTCCTCCTCTCGCAAACAGTCGTAGACTTGGGGCATCGAGGGCAAATGATGAGCCCAAAATCGACTGGGTCAGACCCAATAAATTAATTGAGCCCAAGTCAGCGAAAAGGCAGTCCAAGCCCACTTTACCGATCCGATCCAGTCCAGGATCCAAGGAGTCCAGGAAGATAAAAGCACGTGAGAGAAAGAATATCGGAATATGCACTCATAGAGATCAAATTCTACCTTAATTGTACTTATCAAAGAAGTAGTGACCGCCTCATCTCACCGCCTCACCAAACCTATATATTGTAAGCTTTCTCCACATGGAAAGACACCTCTAGATCTCATATCTCTCCCAATACACCTCTCTACACCTACACACAACTTCTCTCTCCAAGCTATTGTAATTCTCCTGGAGTATACTCTCCCGGTTATTTTATTCATCAATAAAGAGCTCCGGCCACCGCTGCCGTTTTTCGATAGTGGAGTAGGTCACCCGAATCGAACCACTATATATCTGCGTTTTGACTCATTAATTATTATTTTGCCATTGATTGCTTTACTTACTGTTCATTAAGTACACCACTTCGTATATTCGACTGTTGATCTTGTACGAGACCAATTTGTGCATCATCAGGTCCCATCAATTTTTTCAGTGAAAGCTACTCATCTGGAGGATGATATGTATTTATGTTGCACTTTTTGAGTTTCATTTGGATTGTCTAGTATTTTCTTTTTATTTAAACGTAGTCTAAGCGTATATGAGTTTGAATTTGTCTACCTAAACCAATCTAATCTTAAATATTAAAAATTACCAAACGGTCCCCACATGTGAGTCTCATGTGAACAATAAGGGCTCATTTGGATACCATATTAGGAAAGGGAGATTGGATTAGAGAATGCATGTTAATCCCGTATAGATGTATAAAACGTGGAATTAAAGGAGGTACAAAAATAATACCAATTATAATCCATTGTTTGTCGTGTGCAATACTAAAGAGTTATATAATATGTACCCACTTCAATTTGGTGTTTCATTAGATTATTTATTTCATGATATTAATACCGAGTTCGCTAAAATGTCCTTAATTCACTTTAGTTTGAACCCTAGGGTGCATCAATTTTTTGTAGTACGGAATCAATTGACCATATGATCATCAATAGGCGAATATGGTGCATCTTTTACACTTTGTCCATTTTAGGAAATCAATATGTTACTTTAAAAAATGTTAGGGGTCATTTTGTTATTTGTTCAATAGTTAAGGTGAGTAGATGAATTTGTTTTCAAATATGAAAAATATGGATGGGCACAAGGACTTTCTTAGTTTTGTGCGGGGTAAAGTTGTAAAATATCCATATAATATGTCTAAAATAGATTACAATACTACATCTTTTTGGTATTATTAAAATCGGCTCAACAGTACAAATAAAACTATATTAATGTTATTCACATGAGATACCTCTCTAATTAATCCTATATATAATACGAATAAATCTAATGCATCCAAGCATAGTATTAACATATATTAAAGAGTTTTAATCTAAGGTTACTAATCATAAAAAATAATTCAATTCAAATTTACTAAATAAATTGGTTGAATTTTGATAAAAAATAATAATAATTATTTGATGATGTCAATAAACACAATAGTAAGTTATAATATTAAGTTAAATCATTTAGTCCTAATAGCATTGACCTTTTGGAATGTTTGAATGATTAGAGACATGCGTGTAAAAAGAATTGATGATGCACAAATTAATTTTGTACACCACCTGTCAAATAAACAGTAATAAATATAATAATTAAAGTAGGGAGATGTAATAAGCGAGATGAGACAAGGATTTATAGTGGTTCGGTCAACGTGACCTACGTCCACTTTGAATGGCTAGGGTCACCGGGGTATTTTATTACTTCAAGTGTGTAGGAAGAGCAGGGGATTACAAGCTGAGAGAGATAAGAGAGATGTGCTTGACTGAATGTCCTCTGCCCCCAAGTGTTGCCGGGACTTACAATTTATAATCGTTTTATAACAGATTTAGGCAAGATATTAGTAACTAAGTGGCTGATCTGTTGGAGCTGGCGATCTCTTCTCAACGAGTGAGACAGTTACGGTGCTCTCCATGAGATTCGATCAAAGGATGAGGTAAGGTTTTACTTTTTCCAATGCGGTGAGGATAAGGCTCTTGGATGGCCCTGCTTACTCCCTTGGCGATGTAGCTCCTCGAACCTAATGAACTTGACCGGGCGGGAACCCTTTTAGGCTGGATACTGGGTCTTTATAAGTTGGACTCTTTAATTTAAGTTTGACTTATAATATGAGTTGGGCCCTTAGGCCTGACCCATCAAAAACAATGTGTAGGAATATCATCATCCACCAAGTTTAGCTCAGTAAATCTATAATATAAAATAGGGTAGAGTTTAATAAGTCCATTCAACGGTTTCAAATAAATTCATTCAACGATTATCAATATTCCTCTTAAAAATATTCACATTGTATCATGCCTTCATATATGAGTTACCCCTAGTAGTGTACAAGGCCCAGATGGATTTAGGGTTCACTAGCCAAAAAAGTTCAAAACAAGGGACTTAGGGTTTGTTTGGATGGTTTTTTGGAAAGAGTTTGAATTGGCTTCCCCTGGCATGCCCCCATCCCGATCTCTCAAGAATGAGACGCGATTAGGTTTTTGATACATCTGTTTACGTATATATAATCTAGATTAATAAAACACCAAATAATCCCACAGGTGCAACAACACCACCCATCACCTTAGTCATTAAGCATGATGGTAATACCTGTTTTATAACTTGTACCATATATAACACATACCTTTTTTGTTTTCTAGGTTGTATACATGTACAAAATCTCACACCCACATAGCATACATCATAAATTATGTTTGTTGAGTCTATTTACAAATATATACACCATTAACCTATTATAACAATCTTTCACTCAATATAATATACAACATGAGTAATATTATATTAACTTCACTGGACTACTCCGGACTGAACTCAATTTCACTAGACAGTACTTAATCGACTGGACAGTGGACTGATCTGCAATTCCCTTTATAGTACCTGAAAATGAGAGCCTATAAGGGTGTGTGCTAAACCATGCACTCTGTGAGTATACATGTCTTATTTGAAATTAAAATGATAATAATACACATAAGGAGGTAAATATTACGTAAATACACGTATCAAACAACATCAATCCAATTCCAAAGAATTCACAAGCCACAATACATTCATACTACCCCTCATCGGGTAATCGATCCCACATGGATCCGTATCTCCCGAACCTCCCAGGAACACCACGGTGCTAGCACATCACTGCATGCCCAGTGATTAGACATCGACGCTCCTGTCTCAAACAATGCGTCACATTCCACAATACACAACACACAGTACAAAGCATCATTCAATCGCATAAGTACATAGCACAAAATGCTAGAGAAATGATATTAAATTCTATCATTTACTATCATCTTATAATAGCATTTTTAAAACATATAAAGATATACACCCACCTTAAGTGTATAGAGCTACGGGCCTTCGGACCTATCGGTGGATCCCTTCGGTGTTTCCGTATCTGTCTCAATACCAACTGTCCTACATGTTCCACCTAACACATTTGTAATTACAATATCAACATGTTTATCACATTGAATAATTAATCATTCGCTAATGCATGCAAGATGATTCAACCCAAAATGCCCCGGTAACCCCGATTACCGCACTGTTCACTCACACACTGGCACATTAGATTTAGGGATCATATTTCCTCCCCAAATTTTCAAAATCATCCATGTTAATCACAATTAGAATTTAGTAGATCAAACACATTGACCAAGGCCTATTTTCACACATTTTGACCCTTAATCCTAAAACCCGCATTTCTGACATTTCATACATTTCACACCGGATATTATATTCATTTGCATTCGGAATTTATATTATCACATCAAACATCAATTAAAAATGCAACATGCAAAATTTCGGGTCAATTGGATTAAAATTCACACATGTGATAATAATATTTAGAAATCAGGGTTTCAGCATTACCAGTCTCTATTTTCAATTTCTATCATACGTTTCCTTTAAAACAATCACACTTAAACTCATACGCATTAAATCATGCAAAACAGCCCCCCTAATTGAACCCTTTTTTTTGGTTGGGGGGGAGGGGGAGGGAGAGGAGGGAAGGGGGCTTGAACCCTTGACCTCAAAAAGACAAAGTTTTCACAAGGCAAGGAGTACCATTGAATCAAAGGCCTGTTGGTAATTTTTGAACTCTTAAACTCTCCATTTCACACCCAAAAACCTCAATTTCAAACTAGCCACCTAAAGTACCCAAATATTCATTTTTCACATTTTTCTCACATCCAATTGAATACCCATTCTTAACAACCCCTAAATTATGTTCAACACACTTAATTAAACTCACAAAAAATTTGTTTTGAAATTAAAATAAAATAGCCCATTAAATTTAAATAAAACAACCCACACATAACACACACATGCTTAAATTTTAATCACACATACACACACTCTTACCTTCACCTTCTTCTTGTTTTCTCTCATTTTTGGTTTGGAATGGTGGTTTTTCCTCCTTTTCCCTTTTTCCTTCTCCCTCTCGGCTTGGACTAGGAGCAGCCACCAAGCTTATTTCTCTCCCTCTCTCTTCCTCCTTGTTCTCGGTTTAAAGGAAACACACATATAATTTTTCCCTCTTTTTGTTTACTCTCCCTCACTCTCGGTTCAGACAAGAAGAAAACACACATACACACACTGAATTATTGTTTAAACACACATACTTTACTACACCTTACAATACACACACACATTTTCTACACTTTAAAACACACACACACATATCCCACATGCACACACACACATGCACTTGGCTTTTAAAATGACCCACCCACCTTATGTCTTGACACATATCAAGATGACTCACCCAAATTAATTAATTACACTTACCTCCTCCAAGTTCTTAAGTGATTTCACAATTAACCCAATACTATTTTCATACACAAAATTTCATCTAATAAATAATTTCACATAATTACAATTAGTCCATATAATTATGCTAATATGTATGCAATGCATGATTGAGTCTCACATCCCCAAATCCTTCCAAACTCAACCGTTCTTTACAAAGATGAGATTCAACATTAAATATAGTTCATACCCATATTTGGTATGCCCACAGATATATTACTATTATGATAATATATGTGTATGTAAATGACTATTTTGCCCCTTCACCAATATAATTCAAACTCATATGTTTGTATCCGTATAGGGTATAATTGTATTTTTGTATCCTGAATCTGTTAAACCTTATCTGAAATCCACCCCCATGGATTTGATGAAACCCATGATCTAGGGTTTAAGGTTTGGACCAATAGCGGGCTGGGTTTGGTGACTCAGGTTTCAAATTTTTGGCCAAACATGAGTTTTGTTTGTCATTTAGACTATTTTTTCCCAACCCATCTTCCAAAGCCTCCAATCCCACTTACCAAACAACCCCTTAAAATCTTGCTTACAGAATTATGATGGATAGTTAAAGTAGTAATAGCGATCAATTGTAATATTAGACGTTCTGAATTATAATTTTGCTAATTTCTTGGGATCAAATGATAAAAAAATTATTCTTCATCAATACTTTAATCCCGACATAGATAACTTACATTCGAGGATCTATACTCATAGGGTGTGTTTGTTAGGGTGGATAAAGTGGGTAACACATGTTGGATTGGGTAAAAATATTCAAAGGCCAACAAAACTCAACTTTGGATCCCATTTAAAGAATGGGATAAACGTTGGGCTCAATTCCTCGGCAAGTAGTCTTTTAGGCCACTTATCCCCTCTGACCCAGCTAAATGATGAATCCCACCTGAACTTTGGGATAAGTAAGCCCATTGACAGGATTGAGCTAGTAATTACATTAATGCCCTTGTACAGTAAGATTTTCTCTCTCTCTCTCTCTCTCTCTATTTGTATGTGTATATATATCTATCTCTGTTGTGTATATATATATATCTCAACCAAGCACCACCAACAACAACAACCAAGCACCACCAATGCCCCACCCCTTTTCTATCTGCCTCTCAACTGCAACGCCACCGCCACCACAACCACAAGCATCACCTGCGCCACATCCAACACCAACAAACTCCCTTCTTTCTCTCTCTCGCTCTATGTCAACTATTTTTCCCTTGACATCCCTCTCCTCTATCTCTGTTAAATGCACACACACAACCTCCAAACCCAAATCCCCCTTAACCATCTATATTCCCTCCCCAAACCCCCTCAATTTGTACTGAATGATTTTGTGTTATTGAATAAGTATATTTTTTGTGTTAGTTCGAATGTTTTACCTGAAACAGATGAAGCCTTTGCTGCTCAAAGTGTTTCTTTTGCTTTGTTAGTTGTTTATTTAAAATTATTTTGCTTTACATAAAATGAATCTACTTTTAAAATATAATGATCAACCTTTGTATCTCAAAATAATTGATCATATAGTGATACACTATTGCTAAGTATACAGGTATGAACCACATGTATGATGGGGATATGAGGAAAGCACTATTTGTACTGAATATTAGGTCTTTATAATTTGTACTTTGTGACTGAGCAATTCATATGTATTTTTGTGATAAATTGTGTTGTATAAAATTCAATTAAAAAATTTATAAATAATTTTTTGGCTTTGTGCTGTTAAAAAACACAATTTATTAAATCAAAATTTTATTCAAAACTAAATACCTAATTATTCTCATTTTGGATTGACATTATATCAATTTAAAGTTGGTATAGATTATATTTTTTACCAAGGGTGCAATAGTCATTTCACCATCTTTTATCTACACCTGTGAATGGGGCCCACAAAATAAATATTTTTCATTAAAAAATGGGATATGATGAGATTCTATTCATTAGGATTGAATAAACTCGGAGGTGGTGTTTGGATCACCATGGAAGGATTGGATTGAATTGGATTTGAATCTGAACCCAATCCAACCCAGTGCAAAGTGGTCTGGATTAGAGGATTATAAAGTTCGGATTCAAATTCTATCTCATCTTTGGATAAGTTTCATTCGGTTTGTGGGTCCCATTCATATGTGAAGATAAAACATACTAAAATGACCATTGAACTCTTGTGTAAAAAAAAGTTATCCAATCCTATACCATATTTGGAATGGGATGAAAAAAAATCCAATCCATTAGTATTGTCTTATTTAGGAAAAAAATATGAATCAATAAATAACACATTTTTACAAAATATTGCAATAAATATTTTGTTCATGTATTTAATTTAATTTGTACAATACACTTTTAATCAAAAAAATCATAAGCATCATGCATGTTTAATAATTTCAACAGAAAAACAATACACAAATCAATACAACTCATGCATAAGTCGTTATTTGTTTCTTTCTATTAAATCCGAAGTTGTGTTTAAAAATAAAACTTAATTGTTTTTTTTCAATAAATAGCAAAATTAATCCGAACCATATTAAAATTTTCAATGATCTAAATGCAATTTATTTTCCATGAATTTTAGGGCATTTTAATATTATTGCCTGAATTAATATCACAAATCAGGTAAATTTAAAATATGTTGTTTTACTTAAAATCTTAATTTTCATTCACTTATTCTCAAATCATGTGTTTGCATGCTACGTTATGTCAATTGAGAGATAATTTCTAACAGTAGCAATTAATTTCAAAAGTATAAGAGAGTTATGTGTTAATTTCTGAGCATAGGGGGTCCGAACCAAAAAAACCGAATCACTAGAATATAAACCGGATTTTAATTTGGTTAAATTGCTCAAGATATTTCGGCCTCTCCAGTTGCTTCGGCTTCTCTAGATGCTTCAGATAGAAACAGAGAGAGAGAGAACAAATAGGTATACATAGAAGCTACTTTCATGGCCAGATCGAGTACTTTCACGGACAGATCTGGTCCATCACCAACAACATCAATACCAAGAACAGCAACAATGGCACCAACAATGGAAGAAAAAGAAGAAGAAGCAAAAACAGAAATACATGCAAAGGGTTTCAACGCTTTACACTCTTACTCGCACAAACACACAAACATGTGTGTATATATATAGCCATGGACACTCTTGAGAAAGAGTGAAGAAGGGCTGTTGGTTTATAGAAGAGTGAAATCATTGGCTTTCAGAGAGGAGCAACCACCTTTGATTGCCTAGAATAAAAGGGGAATTGAAGGTAAAAAAACCTTAGAATATACTGTAAGGGGCATTTTAGATATTTTGCATTTAATCCCACTTCTAATTCCACAATTCCACATGTGCCATGAGTTTGTTCAGTGGCATGCAGAGGGGATTATACCCTTCAAAACATACGACCAAGGAAATGAAAAACAACGAAAATTGCATCTCAAAAAATTATTCAAACCAAGGATTAGTGGACCCATTTATTATTTTAATCCAATTCCAGCTGTAATCCCCCCAATTCTTTGATCCAAACACCACTGGATTACTTTGTATTGGATTAGATTGGATTAAATTTGAATTCAAATCCAACCCAACCCAACCCAATCCTCCCCCAATGGGTATCCAAACACCCCATAAGGACTGGTAGGTACATCAACTAAGTGAGGAGTTACACAAGAGGAGACCTCAATGAGTAAAAGGTGGAAATTAATGAAGCATGACTAAACACAAGGATTCACTTCAAACAAAAAATATTATTAGCTATAAGTTTTCTCTTTAAAAGTGTAACTTTATATTTAAAAATAATAAATTAGGTATTCCAAATATTAATTTAGCTAATAATTTTTAAGGAGAGATGTATATAATTTTTGAAAATCTAACTATGCTAAATATCAGGATAAAAAATTTCATTTATAAGAAGACAGAAATGAATCAATGATTGAATCAAATATTTTGAGATATTTCGTAATATTTTAAAATTTTTTTATTAATATTTCAAAATATTTTAAGTTGTTTCAAAAAATTTAAATATATTTTAGAAATAATTTTTAATTTTTTATACATTTTCAAAACATTACTTTTTTTTTTTGGTCAATTCGAAAATATTCTTGAGTAATTGAATTTATGTATCAAAATAAAATTTTGATCAATCACGAACAAATCATTAACCGTCCATCCACAAGGGCCGGCCGAGTCAACTCACCTGGTTAACTCATTGCTGATTGGGGTTTGTCGTCTAGTCGACCCTCTAACCTCCGTCCCCATCAAACCTTAACACCTGCCCCCGCGCCCAATTTCCTTCTCTCTCTCATTTCTCTCTCTAAACACACCGAGAGAGAAACTCCATACCCAAGCCCTCTCTTTCCCACTCCATTCCATGAAAATCTGAAAGGAAAATTTTCTCCATATCCAAACACCATACAGAAAAATACAAAAAAAGAGAAGGGAAATGTCTCACTCAGTGTTCCAAACAGCACAAATTATGCCAATCAACACCCAAATCATCCCAACCACCCAACCCTTATCATCGAAACCGCTTTTACCTGTTCGCAACAACACTTTTTACCGGTCATTTGTTCCGTGTCGGGTCGCCGTGAAGCTCCGGAAGGCTATGTTCGTCAAGGCTTCATCTTCGGCGGCGGTTGACGGAGATGCTATTGCTGGATTGGAACGTTGCTTTACGGCTTCACCAGCGACTGATTCTACGTCATCATCGTCGGCGGCGGCGGGTTCGTCATCTTCGTCTTCGGTGATGTATGGTCCGGTTATGAAGGGAGAGTACGGTGCGTTTGGTGCGGTGACTTTGGAGAAGTCGAAGCTCGATATGACCCAAAAGCAAACAAAGTCTAGTCCTGAGGTTTGTGGTTGTTTCTTGAAATTTCTCGTGAATTGATTTTCTTATTTGCTCTATGTTTGTTAGGTGAGAAAAGGGAGGAAAATTAAAGAAAAATTGAACTTAATTTAGTCCAAAGTGCTTGAAATGCAACCTATCGTTTATCTTATAGCAGAGTTGTGGTTAAATCTTCAGAGATTCAAAAGATTACATACAATTTATGGTGATTAAGTGCACTTTACTCTATTGAATAGTTAATTTGTTTGCTGTGTAGGAAATTAACTTATTTTCCCTATTCTATTCGGTAAATGGAGGTTGCTCTATGCAGATTTAGATGTTTTTGTATTCTTGGTGCTTTTTTTGTTCCCACCATAAAGTTTTAAGGCTGGGTTTGCGTGCATGTTCTTATTTCTATTTACTGCTAACTGGCCATTATAGTAGGTGGCACTTAACTGGCATAAATTGGAAAAGAAATATTTAGCAAACAGAAGTACTAATCTGATTTGGTGTGTGTCTGAGTCTTTTGTACACTTGAAGCATTAGAAACTCAGGGTAAAATGTCAAGAATACTTGGGAAAGTTGGTTCTTTTGATTCGTTTGTTTTTTATGTATCCTTAACTGTAAGTTTGTGGATGTATTAGTTCTGATATTTGCTAATGGCTTTGCTTGTCCCGTGACATGATATGGTTTATTTTCTCGTCTGTTTTTGGAACTCTTGCAAGTTGCAACTTTCTATTGATGGATTTGGTTGTACAAACATATTTCAAGACGTAAGTGACACTTGAGAGAAAACCAGGCTTCGGGATACTTTCTGTAGTTTGGTTTTGTAAATTAAAATTTTGTGTCTTATTTTACTTGCCAAGTGTATAATTATAGATGCATTGATGTTTTATTATTTCTATGTCATGGAAGCAAGTGAACTCTAGATACAACTATTGACTCTCTTTGTATGAGTTTTAGGTTCTTGCAATAACCACTATATTTAGGTTCAAAATGTGTATTGGTAGGCGTATTGTTTTTCAAAACCAGTGTATTGTAACGTATTATGTATCATAAAATACATGTAGTTTCATAAAAGATATTAAAAAATACATGTATCTAATTATCTATAAAAAACTGTCATAATAATATTTAATTGCACCTCAAATTTCTCAGAAAAAGTAATTTAAAGAGACTACAAAGACCAACATAAAAATTAACAATTTAAGTATGCAAGTTTCTTATATAATTCATCAATATCAAAATTTAGAAGATTGTAGTTCTATGGTCAGAGGAGCGAGAGATGACACTTTTAATTATCAAAATATTTGTTACTGCGATGGAACGAACAATAAAAGATGACTTTTATTTTTTAAAACCATAGATAGTTCAGGGTCGTTTCACTATTAGTGTTTAACAAAATTATTTCCATGTGAAAAGACGTTTTCTGGTTAAAATAAAAACAAATGTTGATCTATTTCACCTTGTATCGGACAACTAGTATGTATTGTCTCATATCATATCCCGTATATTATGTCGTGTATCCACACGATATGATATAAATCTGATACACTTAAGTGGTACGTATAAATTTATTTATGTATCAAAACGTATCGTACAATATTTCTTTTCACTATGGTACGATATCAACAACTATGCACCGGATGATTTCAGGTTATAAGATAGGATGAATTGGCCTGTGTTGTCTGTAGGACTAGGAGTTAGATGTTATTGTGGGATGTGTTTGCATATCGTGGGTCGATCACCACAACTTCTTATCATTAATTATATGTTGAACAAATACCAATATGACGTTTAGCCTGTTGAATGTGAAGAAGGCTCTTAGGCCCTGATCTTTGGAAGTCATGTAAACAGGTTTTCTTTTGAAGAATTATAATGTCATAAATTGAAGGTCACATATGGTCTGCCTCCATGGATTGTCAATTTTCCATTTCAAGCTCCAAATAAATGCTGGACAACCTGCTTATTGCCAATTAAATGTAAACTGGAGTTGTGCTGCACTGATTTATTTGTTTTTCATGTCTTTACATGTAATAATGATTTTTTTTATAATTTTTCGGCATCTTCTTCTTGGATACAAGTTCACTTGAGAACTTTAAAATGGTTTCCTTGCTGTTTTTACACCTAAAGTGAGAAAGAATGTTAATGAGAACTAAGTCTTGTGCAAGAAATTACTTTGGAAGTCATGGAACTAGGATTTCATTTGAAGAACAATGATGTCAAAAATTGAAATCACACATGGTCTGCAATGGGTGCCTTTATGCTTTGACAATAGTTTCCTGCCCTCTCTTTTCTGCCTGCCTTGACCTATGTGTACACCTAAAGTGAGAAAGGTCGTTTCTGGAAACAAGGTCTAGTTCCAGGGATTACTTAAATGATAATATGCATCCAAATTCTCAGTCTCATTCTCATTCTCTAAGATCCTAGTTGTGTTTTTCAATGCATCACTGGGTGCAACTGGTGTGGGATGGTTCTACATGCCTTCCAAATCAGAGCTTTTCAAGGCCTTATATTTTTAAAAGAATGTATTCAATTCTGCAAAACAATAAATGACCATGATGGTACTAAAAAAAATACTTTATCCCGTTGAAAAATAGTATTCTTGCTGAAACATTTGTTGTGTATTAGTGCAAGATATATAGTTCAAGGAGAATTAAGATTCAGGTTTGTGGATGTCCTTTAATTTAGTGTGTTAGCTATATCATGGTTGAGTTGGTATATTTGGACTTGTTTCTTCTTAGGCAAAGAGGCTAACTTTTGCAATATTTCAGCTTTCAACCGGAGGAGGAGGTGGCAATATTGGGAAAAAAATTCATCATGGTGGTGGTGATGGAGGTGATGATGGTGGTGATGATGACAATTACTTTGACGACTTTGACGATGGCGATGAGGGAGATGATGGTGGGCTGTTCAGGAGACGGATTGTTCTTCAAGAGGTTGGTTAGCTCATGCAAAAATGGACAGACAACTTCAAATGCTTATTTTAGACT
>CM042189.1:33300969-33346061 GCA_023539305.1 Ilex asprella
TCGGAAATTTGTTGATGCGGTGTTGAATGAGTGGCAGAGGACAATGATGGATTTGCCTGCGGGACTCCGGCAAGCCTATGAAATGGTGACTTGTTTTTCCTATTATGTAACATTACATGATGGCTGTGGGGCTAGATGCTGATGTGTAATTGTCTCCAGGGTTTGGTCAGTTCAGCTCAAATGGTAAAATTCTTAGCAATCAATGCCAGGCCAACTACTTCTAGGTTTATTTCTCGATCGCTTCCTCAAGGATTGTCTAGAGCATTTATTGGCAGGTAAGTGTATGAAAGATTTCCTACATACAATTGACTAGTCAATTTGAGGCATGGTTCAAAGTTTCATTTCGATGGTATGTTTCTGCAGTTAAAAAATAGAAACATTTCAGAAATATTGCAAAAATGTTAAAGAAACATTGCATGTTTGTAGAAATCAATGAAAACAATTGAAGATGTTACAAAATTGTTTTTCCTGGCTAAATAATTGTATCCTCTTTGACGAAAATATTAAGTTTATATATTTGGAACCTTATATACTCTTTTTTTGATGTATTAACGAGCAATTTAGGAAAATTTGACACTTCAAGTAAGAAAAATATATGATATGACAAGTTTTATGAAAAATCGGAAATTCGACATGAGAGTTTTGGGAAATAAATGTGTGGTCATAATAATAATAATATTAATGTTTATTTGGGTGGTAATAATAAAACTTCCAATATTTGCCCAACAAAATAATAAACTCCAATAAATGTAGAATGAGGTGAGATGGGTTTGAATCAAAGCCCATTTGGTGATTTGAATTATTAGTATTGTCTACAACTGCAAGTTTAATAAATTCTCCTAGGAAGTTGTAAGTGTAATTTATGTTGACTTAGTTTTCGTGAAATTAATGTTGAGTGTTGGAGGAGAGAGAGAAACAGATTGTGTGGCCACATCAGCTCATAAGTACATTCTCAAGTATAACTTTTTGACTTAGTTTGTGTTCAACTAAAAGAGAATAAAGATAGTCCATATCCAAAGCCTAGTTTGATAGGTAGAGAGGACGAAAAGTTGGATTCACTCTTTTATGGTATAGGATAAAGAGTGCTGGAAATAGAGGAGAAGGCGCAGCAAGAAGAGGAAGAAAAAGGTGGCTTCACCTAGAACTCCAAACAACACAACATAAATTACCCTTGATACCTAGAACATGATCAACATTAATCAAATTATACCAGCCAGATTATATTCATAAAACTAACATAAAACTAGACACAATTTAACCCAAGAATTTTGTAGGACAAAGTCCTACAATTGGGCGAGGGTGAAAGGGTTGAATTAAGGCTTAAGGTGTTGTGGTCACTAGGTTGAGTTTTCATGCAAGGATTGGGCTTTGTGTAGGAATAATGGTGGTAAAAATGATGAACAGCAGCTTAATATATGCATAAAGGGCATAAGAAATTATGGAGGAAGAAGAGACATTTATGCTAGCTGAAGATTTGTTTTCTTCATTTCTTCCTTACGCATTCAATAGATAATTGACATCCAAAAGGAAAAACAACCCAGAAGTAACAACATTAACTTTAGAACCTCCAATATTTTATTAATTTGATTGTGGCTCGGTCTTCTATTGTGGGATGGCTGGGAAAAAAATTGGTGAAATTTCAGAATCTAGGCATTGTCATTCACTCAAGTGGAGTTAAATACTAAGAAATTTCTGTTATCTGTCATTGGTTCATTTTCCCCAGAATCCGCAGGTATCTATTGCGAAATTTTTTAGTGGGCACATTTCAGTATAGCAAGGTCTCATTCCTTTTATAACCACCTTTGTTTCCCCAGGATGATTGCAGATCCTGCATTTTTATATAAGTTTCTTCTGGAGCAGGCAGCTACAGTTGGTTGCTCTGTTTGGTGGGAGTTGAAAAATCGCAAGGAGAGGTACTCTTTTGCTGTAGTTATCGCAAAAATGGACACTTTATGACTTGCTCATATAATATATGTACTTGATCAAATTTTGCTTTATTGTAATAATGACAGGATAAAGCAGGAATGGGATCTTGCACTTATCAATGTGCTCACTGTCATGGCATGCAATGCTATTGTTGTTTGGTCATTTGCTCCTTGTCGTTCATATGGGAACACCTTCCGCTATGATTTGCAAAATACATTGCAGAAGCTCCCGAACAATGTATTTGAAAAGAGCTATCCACTTAGAGAATTTGATTTGCAAAAGAGAATCCACTCTTTCTTTTACAAGGCTGCCGAGTTGTGTATGGTCGGATTAACTGCAGGAGCAGCACAAGGTGCTTTGTTAAATCTCACTGCTAAGAAAAAAGAGGGAAGGTATTGTTTGAGATGTCTCTCCTTTGTTTGCTCCATGCTCTATTTGTTTGTTTTGTTTTGCATACTTTTCCTTAATTTGAATCTGTGACTTGCCTCACATTGCTGAATTCTTCCATCAAACATTGGTGGAATCGTTGTTCTGGCAGGTTATCTGTCACAATTCCCACCGTGAGCACTAACGCACTTGGTTATGGAGCTTTCCTTGGTATGTATGCGAACCTGCGGTATCAGCTGTTATGTGGATTTGATAGAGCAATGGTTAACCATTTTGACGTTATTGGGGTGGCTCTGTTTTTCAGCACAGCTTTGAGGTCTGAATTTCTCTCTCTATTTGTATGATCATCCATTCAAACTTATGTTGTCAGTATTTGTAACTTTCTTTATCTTTCTACTTATTTTCATTTTTGTTTTTTCAATGCTGCTTGATTGTGCTTATATAGAGAAATTTGTTTATTGAACTAAGCACAACATTGATTCATGAAGTATGCAGCGATTGTCAGTTTAGTTCCTCAAGTACCAGTTTTGTCAGTTTGGTCCATAATGTTTAATTTATTGGCAACTGAATTACCCATGTGCTGCTTATGTGAGTTTTGTATGAGGGGGGAGTGTGAAAAAAATGGCCCAAATATAAGTCCGGTAAAATATCAAATCAGGAATTAGACTGGTCAACCCCTCCCCCTCTCTCCGCTGCTGCAACTCCTGCTCTCCTTCACCTCTGCTACCCCCTCATCAGCCGCGGCCCACTTCCCCCTCTCCTATGCTCCTGGCATCCCTCCCTCCTGCTACACCCAACACAACGATTCAAGGGTGTCATTTTCATCAGAGCATTTTGCAGCCGTATTTTATTGTCAGATGAAACATGAAAAGGGTCTTGCTGCCGCAACTACAATTTTCTTGCCTTAACCTTCACACCACAGACAAAGAGTGGAAAATAGACATCCATATTCTATGGACAGCTTACACAAAATGGCACATAGCACCAAGGGACATTGTTTTGCAGGATATGGAGATACGTAAAATGACTTGCATGGGGGATGAAAAGTCACTTGCGGGAAAGTGATAATCCCACATGTTAGGTTGAGCTGAAAAGAAGTTGAGGACAGGAGGTCAGATCTTTGTCCCTCCCTTCTGATTCAGCACAAGAGTTTAATGCAAAAGGGTTGAAGATTCCATTTCTTCTAGGCTCCTAGCTCTTTTCTCCAGTTTTAGTGGATCGAAAAACATTTGTCCCATTCCTCTTTTCCTTTTTCCCTGCCACAGTTCCCAGTGTCAGCAAGCCCCACGAGTTACCCACCAAGTATCATCACTATTATTTGATTGGTTACAGGCTTTGATTTGTCCAAGATCTGAATCTTTTTTTTTCCCAAATTGCCCCTGTTAATGTCTCATGTGAACAGCACATGCGTATTTAGTTATGACTCCAAACAGAGGTTAAAAATTGGACCCTTTTAAGACTAACTTTAAACATTTGGGACAAAATTGAGAATTTGATCCTTGTTTACTTGTCTAACTGGTTACATGTGCTTGAAGAAGATTTTATACGTGTAGTTCTTTGGTCAATTTGTATTTAGCTTGCTTCTTATGTAAGGGCCCATGGGGTTCCTTCTGTTTTTTGAACTACTCTTCATCATACATAGGATTTGCTTGGTTTTATGATCTCTATTTCTGGGGATTATGATGAAGATATTTCAGAATGTCTTAGGTATACATAGAATTTTTTGAGTGTAGGAGTCAGAATACACTTGTTTTAGATATTGGGGGATAAAAATTTTGGCATTGTTGTAAAAAGAACTGGTAATCTGCCAAAGTTACAGCAAGAACAGTACTGCCATTAGTTGTAAAAAATTCTAGGAACCCTTTCTTAGGTATATATACTGTGCATTGCCCGTTAACAAATGTTAAAATGCATGCAGGATTCTGAATGTTCAATTAGGAGAGACATCAAGGCTGGCTTGGCTTGGTGTGGAAGTGGATCCATTAGCTCAGTCAGATGACCTCTTGAAGGTTTACAATCGGCCATCTGAAGCCGTTGATCAACCTTCTTCAAAGTGGTTCATATCAAAGAATACCATTGTTTCTGGTCTTGGGCTACTAGGCATCAAACAGGGGCAGAACGATTCAGTGGCCGTGGGTGAATCACAACCTCCCAAGGCTCGGAGAAAAAGAATTGTCAGGAAAAAAACAAGTCGAGTATAGCTAGTTATATAATTACGATGAAGCGTTTCAATTTTGCAGCCCTGATGATTTGATGCGGATTTTCTCGATAAAGACCCGAGTTGTAAGCAAAGCAACCTGAGATACGGCGTTCACTTTGCTCATGTCTTTTTGATTTTGATCTACTGTGATTTTGATGCAGTACTAAACCTCTGGATTCCAAATTGACCTTTGAATTCTTTTTATAACTGGTTAATAGAAAGTTAATTGTTGTTGGTTCATCAACCTATATGCACCTTTGTATGCGTGTTTCTGGGACTTGACTATGGTACCCAAAAATAAAATTTCGGTATCATATCAAAAGTTAATATATCTGTGAATATTTTTATTATTGTTGTTGGTATTTTTATCATTATTATAGTATCAAAATAATTACAAAAGTGATAAATTATTCATAAAAGTGATAATTTTTTTTTGTACCAAAAAAAGTGGTAAAAATATTCAAAAAAGTGATAAATCACTCACATAAGTAATAATTTTTTTTGATTATAAAATGACTAACAAAAGTTGTAAAAATACTTTCTGAAGTAGTAAATTTTAGAGGAATGGTATTGAATTTTTTTTGACAATATTATAGTATATCTGCGTACTAGAGATAATTCGTGTTTGAAGGCACGATATAATGTGCATGGTTTTGAAATGGATGTTAATGGCCGGTGGATGAGTTTATTTGAGACCGTCAAATGAGTTTATTAAAGTTTGTCATATTTTATATTCTAGATTATTATACACGTTATTAAATTTGGAAAAAATAAATAGAACTGGACAAAAATAACAAAAAAAGAATGTAAATTAAAAATTAATTAAAATATTCTTTAAAATTTCAAATATAATATTTAAAATAATGTCTCAGTCAAAGAATTAGCACCAATAGAAAACAAATTAAAAGATAATTGACTTGAACAATTTAGATATGTTTATAAAAAAATTAGTCGTATGGAGAATCAATTTAAGTGACTAAAATATATTTATGCTAGACTCAAAATAGTCGATGCCAAATAATTGAGAGAGTTGGGTTTTTTTTTTTGGCCGAATTGTATTATAGGAGGAGAGAACGGTAAAGTCTGAACTTACGACTTTAAATTTTAATAATAGAGACAATAGCCATTAAATCAATCGCTAATATGAGACAATTGATTTAGCAAAAAATAAATCCTGTAGAACAGAAAAAAAAAAATTACAAATCCACCAATAAGTCTGATTTCCAATCCAACCTTGGAAGGAAGATAAACAAACACCGGGATTGTGACCATCTATCTGCTTGGGAAGAAACCACGTCAGCATGACATATAGTCCAACCCTTATCTTTAAAACCCATTCTTTCGTCTGTCCACAACTCCACTTCTCCCTCTCTCTTCCCCTCTACGGCGGCTGGCAGCCGGCGGCGGCGAGGCACACAATGGACCGCCTCTACCCCGCCGTCCACTACTGGCTAGTAGACCACCCCACAATAAGCCAATTCGAGTGGAAACAAGGCTCCACTATAGGCGCTTCCCCACTCTTCCTCACTCTCACAGTCTTCATCTATCTCTGTGTCACTCTCCTCCTCCACATCTCCCCAATCCCCACCCTCCACGCCACCACTCTCCGCCTCGTCTCCGTCGTCCACAACCTTATCCTTCTCCTCCTCTCCCTCGTCATGGCCGTCGGTTGTTCCCTCTCCACGCTCCACCAAATGCCCCACTACCGTTGGATCTTCTGCTTTCCCTCCAATCACACCCCTCCACGTGGGCCGACATTCTTCTGGGCCCAAATATTCTACTTCTCGAAGATTCTCGAATTCGTAGACACTCTTTTGATCATCTTGAGCGGTAGCAATCGACGGCTCTCATTTCTCCACGTGTACCATCACGCGGTGGTGGTCGTGATGTGTTATGTTTGGATCTACACCTCCCAGTCACTGTTCCCCGTGGCGCTCGTTACCAACGCTTCGGTTCACGTGCTAATGTACGCCTACTACTTATTGTGCGCACTTGGGAAGCGTCCGCGGTGGAAGAGGTTGGTGACGGACTGTCAGATTATCCAGTTCGTGTTTAGCTTCGCTGTCTCGGGTTTGATGCTGTACTACCATTTCACCGGATTAGGGTGCTCCGGGCTCTTGGGTTGGTGTTTCAATGCGATTTTCAACGGTTCTCTTTTGGCGCTTTTCGTTGACTTTCATTTTAAGAACTATGCCAAGAGGAGAAAGGGTGATGATCAAAAGGCTAAGCGGTCATGATCAGATGGTTCATGATTTTTCTTCGCAGGTTCGGGTTTATAATTAATTGTTGTTTCTTGCTATTTTCAAATCTACGGTTGTGATTGATTACACTGTCATCAATTTGATACATAGTTACCCTGTTTTGCAATTGTTTTTTGTTCACTAAAGGTGTAGATGCAAATTTATTTATAAATCGGTCATAACACGCACCGAAAAGCACAAAAAAATATTCCATTCAGCTTTTTAGAGTTAATGATAAATTTTAGTCTAGGCCGTCCATTCGGAGTCCAAAGCACCCGGAGGATCCGTTAAAGAACAACCCTAATGGTCCATCTGCATAGCGCCCACCTTATCATGTGATTGGGCCGCAACTCAGGGCCGTGGAGGCTCAGGATTGTCCAGTTCAGGAAATGTACTAGCGCGGTCACAGCAAGCTCAGTAGCAAGTAATTGCTCGAGAATAAGGAACTAGACACAAGATGGGCCTCTAATAATCCCAGTCGCACCATATGGTCAGGGGAAGGGGGACAATGTCTGACGACTCTGATGAACAAATATTCCTTAATAAATGGAATATTTGTATACATTTCGTTTCAAGGATCATGAGTGTAGAAGGCGTCACACTGGCAAACTCCGCTATAAGACAAATGAGTAGGGGATCACAAAATTAGTCAGAAAAGGAAGAATTGTAAAAAACCTAGATAGTCAGGTGTATAAATAGAACACGAAGCCACCGTAAAGAGAGAGTTCTAGAGTTTATCTAAGAAATACTTTGTAAAAAGGCTCTCAATCAAAAAAGTCATTGTAACTGCTATCTTTTTTTTTTTTTTTCAAGTAATACAAACCCCAAGGTGCAAGAGTCTTCATTAGAGTGGATGTAACCTTAGTTTTTCGGTTGAGGTGAATTACTTATATCCTGTTCTTTGATCTAACATCAATCCTTACTTCCCCTCTATTTTAAGCATTCATGAAGTCCTCATTGGGCTTCACCCCATAGCTGTTCTATAATTGGGTAGAGAGATTTCGAGCACCATCAAGAGTGATAAAGATACGTGCACGATTTCGAAAGTTTGCAAAATAAAAAGGAAAAGACAATCGAAAAGAAAAACCCATTTCGAAGGGTAGAAACCTTCATTGATTCACTTTGGGGGACCCGAAATTCTAGTTTACAAATCCTAACATTCTATTTTATTGATAGAAGATTCTTGAAATTCAAGATGATAAAAAATTGGATAAAACTGTGTTGCATAATTTTTTTTTTATCAAATCTTGTATTCCAAGTTATGTGTCAAAATTTCATGCATTGAATATTTGGTGGTTAGTGGACTCTACTAATCCAATCACATACATTGATTTGAGATACAAAATTGGTCAGTATAACATTGCTCTATAAACCATAATAACTAACATAACCCAATGACTACTATTTAATTAACCACTTAAGAAAATTGACAAATACCAGACCACTAATTAGGGTTGGTAATCGAATCGAGTTATTCGAGTTTAGTTCGAATTCAGATTGGTTTGGACTTAGTTCAATCTTGTTTAAAAAAATAAATTTGACAGATTCACTTTTGTTTATATGTAAATACTCGAGCTCAGCTTGAGTTCAGCTCATTTTGAACTCAGTTCAAGTTCGATTCATTTACTAAACAAGCTTATACTTGAATAATTTAACTATGTCCATAAAAAATGAGTTACACAGTCTCGATTCGATTATTTACCCTACCACTAACCCACTAATGCATATTCTCCTATTAACTAACTCTAAATAGTTCATAAAACACATATATAAAACTATAACATAACAGACAAATTCTTGCTAGTTATAAGACATGAAAAAGATTTTTGCTATGAAGTTTTCAAGAATCTATACTTATAAAATAAAGCATTCTATTAACAAAAAACACAGCAATCAAAATTCAAATCATTTACATCCCATGGCTTAACTTATGACTAAAATTTTAACTTTTTAACACGCTAACTTTATCTATTTATATTTAATTTTTTAACTACGACAACTAAAATGCTTTGCGCAAAGTACCCTAAGACTATACTTAAGCATACGGTGTGCATCTGTGTTGTGCATATTCATAATTATTTTTATTACCATGAGTCCAAAAGATACGTGATTTGGATTTTTCTTCATTTTAAAAAAGTTCAAATGTCGGAGATTTTGTTGCCAAATTTTTAAAGAAGATTACGGTACTGAAAAAAAAAATTTGATATTGTATCATCACATTTTACAAGTTTATGAGTTGATAAGTTTTTAGGTTTGTTTACAAAAAAAAAAAATTATAATTTTTTGGGTTATGTTACGACTTTTAATGTCCAAAATACAATCTTTTTGGATCAATTTACAACTTTTGTAATAACTTGGGATCGGTTTAGGATCGATCTCAAGTTACCACAAAAGTTATAAATGACAACTAAAAATTATTAAAAAAAAATTATAAAATTCATAATTGTTGTACCTTACCTATATTTTTGTGGGGTACTATAGTCTTCTCCACAAATTGCAACTTGTAATAACCCTTGGGCACGGTTCAAATGTAAAGTTTGACCTTCGATAACTCAAAAGTCTTAAGTCTTAAGAGCCAACCATCTTGTTCTTTAGAGACACGCTATAATCCAGCTCAAGTCAGGATGACAATTACTGAGTTCGAAAAAATAATCGATTTAAACTTGGACACTCGGATAGCAAAAAAAAATGTCACATGCAGTGAAAAGGGAAGACTGTCTCAAAAAGGGTAAGTACCAAACCGCAGAGGTAAGGAATCACTTGATTATGAAAGAAGGAACGAAGCCTCTCTAGCTGACCACAGCACCTCTCTCTATATTCACTCTCCTCAACACGTATTCTCTCATTCCCTTTTACGTATTCACTCATATAAACACAAATACCCTCCAATGTCTCTAAGCGCCGAAACCCAGACTAGGAGAAGAGAGGAGAGGAGAGGAGTGAGAAATGGCGTCCCACCTTGGTATACATTCAACAGTCTTGTTTCTCTTGCTTCTTTTTTCATCTGGTAAGTTAACATTGCATTTCATTACATTGTTCTCATTTTTCGTTTGGTTTTGCCGTGAAAATAGAACAAAAAAGAAAAATAAGAGGTTACCCCCGAATAGTTGGGATAAAGACGGTATCGTTCCACTTCTACAAGTTCCTTCGTTTTTTTTGAATATATGATTTCTATTTTTTAGCACTTCTTATTCCTCTTGTCATTTTTTTTTGGGAACATTTGGGTCATGTCTCCAAAGATAATAGAAGAGTTTTAAAAAAATATGTTTTAATATTTTTTGTGTTACAGAACTTGTTTAGTTAAATGATTCCAAAAACAGTTATAAGGGGTAGAAAAGAGTAAAACTTATTTGAATAATAATTCAAAAAACAATAAAAATATAAATGTGGTGGTGGACGTGGTGTTGGTGGTGGAAGTGTGTTGATAGTGGAAGTGTGATAATGATAGTGGGAGAGTGGTGGTAGAAGTGATGGTGTTTTTTAAATTCTAAAAAAATTGTTTCAAAAAACACACAAAACTGTTTTAACTTCTCCAAATCTACCCAATTTTTGTTCTTAATTTTTAAAAAACAATTAATAAACAATTTTTCTCCCATAAACTATTTCCGAAAATAGATAAATAACTTCTAAGATGCAAACAAAAAAGTTTTGATAACGTCGTTTTGTTTTTATAAGTTTATTCAACTTGTGTGTAATATATTGAACAGAGATAATATTGTCCGAATGCACGAATTTCACAATTGTAAATGGCTGCAAAGAGACCATATGGCCTGGAATATTACCTAACGACAACTTCAACGGTGATGGTTTCGCGTTAAAACCCAGACAATCCGCCATTTTCACAGCTCCACCGGGGTGGAATGGCCGGATTTGGGGTCGAACCGGTTGCAATTTCAACAAAACCGGTAACGGAACATGCCAAACAGGAAGCTGTGGTAGCAACCAGAAATGCACTACCCCCGGGCAGCCACCAGCTTCAATTGCCGATTTTACCCTTGGAGAAGTTGATTTTTACGATGTCAGCCTTGTTGACGGATTCAACGTACCTTTGATGGTCAAGCCTGTTGGGGGTAAAGGAAACTGCAGCACTGTAGGGTGTGACACTGACTTGAGGGAAAAATGTCCATCGGAGTTGGCCGTTAAATTGGACGGGAAGACTGTTGCTTGCCGGAGTGCCTGCAACGTGTTCAACACCGATCAGCTGTGTTGTCGAGGAATGTACTCTGATCCTGCTGCATGTATGCCCAGTAACTATTCAAGGATATTCAAAGAGGCTTGCCCTGCAGCTTATAGTTATGCACATGATGATCCTACCAGTATTGTTACTTGCTCTGCAACAGACTATATATTGACATTTTGTTCGTCGAGGTATGCGAATCAAATTTTTTGTACAACTACATTCCTGTTTGGTAAAACCATTTTGTCGTGAAAGTAAAAACATATTCGATCACTAAATGAATCTTAATACGTAAATAATATGCTTGTGTATGTGCATATGTATACCACAATACATCGGATTAAGCTTGGAAGAAAGGAGTAAACCCAGAGAAGGAAAAAAAAAACCAAAACTAAATTTACAATAGCAAATGCAACTTATTTATAATTACTTAAAAAAATATAGTAGTTGAAAAATGGTCATTAAATGGTACCTAAGTTTATAAGTGAACATCAATGTTGTGCAACTCACAAGTCTATATCTAGCTTAGCAAAGTATGTGTAAAATTCAAAAACACTTCTGTCACATAAACCAATGGATGGGGAAGGTAGTGCCAACAGGGGGGTGGTTGTCTTCCTAAGAATTTGAAAAATCCTCCTTATTGTACTAGTATGAACTATAAATGCCTCCACACTGTATTGGCTCATCCCATCCTAATTGTTTGAGAAAATTATAAAGCCCGCCCTCTAGATTTTGTCCCGCCGGGTTAACTTCTTGAATATGTTTCTTGTCTATCACATACTTGCTCATCGTATCTGTTGGTATTGATTCTAGGAACCAAACACAGTGCACTTATCATGATGAGAAGCTTGCTTGTAATGGTTCAAATGGGTTAAAGGCAATCTCTCAGATATGGCTGATCTTGGTGCTGGCACTGCCAACAATAATCCACTTACCACCCACATTTTGATCTTGTACATGTGAAACCACCTTTTTTTTGTCTAGGTATGTTCATTTATTTTGATGATTCTATAACAATTTTCTTTTACGCGCCTTTTCTTTGAATGTGGGTTTGCTTGCAAGAATGTGAATTATATATAGAGAGCGCTTATTGAAGAAATATATAGAGAGCTTAATACATAAAAGGGTGATGATTTACCGTCTCTAATGATAAGCTTGAGTCGTCTGAGTTTCTTGGTAAAGATTTTTGATCGAAGGGCAAGCCAGATCCCCAGAGCTTTGTGACATTCTGGTAACAATTTCCAGTCATAAGCTAATTCTCCAAGGGCAAAAGTAAGGTTATAAACATAAAAAAGAAAATACAAAATTTATTGCTGCTGCTTACCTTCCATATGGGGTTTCAGAATATAAGAAGTTGGAGAAACATACACATGCCAAATAGGCAAAGAATTGGCCAGCATTTACACCAGCAGTCAGAATCATCACAAAATATGATGTTAATGGTTTCCTGCTTTTTCTAAATAGGCACAGAAACACAATCATAATAACAGACTTGTGATTAGATAAAACTCAACATATCTATAACTCGGGGCTACAGAACAATACAACCCAAATCAAACTGTGACAGCCCTCGTAATAGCAGCCTGGTAACGTGAAATGAATAAGAAAAAGACCATTTTTATAATAACATGGAATTAACATAAAAAGTTTATTGGAACATCCTAAGACAATAAAGAAAAAGCAGTACAGAAACTTATACCAAACTATTCTCCGTAAATCTGTATGAAAAATGTTTATGTGGACTTGCTCCGAGTTCTTTCTGAATATTCTATGTCATTAATTTCCTTCCTTTGACTTATTGCCTCATTCTCATCACCCTCAAAAGGTAATACCATAACAGGGGCTGCAGGCACTGTGTCCCAACGCTCTTTCAGAAAACTCATGAACCTCAAAACCATTTGTCTCCGGAATTTGAGCTCCCTTGTGAAGAGATCGAAGACAAGAAAAGCACTAATGTATTTGAACGGAATGATGAGGAGAATCACAGAGCTTAATAGCAGCACCTGAGCAACCTCAGTCGTTATCTGAAAAGATTTAAAAACAAACTCAACCAAATCAAGGAAGAGAGAGAGAAGAGAGGAAAGACCCGGGGGGAGGGGGGGGGGAGTTCCTTTGAAATTTCAAAATTCAAAGCACATAAATGATAAACCACAAAATTTCACAAACTACCTTCTCGTGCCAAATGAATTACTAGTTTAAGGTGGTGCCACCCTCCTTCTCCGCCTCTCTCTCACATTCACTTACACATACAAAGATACATGCCTAAATACAAATCTTATCATAATCTAATCACCAGAAAGTCTCATTATAATGCATATATGTTTGGATATTTCATGTCTTTCAAACTAAATAATGTACATGCGTCCATCATCTTTTTTCCCAAAATGCAAATAAAGTATCAAGTATAAAATTAGAAAGTGTACAATCCATGTATGAAGAAAGAATAAAAAATTAGTTCATATGTAACACAAGCTAAAACATCACCACAAAACTAAAATGTTGTAATGCAGATACCAAAAAACAACCATTGGGCCTCTACAACAGTTTCCTGATGCTGCAACACTTATATTTTTTCTTCCAATAAGAAATGACGATTTTATTAAACATAAAAGAAAAGAAAAAGTACAAAAGTGGACAAGTTGTCCAAACCAGAGACACGTCAAAATAAAACTAAAAAACAACAACTTGAAAAACTCCAAAACTTCATCCCGCACGCAGCTGTCCAGCTCAATATAATGGAAAAAAATGGAATATTCACAAATTCTTTAGACATCGAGGCCCAAAAAGATGCCAAAAATAAATCATGTCCCATAGGGGACTTCAAACCTCCTCACATTTATCATAAAAAATTCTCGCATTCCTTTCCAACTATATAACCCATACAATTGCACAACAACCACAATCACAACCCCAAAAAGTCTTCCATCTTCTATTTTTCCCACCACCCGTAACATCCAAACATATCATAGAAAACATAGTTCTCAGTTCCACCCAACATATTCCCACGTAGCTAAACAACTTTTTTCCAAAAGTGCGAGTGCTATAGGGCAAGGACAATGTAAAAACAACTTATCCACCCCCTCACAATCACCTTTGCACATAACGCACAATTGCGGTTGAAGACAACTCATAGGTCTTCTTTTTTCAAAGCACGTCATAAGTGCTAATCTATCTTGAACAATAATGCATATACAAACTTGCATATTTAAAGGGACTCTAACTTCTCAAATCATCCTCGATGGCATGGGGGAACAAAAGAATAGATGAATCACTAATTAAAGACTAAAAAAAAGATTTAAAGGAGAAAATATTTTCAGAGTCAATAGTCCAACATCTTTTGTCTAAACAACCTTGAGTCAAGGAAACATTATTAAGCAAAAAAAGAAACTCCACCAACTCCATACATTCCCTATAATTGAACCTTCTACGAAAACCAAAATCCTATGACATGGAAAAAGAATAGGACCGAATAAGTGAAGCAATCTTATGACCATGAAACCTGAAAATTCGATAAAGACAAGTAAAAAAGATTATAATGAAGAATCACCAACCCAAATAGGAGGAACAAAGGAATAGATGAATCATAAATTTAAGACACAAAAAAAGTATTACACAAGAAAATGCCATTAGAGGCAATAGTCTAACATCTTTTATCCAAACAACTTTGAGCCGAAAAAAAAAGAAGTTTCACCAATTCCATACATTCCCTATCATTAAGCCTCCTACGACAAGCCACAAGTTCTACTTCAAGTGCCGTTAAAAATTGCAAGGAGAGCTCGACATTAAGAAAATTCCACAACTGGTTCTTTCAAAACCCTCCAAACTTTGGTCACCTAACTATTAGACTTCTTATAGCTCAACATTTTTTAGAATAACACAGAAATATTATATCCCACATCATCCCCCACCCTTTTTTTTCTCTTTTCTTGTGTAGGATACCTAAGTAGCCACCTCAGAGGCTGCAAAAAGTTTGAAAATGAGGTTAGGCAAAAATTCCGTACACCAAAAAATTAATAATCAAACCTAACATACTAAGGTCCTGTTTGGTGCTGGCTGATAACATTAGTTTTTTGGGGTTTCAGAGGAAAAAAAGTCTGATTCGTTTGGACCCGGGCTTATTGGACGGCTTTTCCATCAGTTTTTTTGGGCAAAAACAACTAAGAAAAACACAAAAAAAAATAGAGCTTATTCAAGGGCTTCTAAGGAAAAACCGGTTTTTTCGAAAACACTTCAAACGGTTGCAAGAGTTTTTTTAACTAACTTTTTCATTTTACTTTTCAAACCTCTGTTTTACACTCAAAAAAGCCAACTCTAAACGGCCCAAGTCTCCAAACTCCCGCATATAGAGCCCACTTGTAATGTCATTGCATTGCCAACTAGGACTTATTTTCCCATACATCTATTGAATTAAAAAAACATCCACTTTATTGCATTCCTGAACATGATCTCTCGCCCTTCTCCATTCCGAAGTGCCCAAGCAGTTTCCCAACTCCCAAGTGATGTATCGATTGTTCAATAAAATGTATTGCCTATACATCGCATAATTTTGAAATGTTCTCTCTTCTAAATGATACCCACAAAGAGATAAGAATGGGATTAAAACAGTCCATTAGCTGTTAGCTTGAGTTGGAAACAAACTAGGGCTGTTTATAACTTTCGATATATAAAGAAAAATTTATGTGATGTGTTACAGATTTACTCTACTATTTATTGAATACCATCTTTCCTGATAGAGAACATACAAGACCTAAAAGACCAAATTTTGCATGAAAGCTCACATCAAAATCTGATGCCATACGTCTCAAGAGTTTTGATGAGTTAACATACCTGAGGTTGGCCAGCAAGAACAATTGAACGTATTTTTAGCAAGGAAACATTCAGATTCTGGAGACATTTTTCCACTTCACGCATGGCCTCTTTTACAGCTATGATCTTTTGAATGGTATTTGATCGCGGCTGATCATGTATGGTAACTTTTCCAAAATATCTTCCAAGCCGACCTTGCTCCTTGAGCCCTTTCAGTAGTAACATGCCAGCTGCCAATATCATCAAAGTCGTAGGGAATATATATGACAGCAAGTTTCTGACCAGAACAGATATCAGAGTTTGTAAACATCAATTTTGTTCCACCATCACATTTATCAGTGCAAATAATATAAAGAAAGCTTTGAGACCACAATTATACAATGTGCCTCCAGCAATAAATCCTATAATGGAATCCAATTAATGAACTTTTTGTCACATTGAGAATTAGATGGATCAAGTCTTCCTCATGAGTTGTGACAGAAGCCATATTCTTTCAAGTCTGATTTTTTTGGGTAAATTTCATACATGCCCCCTGAACTATGACCTGTTTTAAATTATCCCTGAACTTTTAATTGTCCTAATTTGCCCCTTGAACTATTTAATTTGTTTCAGTCAACCCTTCCGTTAAGATTAACCGACAAATGAGACAAATTTTTGTATTTAACGATTAATCTTAACGGAAATGGTCGATTGAAATAAATTACATAGTTAAAGGGCTAAATTCAGACAATTGAAAGTTTAGGGGCAATTTAAAATAAAGGCCATAGTTCAGGGGATATTTATGAGAATTACCCAATATTTCAAATAATGTATTCAGAATAGATTGGAGAGCCACCAAACAACATTGGAATACAATAAAAATTTTGCAGAGTATAACATAACATACATGACTATAAGAATTTAAAAACAAAATGGTTAAAAAGCAAGAGAAATGTGTATGTATGTAGAAATATCATGCATATACCCATAACAAATGTACATACATATCCAAGAGGAAGAAATTCCAATAAAACTTGCTTTAAGCACAATTTTCTTAAAGGCATATAATGACGGGTTAGAATAGTAAAAGATAAAGAAGGCTCCAGAGAAAAGCTAGTTATAGTGAAGATTTTTTTCACACAACACATGCGAAGACGTGCACAGACATGCATAGAACTCTTCAAGTTACAAGAGATAAAAACCGAAAGAACTCAATTAGCTCAAATAGATAGATATCTTTGAGTCAATGACAGAATAAATCAGTTTGATCTAAGTTGTAGGTGACAACTTCTATACGCACAAGTCCTTTCTGAGATAGTTAACCTCCAAACAGGCATGCGTTGAGTACACTATAAGACAAGGAATTGATACCTTAAGAATTCATAAAAAAGCAATAATCATAATGGTCTTACCTGAATATAATTGTATATACAAATAAAAGAAAAGATGCAGTCAAGTGGGGTTCCTCCCATCGCCTGAGCTGTTCAAAGTATTTGGCAATGACAATCAAAGGAAGCATAAGTTCCTGAAGAAAAACAAAATTCAAATTCTATTAACATGAGCAAGAAAAACAGAGGCATTAGAACAAATAGAAGCAATACGAGATAAACCTATGGAACAACACTACATCTGATTCAATGTGATGATATCACTGACAAACTTCGTTAACAATGTGAACAATCTGTTAGCAGAATAGGCAATATGTCAGTCGGATATGTGCTGGCCTAGCCTATTAAGGAAGCATATATTCTACCTTATTAAGTCTAGCTATGTATAGAAAGTTTATTGTAAATTAGCTGTAGATATGCCTGTAATTGATAGGAGTTTATTTTCGTGAGTTACTTACCTTGCATAGACAGATGTAATGGCTGATTTTCAGCCTTGTAATTAGCCCGACAGTCCCTATATAAAGGAAGGCACTCTCACAAAGAGAGAGATTCAAACCATTTGACACAATCTAGGTTGGTATCTACTAACAAAGATAAGTTGCTACATTTTTATGCTTTGGTTTCTACCCCAGTGGACTTATCCATTTCAGCTCTATAAGATGATCTGCAATTCTGGTCACTTCATTTGCAAAATTGTTGTGCAGCAGTCAGTTCATTCAGGTTACTTCAGAGTCCAACTCATTTAATAGCTGGTTTTGCAACTTATTAAGGTTGCATTTGGCACAATTACATATTTAGCGAATATGTGTTTTGAAAAAGCTTTAGAATTAATAAGTGCATTCATAAATAATGAATATGTTTAGTGGCAATGTGCTAGAAAACTAAAACAATATCTACATACCAAAATTATCCTTAATGCTATCATACCTATTTTATTAACATTTATTTTATCCAATTTATTTTAACAAATATTTAAAACAATTGAACAAAATTTCAAAGAAATAACTGTAATATTAATCATTATATATCAAATTAATTTTAAATTTTATTTATTGCTGTCCTATCTACTAGATGAAACTTAAATAACATAAATACACTGTTCAAGATCTGAACTATACATAAGATGCATTTGAAACAAAAAGATACACAAGGAAGACAAGAAACAAATGATTACATCGATTCTAACAAATGTATAATGGGCAGATTAATGCACTTCCTAATTAGATGTGACTAGTCTACTACTTGATTGGACTACACTGTCAGTACGTGGTGGAGTCCATCTAAGTTTATAAATTTAAGAGAGTTTTACGTTAAAATAAGACAACAAGTTAGATTAACGATGATAAATATTGAAACTTTATTTAATCACTTAAATGATATAACGACTTCGCAAGAAATCATTCAAAGGCCATTTTGAGAAGCCTGGAAAGGTAATAAATAGACTTCTAGGACTTAAAAGCCCATCTAGAAGTGCCTCCAAATACACTCTTAAGTATCATCTTTGACATCAAGATTATAGTGTTAAAATACCACTGAACATGCAAAGGAGATATATTATTAAACAAGATGTAACTATGCCCAAATGAAGATGTAAATTATTAAACAAGAGAGACCATGCCGGTATAGGTTCTTGAGTAAGGTGACGTGTTTTCAGACTAAAGTGCGCCATTGCATTATTAGGAAAATTAAAAGCGGTTGAAAGTAAATCCAAAAACCTACATACAGAATTTCTAATCTCATAAAACCATCCTGTTGCATGACCAAAGTCTTCTAAATTTTCACAGATTTAGTTGTTGACAGCAAGTTGAATCAAGAATGTTCCAGTATAAACTAGCAGATAACCCAAATTACCATGTACTCAAGACAGCATATACAAAATAAAATTAAAAAAAATTATGGTAAATCAAAAAGAAAAACATATTTGCTCAAATACCAACAATCTAAGTAACAATATATAAATTCCAAAATCATGCTTCATTCATTCAACTCTCGCAGACCTCAATATAGAGTGGAAACATTGTGAACTGGGTGCAATTTTTCTATATCCAGGCTTCATCCACTTGGCCAGTCAAGTATGTCTTAAATGCTTATATGAGTAGAAGATAATCAAGTAATATTTCAGTTGCATATCACTGTACATTTTGATTATTAATTTTCAAACTGAAAACCATGATTAGCTAAAACTTATTTACACCATATAGTTTATAAGATAAACCATGACTTAATAAGAGAAAACATGTATGGGTTAAGGAGTAGTACAATTACCAGGCATAAATTTGACAATCAGAATAATGAAAGACAATATGAAAGAACCACATAGAGTCCAACCTTGAAAAGGTCAATGTTACTGGGTATCCCTTCAAGCATTGCTGCGTCAATTGTGGCTTGTGTTTTTTCAACCACCCTGTATTTGTCTCTGCATGTAATTGCAGCCTTCTCCACCAAAGTCCTATCAGCGACAACAAGATTTTTACTCAATACCACCCCCTGTCTTACTGAAGAGTTTTTCCAGAAAGCAACTGAAGCACTAGAAGCCCATGATGGAGATCTCATCCACTTACGCAAGTATACACTGCCATCTATGTCAAACACGTGATTACTACCATCTGGTACATCATTAGTGGACCTCGCTCCTTGACCTGGTTGATACTCCCCCTCCGTAAACTTCGCAAGCAATGGTCCACCCCAACAATTTACAGCCAGAGTTTGGGAAACAACATCGCCATAGGGTGCATTTTGCGAGTATGAGAATTGAACAAGTTTAGTGGGTTCATCCAAGAGTTTTCGTATAAATTGAAGAGCCTGAAGTCTCGAGATGCCATTAATAGCATAAGTAGTAGCCCTTGCCTTTCCTTTCTGAGCACCATACACATGGTATACAGATTGATCACCATCCATTGGTCCATACTCCCGTATGAACTTGTGTAAAGCAATAACTTCACTGATCAAAGCATGCCACACATCTCGTCTCATTTCACCTCCAAAGTCAACAAATTCAAGCACCCACATTTTAGACCTGAGAAGACGCATACACTTGAGATATGAACTAATTGATCTTAAGAGAAAATATAAGAGAGAGAGTTTCATTGTCATAATTTATCAGAAAACAAGCCACTTGTGTATGTTACTCATTTATTTTCATATTGCATGCATGAATTCCATTGAAAGATAAATGTTCACAACTGAATTATCTTGAAAGGCGGTCTACCTACATCGCACCAATTTTGTTTTCAGTCCAAATGATAGAGGGGGGAATTTATTTTGACATTTCCATGTTGCTACACTAGCATGCCATGCAATGAATCCTTTCATGAAGAAAACAAGGGACAAAGACTTTTGCTTCTGCATACCTAAATTAACTACCTAATTATGCCAGACTTTGGCTTCTGCATACCTAAATTAACTACCTAATTATGCCAGTGCAAGGTTCCAGATTAGCAGCAAAATGAGGAACGTGAACATACAACATTGGTACAGTTAAGCAAGCATGTGATTCTATGATTCCCTCTTAGAATTGGAAGTAAGTTTTCTCTTTTTAAAACTAGAGTTTACGCATGGCTCAAGGTCGCGAACTCACAGTATCAGCTTTCGACTCGGAGGACAACGATACACATCTGTCGCGGCCCGATAGCAACCGATACTCTCAAACACTAGATAAAAGGTCCAAAAGTAAATGAAAAATTCATTACAAATTCTAAGAAATATGTACAATATAATCCTTGCATCATAAGTCCAAAATACATCATCTTTCACTTTTCACATGAAACATCATGAAAATGAAATATGAGGGTGTCACCCAAAATATTTATCATCATTGGTCAATTCAATCTAAAAACATACGGACCATAATTTTCATGGGGATCATTGCCAATTCAATGATAGCAATAGATCAGGACTTCAAATTAAGTGTAAATAACATTACTAATTAGTAAAGTACACCAATATAATGCAACAGATCGATGAAGGAGTTAGTTCATAGGAAAAAATACAGCTACACTATATAAATATTGGGTCACCCACAGAACAAATGAAAAATATCAGACAATTAATATTATAGAATATTATAAGTAACAACTTTAAAGGACCACACTTAACCCAAAAAAAAATCAAATAATCCCTCTCATGCGTGACACAAAGCAATTCACAAATTCGGTAATGGAGAGAGAGAGAGAAACAGACAGAGATTGCCTCAGCTTGAAAATCATATCACTATAGAGCTCCATTACCCAAGCAGAGTCGTGATAGATCATCACGACAAGAAGACGGAGATTCGCTTGAAATCACAGTGCCTTGATTTTCTATTGTTTGCTACCAATTTCTTTTTCTTCTTTCAGAATATAATACGGGTACTACATGGGAGACTTAAAAATTGCTCTGATTTTGCTTTTCATGTGAGTTTTTAGTAGATTATTTGTCTTTTGTGTGGGGTATCGACTTCATATTTTTCTTTCTTGTCCTACTGATTTTTGCATGGTGGTTTGTTGTTTTTAACTGATTTCTATGATTTCATCATGAAATTACGAGCTAATCCGAATCGAGCGAGTCAAACACTGATTTTACTGAGATGTCTTCAAGTTAAGGCATATTCGAGTGAGATTAGTGAATTTAGTGGAACGTGTATCGTTGTCGGTTTGATGGGGCCGAGTCAGATACAACTCAGCCAAGTTGTATCAAATTCGGCCAATACTTTGAACCCTAAGTTAACGTGTCATCTGTCACCTCAATTAGCATTCAAATAAATAGGGAAATTATTGCCGCAAGATGTGCCTAGATACTAGAAAGGTATGCAGGCCCATGCTTCAATGCTCAAACTAGGAATTTTGCTCATCAGTCCGCATGTTTCAGCTCTCCCCCCCCCCCAAACCAAAAAAAAAAAGAAACAAACAAAAAAGATGCAAGCCAAAAAAATAGAAAAAAAAAAAGTTCAATTGGAATATCACCCATAAGATGTGATTTTAAAAACAAATGTACCATCCCACCCGACTTGAACCAGCATTTTAAAACCCGGTTCGGACATTGACTCGACAAAGAGACTAGGTCACTGGTCAAACTAGTCATATAATAAAAAAATTATTAATAATAATAAATATGCCAAAAAGTGTAAAAATAATCATGTTTATTGTATGTGGATCAAACAAAACCAAAAAATTCAGACCAAAGAATTTTGTCAAAATCTAAATTGAAAACTCAAAATCATATTCACAACATCAATATTCAATTTGAATGATTCAATATCAAAATTCTATATTCAACCTTACAAACCTCATAAATTAACAAATGAAAATAATTACAACCACAAGCTACAACAACACAAATGAAAAAATAACAAAAAAAGTGAAAAATAAATAAATTTGAGATGAGATTCATGAGAAAACAGAGGAGAGAGAATGGAGTTCGGACTTCGGAGTCTTTGGACTTCAACCTGTTCAAAGTCGAAAAAATGGGCAACACCACACCAAATAATGATTAAATAACAAGTTGTGAACAACATGTCAAAGATTCTCCAAATTCTTCACTCAACGTTCTATGCCCACAGCGAAGGATGACGAGGCGACCATGAATAGATCGACGAACGACGACGGTGGTGGTGACGGTTGCTGCGCTGAGAGAGAGAGAGAGAGAGGGTTGAGGCGTTGTTCTAAGAGTAGATATCAAGTACCGATTTGGGCAGAAAAAACCCATTTCTGATTTTATAGCCAGTCAACGAGTCTTGGGCGAACTGCCCGGTTTTGTGGTTTTGACAGTTCAGCCAAAAATCGTCTGGTTCAACGGGTCTTGGACGGGTTAACTGCTCAAACGATCTAAATGAAGAACCGGCCCGGTTAAAGGTCCAGTGGGTCAACCAGTCAAGCCGGGCCAGATTTTAAACACTGACCTGAACAATTCATAGGAAGTTTGAAAAGAAATTCAATATTCTGTTCCTCCAGGCTATTCTTTATATCAGAATCAAATAATTAGCACCCAACAAAAAAATATAATGAAGAGAACAAATGCAACTGCCGAAACAGTGTTAAAAACATCTGTGTGAGCGCAATAAGAAGACTCACTAAAAACGACCACCCTTGGCTTTCTGAACTATTATGGTGATAATTCAAAATATGTACCATAAAAGCAAGTAATGTTTGACTTATTTAACAGCTTCAAAGTCTTCCCCTTTGCACACAAACCCGGAAGGGCAAAAGGATATCCAGGTCTTTTTACTGGTATGGACGATGATCAATTGTAGACAAGATTATGAACTGAAAACAGACAGAAACCAACTAATCCTAGAAAGCAGTGATTTCAAAATGCATGGATACCATTGCAATGTCACTGCCACATCCATAAGGACATTTTCCACTAATTCATCAGGGTCCTCTCAAAAAGGTGTTAGCAATTAACTATCATCCTCTTGAACACGATAAGAATTTCAAAAGTGTGCGAGACGACTACTGCTTCACAAAAGATATCAACAGATGACAAATATATAATATATAGTTAATGTTATGTGAAAGAAACATTTTTTCCTATTAAAAAGATCAAATTCCCTTATTAATCCAGAAGAATTGCAACATGAAGGCACTTGTCAAAGTAAATCCCCATCTGATCGATGTTTGCAACCACACCTTGGTAGACTTTCTCAGTTATCTTTATCAAATTCAATACTTCTTACTCCAATTTAGATCTGGTTTTTGTCTTCCAACTCCATTTTAAATCACTTGCTTTCCTGTCACTAGTGACACCCCGTCATCCCATTTTCGTTGTCATTTAAATAGTACTTTTTATTGGGAAAAATAAATCATTAGTGGTTACTCAAATTTTGTTCTGCCCTCAAGAATTAAAATGGACACTTTTCTCTAAAATAGGAAATGAGTTATCAATACCAGACGAAAACGTGTTAAGTGTCCTCTGCAATGATAAATCTGGATTAGTCCCTGTTTGTTCTTTCCCTACGTAATATAAAAGCATGAAAATAGGTCATCAACAGAATTAAGTAATTTACTGTACTAACAAGCAGAAATAATAGCAGCTAACAGCTAAAGATGTTATATTTCACAAAAGTTATATAAGATGCTTCTGCTGTGTACAACAGAAATTTTTTTATAACGAATTTGAAAATATCTTGTCTAATCCTACAAAGATGGGTTTGGAGAAGCTTACTCACTCCGGACCGGAGGTAACAGAGACAGCAGAGTCAAATAGATCAGATCCGAGAGGCCCAACCCTTGTTTTCTCTACTCGTGAACCATCTCTTGTAAGATCCAGTCTCAAAGCATGTCTTTGCCCCCCCAAGCCAACTGCCTGCAACAAAGTCCAACAAAACACACCACCTGAGTCAACTGTTATTAAACATGCAGAGGACAATATTCCTCATTTACCATCTGCCACTTAATCTGTTTTTACACCTTGATATAGTTCAAATTACAACCCACATCTCAATATTTGAGGTGAATATGCCATGTACTTAGTATTTTGACTCCATATAGGACAACAATCACAATGTCCACTTCCTAGTCAAATATGTGATGAGTAGACCCTGAAAAGTGAGAAATCAGAAAGCCCTAGTAGCTACTTTGTAACAGCCATTTCTAAGTCACTCATTTCTGCATTAGTGTTTCCAATAACAACCAATATACAATCTTAGAAATGCACCCCGCCATTGTTGGCAAGTCAAACTACCTCCTCAATTTTCTATGGTTCACAAACAACAGCAGCATTTGTCTTTTTCTTTATTAAATGCTCAATAACTACCAACTTAGAATCAAGCATCAATTTGATTTGCATGCAACACCATATTTTGCAAATTTCCACAATAATCTGAACAAAGGCTTTAAAACAGCTTGTGCTTAGGCTACTAATGATTTCCACATGGGTCAGGCTGAATAAAAATGCTTACATCATATGCAAACAGAAGTTGCATGTGAAAGTAGCAAACAAAACTGAGGTGCAGACCACAAAAGCACTTTTAGCATCTATGACAGAAACAATTAACGAATAGGTTTAGAGTGTGTTAAATTGTTAATTGTGAAAGCAGAAAGGCTTTGCCAAAGTCACTGATTAATAAAAAGTAATATCCAAAGTAAAATAGGACCACAAGCAATCTACTCATTCCCAATGACAAATAGCAAGCTACACCTTTGTTTTTTACTAGACATATAATCTCTCAGCTGCCAGATAACAAATACCTCAAAGTAGATTGCCCTATCAGTCAAAGTTAGTTTTCCTGGCCATGCCATGTTATTTTCCCATTTTAGAACAGGTCGCTTCGGGCCAGAACCGAGACATAAGATCCTCTCACTAGAAAGATGTGGGTAATCTTCAGAAGTGTATGCTCTCCGGCGTTCATGCACTCTACACCAGACGAAGACAAACAAGAAAATTGATCAAAAACAGGTTAACCAGTAGAAATGGAGCTTACTGGTACATACTGAAAGATCAGTTCATGAATATCGCTCCCGTGCAAATTATTACAATTGATAGCAGCATGTTGACATGATGGCCCTTGAAAAGCGATAAGTATAGCATATTTGTCAGTCCACAAAGATTAGAATATTGACCAAAGAAAAAGAACATTGCAGTAATAAGGATAGAGCAGACACTCGTTCAATAAGGATAATTGGAAACAAATAATACCAGGCAAAATATAGTCAAGCGATGCACTATAATACAAGCTGAACATATAAACATCTATTTAACTTAATCCAAAATGATTTTAAATTCATAGCAAGCAGATGAAAATTAATCAAGTAAAGTAGAAAACAGTAGGAGGATGTTCGATGACAGTAGAACTTTCTTCAGTTTGTAGATTGTTCAATGTCCTTTCACGGTTAGGGCTATTGTAAGTCAAATATTTATCTTTCTAATAACTTTAGATTTAGGGTGAAGGCTAATGTGCTCAAGTTTTATGATAGGCTTCTTATCTGATATAAATGAATATTCAAATGTCCTATAATACTTCGGGCCTGTTTGGTATGTGGGTTTGGGGGGGGGGGGGGGGTTTTGGAGAACATGGGTTGGGGAATAAAACCCAACAACCCCATGTTTGGTAAATGCATAGTTAGTACAAGATTTAAAACCCAGCCCGCATTAGACCCGGGAATTAAACCCAAGTTCTTGGGTTTCATGAAACCCATCGAGAGGGTGGGTTGGTTTCATATGTGAGTTAATGGGTTTAATCTAGCAAATGACATTTATGCCCTCATATATCACATATACCTAAACAAACATGGGTTTAAATTAAATTGATTAAGGGGCACAATAGTCATTTATATATAAATATATTATCATAATAGTCATATATCTGTGCACATACCAAACATGAGTATGGACGACATTGAATGTTGAATCTCATCTTTGGGTTTGGAAGAGTTTAGACAAGTCAATCCAAACTCACCCCAAAAAACCAACCAAACAGCCCTTTCGTGTTCTAGGCTTGTTCCCCAAAATATTATAAAACTTGTTAAGATTCATAAATGTTAATAAGTTTTTTTGTACCACAATGCAGGTTCCTGATTTCATTCACTTTGGAAACTAGAATATAAATTCAAAATCAAACCCAACTAAAGTTTTACTAAGATCTGAAAATCCAATGGTATCTGCATCACACCTTATTGCAAGAAGTTACACTATCAAACCTAGATCAACTCGTCCCTTCGGCTTAGCAGTATGTTGACTTAGAAAATGCAAAGGCAAGTCTGTTTTGCAGATGGGGTCAAACAACGCTAAAATTACTAAGACTGAAAATAGACCAACGAATATCTTCATTTCCAACGTGAAAAGGATACTCCCATGAGCATCAAAATGAAGATATTGGTGGTTAAAAATTTCTAACGTGTTGTTTGAATAATTGACTTACTACTTCAGAATTAGTTATAACATGAACGGTTGTGGTCTTCAACAATGGTCAAAACTCAATAGATTATTTAGGTGTTGGTGAGTTCAATTCACAATAAAACACGAGTCACATGATAGAAAAGAAAACCAGAAACCTTGTACACAAATTTACAAAGAAATGAGAAGCTCACATGAGAAGCTGCTCAATATACATGGACCATAGGCTATACGAGATGCCTTGTTCATCACCAGTAAGAGCCTTGAAAAGGTTATGAGCTGTCGACCAATCAGCCACACCAGAAATAGCTGGAGCAATACGAACAAAGGCCTCTTCTCCAACAAGCCTCCTCTTCAAGATCAACAAGAACATTATGAATATAACTCATAAGGCTTGATGTTATATATTAGACAATCTTAAAAGAGTAGTAAAATTTCTTGTTACCATGAAATTGCATAAAAATTAAAAAATACAAATACTAACAAGCTGTCTAGTTTGATGGAAAATTGGGTGAATGAAAAAAAGAGGGTGGAAAATGGAAAGGAAGGAAAGAATTTCCATTGTCTGGTTTGGAATAAAAAATGGGTGCAATGGAAAAATGGGGGGAAAAAACATTCCACCCTGCCCACCAAGAAAATTCCACCCATTTTTGGGGAGAAAACTAGAGAGAAGCTTGGATGGGCTTGGAGAGGATAAGACAATTACTTTTATGACCATCTTCCGAGTGTGTTCACACTGTAAAGCAATGCATTCAAAGTTATGTAGTTGTGGGACTTTTGCTTGTAGCATGCCCGGTGTTCAGACCCTTCACTCCATTCACGCATTTGAGCTTGTAAACAATGCAGAGCCCTACTTTTTTTTCTTTATTATTTGCCTTAATGTTAACATCCCTCTTATTTTCCATCCCTACTACCAAACAAAGAGAAAGGAAAATTCTCTACGAATGGAAAGCCCATCCATCTCACTTTCTTCCCACTATTTTTCTATCTATTCTACCAAACAGACCACAAAAGTACATTGATTATGATTACTATGAAGACAACAAAAGAACCATTAGTGATAACTGTGATTTGTGCTTAATGGATAAGCAGTCTTCCCATATAAAGAAGGCAAAGGAAAGGAGAAGGAAAATAAAGAGATCACTTTTCTCGCATGTATTTGGTTTACAAGTTCGTTCCCAGGAAAGTAAGCTTTAAACTTTATTGGAATGTCAAATCTTGCATAAAATGCAATAGAAGGTTCAAAGGAAAATGTTTTCTGCAGGAAAATAGTTAAGAGTGTAAGCCACCCCCTCTGTTGACGATCAAGAACACAGGTGGGAAAGCAAAAAGTCATTTTTCCCCTTTTGTTTTTGTCCACTAATATTCTACTTTCCCTCTTTAGCAATTTAAGTACTTTTCATGCAGACAAATTTTGCCATAGAAGTGTTGTTTCCTATCAGACAAAAATGCAGTGGTTGCAGAATATCCGTTCTCTCATGATCTTTGCTCTTAGAAACTGAGACCAATAATTTAAGACAGGTTTTACAAGGTAACTCTCTAAAAGCCTCCAAAATTATGTCTCACTAAATTATGAGTGCAAAATTGGAGAAATCCAAATGTTTGGCCTCCTAAGCAAAGAAACTTCGTTAGAATTTTCAGCTGGTCATGGGGATAGAAGGCTTACTGGCTATTTTGTGGCCAACTGATCACCTTTCGCTAAAGAGGGACAAGCACTCATTCAGCAAGGAAGTATTTATAAATAGTTGCGTCCATTGCACAAAGAAAACAAAAACAAAAAGGACCTAGGAATATTATGTTACTCCTATCCAAGTTCTATCACATATCGAGTTAACTATTTACTTCTATATTTAGGACAGGTGTGATGAAAACACTGTTATCTTAAAGTAACATGTACAACCTTTTTGTTCCACAGATAATCCTGTGATTAGAGTGGTCCACTGAATCTTCAGTTAGAGAAATTTGCTTTATCTTCAATCAGTTACACGAACGGCTAAAATCAGCCCGATGAGCTACTCTAAGCATTGGATTCTATTTAATATTGTTCTTCTGGCTTTTCATTGGATTGCATCAATTAAATCCATATACTTAAAAGTGGATACTTAAGCAGCTAAAATTATATGATAACCACAAGAAAATCATACACTAAAAATGCTTCACACAGCTATCCAAACATGTAGAAAATCTGCAATATGAACCTGGAAAGAAGCTCTCTCTGAAGAGTTAGCTTGAGAATCCTTTCTGTTGCTGTAAGGATTCTCCCATGCTAGCATGGTTAAAAAAATCAGTTTCCGAAATGAAGGCTCCTGACAACAGAGTCAAAATAGTAAAAAATTTAACAAATCAATATTCCCAAACTTAAATTCACCCATCATCTGCACGAGAGAGAGAGAGAGAGAGAGAGAGATCCAAACTCATAAATTACTTTTTAGTTTCATTTTTGGAAAACGCTTCATGTCACTAACTGACAGAACGTAACTAATTTAATTCAAGAATTTAAAAACATCAAACTGAAACTTGATACCAAGTCAACTAACCTTGAGGCAAGGGTGAACTTCAGAACTATCTCTGCACAAGAACCTAAAGCAGCAATACTCCACTAAATTACGAGCATCATTATGCAAAGATACAGGAACAAGTGCTTTGAATATCCTCTGCATTCGCTGCCCAGTCAATCCATTCATCCTGCATATCTTAACCTCAAAAAGTTAAAGCCTAATATCTGCAATAGTCTTATAGGGTGGAAAGTAAGCCTCTGACAAGATCAAAAGTAAAGCATGAAATGGAAATTTATATAGTTTATCCCTTCAAGTTCTCTATTAGATGGTTAAATAGTTATTAGGATAAATAATGTTTTACTCAATTGGAGTTTATATGTCAATGATACTTTACCTCCTTATGGTTTGAAAACTGTAGCTTCACCCCTTTACGGTTGTGGACTAAAGTTGCATATTAGAATTCCCTTTAGATCAATGATCAAAGGCCAAAAGTCACAAATTTTAACAACATAACATGTCCACATGACCTTTACGGCCTCATTCATATCATATTTCTTCTTGTTTTCTCTCTAACAAAAATTACACTCTTTTTCTCTCTGCCCATCTACACATTTGTGTAGATTTTCCAATACATTAAAAGAAGGCTTTGAATTCTGAAAGAATGAAAGGTGGTATGGCTTTTTAATACTCATTGCTAATTTAACCGTCATTGCACTTCAGTCTTAAACTTACGGGGATGAGATGTGGGTATAGGAATCACTTGCTTAAAGCACAAGATGATAAAAAGTAACCAGTCCACAACAAAATAATATAGGAAACTGAACTAGTTTCCTGGCTTAAATTCTACACATAATACTACATAGTTATCAAGGATCCTTTTTAATACATGGGTATTAAGCATCAACCATGCAGAGTCTGCTATCCACATTTTTTCAAACTCCCAATAGAAGAATAATATAAGAAGGCATCTGTCTACAGAATACTGCTGCAGCAAAAATTTCTCTCGAGTGACAGAATAGGTCCAGAGTAACACGTGATCAACAAAAAATGCTGCTATGAGGAACTTCCAAACAACAGGAACTTTCCACACAATCTATGATACACTCCAGATCAAAAAAGTCTATGTAAACTGAAGTGGCAACCTATACAATAGGTAATCCCCATATTTTTTCCAGTTACTTGGCTTTCGTTCACAACAAGGTAGTTGTAGGGAGAACCTATGGACTGGATTGAATCTTGCTTTTTTTCCGGCGTGCTGCTCTGCGAGCAAGGACAGAGAGAACCAAGGGAGTTGTGGTGAAGTCAGAACTTGCACCTATTTGTATCCATCTAGTGATTAGTACGCTAGTTTTTTTGATCCCTCTCGGTGTTCCTTTTCCATTTGCTTCCAATAGTTCAACCTGTCCAAAAAATTGTCAGCCTACAAATGTGGTTTCGATCCTTCCAGTGATGCAAGAATTGCCTTTTGTGTTCTCCAAAGCTTAGCATTTACCACATGTCCCTTTGATTAAGGAAGTAGCCATCACCTTTTTACTCTTTACATGAGTACATCTGTTCTTCACCTTCTCTCTGTGGAGAGACGTTCTCATAAGGAGATCAACCTTGGGTTAATTCAAGCGATCCTCGAGGGGTCCTAACCATCTCGACTACTGCTCCTCACTTCCATCCACTCTTCATAAAATCTTACTACCTCAATCTACAATTGCTGTTAAATGGAATTGAAGCATTCATGATCTAAACTACCATAACTCATTAAGCAAATGTTACCAGCCTTAAGCATCAAATCAATCTCTCAAGTCTACTAATCAGAAAAAACCTTTACTTGTCTTGGCCTTGCAACCTTCCTGCCAAGCTTCTAAACAGGAATCTAAAATCCAGCACTATTATCTAAAGTTGTAAGCCTAGCCTCGACATTTATGAGTCCATGCCATTTTTAGAACCCATTAATCATTTCTATGTCTGTACCTTACAGCCCACACCATCACCTTAGGACATGACACATGGAAGATTCCACCAGACAGGGTACGGAGGCAAAGAGGTTAATCAACCAGGTAAACTTCGCCAAAAACAGTGGATGGCGAATTTTGACTTCTCAAGCACACGTAAGGATTTAATTTTTCAGTTATCTATTTCATCAAAACTATTTTTCAAGCTAGTCTTCGTAACTTAATCAATGTCAACAACCCAAAATATGCTGTAATTCTTACAACTTTGTAGGCCAATATGCTGTGCTACTATTCAAAAAATCACAGAATTTGTAAAATACAAAGTTACTTCACAAAAACTAATTTGAACAAAAAAATGTGCCAATTTAGGAACTGATATTCAACATAGTTTTTTAATATAATATTAAGACAAAATGATGATGGCAATACAATAGCAGCATTATATTTCATTTTTCACAAGATGAAATTCATTTTCCAAAAGCAGTAGAAATGCACCAACATAAGAAACTCGTGACCAGAAATGACGCCAGCGCTATCCTTACCTGCTGAATTGCTCAATGGAAACAATAGCAGCTGAAGAAAGATCTCCACTTGGTGTTCTGCTATCAATAGTCTGTTCGGCCATGAAGATGTCCTCCATATCTTGAGTATCAAATTTATTTTCGAGAACAGGCTTTCCAACATGAACATTTTTTACCAATGGAGAACTCACTTCATTCAGAAAGTTTTGCGTCTTTGAGAGCCACAGGTTTAAGGTTTCTTGCAGTGCATCTGTCAAGGAAACATCTTTCACAAAGTTCAGAATTCAAAAACAAAAAAAGGTCAAAGTTTTGAAATTACACATTATGCGGAGGAAGGAAAAGAAAAAGAGCATCACGGATAATCTCACGTTCTTAGGCATACAAACCATTAAGTTTAAGTATTGGCATGTTGAACCAGACCTGAATGTAATCAATTTCATGAAATTATGAGTTCTTGAAAGCACAATCCCTCCATTCGATGGCATTCCACTCTTCTCATCATAAAGTTTCATGTATAGAAGAAACCATAAGATAAAGACATTGCATCTTTCAAGACCTGAATCCCCAAAGCACATGCCTCAAAGTTTGAGGGGTTCAGCAGTGTACATATTTCAAAGGTTTGATGTGTTATGTACATATTTCAAAAGTTTGATGCCCTAAAAATAAGATGGAAGAACTAAAGCCCGTGTGGAATTGGTAATATATTTCATTGCACTACATTCCTCTAGCTCAGAATTCCATTTGTGAGAATGGACTTATCTTAGGGGCATTGCTCAGTACGATGGTAAAAACTCAACGTGTCAAGTCTCAATTGGCCAACCTTCTGCAAATAGAAGGTGCTGAATTCACACCTCACACCAATGGTAACGTCTTTATAAGAGCAGATTTCTCCATCTCTTGTTTAGGTCATTCATGTTTCTGGGGTCTGTTTTCATGGTGTTTTCAGGCTTGTACATGTTGTCTCCACAAGAGTTTTGTTTTTTCAATAAGCAAGGAAACTTTTATTGGAAATATAGGAAACAGAGTACAAGAAAAACATATTACAACAAAATCAAGAACACCCAAATCCACACAATGATCTTCAATCAGACATAACATAGAACGGAGGAAGACTATCAAACTACTTGGTCAACGAGGCCCACAGGATGTCAGAAAGTAAACTATGTCCCACATGCAATCATCAACGTCACACTTGCCATGAAAAACAACAGTATATCAATCCAACCAAATGACCCAAAAGATAGTCAAAACTGAACAATTCTAAAGCATGGGAGTTTTTTGTCCCTTCAAAACCCCGAAGATCCTACAAAAATAGAGATGGGCAATTCCTAGGAATCACCCAGTTCATTCCTGTAAACTGGAACAGTTTCCACCACAATCTCAAAAAAACCAAGATATACCCCCTCCCATAAACACATGGCACGCCATTGCGACATCAACAAGGATCAAGTTTTTTGCGTCGATGCTTAGTTTCGTATAACTTAGAAACGGAAACATTTCAAGTGTTTTGGAAACAAAATAAAAACAAAAAACTAAAAAGTATTTTGTTTTGGTTTCCACTGAAACCGAAACTTTTCGCTCAAAATGGAATTTTGATCCTTGTATAGCAAATATGCATGAGCATCCTTTTCAAAAGTAGATCAATATATTAGTCCAACCATGAGCAATTGTCCATGCATGCACTTAGACCTTAATGGACATCCTAGCCTTCCAAATCATTAAAAAAAAAAAATTGAATTAAAGGACTACAAATCAAAGACTCAAAGAAAGTTGCAAGAGAACAACCGAAATGTATCAACAACTCAGCTTTTTTTGTTAGAACAAACAGATTTAAGGAAATGTTTTAAAATAAAGAAAGGAAGGAATATAATTCATGAACTTCCCTATAATTAAGATTGATAGAAAAGCTGAAATCCCAAGTGATTGAAGAGGAAAGAAACAAGATCATAAGAGCAATCGAGATATTATATGCATCTGAGAAAACCAGTAGCAATAAGGAGAGGCTGATGAAGTCTTCAATCCAAATATACTCCCAAAATTGAACATGCTCCCCATTGCATACAATCATTTTGTTATTTCTAACAAATCAAGGAAAACCCAGAGAAATTAACCTCCATGAACATCATAATGTACATTCTTCGACAATATTAGAGGTACTGATGGGACATTCCTAGATGGGTCTAGAACATCAACACGTGTCCTCGGCTCAGAAGCACACCCAATTCTCTAAGTCAAGCCACGTGTCCTCGAGCGCTAGTGACCCCGCTGGGGCGATAGTATGCACTCGGAGCCGAGGCGCCCTTTTTTTTCCTCTTGTTTGACACGTTTACCTCGGCCCCGAAGGTACCCCGCCCCAAGGGGAACAGAAGACTGAAACCTTGCTCTCACCACGTGTCTCCTGCTCCTATGAAGGCTACTGATTTACAGTTGGCCAGCCATCATGAAGGAACTCTGCACAATGGTGTCAGAATATCATAATGACCAAGACATTCAACAGAGGAGAAGCAGATGTGTGGCTCATGATGTATAGTTACGAGTAAAAGGGGTATCCCTGCTGACATACGACAGAGACAAACTAGCATTTAATGAAATCTTTCATTTGATGGAAGATCAGAGATGACTTGAGAAGCCGAAGAGAATGGACATTAAATGCTCCAGAGCCAAGACATTTAATGCCTCATCATTTAAAGGAAGGGTATTAAATGCTTTAGGAACCGAGCATTTAATGTCCTTGTTTAAAAAAAAAGAGCATTGAGTGCTCGATGCGCTGAGCAATTAATAACGGGGTCTTTCCTATGCAAAACAGGGGGCATGTTGCCCCATCTCTGGGTACTATCTACTGACTAGGCCCTCCAATAATAATGAGCTTCTAGTGGGTATAAATAGGCCTCAAAAACACGATGCAAAGGTATGCAAAATAACCCCTCAAAAGTTATATAGTACTTTTTTCTTTCCCTCTCTCAAATACTGACTTGATCATTGGAAGGGATACGCCGAAAAATACTTCAGCGCCCTTCTAACTTGTTTCCTGTGTTCCAGGTATTTTTGCTGACACCTGAGGACCGACGAGATAACCCAAAAACAATTCATTACCACTCCTTAAGGCCCTTTCGGCCCTTTCGGCCCTCTCAACTTATTCCTCGCGATAGGACACCCGATTCCATTGACGAACACGAGTTCACCACGGGAGAGATCTGTTGTTTCTATTATTGTGCAAAAATCAGCACGCACAGGTACCATAAATGCTTTTGATGACAAAATGTCATGGTGAATTTTGTTCCATAAAAAATATCCATTACTATTCCCCATAAGGACCTCATCTCTAGTAATCAAATTGCTTACATCGGACAACCAAATGCCAACTGGTGATCTTTATTCCCTTGCCCGCTATCTTTCAAGAGGAATCTCTCAACATCTTTTCTATTATATTTGTCACCTTATACAACATCTTAGAAAGAAACATATGAGAAATGGGAATGTCAATCAACAGGCTAAAGCCAGAAGTAAGATTAGTCTCCCACATTCAGAAAAATTTTCTTCTAACCATTCAATCTCTTCCCAATTTTCTTTAAGAAATGAACTAGAAACTCAATGCAAACGGATTATCAACCAAGGCGAGCTCCAGGCACTTCAATGGCCACCCGCAAATTGAGCATCCTAAAGATTCCGCAATCTTTCAACCTTATTCTAGTGGCAGTTAATACCCTCAATCATACTCTCTGTCATATTCACCCAAAGCTCCAAAATAATCCATAACACTTCTACCATCTCTTTGGGTTCACAAATTTTTGCTAATTCCTTGGCAAGAAGAAAATGGTATTATTCAAATTATAAGTGAGCGACTGAAACCTTGTCTCTACCTATCTCAAACACTTCCATCAAATTTTACGTTTGTGCCTTAGCAACTAATCCATTAACCCATTTACCACTAAAGTGAGAAAAAGGTGACAAGATCATTGTGCCACAACCCCTTAGAAGCCTTAAACCTCTCCATGGGTCTCCACAACATTTCAGGTCGCTAACCTATCCATTAGTTAATGACAACAGATAAGTCTTTGAACCCTGCTTGCTGTATTTGATTATTGCTACTGAATTTCGTCTTGCCAGCTTTTCTGTGCCAGTAGGATTAAGTACTGAACCCAGTAAATTCCTTTCGATCCTGTGTTGCTGCCTTTTCTCTCTATATTGGCTGGTTACGCTCTTGATAGGGACCCTTCCACGTATTCTGGTTGCTTTTAAGTTTGTTGTCAAATTGTAATCGAACCGTTGGATGAGGATCTTTTCCGCAACTTTCCTCCTCTGACTACTTGAAGAGAAAGTATTCTCAACAAAAAATCAAGAGGAAAGACTCCATTTTGACATGGTGTAAGTCTGCTTATTGAATATACCACAATTGCAGTGGCAAGTTAATTAGAGGATCCTATAATTGCCACAAGATGAAACTACCTTTAATCTACACACTCACACACTCGCATAGGGAGGAATAGAGATGTAGTAAATAGTCTGCAAATAATTATGGCATCAGGAAAAAGAACATCGATTTCGAAAAACCAATTCGAACTGGGCAAATAAGTTTTTGGTTAAAGGCAAACAAAGAAGGCTAGCATGAGGAGAACCCAATACCCAAAATCAAAACTTAATCTCAGTAGCAGTATACCTTAAAGAAACAAGCAAACAAATTAATTGTACGAGTAATATAAAAGACTCGAGTTTGAACTCACTGGCATTAATGTCTTCGAACTTCCTCCTATTATCACCCAAAGACTGACCCACCTGCTTCAACCAAGACTTCTTGTCTGAAGAAGAAGGCGAAGGAGATGAAGAAGAAGAATTTCTATCACAACACACAACTTTGAAAAGAACTTGATGGGGTTGATAATGGATTCTAGAGAAGTGTGGCGGTGCTCTTAGGTGGGCTTTTAATGGGAATTTCGAGTGCATCTTTGATGTTCTTTCTGGGTTTTGATTATCAAGATTCAATCTTTAAGATCATGGTAATATTAAGATAAAGAACAAGCATAGGCAGTACAAAAGTTGAAGATGACTATGAAAAACAAAGCAGAGTAGTGGGAGGACTTGTTTCTGGGGCAAAAATGACAAACAAGACAACACTTCCAGAGAGTGCATTGTGGGATTGTGTTGAGTGGTTTTGTGCACTATTTCTATTGCGATTGTTTTATTAGTTTTTTTTTTTTTTTTCTGTGGCGGAAACCTAAGGGCTAACCCGTAATTGAGCTTTGAGCTGATCACAATTTGGAATTTATTAATTTATTGTAATTATTAATTAGATTGAATTTGGATCTTTTTATATTAAAACAGGGTTTATTTTTAATTTAATAAATTCTAATTAACTAAATTCTTAAATTAGACCTCGAATTAGGTAACCAGTATTTCTTGAATTAGGCCATGTGTATAGTAACCAACAAATTTGTATCACTTCAGTATTGGGTCAAGTATGCGGACCACCGACCTTAAAAAATTTAAGACAAAAATTTTGTTAAGTGGAGTTGAGTTTATCACACAAAATTTATATTTAATTAATAAAATTTTATGTTAAACTTATTGGCGGGACATTTCTGTCGAGGGTCCACTTGCTCCATTCCCAATGAAGAAATTGACATATATTACAAGTGGGACCTATTACAATATATATGACAGATAATGAGTGTTTTAGTAGACTAGTCTGTGCCTATTTCCTTACATTGAGGGTTGTACAGAATGTACAGTATAGTAAGTAGCTCTCTAACTTTCTCTATTTATATGGGTGAACACCCAAGAAAGAGAGAGCCTCAAATATGAGCACATCGGCTCTATACTTCACACACACACCTATATTATATTTTCTAATTTATACAATCGGTTATTCAAGTATTGATCGTAATACTAACTTAGGCTCAACGTCGGGAATCTCTCTAACTTCTTTCTGTGTTCCAGGTCATAGATTGAATGATATTCGAAGACTAGGGGCGCACCTCGACATATTTCAACTATTGGCAGATTTTTATTCGTATAATTTGGCATCATCTGTGGAAAATGAAGCAAGTGCGTCTTCAAAATCTTCACATCATCCAGTTCATGAGACCTGCTCGGCCTTTGGAATCGCCGAAGTACCACGTTTTATTGGATCTTGCTGAACTCTTCGGTCGTTCCTGTAAGGGAGATGTAGCACTCGATCGGTCTGCCTTTCAAACTCAAAAATGAAGACATTACAATACTTTTGCAAAGTCCCATTATACTAATCTTCACGTGAACCTACTGCCCAAAAATCTTTTTCATAAAGTCTCATTATTTTTGTGCTAATGGGTCATTTGTTTGACCTTTCCCTGCACCATTTCTTAGTACCAGTATTTGGACTTTTGTGGGTAATATTCTTCTACTAAAGCCCTGTTATCTCTACCCACAAAAGAATGCACAGTCTCGGCAGTGGGCACGTTCGGGATATCGTCATCATTACAAAAAAGTCACAAGAATCTACAAGTAGAGGTTGGACCTCTATATCTGTTGTTCCACGAAGCTCGGCATGTTCATTTAATATTTTGTATGTTGATGAAACTCGGGATGTCTTGCTATTTTATATCTCTGTGCACCAAAATCGACAAAGTCAGAGGAGTGAAAAAGCAAGAAAGCGTCTTCCTCATTGTTTGCTCGGTCTCTTCACATTGTCACAATTGTATTTCGCATCACGCTGGTTGTTTTGGATCTACCCACTATTTAAAGCTTGGTCCCTCTTTATCCTGGGGTTTGAATTTCCTCTCGTCTATTTATGACACTTGGTCTTTGTTCAGTGATAACGGCGACAAATACTCGACACTAGAAGATTGTTGTCAAACCCCACTCCACATAATCTACACTTTACTGGCCATGACTTCACATATTGGCCATCGGTCATCAGTGATTAACCTCATGTGGAAAGTCTGCTCGCCTATTACACTAATGCATGGGGGCAGCTCCCAACAACCAACACCACCCTCCATTGCAGAATTATTCTAGAGCCATGGAGTTTGGCGTATTGTTGTTATTATCCCGCACGTTTATGGTGCCCGGGACATCTCCTTATTGCATATTTCCATGCATGGAGTTCGACAACGAACAACAAAGATAAGTGATTTGTTTTATCACACACCTCTCAACCAAGATTATAGTTACACGTTGTTAGGTGGTGCATATAGCCGTCATTTGTTTATAAAACATGTCTATATACGTCATAAAGAATTCATTTGGAACACGATTCCACATCGTAGCTACCCCGTAGTTGAACTCATGAACACTATCACAAAATATGTGGGTCAACGAAGGCTCATGCTCTATGACTGCGATTGTTATTATCGCTTTTGTCCCTAGAAATAAGCTAGTTAATCTCTCTCTCTCTCTCCCCCTAGCCATTAGCACGAGTAAAATGAAAATCCAAAAAATGGGCCTTGCTTGGTCTTTCTATTTTGTGTGATGTTTGCATACCTCGGCCTTTCTTAGTGTCAGCTTACTATGCATGGGAGAAATAACAGGACATTCTTAAACGCAAAGTTTAAGTTAAACCAAAAGTCGAGTCCTGCTCACTACTCTTTGTGAGAACCATGTATTAGCTTGAAGGCAAAAAATTTACAGTTAGCAAGGGCTAGTGAGGCTGACATGTCTCTCCAGTAATCAAGTTATAGCACTCGGTCTACCTTCCTAGCTCACAGAAACGCAGAAAATCACCATAAAAACTTTCATATGGATCTGATTGGTCACAAATCACAAGCCTTTTTCTTGAAACAAACTTTCTTACCTTGATCTTGGACCCATAAGCATTGGTGGCATCCTGGTTGTTCAACCTTTCCACGTGGACATGTCATAGACATTTGTATTAAATTGTGTTGATTCTTCCTTTAGCGTAGAACAACATTTCTGCCATTATGATGATTCCCTCCATTTCAAGGCCAAAAGTTTTTACTCTTCAGGAGTGAAAGAAAAGCCTACTAGTTTTTTCATCAGTTGTTCGATTCCTTCTTGCATGATCTTCGCACAACTTGGTCTCAACTTCTCAACCTATGGTAGCTCAGATCATAGTTCATCATTAGAAGGCTCTGGGGGTAGCTCCCAGCCACCAGTGTAGTATTTTATCATTTTAGACTATATATTCAATATTTATGTTAAGTTTTGATCAGTAGGGTTTCCAAGTCGACGAAAAGGCAATATATCTTTGGATTATTGACATATCAAAAGTTCAAGATTTGTGGAATTCTTTGGCCACACAAAAATGCTTCATATATGACGGGACTTTAGGTGGCTCAACAACTCCCAAACTGACACGTGTAACGATGTAGCCGTTATGAAGCTCAAGAGCGCCAAGGAATGGAGCCAAGGAGTAATGGCTCGGAGGAGCTGAGTACATGTGCTAACAACAACATTTAAGACGACTTGACAGCGCATTTATGGGGATGTGAGTGACTGAGATAGGGATAATAATGAGTCCCTGTATCCTTGAAGATCCAGACTGGCAGTCATGACTGCAAGCATTGATGACTATGGCGTCAAGCACAGAACCCAAGGTACTATTTCCCGAGCATTGAACACTCAGAAGTAGGTGTCAGACGTCGATTAGAGACACTTGAATGCCCAGGGATAGCCCTAGGATCTCGATGTGACCCCGAAGGCTTGCCCTATTATCCAAGCATTGATGACACGAGAATCTAAGTAGAAAATACTCTTCACACGTGGGTAGGAATGCAAACCATTAAATGTCGAGATGAGACTCCCTGTCCAAGCACTCATTATCAATCCAGGTATAAATACTACTCAGAAATATGAAAAAAGGGGACACAAAATATACTAAGAAAAATTGATACGTTGTGCTTAAGCCTTCAAACTTATACTAACTTAAGCTTCGGAGGAGATTAGCCGGGTGTTAACCCGGCCCCTTTCCTGACCCTTTTGTAGCTGTTTCAGGTCGTTCATCAATGAGATTGTTATCTCAAACTATTGCAAGAAATCTCACGTGCAATTTGGCGTCGTCTGTGGGAAGTATACAAACTTTTCTCCGTAGCAATTGTCTCATGGTGAACACACAATTCCAAGGTAAGGGGGGAAGCCTACGCGTGAGAAACACAAAAGCTACCCGGCTTTTGACTGTCATAGAATCAAACTCCTTGGGCCGATCAGGAGGAGGCAAGCATGCCTCGCAGCGAACATGTCCCATGGATTAGGACCCCGGGGGCAAGGCCTATTGGCTTAGGAAATCGTTGAGTTGATAGAGAAGCGGATGGAAAACCGCCTTAAGCAACTCGAGAACGATAACGCCAAGGTGCGGGATTGGCTCAATGGTTTTGAATAGTCGGGGGGCACCAGTTGGCAGAGTAGCAAGAGGCGAAACCAAAGTCCTAGTCGTGGCGATTCCGTGGGAAGAGCTTGCGCAGGCGTGCAACCAAGAGGCGTTATCCACACAATTGGGGAAGGCCCGCTCCCGAGGAGAGGTCAGAGTGGGATCACCGCAGGACCAGCCTATCTTGGGGCGATCTTCGCTAGGGGTTATCAGAGCGTCCCACGGCGACTGAGTCCCATGCGGAGCCCACAATGAGAGAGCCTCGGGTAGCAAGGCCCCGAGAAGACCTCCGAGCATGGCTAAATGACAAACACTGAAGGCCCCACCATGAAAGGGACGTGGACGAAGATGAGAAAATCATCTCCCCGTTCATACGCACGATCTAAGAGACTGAGATGCCGAAGAAGTTCACTGTCCTCTGATTCAAAGTTTATGATGGGAGAACCGAGCCTGGGAGCCACTTGCGACAATACAAACAGCTGATGTCTCTCTATGACACTAATCATAAAGTGTTATGCCGAGTTTTCCCTATGAGTTTGGGGGACACTTTCATGAAATGGTACAAGAATTTGGCACCTAAAAGCATTAGATTGTGGAAGCAAATGACTGAGCTCTTCGTGGCTCGATTCATCACAAGCAACAAAAGGCCCAAAGATATCGGCACATTGCTAACTCTTAGGCAGAGAACTGGGGAATCCCTTCGGTAGTACACAATCAGGTACTAGGAGGAGGTTAACGAGGTCGAGGCGTGTTCGGAAACCATGATTGTCGCGACATTCTTGCTGGAATTATCACGAGATACTGACTTGTATAGATCCCTACCAAGTGGTCCCCGGGAGACATGCGGGACTTGATGGCACGAATAAACAAGTATGCTAGAGTGGAAGAAAAGTCGGCGGTCCTCAACGACAGAGCTCTAGTCACGAGGAAAAGGGAGAAGGGAGAAAAAACCACTTGTAAGGAGAGGGACGCCTTCCCTGCCTCCGGATCGCATGTCCTTCCAAGGGATAAATACTATTTTCAAAGAGCCCATTTACAAGATGTACAAAATAAAGGATAAGCCTTTCTTCAAGTGGCCGCTCAAAATTGGGGTACTCCCACATGACGACGCTCTAGTGATCACCCTCTGAATCAATAAGTTTGACGTTAAGAAGATCTTGGTGGACTCGGGTAGCTCATTCGAGGTGATGTATGACGACCTCTTTCGTAAGATAGGGTTCACCTAGAAGGATTTGAAGTCAGTAAAAACCCCTCTCATAGGTTTCAATGGTTCCAGCACATTTCCTTTTGGAAGGATCACCTTTGTGGTTAGTGTCGGGGTCATCGCCCTTTCGATGGAGTTTGTGGTGATAGATTCTGATTCACCATACAACGTCATTATGGGAAGAACCTGGTTGTATGCAATGAAGGCGATGCATTCATCATATCACCAAAAGATAAAGTTTCTCACCCAAAGGGTATCATGGAGATTCGAGGCGACCAGACATCATCGAAGAGCTGGTTTTACGCTACACTAAGCACCGGGGTGAAAAGTCGAGCTTAAGAACGTGATCCGAGGCGGTGGTGGCTAAATATCAATCATAGTCCGATTGGCCTAAGGTGGACGAGCCTATTACAAAATCCACCGAACGATCCACGGAGGCCCTGCTCAAAGTTTTTCTGGATCCCGTAGATGAAGATGAGTACTTTTTAATAGGGACCTCGTTGGGCAGCATCGAGAAATCAGACATGATATTGTTCTTGCGCCGGAATGCCAACATATTTTCCTAGGCCCAAACAGAGATGACGGGTGTAAGTGCGCGAAGTAATGACCTATCGGCTTCATGTGGACCTATCCTTAAAACCCGTAAGACAGAAGGCTCAAAGGACGGTGCCTCATCATGCCAAGGCCATAAACAAGGAGGTTGACAGGTTATTAGGGGTTAGCTCAATTAGAGAGGTGTTCCCCTAGTGGTTATCCAACATGGTATGTGCAAAGAGGAAGGAGAGCAAATGGCGAGTTTGCTTAGATTTCACCGACTTGAACAAAACATGCCCCAAAGACGAATACCCATTGCCGAAGGTCTATTAGCTGGTCGATGCGACCGCGGGTCACAAACATATCACCTTCATGGATGCTTGGGTAGGGTACCACCAAATTCCCTTGCTTAAATCAGATCAGGAGAAAACAACTTTCATTATGCCCCAAGAGATCTATTGCTACAAGGTGATGCCGTTCGGGTTAAAGAATGTTGGTGCCACTTACCAACGTCTGATGAACAAGATTTTTAAGCAGCAACTCAATGTGACTATGGAGGTTTACATCGACGATATGCTAGTAAAGAGCAAAGAGGGTTTTGACCATCTTTAGGACCTCGGGACCACCTTCACCATACTTCGACGATATGGTTTTAAACTTAACGCCTCAAAGTGTGCCTTCGGAGTAAGCTCGAGTAAATTCTTGGGGTACTTGGTCACCCATAGAGGCATTGAGGCCAACCCCGAATAGGTACAGGTTGTGCAGAACATCCAGGTGTCGAGAGCCACCAAGGATATCCAAAAATTGACCAGAATGCTTGTGGCCCTTAACAGATTCATCTTCAAGTCCTCGGATAGGTGCAAGCTGTTCTTCACCATGCTGAAGGGGGCGACCAAGGGAACTTGGGACGAGGAGTGTGACCGAGCACTTGAGGGGATTAAAGAATACTTGAAGTCTCCTCCAACCTTGTCTGTCCCAACAACGGGTGAGGTATTTAATCTCTACTTGTCAGTCTCAGCAGGGGCCGTAAGTGGTGCCCTTGTTAGAGAAAGTGAGGGAGCGCAAAGGCCCGTTTACTTCATGAGCAAAACCCTATTTAATGCCCAGACGCGATATCTACCAATGGAGAAGCTTATCCTGGTATTAGTTGTCTCGGCGAGGAAACTTAGACATTATTTCCAGGCACACGCAATAGAAGTCCTGACCGACCGTCTTCTAAAGCCCATCCTTTATAAAGCTGACATGTCAGGAAGGGTTTCCAAATGGGTTGTAGAACTCGGAGAGTTTGAGATAAACTACAAACATCGCACTTCGATTAAAGGGTAGATCCTTACCGATTTCGTTGCGGAGTTCTTTGTGTCCGAGCCCATACAAGAGGTGGTTGCTGTCAACGATGGCACTCGGAACCTGTATGTTGGTGGGTCCTTGAACGCAAGGGGGAAGGAATAGGTGTAGTACTGGCTAGTTCAGGAGGATTCATAATAGAACGAGCTATTAGGTTGGGGTTCAAAGCATCCAATAATTAGGCTGAGTAGAGGCACTATTAACAGGAGTCAACATTGCATACTCAGTCGGGATTAGACATATCCACGTTTTCTACAACTCCCAACTAGTAATGAATCAGATCAATGGTGACTTCGAGGCTCGAGACAGCAAGATGAAGGCATACCACTAGAAGGTCAAATCTAGAATGGAGAAGTTAGAAAAGGTGAAAGTTTTTTAGATTTCAAGGGATCACAATACCCACGCCGATGCGCTCGCTTTCCTAGCCTCGGCATTGGCTTCGGAGGTAACTCAGTGCATTATTATTGAAAGTTGGGAAAGCCTGAGTATTGGAGAAACAAAGACAGAGCATATGTTGCCAATGCAAACACAGGAAGCCCTACCAGGTTGGACGGATCCCATAATTTCATACTTGAAGGAAGGAGTGCTCCCTGAAGATGTAAAAGAGGCCAGAAAAATTACACTCAAGGCTCCAGGGTTCTGGCTATCTGTCGATCATCAGTTATACAGGAGGTCCTTCTTGGACCCGCATCTACTCTATGTCCCAGAAGGTAAGATAGAGTCGTTGCTTTATGAGATTCATACATGTATACGTGGGATTTATGCAGGAGGAAGATCTCTTGCACACCGAGCAATATCTCAGGGGTATTGGTGGCCCCATATGCAAAAGGACGC
>CM042189.1:33361137-33393354 GCA_023539305.1 Ilex asprella
GTACCGAATGGTTCATGGTTGGTTGCAGAGAAAACTAGGGGGGGGGGGGGGATGGAAAAGTAAGTTTAAGTTGTAGTTGCATGAAATGCAATGTGAAAAGCATCTATCACCCGTGCAATTTAGAGATTGAGTACGAAGGTATGGCAGATCAAAGTTAGAACGCTCTAGTTGGTTAAATTAGTTATCCAAACTTGAAATAGTACTATACATTATACATAGCCAAATTTGACTAACAAATGCAGTATTAGACATGATTAGACAAATTTTAATCCAATACAATGATTTATCTGCCCATAATACGGGGGAGCCAAATGAGTCCTAAAGGTTATCATGTTGCGGAAGATGAATTACTTATAGAGGACAAAGAAACTTGGTTGGATGGTGGGATTTTGAATTCTTGGGGTTCCAGTTCAATATAAATTTGTAATCCCTGAATATGTTTAATTTTTTCCCATATGTGTTTAGAGACATAGGTTGGTACTCACAAGGTATTAAGGCAAGATGCGAAGGCCAAGATTTGGCTTTGCTGCCAATAGTTCTCTGCTTATTTGTGTGTGTGGGTAATTTATATAATCTGGCAAACACTTCCAAGAGTCCTCTATACTGCTCTCAGCAGTCTGATGCATATGCTTTGTGGTGCAAATTTTTTATTTACATATGGGTGATTATGTTCAAGTCCCAATGGTTGACAGCGCATTATTCGTCATAATTTTTAGGGTGCTACAGCTTTCAGATTTAGCATTTAAACCTTTGCTGATTCCTGATTTAAACCATAACGAATAAATTCAGGCAGTTAGGAGCTCAAACAATGGCATTGTGCACCGATACATTATTTAGCCTGTTCTGTAAGGCTATATAATGTATATTGTGCTTGACTTTTATTTGCTTCTCTTTTTTTTACTTCCTTTGACTTTATTTTTCATTAGATTGCTCGCAAACTTGAAGCAGTCAATCCAACAAAGGAGCCGCTTAAATCTAATTTGCTGGATGGAAAATGGGAATTGATTTACACCACTTCAAGATCAATTTTACAAACCCAGGTACACTGATATTTTGTATGTATATTTTTTAGTTTCATAGAACTTATTATACTTGTATGAAATTTATTTCTTACGAAAATTTGAAACCGTTCATGAGGATTACATGGGTAAATTATTGAACTTCTTGGTACTTTTTATTTCTAATCTTTGTTTAGAGGATTGTTCTGGAGATTTTCAAACTATACTTTTCTATGAATTATCATTGATAATTGGTTTGACTTCCTTTTTCACTAATATTCAGTGTTTAATCACAGCTTCATTTGTAAGTTGGGGAACAGTTCAAATATTGGCTTTACGCCTTTACCCAAAAAACACAGATGTAAAAGCAGATGTTCAACCCATAATTAAGGGAATGCATTACACTGCCGGTGAATGCATTTTTATTTGTCACTGGTCATTTATTGAAAGGAACTTTAAAAAAATCCAATGAGTAGTTTTTTATCTTTATGTAAACAAAGGATGGAAAAAATCTAAACTCGGCCATCTGTAATGGAAATCTAACAAACAATTATTTCAATTTGAAACTTACAAATAATGCCCAACCAAGAAAAATATTCATAGATAATGAAAACAGTATGTTTGACTTGCATATGTTAACTATATAGTTAGTGTTCGTTCGAAGTCAGGATCTAACTTTTCTTTTGAGAATGATTGGGCTCTGTAGTGGTAGAAACTGGTGAAACGGGTGTACTAATTTACATTGATTTTCTATCCTAAGCTCTTTATATAAACCTACTCGATCAAAGTCAAAGAAAACTAAAAGGAACTACATCAACAACTAGGGGCCAATTAACTGGCCCATCCGACCTACTAGCACTAATAAGGTTGAAAGAGAGGGTGTGTCGAGCAAGCAATGCAACCCCGAGTTCTACTTCACTAAGCCCAATTCTTGTACAAGGTGGAAATCATTCCCACCAACTTGAGTGAATGATTCTATCTTAGTCTACCCTAGATACGATGTTGACCAGTTTGATTTTTGGTCCAAGTAAATTTGTTGTCATTGAAAGCCCCAATCGAATAATCCACATGATAAAAATCTTATCCTCTAAAGCTCATCACTTCAATAAAGGCATTGAAGTCAGGAAGCCGACCCCCAAGTGTTTTTCGATGGATTCACAATTACATTGAATTCACCCTTACTATCCATGAGTAGTTAATGCAAGTCGATATGTCCTTCAATCAACGAGTACACTATTTACTTCCCCCACTTCTCATGACAACATCAACGATCTTTGGGGCTTATGGGAGGCCTACGATGCATCGGATCAACAGCCAGTGGGTTTTTCAAAAATGTTTTTGATGCTTGGAAGGAATACAATACTTACCTTTATACTGACCTCACTACTGTTCTTTTTCCATATATCTTGTCCTCCTGATGAGTTGTGAATATGCCACTATTCTTGAAATCATAAACCATTATATGAGGAGAAAATGCTTCGATATCATGGAGAAAAAGCAGTTGTCATGTGCATCAAGTACATCTATGATTTTGGCCATATTAGAGTTCACTGCCAAAACCCAGAAATCTACTGTAACCACTGATGACCAAAATTAGTTCACCTTTTTAGGTCAACAGTTTGATGGTGACATTGAGATGGCATGTTGCACTTTCCTAGTAATGGTTTGGTTAGCAGCTTTTTTTATTTCTTGGTCTCTCTTCTTACCTTATAGTAAGAGTTACAGTTATGATGCACTAGCATTGGCCCTCTACTGAAAGTTATTTTGTTTAGATGTTCGAAGTATTTTGAGGTTTTAATGTGCTAAGTCATCATAAAATCTTATATATAACTAGATATTCACCGAGAAAAAAAGTGACTTCAGTTATAGTTTAATGTTTCTATTTGTTTCTACTTTTTTTGACATTAATAGTGAGTTTATTAAATGCTCCTTTTTCCTATGTTGTTAATTCAGTTTATTTCGAATAATAGTTTCATTTGAGACGTTTCTGATATTTACTTGCATAATTGAATACCCTGCATAGAGGCCCAAATTCTTAAGGTCAAGGGTAAACTATCAAGCAATCAATGCGGATACACTTAGGGCTCAAAATATGGAATCATGGCCATTCTTCAACCAGGTAATTTGATTAATTCTTGCTTTTTCTTCGTTGGATTTTCTCTAAAACTCATTCAATGCAAGTACCCAACACTTATTCCCACACTCTCTGGCCTACCAAACTTCTTTGTTTTCTTACTTTCTAGAAGTATCAACTCATTGTTACGTTTACTTGCAGTAAAACAACTTATAGGCACTTTCATGAAAACAATTTGTAATTCATACATGTGAATTTCAAAGACTTGTGCGTTCATCATGCAAAAATTTGAGACTAGCACCAAGCACTGATTATGATTGACGAGTACTCTGGTCCATTGTCCAAAATGACACTTCCTCATCAATAACTACTCTACAAAAGACATACATGGTTGAGCAATTGTGTCGCCAAGACTTTTTCTTTGGTATACATCGTTTTCTTTCATTTTGAGCTGCTAGTTTTATTCACTTAGATAAAAATGATAGGTTTTTATCTGTTGTTATGTGAGTGACCTTTTTTTTTTGATTTTGCAGATTTTTAAACCATTAACTTTTTACAGAGAATTATATTTTGAGTTTGTTTAGCATGATAGAGAGAATGGTGTGTTGGAGGTTTTCATCGCTTTTTCTCAGTTGATTGCATGTTGTGCTTGTGGGCAATGCCATATCACCCGTCAATGGTTTAAACTGCCAGCCTGTTATGAGCCAATAAGGTCCATTGTTTAATTTCAACATGTTTTGCGATCCTCCATTATTTTGGGGAGTATTAATGACCGAGGATGGGATATTGGCTGGCTGTGAAAATGCTAATAAGTCTCTAGCTCCCCAAAATTGTTAAGTAGGTAATGGGCATTTGTTTATCCATCCATAAGCACCTTTTGTTTTATAGGATGTTTAAGTCTTCAAACCTGATGTTGTCTTATGCATTACTGTCCTTTTCACTTCAATTTTCTGTAGGTGACAGCAGATTTAACACCTCTGAATGCAAGAAAGGTGGCTGTAAAATTTGATTTTTTCAAAATTTTTGGTCTGGTGAGTGGTTTTGATGTTCTAAGTATTTTTATGCGGGTTATACATATACATTTGTAGTATTTTGTTAGATCGTAAAAAATTCATATGGTTTTGAAAAGGAAAAGAAACAAGAGCTCCTTGTGGTGATAGCACAAAATACATATTAAAAATCATTCGAGGAATATGCAGATGACAATATTGAATCTTATCTGTCATATCATAATGGCTCTTTTATTTTTTTATAGATACCTGTTAAAGCTCCTGAAAGAGCTCGAGGTGAGTTGGATATTACTTATTTGGACGAGGAATTGAGGTGAGTTAATTGGCTGGACTCTAGAGTTACTGTTATATAAACATGAAAGTATTTACAAATCCAAGTTTTTATCTATATGCATATTTTTCTTCAAAGAAAATCTGTGTTATTAATTGACTGCTGGATCTGGCTTATAATTTAATCAAATACTGTTCTAAAAAACAAAATATAGTTTAATTTTCTGTTGAAAGTAGGCTTACACATCCTTAGAAGAGGTGTTTTTTTTTGTTGTTTTCAACATAGGTTTAGTTGAGCAAAATGCTTCGGATTACTTCTACCTTTGTCATTGTAAACCAACCTTATATTTTTCTTCTTTTAATCCCTGTGTTTGCTTCAGGCATTAGGAAAGAGGATTGGAAAAAATAGTGCTTGGGCCCACTTTATTCCATTTATTCCCATGTTTGGTTAGATATTTTGGGCTCGGTATTATCACCTATAAATAATCCAGGCCCGGATGAATAGTGCATTTATAGCCATGAAAGAAGCCACCACCTATTTGGTGGGTTAAAATAATGAGGTTGGGGAGTATTTGTACAAGATACATTTTTATCCTTGGCAAACCCAAATATAAATACCAAACATGGGTATAGATTGGATTAAGTTGGGGTTCTTGGTAATTTTAATAGCTATATTATCATTTAATACTCCATCCAAACAAAGGGTTGTAAGGGATAAGGGTGGGCCTACAATTTTTTAATACTTGAACCAAACAAAAGATAAGAGATATGATTTTAGATTTACATTATTTTTTCTGGATGGATGGGTATAGGATGGACAGGTTTATTCAATCCGGTCGTTCCTAATGCCTAAACTAAACACAACTTTAACCTTTTTGTCACAAACAACTGTGGCATAAGCATAATAAACAAACTAGAAAACTTTTCTTACTTGGTGAGTCTTTGTGTCAGCTTTGATAAAATTGAAGAGCAAATTACAGTCATAGTACATTAAACAAATTGTGAGTAATCCTAAATCATATTTGATAGTATGTTTAGATCGCATCAGAGAATTTCTTGTAAGCTAAAAGTTTAACCATATCCATATCATTTGTTAGCAGATATTCACTTTTTTTTCTTTCTTTGTCCCCACTGCTCCTTTGCAGAGTATCAAGAGGTGACAAAGGGAACTTGTTCATTTTGAAAATGGTTGATCCCTCCTACAGAGTCCCCGTTTGAATGTATGAATGACCTTGTCGCAACCTTTGTCTGGCTGATGAGCTGAGAGGATTGACTTCCAAACTTTTCTTTGCACATGTGTTCACACATATCTGCAATGGTAATTATAGAAGGTTTGTAAATATAGTTGTCGTTTACTTGTATACCTTTGTAAGAGATTTTCTTTGCATGTCAATGGCTCACACATATCTGTGGGACTTTGGTCTAATAATACTTCTTAAAGTTTTGCCTTCTTGAGGTCAGGGTTCAAATCCCTCTCCTCCTCTCCCTTCCCCTCCCCCCCCCCCCAAAAAAAAAAAAAAAAGAAATTTGAAGCCAGCCCACACGGCCATATACACAACTCTTTTATTACATATTAGTAAAGTATTGAGTTTTACAGAAGTCATGATAGGAAGGAATAAAAGCATATGTTTTCTTCATTCTGTATGTTTTGATGTTGCACTGAAAAGATGAATAGATTGTAACTTTGAACTGTGAATTGACTGGAAACAGATTACCTCCTGGCCTTATCTTTAATGATCAATTTTTATGTAGCCACTTTACTATTATTGATAATCATATTTGAGTATTCAGGGCTATGAAAGCATTGAGACATGCCATGTGCCTTGCGATTTGCATGAAATTTTTAGCTAAGAATGGTTACGTGGGGTAATATACAACCTACCAACCCCCGAACAAGTAACCACCCATTGTGGAAGGCTTTAATTTAACCCGCTTTCTTGTCGTCAGTACCTGAGCCTCAGGCACAGGTTTATATTCGTGGGCCTTGGGTCCCGAATGGGCTTCAATTTAGCCCTTTAAGAAACTTTTGACTATGGCACCACGGCCCATCAAACTTATACTAGATTTGGTGGGGTGCGCCAGGCCAAGGCAGCAGTGCAACGCCAAGGCGACGCTCGAGAAGCCCCAGTAGCAAGCTACTGTAGTGGACCCTCCCCCTCAAAAAATTAATTTAATATCGTGTGACCCATTGGGTCACGTATCAGATATTAAACTGATAAGAACAGATACTACACTTGATCTTAGCCAAAAGGCCGAGAAAGGTATAAAATTTCTGAGTGCTGGGCCTCATTTTTTATACACTCTGTCGCTCGTGTCTTTCTCTTTAGTAGCCGATGTGGGATTCGTAAAAGCAAAGAACTGCCTTTACCATATTCCTTCAGCGTCTAAGTCTTCTTTTGTTCTTTTCGTTTTTTAGACCATTTGACCTTAAATTTCTTCCATTTTTCTGGGACTCTGTTCCTAGATTAAGAGTGTCCAAGGATCAAAGGATTAGCTACCATTACAACACATGGAGTTAGTAATCTCTGTTTATCACCTGATCGATAAAAAAAAATTGTTTTGGAATCAAAATGAAGAGACATTGTAATAACATGAAACGACTCACCTTTAACTAAATAAGAGACATGTTTTTGTTTCAAAGCCTGAGAACACCCACTTTATAAGATGTTAGGCAAAAGTTGCCTATAAATTGAGCCTCTTTATAAGATGTTAACTCAATGAAACAATAACAAAAAGACGGTGACATATTGTCAACAAATCAAAAAACGATGCAAATAGAGACCATCAACTTGACATAAGCTCAAAAAAGAGTGAATAGTCGGCATTCGAAACGCATCTTTCTCGTATTGATCAACAAGAGGCACATTAAGTTACCCCTAAAACCAGGGTTCCAATAAACCCCATTATTTCCAGGTCTTTAAAATGGTAATAAAAATGTGTATTAGAAAGTGAACTTTAGACCACCCAACCCCTTCCTTTTATTGACATTAAAGCGTTTACTTACATTTAAACCACAAGTTAATGGCTTTAATCCAACCCAATTTGATCCAATTCATTATATGCCATTTTTCAAGCGGGTTGAAAATGAGTTCGACTTGATTTACACCCAATTAGATCTTGACCAGCCCAAGCCTCCTGTTTGCCATTTGCAACTCTCACCCTATGCACAAAAACGAATGATAAAAAACCTCTATATAAAGGTTGTGGTAAAAGAATAAGAAGTGGACAACAGAAATTTAACTAAAACAAAACTTGATATAAATATAATTTCTTTATTTAAGTACATTTTCGTAGGTTACGACGTATAAGAATGTTACTATACAAAATGGGGTCAAATGCCAGGACCTGCATTGTATTCCTTCACTATTCTTCAAATCATCTTCTGCAAACAGTTGTTCTCTCCGACCGCAAGGGTGGCCAATGGCTGGAGCTTGAGGCCAATACACTGGTGGTGAGAAATCACTACACCATTTCATCTATCTACAATACTAAACTGGATATATTAACCTTTTCAATGAACTAGTGTGCCACTCCATTTTCCATGCAGGGGCTTTCATCTCGAACTAATTCATCGACGGGGTTCTCCTCAGCCCACACGGCTGCATCTAAGTATCCTAGCTTAAAGAGCTTATCAAGAATATAATCTTCTGCTGGCTCAAGTGCCCAATTAAAAAGCTGGAACATTGAAACAGAAAACTCTTAATTGGTTCATTCACAGAGAAAAAGTACCATTCACTTGTCAGGTTATAAGACTACCTCTCGAGGACTTGCCCTATTTTCTGGGTTCAAGTCGGGACTTATCCCAATCTCCTGCAATCCCAACAGACTGGCTGGAAAAGCACAGACACGAACCTGCAAAGCAGCAACATCAAATAGTAATATACTGCCTCAGATCATGTAGACTTGAAAAAACTGAATTTTGATAAGCAAAAAAAAATTACTTTTTAGCATGCGAGCCAATCTAAAATAAGACAACAGAAACCACACCAATTGTAACTTTACACATGAACATGAATACACAATAATATGGGATACAGAAGCAGGCAATACAACCTCAAAAGTCAAAAGATATGAGAAAGGTGACCTAGGGATTAGTATAGAGACCATCAAAACCTAATATTCCAAGAGAAACCTCCAGATTATGCCTCAAGTTTCACAAAAATTTCAAAGAGATCTCCCCTACTTTTTAGAAGCCAAAAAGAAAACAAACTGAAATTTACAGCAAGAGAGTTTTGCATAATAACAGTACTAGAGCCTGAAAAAGTTGAGAGAAGCCAGGAAATTTATTGTCTAAAAAAGTCTGCTACAGTTTCAATTACACCACGAACAACTGAAGAATTTCCTCGCGGCCCATTTATTGTCTAATCAGATAAAAATGCACGCCCAAAAGAATGTAATTTGACTTGAATTCCAACCCTACAAAACTATGCCAATGCATGGATTGTGTAAAAGAAAACCTACTACATGTAGGGCAACCTAGCAACTCAAACAGGAAGTAATGCAGTGTAAAACTACAAACTACACACTACACAACAAATCATTTCAAGCAAATACCGTTTGAGTAGCAGATGTTGGAGGCATAAACAATGTCAAACCCCCGTCAATACAAAGTCGATTTCGAAACATTGTTGCTGGCCTTGGTGCAAGATATCTGCATTGAATCAAACATTAGTTCAACTTCATTGCACAAACAAACCAAACAGCAAGTAAATAAGTTGAGTATTAAATCTGAACCCAGGAATGAAGGAAGAAGTAAAGACTGCATTGATGAGATCTTCTTTTGAATCAAACTGGTCAACCAATAAGCCTCTAGGTCTCCAAAGTATCTGTGTTACAGCAACTGCAAAAAACAGTAAATATTAACCATCAGTATCACAGATCCATATTTATACCATGCATATAGTTGCATCAAACAGAATCATGAAGTGCGGCAAGTTAAAAAAACTAATAACAATGAGTTTGAAATCATTCAAAAGTTGGGATCAGCAAGAACTTTGTGACTATCAAACAACTATAGACCCAAGGCTCTAATCATCACAATGTACTGTTAAGTGTAGAGGATTAACATGGTATATTGAAGAGGAACAAAACAGGTCAAAAGCTTGACCTAGTTCACATATATCATTGTATTTATAGTTAACTTACAATACTAAGAATTACACATACTACCTTAATATTATTAACAATTTACACATTCTACCCGAATACTCTTAACACTCCCCCTCAAGCTGGACTATATATATCATATAATCCAAGCTTGAAATAAATCGCCGTAAGACGTGTACGGCTCAACGCTTTGGTAAACATATCCGCAAGCTGATCTTCAGATTTCACAAATGGAGTCATAATCTCCCCGGCTACTATCTTGTCCCGAATAAAATGACAATCAACCTCAATATGTTTGGTTCTCTCGTGAAACACCGGATTGGCAGCGATGTGAATAGCTGCCTGGTTGTCACAGAACAACTGTAGAGGAAGTTGAACTGGAAACCCAATTTCTTGGAGGAAGTGTAGTAGCCAAGTCAACTCACTCGTCGTATGCGCCATTGCCCTATACTCAGCCTCAGCACTGGATCTTGCTACCACAGACTGTTTCTTACTTTTCCATGAGACAACGTTACCTCCTAAGAAAGTACAATAACCAGTGGTTGATCTCCGATCAGAAGGAGAGCCAGCCCAATCAGCATCTGAGAAACCTTCCACTCTAAGATGTCCATTAGCTCGATATAACAGTCAAAGTCCAGGAGCACGTTTGAGATATCGCAGAATACGAGTAACTGCCTCCTAATGTGGGACTCTAGGACACCCCATGAACTGACTTACTATACTGACTGCATAGGAAATATCCGGTCGAGTAATAGTGAGATAATTAAGTTTCCCAACCAATCTGCGATACCGACCCAGATTCTCAAAGAGTGCACCATCATCCATCAAAAATTTCTGATTTGGATCCATAGGGACATCAATAGGTCTGCCACCCAGCAAACCTGCTTCCTCTAGCATATCAAGTACATATTTCCTCTGGGATAAGTAAATACCCTGTTTAGATCGAGCCACTTCAATACCCAAGAAATACCTGAGCTTTCCCAAGTCCTTAGTATGAAATCGATCCTGCAAGAATATTTTTAACTTGGCAATCCCCTCAGAATCATTCCAGTAATCGCAATATCATCTACATAGACCACCAATAGAACATATCCAGCATCTGTCTGTCTATGAAATACAGAATGATCTGTCTGACATCTAAGAAGACCAAACTCTAAAACTGAATCTGAAAACTGGCCAAACCAGGCCCTCGGTGACTGCTTCAAACCATACAAAGATTTCTTTAACCGACATACACTCTTACCATACTCCCCCTGAGCAGTAAACCCAGGTGGCTGCTCCATGTATACCTCTTCAACCAAGTCACCGTGTAGGAAGGCATTCTTGACGTCTAACTGAAACAAGGGCCAACCAAGATTAGCAGCCAAAGAAATCAAGATACGAACAGAAGAAATTTTGGCAACAGGAGAGAAAGTCTCCTCATAATCAACACCATAGGTCTGAGTAAAGCCTTTTGCAACTAGCCGGGCTTTGAGACGCTCCACAGAACCATCAGGATGAAATTTAACCGTATACACCCAACGACAACCAACAGTTCGTTTACCAGGAGGTAAAGGAACAAGATCCCAAGTCCCATTAGAATGTAAGGCATCCATTTCATCCTCCATAGCTTTCCTCCAACCAGAGTCAGATAATGCATCCTGTAAACGCTTAGGAATAGATATAGTAGATAATTGAGAGGTAAAACAAGAGAAGGCAGGAGACAAGGCATCATATGAAACAAAATGAGCAATGGGATGATTAGTAACACACGAACGAGTACCTTTGCGAAGAGCAATAGGTAGAGAATCTAAATGACCTGATGGACCAGGATCAGCAGACGGCGAAGAAGACAATACGGGCACCTCAGGTGATGGTCGAGGACGGCGAGAGTATACACGAAGAGGTAAAGTAGATGGTGACACAGTGGGCAGCGGAATATCTGAAAGTGATGGAAGAGATGGTGGTACAGGAGATGACCCAAAGTCCAAATCCAAAGGCTGAGAAGGTGTTGGAAAATATGGAACAGATTCCTCAAACGTGACATCGGCACTAGTAAAGTATCGTCGGAGAGAAGGACTGTAACAACGATACCCCTTCTGTGTACGGGAATAACCAAGAAATACACATTTGGTAGCTCGAGGATCAAGTTTATCAAACCCAGGACCCAAATTGTGAACATAACAAACACATCCAAAAACCCTAGGAGTGAGGAAAAATAAGGGCTTATCAGGAAACATGACAGAATATGGACTTTGCCCATTTAACACAGAGGATGGCATACGATTAATAAGGTGACAAGCAGTAAGAACGGCATCACTCCAAAAATACCGGGGAATATTCATCTGAAATAACAGGGCACGGGTAACTTCCAACAAATGACGGTTTTTGCGTTCAGCAACACCGTTCTGTTGAGATGTGTAAGCACATGAAGTCTGATGTATAATGCCAGTTTTACTAAGATAAGCTGAAAAATGATCAGATTCATATTCCCGAGCATTATCAGAACGTAAAATACGTATACGACAACCATACTGAGTTTTTATTTCCTTACGAAAGGTCTCGAATATAGAGAATAATTCAGACCGAGCTCTCATCAAAAATAACCAAGTCACACGAGAATAGTCATCCACAAAGGACACAAAATAAGGATATTTATTAAATGAAATATTCTTGATTGGACCCCATACATCAGAGTGTATCAACTCAAAAGGACTAGACACACGACTGTAGACTCTAGACTAAAATGACGTACGGTGATGCTTACTAAGTTGACAAACTTCACAAGACAAAGACGGCACAAAACTCAAACTTGGAACTTGGCGCTTCAGATTCTGGAGAGATGGATGTCCAAGACGACAATGCCATTCAAAAGGAGATAACGAGGTTTGCAGGGCCCGAGTAGGGGAATCAAAATCAAAGTAATATAGACCACCAGCTTCATGCCCCGTACCAATCTTCCTCTTCGTCTTGAGATCCTGAAAGACACAATAAGAGGGATAAAAGGTTACAGAACAATTGAGAGAACGTGTAATCTTACTAATGGAAAGTAAACTAAAGGGAAACTGAGGAACAAATAACACGGAAGATAGGGACACATCAAGACTCAAATGAGTAGTCCCGAGACCTGAAACTTTAGAATAAGTACCATTAGCAAGAGTAACATTATGTGTGGAAGTAGCAGACTGATAAGTAGAAAAAATATCGAACGCACCAGTCATGTGGTCAGAAGCGCCAGAGTCTATGATCCAGGGACTGCGAGTGGAGGACAGTAAACAAGTGGAAACAATACCTGACTGGGCAAAAGTAGCAGTGGAGGGAGATGGGGCAGCCTGTTGCTGGGACAGGAACTGAGCATACTCCTCTCGTGTAATAGTAACCGATCCAGTGTCTGGTGGAACCGAGCGAGGTATGGAAGCAACAACAGAGGTATCATCTTGATAGGAAGCTTGATTCGCAACACTGGAAGGTTTTCCATGTAAATCCCAACAGAAGTCAACAGAATGCCCTCCACGGCCACAATGAGTACAGGAACGAGGTCCAATACGGCCACCATTACGACCACCCGTACGACCTCCACTACGACCACCGCGGCCACCACGACCGCCACGACCAACATCACTATGGCTACTAGGAACCACAAGAGCTGAGCGATCAGTAGGGACACCCTGATTGATGCCTGAATGAGATAAAGTAGCACGCTGTACGCGAGAGAAAACCTCAAGTAGTGAAGGAAGACTGGAACCACCCAAAATCTGAGAACGAATAGCCTCATATTCAGGTTTCAGTCCTACCAAAAATCTAACAACATTCATGTCCTCATGTTGTTTTTGCCAAACTGCTGCATCAGTAGTAAACGAATGGTAGGTCTTCATTTCCTCACAGACTCCCCGAACTTGAGAGTAATAATCCTCAACACTCAGAGTACTCTGTTCCAGCCGGAAATACTCCTTGCACAGCTCATAAGTTCGGGTAAAATTACCGGCACCAGAATACATAGTGGCCAAGTGATCCCATATCTCCTTGGCAGTGTCAAGATAGAGTAATGTAGAACTAATACCAGGCTCAATACTATTCAATAATAAAGAAATAATCTGAGCGTCCTCTTGTTCCCACTGATCATACCCAGGAGTGTCTTCCTTGGGTTTCGGGTTCACCAAATACTTCTTAAAACCTTTGCCTCGAAGAAAAACTTGAGCGGATCGGGACCATAAGGTATAGTTGGTCCCATTGAGTTTAACAGAGGTCATGGGACCATTGATAATAGTCGGAGGAGTAGAGGTAGGGGGCAAAGATGGAATAAGGGACCCGGTATCTTGCTTGGGGTCCATAGCAGTGCAACAACGGAGGAAATAAGACTGCTACAGTACTGAACCGGACTGGGTGGGCACCCTAGACCACTGAACCGGGTCTAGAAGATGGGCTGGGCCGCTGAAAGATGCTGAACCGGACCTCTGGGCCGCTAAAAAATGATGAACCGGACCCCTGGACCACTGAACCGGGTCAAAAATAGGGGCTGGACCTCTGAAAACTACTGAACCGGACCCCTGGACCACTGAACCGGGTCAAAAATAGGGGCTGGACCTCTGAAAAATGCTGAACCGGACCGGTTTTCCTCTTTAGAACGCTGAACCGGACCGGTTTAGGTCTCTGAACCTCTGAACCGGACTGGTTTGGGTCTCTGAACCGCTAAACTGGACTGAACCGAACTGATCCGGGATTTTAAAATTTAAACCCTGGCTTGACCCGATCGACCGACCCGATTGACCCGAGCTCCTGTGCTTCTTCTTCGTCTGATTAGGGTTTACTGAAACCTAATCCTTGGCTGCGCACGACAACCACGACACACCACGACCACCAAACGACGGCGACACCACCTCAACCACGACACACCACCTGCGCCTCACCACCACGATACACCACTCACCACCACGATCACCAAATGACGGCGAAAACACGCCACAACCACGACAGTAACGACACCACCACACCACGCCACAACCACGACAGTAACGACACCACCACACCACTCACCACCACGACCACCAAACAACAGTGGTTTTGACGCAGCAACCACCACGCCACCACCACCAGCAGAGCAACGACTATGTCACCACCACAAATAAAGTGTTAATTTATTTAGAATATATTTAGGATTGTAAATGCTCTGATACCATGTTAAGTGTAGAGGATTAACATGGTATATTGAAGAGGAACAAAACAGGTCAAAAGCTTGACCTAGTTCACATATATCATTGTATTTATAGTTAACTTACAATACTAAGAATTACACATACTACCTTAACATTATTAACAATTTACACATTCTACCCGAATACTCTTAACATGTACGATAAAAATGATGCATAATAGATGCACTAATACAAATCTATAGCAAGCAAGAGGATATAAATGAACAGGTGCTAAGAATGGGGAAACTGCATCACTTAACCAAAGATTGCAACTTGGCCCAAGGCATCCTTAATTATCAGTCAGAATTCACAAGTCACAGTCTGACCAAAAGGAAAGTGTCGGGATTACTCAAAAACCATAACCACCATACAATAAAGGGCATAGGATAGACACCTAGCTTGAGATTTGGATATTATACAGAACTCCATCTAAATATTACTGCAATTTAATTGACAGCCTCCCTTCGATGATAATGTGAGAAACTAGTTATATTATCTATTTTATCTCCAATCATATGCCCTTACTGACATTTTATCCCTGATCAGGGTGAACACGCCCCTTCTTGGTAAGACCCAAAGCAAAGGACAAACACTTGAGCTTTATAGTATGGTCTTGACATCCTTGTTAAGCACTAACACTATGTTTGTTACGTGAAAATGCTTTTACTAAGAATGAAATGAAGGTGGGAATGGAATGAAATGTATATTACCATTCAATGTTTCATAACAACTAGGATTAAGTGTTGGAATAAAATTGAAAATCCACCCAAATATTTGGATAATCCCTAACCGCGGACCGGACCTGACTCCGGACTTTGATCTGATCCCAGACCCATGACTCAAACCTAGACTCAAAACCTAGACCCAAGACCAGACCGGACCCCAAACCCAACCCCGAACTTGGACCTGACCTCGGGTGAAGGTGGAGTGATAGTGGTCATGGTGGCAACGAGTGATGATAGTTGGGAATAGGAAATACCGCCAAATATTCATGAATGAGAAATTCTACATTGGTGGGATATGACATTTCATGGTAATAGAAATGAATTTTCATTACTACATACCAAACATCGGAATGAAACGTAGAGTAACGATTTATCTTCAAAGTCGAAGTATCTAAAATTTAGCTCAAGAGAGAAAGTTAACAACAAACCGAAGAAGTCATATTCCAAAAAGCTTTCGTTACCTATATGTGCAGTCACAACCATAATTTGCCATCAAACATGCCATGCGCCAGAGGAACAGAACATGATCAAATTAGGTAAATTTTTCCTTTTTTGTTACAACAAAAAGGTCAAAAATACTCTTGCTGTTATAGTATCTCCCCTAGACATATCCTCAAGCACATTGAGCTCTAGCACTCTGATCACCAATATTGGTAGGGATATCTCACAAATAAGCAATTCATACAACAGACACAGAGTAACAGCAGGGAGAGAAAAATCATACTCACTACGAACCCTGCCGTTGGACCTCGTATGAACATCATCTGGTAGAAAATTGTCAAGAATATCTCTGAGAACAGCCTTAACATAGAAACAATGGAAATATTAAATACTTGAATCTCTATCTAAAAGGAAATAATGATATTCTATATTCATTGCTTTTTCTCGACAATAAATACAATGTCTCCAGTCCTCTAACGCCTGATCAAAACTTCAAAAAGCAAATAATCTTTGAAGCAAAACCTGACTTTGTGCATTACCTGATAATGCTTTTTATTTTCTTAGAAATTCATCGAACTAGATGACCACCAAGAAACAACATCGGTGTTTTTTTTTTTGCAGGGAAAAGAAACAGCATCAAGTCTCTGTGTTCACATTTACAACTAAAACCAGGCAGACCAAACACCAATTTCATACTGTAAGACTTTATCTGGCCACTGCATAATGGATCCGCAAAGAACCCAGAAAATTGTACTTGCTTACACAAGCATAATATTGTCAATAATCTATTATAGCATAACATTGTTTCATGGCTTCAGCAGATTAGCTTGACATGCATTAAACCAGGCACACAATTCTTACAATCTACTAATATTTTCTTATAACTGCAGAAATTAGAATGGTAAGGATATCAATCACCCTGTCCAATAAAAGAAACCCATCAGTTCTCCAGTTCTTGTAACAAATAGAGGCTCTCCTGATGACCAATCCTGCAATCCATGCTTTTGTCTAAGGCTAACATTCCAATTCCAAGAAACTGACACAAAAAGCCTAAAGCTTGCAGAGTGATTGTACTTTTCAAACGACAGTACAAATCAATCATCTTCCTTCAAAGGCTGGCATATCTTGTACATAGGATTCTTATTATTCTATTTGGGACTGCTTCAGTTATCGGGTGCATTGTTCTTAGCTATTGATGTAGGCCAGAATGATAAGATAGAAAGAACTGGAAAGAGAGAAAAAGAGGGCAGAAGAACGGAGAAGAAGAAAACTGGAAGAGAGAGACGCTTTTTCCAATGTTGTGTCGTTCAGTAGCTAAAATTGAACTCCAATACAATATGCCTGGTATCCATAAGCAGCCCACATTAACAAAAATAGAAATACTAATCAAATTATTACAGTTAGTAAATCCAGGAAGCTCCACTGAAAGAAGAAGAGGAAATAAGACTCAAGTTTCTGAAATGTTTCAAGAGAGAGTTCCATAGGAAGAGGAAAACAAATAAAAAGAGAGAAAAGAGAAAGAAAAGAAGAAGATTCAACGGATTATCCAGAACCTGCCTCCGCCACTGCAGCACGAACCATTTATGATGGTCGTAAAACTAAATCATAAATTCAATAATTCACTATGAAGTCTCATCGAATCCTTTTGATTTTCATTTTACCTTACATTGCCCCATTTCAACGGAAACACATATTTTTATCCTGAATTCATCAAGTATACCATCGCAGCACCATCAATCTAGACACATACCCCAAGGCGAAATGCAGTCCCTTTAAGCCGACAATTTTCAGCCAAGATTTTGGTGGCTTGTAAGGCCTCTTGCATACTGGCTCCAGATGCAATCACTGCACACACAATAGCACCAGCTGATGAACCAGCCAATGGCGTGGTCTCCTGTGTAAGGAACATAAAGCCCAGTTATGACAAGAATAAAGTGTGGTTAAAGATTAAATTTAGGTTCCAAGTGGGAACAATGAACAATATAATGACATGCAAAAGAAGAATTGTGTTCCAGTTCCTAGTTGTGAAATAAGCAATGTAATGACATGTAAAAGAGGAATTACACACACACACATACACCTGTAGGAGAAGGGGTGGGAAGGGAGAGGAAGCGGAAATTTAACCAGTCACAAGAACTATGATAAGTATGGTATATTGCATGCGGAGGTCAATAAAAGCCCATTAAGATGTTCTCGGAAATCCATGCCGAGACAGAACAATGCAAAGCACTGTAGTTGAGAAGTACGGGAGCAAACAAGAGTGGAGAGCACTGAGCACATACGTGTTTCATCAATAGAAACTTGAATACAAACTTTGAACTCAAAGCTTCATGGATACACAGTTTTGATCCTCATTATACTCATCTCAAGCTATATCAGGTAAAGTCAATTACAACATTCATGGAGAAAGAGCAATGATTCCAAAACAGCATAGCATACAACAATAAAACCCTTGATCACATCCACTCACTGGAATACATCTAGAAAACGAAAAAAAAATGTGAAGGACATAATGACTTTTAGTCGTTCCTAATACCAAAAAACTGAAGATCAAGAACTAATCCCCACCCCTCACCCAACTAAAGAGAGACACACGAGACTTGTCATTCGATTGCCCACAAATAAAACCTCTTCAAGGGGAGAGAAACCGAGTTCTAACTACAATTTGCACAAAAAAATTGAATTCCACATTCACATAAAACTAACCAATAAACTATTACATAGACGAAAACAAATCATAAGCCAGATACAGAACACCCATCAGCCCATACATTCCAATGCAAACACCCAAAAAATTAGTTTAAGCAAGAAAAATAAGAAGAATTCATAAATTCAAAACCTTTATATAACCCTTCTCGATAAGAAACTGAGCAACCCCGAGATGGTAAGGAAACAAAAGCCCAGCAGCAGAAAAACTAAACCCAGGGCTTGACACCACCTTGCGACCCCTCTCCGCCTCCACATCCTTCAAACTCTGCTCCCAAACCACCTCCGGCTGAACCGGGTCCTCCAACACTGTCGCTATCCCCTCTTTCCTCCTCTTCCAAAACCACGAAAATTCTCTCTCCCTCTCCTTTTCCCTCTCCAAATCATCCTTAAACATTGTAACCGAACCATTCGCCGAATCTCCTCCGCGCTTCTTAATTATCCGCGACGCTATTCCGAGAAAAAGCTCACCGGTTGCCACCGCAAACGACTTCTTTTCCGGTGGTGGGTCGGTGGTGAGTTTCGGGTCCTGTGACGAGGCTTTGGCGAGAAAATTGAGGGTTCGAATTGGGAGGTGGGTATTGGGATTACGGTTTGGATTAGGGGAGCGGAGATAACGAGGATTGGACAGGAATAGAGAGGAGACAGAGCCCATGAGAGACGGAGAGGAAGAGAGTGGTTGGTTTGGCCTTGTTTTGGGGCAGTTTTTCAAATGCCATTGTGGAAACATTTCCTTTGAATTTTCAAACTGGACTGTACTGAGTATTGTTTATGTTCTTCCTAGTATTTTTGAGGTTTCCCGGAGAGACGAGAGACGAGAGACGAGAGACGAGAGACGAGGAAAATTATTTAATTTTGTAATAATTAATAGTTCATATAATATTATTTAAAAAATTATAAAATATTTATTTTTTGTCCACATGTTATTTATGTGTAATTTTTAATTTAACTTATTTAATATTTGTGTTAATTAGATGTGTCATTTTTTAGTTTTGTGTCGGACTCGCATTAATGGATAAAAGTGACACCCTTAAGAGAGAACTTGGTTGTTTGTGTTTTGTTGGATTTTTTACACTTCTATTAGCTTTCGATCCTTATTTTGTCAATATTAATAAAATTAATTTTGATAGAATGAGCGACAGAAAAATATATCATAATATCTATATATAATAGTAAAATAATAAGAATTTCTCCTTTGAATCATAGAAACTATATTTATCTCTTGAATGGTGTATTTAATAACTTTTTCCCTGTTTTTTAAAAAGTAAAAAATAGAAATATTTTTTTCCTGTGGTAAAAACTAAAAACATAATACATGTTTAATAATTATTTATATTTAAAATTTTATGAAAATAAAATAAAAAGTATGTTTGCTATTATATAATATTTTCATAGTTTCGGTTAATCTTTTAATTTCAAATATATTGTTCACCAAAATACTAGAGATATATCACCTAACCACCGAAAAGCTACCATGCAATATCTTGAAAACTCACCACTAAAACCACTGAAAACCTACTATCCAACCACCGAAAATCCATCACCAACACTTCTAAAAAACTCACTATCAAAACCACAGAAACCACCTAACCAAAAAAAATTAGGAAGAGGCGAGAGAGAGGAGATGAGTGCACGAAAGTGCATTCTAAATACCCTATTATTGGATTGAAATGCTAAAATGTGAATAAAAATAATTGGATATAATTTATATTATTGAATTTAATATCAATCTTAAATATTTTATTATTAGTTGGTGAGAGATAATTTACAATTAAATTTTACACTTAACATTTTTTGGGTTTTATTATTTGACTTTTATATTTTTTTTTATTTTGATGGCAACTTATAAAGTAAAAAAGCTAAAACTGATGTTGTTGTCACGTGGGCCCATCACTCAGTAGATTTGGACTTTAGCTTTAAGGGCTGAAATAAAAAGGTGGAATAAAGAGAGGTTGAAATAGAAAGGTAGGAATAAAAATGGGAGAAATTTTTTTTTTTTTTAAATTGACTTTTAAGTTTTAGCATCTTCTTTTTCTTTGGTTTTGACGATTGAAAGAAAAAAAGAGAGGAGGCGGCTGTTTTCGTCACTAGAGGAAGACGCAGTTCAGAGAGCAGAAATTTTTTTTGATAGCCGCCGGTTTATTCTATGTTTTCAAGAGATTTTTGTTGTCCATTATATTTATAAGTAACTAAATTCTCAGGTAGGGCGAGGGACAAACTTGCACAGTAGATTGTATTTTATTTATTTTTAATGTATGCATTTGATTTTTAATTAGTAAAACTCTTTTATTTTATCATTCTCAATTTATGGTTAATATTTTCTTTTCCGAATAGTCATAGAATTTATTCTATTTATGGATTTAATCAAGCTTTTTCTATTGAATGGATTAACTATTTAATTATGTTTGGATCAATTATTTATCTATATTGATTTAATTATCTGCTGCAATATCGCTTCTTGAGTATATTGTCGTCATTGGACTTTCTCAATAGTGATAATAGTTTACATATTTTCAAAATGGTGAATGATTTTTCAAAGTGTTACGTGTGGTTTAATCTTAGTTTATAAATCTATACCTTCTGGTTGGAAATTTTGAGAATTGAATTTCCAATTGAGTTATTTAATGAATTAAGAATAATTAAAATATCAAATTTGTGCAAGAGATTTCCGATGCTTTACTGCTTGTCAAATTTTAGTACTTTTTTCATTAGTCACTTTGCTTCATTTTAATTTACATTTAAAATTAATCTTTTTTCTCTAGTAATTATTTAATATTTTTCTTTAGTTTATTTGTTCCTTCTACTATTCTTTTAATTTGTGTCTCTATTGAATCGACACTTCAAAGTTGTGCTACAATTGCTACATTATTCTTTGGACGTAATCAAATTTTGTCGTCGTTGCCGAGGAGACGGTAGAAGAATTACTGGATAATTTTTCTTTTCAACAGCTTGAAAAGGTGGTAATTTCGTTCCTTCTTTTCGCTTGCTACATTGTTATTATTATTATTATTTATCTTTTTTCTTTTTATAGTATTTTTACTCTTTTAATATTTCGTTGTCTTGCATGCACAAATATTATTATGATTTGCTCGCAGGCCTGTGGTAGAGTTAAAATCAATTTTTTTAAATTATTTTTTTGACAATCCATCGAGTCTCGAAGAAATGGGTGAACACGAAGACCAACCCATTAGAACTCTTCATGATTACCTCCACCCTACACACACAGCCACACCATCATGCATCACGTTTCTAGCTAATACTTGCTAACTAGATTTTAAAATAGGGATGATACAATTACTCCCAACTTTTCATGGCTTGGAAAATTAAATTTCATATGTGCACATTATGGAGTTTGAGAAAGTAATTGCGACTTTTCATAATCAAATTGCACTTGATGATGTTATGAGACTTAAGTTCTTTCATTTCTCTTTGAAGGATAGAGTTAAAAGTTAGCTATTCTCGCTGAGTCCATGATCATTGGGTCATGGAGTGAGATGACTCAGGTTTTCTTTAATAAATATTTCCCCCAACATAAAACCAACGCTTTAAAAAGACAAATCTCCACCTCTGCATAAAAGGACAGTGAGACTTTGTATCAGTTTTGGGAGAGATTTAAGGAGTTGTTGAGTGTGTGTCCTCACCATGGGCATGAGAATTGGCGTTTAGCAAATTATTTTTATAAGGGACTTACACCTAGAGCGCGTTAATTTGTAGAGATGATGTGTAATTGTGAGTTTTTACAAAAAAAATCCCGATGAGGCCATAGAATACCTCAATGAGCTTGCTGAAAAAGCTCACACTTGGACTAGACCTAGTGCCACTGAAAGCACAAATAGGTCACAACCTGCAGGAAACCCAAATAATGGTGGAATTTACCATCCCAGGGAAGAGGATAGCTTAAAGGCTAAGATTGAAATGCTCACTGGAGAGCTAGATATGTTAAAGGCTAAGAACTTAAAGCCAACGCACATGGCTAATTATGCAGAGTCTTGTGGACCATATTTTGTGTGTGGCGGGGTAGATCACCTTGCCCAAGAATGTCTCACACTTGGTGAGATGGGAAGGATGTATGATGAACAATGTAATGTCTTAGGTATGTACAAGAAGTTTTTTACACCTTACTCTGATACTTATAATCTGGGGTGGCGCAATCACCCCAATTTTAGCTTGGAAGTCTGAAAATCAGCCGTGTGCACAACCCCCTAGATCATATCCTGCTTTTTATCATGCACCTTCATCTTCTAGGAGTTCTTTAGAAGACATTTTGCATACTTTTATTGAGACACATGGTAAGACTAACCAAAAATTTGAATATTTGATTTTGCAGGTTGTTGAAGAAAACAAAGAGATAAAGAACCAAGTGTCCAAATTGATGAGCTCCTTGAGTGTGAATGAGCGAGATAAGTTCCCTTATCAAGCTCACTTCGCACCCCATGGTCAACACATGGCGTAAAAGAATTTGAAGGATGTGAATGTCATTGTGACACGAAGTGGTGATTCATTACACATCACAACAACGAACAAATTAGAGGATATAGAAAAGAATCAAGATAATAGTGATGTCAAACTGCCCAAGGAATCTGAGGTGACAAAGAGTTTTGTTAAGGTACCATTCCCTCAAGCTTTAAAATCAAGTAAACGAACTTTGGATCCTAACAATGAAATCCTAGAGAATCAAAGGCAGACAAAAATCAATCTTCCTTTTTTACATGTGATTAAACAAGTTCTTACTTATGCAAAAGTTCTCAAAGATTTGTGTACAGTTAAGAAGAAACACCATGTGAAGAAGACAACGTTCCTGGAGGAGCAAGTTAGTGCTCTAATTGAGCATCGGATTCCTATCAAGTAAAAGGATCCTAGTTGTCCAACCATTGTGTGCAGCATTAAAAATCATGAGTTTGGGCAAGCTTTACTAGAGGAGCTAGCATGAATCTAATGTCATATTCTATTTATTTGCAGTGGGGGTTGGGAGAAATCAAACTGACCACTATGGTATTGCCATTGGATGACCGTTCAGTCAAAGTACATCGGGGTGTGGTAGAGGATGTTCTAATTCAAATTGACAAAATTTATTATCATGTTGATTTCCTAATCCTTGACCCTATTGTTGATACTACTTCTAAAATTCATTTGATTTTAGGTAGGCCTTTTCTTGCCACTGTTGATTCTCTTATTAATTACAGGAACGGACTCATGATGCTGTCTTTTGGAAACATTACTCTTGAGGTGAATATTTTTCATATTGCAAAACAACCAGAAGATGATGACGAGAGCCACCAGACATACATGATTGACTCACTCATGGATAAGAAAGTTTTTATAGCTCATAATTTTGATCCCCTTGAGTATTTTCTTGTTCATTCTGAGGTTGATTCTATCAGTAATCCATCTAATGTTGTTGATATTTGTTTTATTTTTTATAGGACTCAGGTCTATGGCACTCGAGCATGGCAACCGAAGTTTGAGGAGTTGCCTGAGAAAGGTGAAAAATAAATTTCTTCAAGTGTGGAAGCACCCAAAGTTGAATTAAAGCTTCTACCTAAGGGTTTAAAGCATGCTTTCCTTCGTCCAGGTGGTACTTTTTCTGTTATTATTTCATCTGAATTATTTGAGTCTCAAGGTGAGAAATTAATTTGGATCCTAAGTGAGCATAAGTCAGGCTTAGGTTAGAGCATTGCTGATATAAAAGATGTTAGTCACCTAGTCTATTCTTATAAAATTAATTTGGAAGAAAGAACTAGCTCTCGTAGAGACCCCCAACATAGACTTATTCCCACTATGAAAGAAATGGTGAATAATGAAGTGTTGAAACTATTAGATGCATGAATTATTTATCCTATTGCTGATAGTAAATGGGTAAGTCCTACACTAGTTGTTCCTACAAAGTCAGGTGTTACTGTGGTGAAGAATTACCTGAGAGAGTTAGTCCCTACAAAACTTGTGACTAGGTGGTGGATGTGCATTGATTACAAAAAATTGAATGCTGTCACCTGAATAGACCATTTTCCTCTCCCTTTTATTGATCAAATTTTTGATTGTGTGGCTGATCATCCTTTCTATTTTTTATTGGATGATTATTTTGGTTATTATCAAATTGAAATTGTATTAGAAGATCGGGAAAAAAACCACTTTCACTTGTCCCTTTGATACTTATGCTTTTCGTAGAATGTCATTTGGATTGTGTAATGCACTTGCTACTTTTCAACGTTGCATGATGAGCATTTTAAGTAACATGGTTGAAAATTGCATGAAAGTTTTTATGAATGACTTAACTATTTTTGGATCTTCTTTTGATGCATACTTATTAAATTTAGAAAGAGTGTTGACTCGTTGTGAGGAAAAGAATTTGGTTTTGAATTGGGAGAAACGCCACTTTATGGTACCTTTAGGTATTATTTTAGTGCATATTATTTTTTCTAAAGGGACAGAGGTTGATCAATCTAAAATTGAATTAATCTCTAAGTTGCCTACATATAAACCCCCGAAAAATTTGAACTTTTTTCTGAAAAATGGCAAAATGGAAATTTGCCACTATCACGCGAATTTAAAATACGTATTTTTCTAGAGCTTGGATGACGCAACGGACTTTACCGTTAGATTCGTGTCACGAAACTGAGTTGCCTAGTAAATTTTCATCGAATTTTGAGATAGTCAGAATTTTTACGTTTTACGAGACAATTGGGTGGCTGATGACCTCACGAACGTCCTCAAAAATAGAAATTATAAAATTTTCTTATAATTGAATTAAAGTTCAAATAAAATTAATTTAAACTTAAATCGAGATGAAATTAATCGTTTCGGGACGAAAACAATCCCGAACAAGTGGGGGGCGTGTGGCGCGACGTGAGCCAAGCCTTGAAATTATAAATAGGGACAAAAAATAGATATTTTGGCACAAAAATATACTGAAAACCAATGTGTAACGTGTGAGAAAGAAATAGGAGAGAAAAACCAAAAAATCCAATCTTTCCTTTTCAATTTACGGAGTTCCGTCGGTCGGAATCCTTTGGACCAAGAGTTAAAGTTGACCACCTCGACGAAGGCTACACAACCATACTAAGAACGAAGGATTTTACAAATATTTAAAAGGAGATTTTGGAGAAATCAAGAGTTTTGGGGCTTGGGAGGTGTTCTTGAAAGTTCTACCTTTCGATTTACGCTCCAAGAGGTAGGGTTCCCTCCTACTTTGGTTTATTTTCGACCTAAAATGTCCATAAGAGATGGTTAGATATATGTGGTTATATATCACTTGCCTATGGTTATGGAAATGAGGAAATGAGTATAAAAATTGTTTAGACCAACTTCTAGCTTGATTTTGATATGTGAAAGTTTCTTGTAAAACTTATTAAAAATTGGTATTTAGTGGACATGCTCTGTGTTTATATTGTGCCTTGTGAATGACATGAGTTATGTGATAATATGTTGATAAATTGCCATTGATATATGGTCATTGATATATTGACATTGTGACAAAGTTTGAGGATTATATGGATGTGATATAAATTACCATGAAACATGTGGACATGTGGTTAAGTTTCTCATTGGGCATTATTGTATATTGGACATGACGTTGGCATCACATTCATGGGCATAAGTCATGAGTGTAGGTGTGTGTATGCATAGTTGATCAAACACTATACTTGGTGATTGATATGTGGTCTCAAGAAGGTTGGATTGGAGATCCTCTTTGAGTCGCATGATTGCATGAAAAACTTGTGTCAGGTATAGCAAGAAGGGCTAGATTCTCCCTCGGGTGCAATACCCAACTACATGGTTCAGACACTTACCAGCGGTGAAATTCTAGAAAAGTGTCATGGTGTATGGGATCAGTCGTTGTGATACCAAAATCCATTGTCCAACAAAAACACAAGATTTTGATTTTATAAAACACTCATTCAATGAGTAACATCCAACAATGATTTGGTTTTATAAATACACAACTTTTATTTCAAACAATCATTGGATGTATTTTCTTCAAAATGACGGATTCATTTCACACTTGCATTGCATTGTGCTGTGGGAGTCAATGAGGACTCAAGTGGAAGTTGCATGAGTGACATGACATGGTAGAATTTCAACCTTGAATCACGTATCCATGGTTGAAATGGATAAATATTGTTGTTTGTTGCATGTGACCATTTCATATGCATCTAGGTGGGGAATAGCATTTGTAGGGGATACTCTATTGAGCGTAGCTCACCCTATACGGAAAAAATATTTCAGGTATGGGGCACACGCTGATGGACAGCTCTCATTTGGACCCTTAAGGAGGAGGAAAAATCGAGATGTGGCTTTTATTTTGAGTTTTGTAAAACAATTATGAAAACCTAGTTTTGTCATGTAAATATATGGAATCGCTTGTAATAGAACTTGTATGTACCATGTTTTATGTGAAAAACTTTATTAAACATGTATGGGATGGTTATGGAATGGATTAGAAATTAAAAATAGATGAAAACAAACAAATCTAGGCAAAACCTACTGGTAGATTACAGGTAGGTTACAGGTAGCACTTTGTCCAATGCACAAAATCTACCGGTGGGTTTTTCAAAAATCTAAAAATTTAAGAATGTTTTGCCATGCTTTTGAGTTACGCATTTCCTTCCTTCAAATGTTATAAATGGACAATAATAGAGTACCAATGGTGGTATATTGGATGAGTCAATCAATCAAAAGTAAATAGACTTTGTATTTTTTTCAAAATCCCGGTGAAGGCGAGGTGGTGCCGCGATGTCGGGTTAACCGACATCCACGGGTAATTTCGCGGGTTAATAAGTGATTAACGGTTAATAAATGACCCCCAATTTTTGGGGCATCACACCTAGGACAATAAAGGATGTGAGATATTTTCTTGGTCATGCAGGCTTTTATAGAAGGTTCAAACAAAATTTTTTCATCATATCTAGACCATTATGTGACCTCCTAGCTAAAGATACCCCATTTGAGTGGATACAAGCCTATCAAAAGGCTTTTAAAATGCTAATTGGCAAGCTTACCTCAGCACCCATAATACAGCCACTAGATTGAACTTGACATTTTGAGATCATGTGTGATGCTAGCAATTTTGTTGTAGGTGTTGTTCTTGGATAGTGAAGGGAGATAAAGTTTTTTGTCATTTACTATGCTAATAGAACTCTAAATAGTGCTCAAATGAATTACTCCACCACGGAAAAAGAGTTGCTATCTGTAGTGTTTGCTTTTGATAAGTTTCGTGCTTATTTGATTAGTTCTCCTATTATCATTTTCACAGATTATGCAGCCCTTAAGGAGTGGAGAATGTAGTGGCTGACCATCTCTTGATGCTCACATTTGAGGAGACCTCTGACCACCTGCCAATCAGGGATAATTTTCTCGATGAGCATTTATTTTCTATTACTTTTCTACCATGGTTTGCTCATATTGTGAACTATTTTGCTGCAGGTGAGATACCGATAGATTGGAGCGCTCAGGACAAGAGAAGTTCATGACTGGTGTACGTAAATTCTATTCGGATGACCCTTTTTTTTCAAACAATGTCCTAATCAAATTTAAGGTGTTGCATCCCTGATGAGGAGCTTGCAAGCTTTTTGGAATTTTGTCACTCTCAAGCTTGTGGGGGCCATTTTTTAATGAAGAAAACCGTTGTAAAAATTTTACAGTGTGAATTTATTGGCCCACCTTATTTAAGGATGCAAATATCTATTGTTGCTCGTGTGAAAAGTGTCAAAAGTTAGGAGTTATGTCCCGTCGTCATATGATGCCCTTAAACCCAATTTTAGTTATTAAAATTTTTTATTGTTGGGGCATTGGTTTTATGAGACCATTTTCTCCTTCTTTTGGATATCAATATATTATTGTGGCAGTAGATTATGTGTCAAAATGGTTAGAGACAACAACTTGTAGGAGAAATGATAATAAGACGGTAATTAAATTTCTCAAAGAGAATGTGTTATCTCAATTTGGTATACCACGTGTTATCATTAGTGACTAAGGTCCACATTTTTGCAACCGTTCTTTTGAAGCTTTGATTAAAAATATAGTGTGGTACATACGATCTCTACTGCTTACCACCCTCAAACAAGTGGACGGTAGAACTTGCAAACAAGAAAATTAAGGAAATTTTAGAAAAAATGGTCAACCTGAATCTCAAGGATTGGTCTTTAAGACTAGTTGATACGTTTTGGGGCTACCGTACAACTTTTAAAACTTCTTTAGGCATGTCGTCTTATAGGCTTGTTTTTGGAAAGCCTTGTCACTTACCTGTAGAGCTCAAGTATCAAGCCTATTAGACCATTAAGCATTTTAATTTTGACATGAGAGAAGCATGTAAGCTTAAAAAATTTCATTTGACCAAGTTAGAAGAGTTAAGAAATTATGCTTATGAGAACTTTAAACTCTATAAGGCTAAAATGAAAGCGTTTCATGATAAAAATATTTTAAGAAAAACGTTTAAACCTAATGATTGAGTGTTCTTATATGATTCTAGACTCCATATGCACCCCGAAAAACTTAGGTCTAGGTGGACTGACCCTTTTGTAGTGAAAAATATTTTTGTACATGAGACGATGGAAATAGAGAATCTCAAGGATGGTCGGATCTTTAAAGTAAATGGTCAACGTCATAAAGTATTAATTGATAGACAAGTTACAAACGTGGAAGACATTCCACTTGAGGATCCGGTCTATCAACCTTGACTACATTACGCAGATATGTTTTCTTTTATTTGTTTTGTTTTGTTTTATTTATTTATTTTTTATTTTCTTTTCCTTTTAGTTTGCTGTTGCTTTTTTTGTTTTTGTTTGCAGGATAGTTTCATTTTCTCATTTCAGGTAACCATCTTTAGTGCTTAGCGAACTACCCACATCACTCATTAGGTGTATTCTATTTTTTTTAGCTACTCCCCTTTCAAATTTGATTCTTAAACATTGAGGACAATGTTTCATTTAAGTTGGGAGTGGTGGTGCAAATTCAATATTTAAAATGCTTGTTGGAACTCTGCGGCATATTTTCATGTGCTAAATGTTTTTAATTTTATATCACATGTGCATCCTTTTCACATGTGTACTTATTCTCATTCATAGCCATCTTTGTGAATTCTCCAAACCAACCATTTTTTTTTTCTGAAGCATTCACAGAATCCCTAATGCACTCATTCAAGCTTTGTGGTAAGATGGTGGTTTGACACATGTAGCTAGAGAATTCTTTTGCTTAAGTATTCATGTGAGTTTTGGAGAGGATTGAGAGCCTACGAATGCAGTAAATTGTGATAAGCGTTCATTGATTTATTGAACTGGGTACTTCTTTTAAAAATATCATTACATGATTTGTGGTAAGATGATGGATATACTTGGGATATGACGAAGGTCAACTTAGGATGAACGTTTGATCCTTTCAAACTAACCTTTTCCACCATAGACCTGTAATAGCCAACTTTAAGCTAATAAACATATGTAGCCTTTTCTTTTCATATGCCTACATTATTCATACCTCTCCACATTGGAGTATAACCTATACACTAATTTTTCCTACCCTTGTTACTTCCTAATGTGTACTATATGTGGAATTATTTTTGAAGAGAGAGAGAGAGAGAGAGAAGAGAAGAGAAGAGAAGAACATGAGTTATAAGGTGTTCAAGTGAGTGAGCTTCAAAGGAAAAAAAAATATCAAGACCGGGTAGAAATGGGAAAATACCAGGGTGACATATTCACCAAAACTGTTTAAAAAAAAAATAAAAAAAAAGGCATTATTCAATGACTTGAAAGTTTGAATAGACATCAAGTTAGAAATGTGATTTATTGAGAGATTTAACAAGATTCCATTTGTATGTGCTTGGAAGTTTTTGAATCTTTTTCATTTTTTTATATAGTCTCAAACCTAAACCACGTTACAACCTTTTGTGTTGACCGTTTTGAACCTAAGTAAGCTATTGTGAAAGCGTGGTGAAAGTCTCATTTGTTACTATTCCTATTATAAGATTAATGTATGCTTGTTGTTTGTACAAAATTGTCTAATTCCCCATGAGAGTGTGTGCACACTCATTATAAACTCCATAAAGAAAATCTTCACACGAAACACTTTTATACTCATAAGTTATGAAGTTGAAACTTTCACTTGAGATGTTCTTGATGTTGCATGTGGCAAGACTTCTGATTAGATGGATATAGTTTGGAACACACACACTCCGTGGATTGCTTGTGATAGGATTATTGAATTCCTAAAATTGCTTGATATGTGAATCTGGAAAGTGTGACTTGGTGGTGTATGTGTGTGTGATTTTCTTTGGTTTCTTTCGTTGTTTCGGTATGAAAATTGCTAGGGACTAGCAATGAGTAAGTTGGAGGTGTGATGAGTGCGCGAAAGTGCATTCTAAATACCCTATTATTGGATTGAAATACTAAAATATAAATAGAAATAATTAACTATAATTTATATTATTGAATTTAATATCTATTTACGCTAAGATATATTTGAGCATGATTTTATAATATTTTAAATCTTAAATATTGCATTATTGGTTGGTGAAAGATAATTTACAATTAGACTTTACACTTAACATTTTTTGGACTTTATTATTTGATTTTTATATTTGTTTTTATTTTGATGGCAGACCATGGAGTAAAAAGGTTGAAACTGATGTCGTTGTCACGTAGGCCCATCACTCAACAGATTTGGGCTTTAGCTTTGGGGCTGAAATAAAAAAGAGAGGAAAAGTATTTTTTAAAAAAAGAGATCGACTTTTAGGTTTTAGTATCTTCTTTTTCTTTGTTTTGGCTGCTGAAAGAAAAAAAACAGAGGAGGCGGCTGTTTTTGTGGCTAGAGGACGACGCAGTTCAGAGAGCAGAAAAAAATTTCGATAGTCATCGATTTATTCTATTTTTTTGAGAGATATTTGTTGTCCATTATATTTATGGGTAATTAAATTATCAGGTAGGGCGAGGGATAAACTTGCATAGTAAATGATATTTTATTTATTTTTAATTTTTGCATTTGATTTATAATTAGTAAAACTCATTTGTTTTATCATTCTCAATTTATTGTTGACGTTTTCTTCTTCGAATAGTCATAGAATTTATTCTATTTATGGATTTAGTCAGACTTTTTCTGTTGAATGAATTAACTATTTGATTATGTTTGGATCAATTATTTATCTATATTGATTTAATTTTTTACTGCAATATCACTTCTTGAGTTTATTGACGTCATAGAACTTTCTCAATGGTGATAATAGTTTACGTATTTTCAAAGAGATGAATGATTTTTCAAAGTGTTGCATGTGGTTTAATTTTGCTTTATATATCTTTACCTTCCAGTTGAGAATTTTGGGAATTGAATTCTCAATTGAGTTATTTAATGAATTAAGAATAATTAAAATACAAAATTTGTGCAAGGGATTCCCCACACTTTATTATTTGTCAAATTTTAGTACTTTTTCCGTTAGTCATTTTGCTTCACTTTAATTTGCATTTAAAATTAATCTTTTTTCTCTAGTAATTATTTAATATTATTCTTTAGTTTATTTGTTCATTCTACTATTCTTTTAATTTATTTCTCTGAGGAATCGACACCCTAAAGTTGTGCTACAACTGATGCATTATTCTTTGAGCGTAATCAAGAGGCGAGAAAGAGAGGTCAACGAGAGACAGGGCTCGCCCAATAAAAACAGAGGTCTTAAGCGAAAGTGTTAAATGAAAACCTATCAATATATATATATATATATATATATATATTCTGCTGAGT
>CM042189.1:33393754-33419410 GCA_023539305.1 Ilex asprella
AGATGTGTATAAGAGTATCAATATATATATATATATATATATATATTGTATGATTAAAATTTTATTTAATTTTTTTTTCATTTTTTGTGATGCAAAATTAGTAATTCAATTTTTATATTTGAGTTTTGCTAGTATAAATTTTCAATGGATAATATGATTAATCCATTCAATTTTTCTTGTGCTATAGTTGATCGTAAATAGAATTTTATGAATTTTAATTTTGAAAATACTTGACATATTTCAAACTAAAAATTATTGTGAATAAAATATATTTTAAAATAACAAATAATTATACTAAGAGAACAATCTATATCTTATAAAAGTAAATAAAAATTAAACACAATATCACCTGATAAATAAAAATTGTATAAGCTTTGAATTGACGATTTGTTCGCCTCCCAAATCATCTACTATTTCAAACTTTCACAATAAAATAGAAAATTTTCATTAAATTAATCCTATCAATAAAAATATTAAAAAATTAAATTACTAATCAAATAAATATGTACCTTTTCAATTTAATCTAAGTTGCAAGAGAGAGAGACATAATTATGTTATATGAATTTTTTTTACTTTGGGGGAGAGAGAGAATAGACTTTTAGGCTTTAATTATGAAAAATTATTTTTTACCTTTTTTAGAACTTTCAAGTCTTTTAACATTTGGAAAAAATAAGAGAAAATGTGGTTATATATTTTTAAAAATAATTTTAAAGAACAAAAATTATAAAATTTGTTTGAGTAATAATCCATAATTCTCACACCTCTCTCTCTCTCTCTTTCTCACTGTGCATGAATACCCATAAAGCACCACCGAAACCCACAAAGCACCGACACCCATAACCACGATCAAAACCCACAACCATCACCAAAACCCACAACCACCCAGAACCCACAAACCACCGCCAAAACCAACAAAAGCACCATCGATCTGAGCACACAGACAGAGAACGAAGAAGTGAAGAAGAAGAGGGCTCCCGTGGCTCGTGTGGAATAAGTGAAGAACAGAGCACCACAACTGGATCTGGCTTCGGTTTTTCGCCAAAGTATGTGAAGAAGAGGGCTGACCAACTATGGGCAAATAACGGGGAAGGGAAAAAAAACACCTTTTATACATAGTCAAAAAATGAACAGTAATAAACAATGCATATATACTCTGTGTTTTCAAAATTTTCAAGAAACATATCAGAAAATAAGTCAGGCTTGTTTTTTGTTTTGGCGCTTTAATTTTTTTTTTTTTACCAAAATTTTGAGAACAAAAATACTAAGCAAACAGATTTTGGATGTTTTTAAAATTTTGAGAACAAAAACAATTTTCGGGAATAAAACCAAACCGGCCCACGAATCGAGCCTTTGTTTTAGTCTAGGCCTTGTAAGAATTTTCATTAGATTGGGCCTTTTAAAGCAAATTTTTTGGGCTAATTTAAATTACAATTAAAGACCATACTTATAATTTGGGGGCCTTCTTCTATTTTTTGGCCCTAAGCGTTTGCTTAAATGACCTTTCTATTGACAAGAGAGAAGGGTAAGAAAGAGAAAGGCGCAAAGAGAGTTAAAGAGATGGGAAAAGGAGAAAGTGAAAAAGGTGGGGTATACTCAAGCAAACTCATTTTTTTTTGTTAATAAAGAGGATCGAAATAGGGATCTCATTAATCCAAAGATGAAGCCCGCATGTTTTTGTTTTTTTAGGTGTTGATGAAACGCTTTTTTTGTGTTTTCATTTTTTGGCATTGTTTTTAAAATAGAGTTCCTAAAAAAACATAAACATATTTTTTATGTGGAAAAATTTCAACTACACCCCTTCTAATTTATTATATCTTTAAGGACATTCCTCTATTATCAAAAAAATCACTGACACACCCCTTCTAATTTATATGTGAACATCACTGACATTCTCTATCATTAAACAACTATTTCTAACAAAAAAAGAAATATTTAAAATACCAAAAATACCCCTACATAAATCCCAAACAACTCTTTTACATAAAATTAAAATTTGAACCAATTAAAATTTATTTTTTTATATATTAAAATTTGAATTAATTAAAATTTATTTTTCTACATATTAAAATTTGAGCCAATTAAAATTCGATTCAAACTGATTAAATTTTTTTTATTTATTAAAATTCATGCCAATTTGAGCTCTACCCGAGTTATTAGCCCCGATTAAAATCTCTTTCAAGTTGATTAAAATTTATATTTTTTTATATATTAGAATTCATATCAATTAAAATTCAATTCATTAAAATTTGAGTCAATTAAAATTTGAATTTTTTATGTATTAAAATTTGGGCCAAACAAAATTCAATGCGAGTTGATTAAAATTTGATTTGAGTCGATTAAAAATAATTTTTAATTGGCTCAAATAGAATTTTAATCGACTCAAATTTTAATATATAAAAAATATAATTTTCAATCAACTCGAATTTTAATTAGTTTGAATTGAAGTTTAATTGGCCCGAATTTTAATACAAAAAAAAATTAGAAAACAGATGGGATCTCATTGAAGATATGCTTATCTATAGGGGGTGTGGATGAATTTTTTACTCAAAAATATATAATTGACAATTTAGTAAAATTACATTCTATTTAACATTTTTAATCCGACAAGAGGTGTCAGTGAAATTTCAAAAAATAGAGGGGATATCATTGAAGATATGGTAAACTAAAGGAGGTGTAGTTAAAATTTCTCCTTTTCCTTTTTATTTTTTAGAAAAAAAAAATAGAAAAAAAAGCATAAACAACTGGTTACCAAACCTTAGTTAGGAAGGAAGCGCTACAATCTTGAGGGATTGTATGAGATTGAGTGGTTTATGAGAGAAAAGAGTGTAGGTCTTCTAGGAATAGCAAAAAATTATTTGTATGGTGTGGTTTAAAAACTTAAAACTTATACATGCTATGTTTACATTGCATATTGATGCTGGTGTGAGCTTACAAGAGGTAAAAACACATTTAATCAAACCTCAGGTGCCTCACCCTAAAGTTGAAACCTCCCTTCAGAAATTTTGGTGCCTTAAAATTACCACTGGAAGCAAAGACATTATAGAGGGACTCTATACTCTGGATCCACCATTCTCAAAATGAACAAGTTTCCTTGATTACCCCTTGAAATCCTGCAAACAGGGAAATTCAAATCAGCAAAAATTTCAAACCTACATAAAAGATATGACAGAAAATGTGTTTAGAATGAACAAATTAAGCTCAAGGCATTGAACGAAGAACGTAAATGGTATCTGACAGCAGGAGTGTGAACATCACCAATACCAAGTGAGGGAATTCAGAAATCACATACATGAAGTCCAATATGTGTTTACAGGGAATAGCCATGCATGAATCTAGTTATGCAAGAAGCAAACGTAAAAATGATTAGAAAAGATAAAACTCGGTTCAAAAAGCTTTATATAGCATTTTATCAACTATATGTCAAGTGTCTGGGAAAAATGCAGCCCTATCATAAAGGATCAAAGTTCCATGCAATTACATCAGTTTTCTTCCAAAATTTTCCTGTCCCCTATCGTGAAGCTTAGTTTGGAAAATGTAACATCCGTACTTCCACAACCAAGTAAAATCAGTCAATAGGGCAGCAAGATCTGGTGCAATGCAAAATTTGCAATAATCTTGAGGAGAGAGATGAAAGATTGGCCAGTGAAAAACGAGAAGAAGAGATACACTTGAAGCAGTCTTTCAAAATCAATGAGAAACAAAGAGCAAGCCCATCACTACACAATTGCTATTGGTGGTATAATCTGGGAGGTTTTTTTATCATTGCTACTGGTATCCATGCAAACCTTGACCATGTAGGATAAATTATGCAAATTGTTGAAAACATTGCTGCAAGTATGCCTAAAGAAGCCTATTAGTGGGATCACTGTTCCAGGGTTATGTTTGTGATGCAATTTTTCTTCATACATTACAAGAGCAAAAACCATAGGTTTTTACATTCCTCACCGTAAGTCTCTATCCAAGTATGTTATTTCCAGTTGACCACGACCACTTCCACGTGACTTTATAGGTATCTGAGTGCAACTAAAAAGCATTGGTCAAACAAATTAACGCATATTTTGGACAAAAATGTCAGCGGCAAATGTGAATGTTAATTGCAATCAAGCAGCCTAAAAGACAGTGAATCCATATTAGGCTACTATTACTACCAGTAACAATACAATAAAGAGTTGTGAATTATGACACAATGGAAAGAGTAAATCTTGCAGTTTGTTGCTGATCTAGTAGAAATCAGAATGCGTCAGAAGGGACAAATGCAAATAGTCCCTTTCTACTTTTCATCAAATTCATCAAAACCTATTGTTTTTCAGCAGATGCCATTTTCTGCTGCGTTAGGACAGCTTGTGGATTACATATAATCAGACAAAAATTAGGACAATAGCTTCATAATATTTTTTTGATAGTGAAGTAATATCCTCGTCATCCATATCATTATCATGTCCATCAAAACTTATCCCAATTTTTCTGGGGTTGGGTACACTAGTCTTATTACCAATTCTCCACAAAGAAATATATATTCTAGCAGTTTGCAACACTTCAATTTTTTGTCCACTAACTTATCATGGCAAGTGGTGGACCTAGGGTTCGAACCTAGGAAAGCAACTGAAATTTTACAAACCTTTTAAGGCTAAACTGTTCTTTTAAAAAGATTAAAGGTCCATACTTCTATGGGGATCCCAGTTTTTTTTTGGGAGGGGGGGGGGGACTCACCCTCTCAATTGCCGGTAGCACAGTACACCAAAAGTTAGAGTTCTTGTCATAGGTAATTGTGTACTGGGGCCAAAATGAAGGTTTCCAATCCCTTGATTGTTTTCACATATTACTCTTAAGATTTACTTTAACACTCAAATCTAACTTAATTTAACAAAGAAAAAGAACCCAAGATTCCTGCTGAACTCTCAACCAGTTTTACCTTATAATCCTAATAAAAGTTAATGTTTGCGTATGTTTTTTATTTTAGAATGGTCATTTACTTCCATCAAAGACTGAATAAGTACTAAAAGGCAGGGGGTTTGGTAAGCCAATAAGGCAGATCTTGGCCAGGCGCCTATTGGCCAGATTTATGGAGAAACCTGCCTTAAATGCTGCAAGAGTAAGAATCAATGATATTGGGTGATGTGTACGGGATCATAGATACGAAGATAATGTCTTGAAATAGAAGACCACATCTCATTAGTAAGATTGAGAGTTGTGGTGCAACTGCTAGTGCATATGTGATCCACACCACTGCCTTGAGAAACCTTCCATCACAGCCCAATCTCAACTATTCTCTAGAAAACTAAGTTGCATTTGCAAAGTGTTTAGTGGAGAACAAACGAGAGCAAGGTACCAATAAATTCAGTATTTGTTTAATGGGTTGACAGGCTTAGGTGCTTCAAAATTTAATGCAACTACATGCACTGAACCTGAATCTCAGTGGAGGTGACTGAGCTCTTGTTGAGATCAAATGCTAACAGGAATAGTAGTTGAGTGAATAGCTTAACATATATCAGGAAGAGAGCTCTACTCGTCTTGCCTTTTGACCCTAAAGACCCAACTCCTCTAGCCTTGATATATTTCTTAAACTTTCTCGCAAAGTAGGCTAGGTCCTCTTTTCCCAAGCAAGGTGACTTAGATTCATCTCCATTTTCTCGTATTGAGCTTAATATCATGCCCCTCGGTTTCTCGGGCAGTTGGAGATTCTTCTCAAAAGTCAAAATAGACCCAACTAGGTCTTCTATCTGTTAGAGTATTTATATTATGGGTAGTTTAGGCATTTTATATTATTTTGTTGCCCTAATATATAAGACCTACATTGTGTATTATTTGTTAAGGTTGTATTACTGATTGAATTAGTCTCAATAATATTCTTGACTTCTCTCTTTCTTTTCTTGCCTTTGATCAATGTTAACATGGTATCAGCTTTGTTCGATCCTAGCATACTAAAAAAAAAACAAAATAAAATAAAATGCCTAAACTACCCATAATATAAATACTCTAACACTATCGACACCATCTCCAAATTGACTTCGGTTTCCAAGGCTGTCACCTTAGTATGAAACCTCTCTGATAGAGATCTAAATATTTTCCATTTAATCATGGAGTCATTATACTTTGGACCACATTTATTGTCATGCTACTATCAATCTCCTACCACATTTTCCTGCATCAAGTTCCAAATACGTGCATCCTAGTCAAGTTTAAATGTTATAAAATTGCAGAAAATGGATGTTGATGATTTACCTGGCAAAAAAATATGTAATATGGGTCCAAAAAATAAATGTTATAAAAAACTGTTGTCTCATCATGCAAATTACGAGGAACTGGAGATATTTGCTTAATTCAGCACATAATTAAAATCTTTTCCGAAAGACCTGCCCAAAAAAAAACTTTACCAAAATCAAAATCACCTACCACACCAGCAATTCTGAAAGCATCAAATTTAACAGCCACCCTTCTTGCATTGAGAGGAATCAGATTAGCTGTAGCCTGAAAGATATATGATAGATTGGCCTTGATAGAAAAACTTGAAAATATTACAGTTGAGTTCAGTTAGTTTGTGAGGGAATGAGGAAATATTGGCACCAAAGTTTAATATAGAACATAGACTACAATTTTGCAAAATATTCGAGTGAGATTAGCGTCATGATGAAATACTTGTAAGTCGATGTTATCACTCCAAACTAAAAACTTGCCTAGTTGCTTCCAGTTTGAAGCTTTTAACCTGACCAATATCCCCTTACTGTTAAATCAAAATAGGGTGTATTCCAGAACAAAAAAGCTTCAAAAACTCTCTTCAGGCAGTACTGGTCTACTAAATTTGTTGGAAAACCAGAAATGGACTTGCTTCTTTGGAATAGCCTGAAACCACAGTTAAGTCTTAAGAGCATTACAGCTTTCTGGATGTCAACAAATAGATCTGTCGTCAAAAGGCGATGCAGTTGGAAGCCCAATTGTTACAGACAGTTTACTTCTTGTGACAACTATCAAGTCATTTTTCCATTATTAGCCCGTAGGAATGACTATCTGTCTAAAAATTGACCTTTTACAAGTTACTTGTTATCAGAATTTCAACTATGTAAGGTCCATCAATACCTGATCTTTCGGGAGGTGATAGGGCAGTTGCAGGCCATTCCACCATTGTAACAACTTTAGATTTAGATATGATTTCTCAAATAAAATGGTGTAAACGAATGCTGGTAAGTGACAACACATACTATTTAAAAGCTGCTCTCCTATCAAGCCATAGGAGTCATACATTGTAAAATAACTTAACCATAACCATATAATGGGATATATTCCCTAAACGCCAAACAATTTAGATGCCATCATTATACAGTCGTCACATGAACAAAAAAGGCTGATATTTTGCTTAGAAGGTCAGACTTGAATAAGCTGAGATCACGACTTCCCAAATCATACGTAAGACGGTAAGAGTCAGTTGATTCAGTTCAGATTATAATAAGTTTACACACAGGGAGATCTGAAACAAGTTCTAAAGTAAATAACCAATGCTTCCTTTAAAAAGAAAAGAACCAGAAGATGCACCTGATTGAAGAATGGCCAAGTTTCCATATTTTGAGCCCTCAATGTATCTATATTTATTGCCTGATAGATTTTTCCATTTGGTCTCAAGAATTTTGGTCTCTGTCACAATTGTGAAAAACAAAAAAATCCATGGTTAATATAGGAATGAATAATGAACACAGAAAATTTGAAAGAGAATGCATAAACAGCCAGTTCTAGAATTTTACATCCGAAGATACAGAAAACTACGAGCAAGTAAGAAATTATTTCCCATATCTATACAATTGTAATAGGCAAGCCCTTCGTTTGTTCTATCCTGGTATGACGCTCTAAATGCTGTCACTTGGCAATGTGAGAGAACTTTTAAAAGATACAGAGAACAATTGGAAGATGGTTATCTCACATCAAGATTAATTTGTTTAATTTAGCAGACCATAAAGAGAGGGACAGGGGGACATAGTGCAGTCAAAATTCCCCACTTTTGCATTCCTCAGAGAACTAGAGTTCCAATATCCCAGATACGTCTGACAGATACTTATAGACAATTGTCTGGTTCTGGCCTCACCCCAGTTATTTCAATCATCAACAATACTTACATAACCCTAAGCAATACCAAAATGAGACAACAATGTTTACAAAACAAGATGCAAAGAGCCTTGTGCTTCTTTTAAATATAATAGGTTTCAATCCCAAAGGAGAACGTGGCTATTATCAGACCTGGGTCTGCAGAATTGACTCGGAAGTTGTATATAGCAGCTCCCATTTCCCATTCAGCAAATTAGACTTGAGTGGCTCCTTTACCTTATTGACTGCTTCAAGTTTACGTGCAATCTGAAAAACAATAGGAGATCCAGCAGCTTTAGGAAAGATATCAGACATATCACCTAAGACATTTAGATTGGTGTAGAAACTTGAGATACTTCTATTTTTCCAATTTGATCAAGTAATGTTACTAGCTCAATTTGGTTAGTAGGTAGGGAGTATGCGGTCTATGCAAATGTCTAGGCAATCACCAATGAAGAGAGAGAAATGCAGTTGCAAGCTTCACCAAAAGGATAAACATGGAAACTGATAACATCCAATGGTATTTAGTAAATTTAGAACTGAGGCTTTGATAGATTAGATGTACAGTTGTACACACCGAGACTGAGCTACAAGTTTGGAATACAAATAAATTTAATCGCCGAAATGCATTATGGAGAAAATCCACTTGTTACACAAGATCTTCACAGTTGCATAGGACAGGAACGGAGGGTAAGAAAGGCACATGGGTGTTACAGTTTTCGTGCATACAATGACATAAGACCTTTCAAAGCATCCACATGATTAAAAGGATATTTCAGCAAATTAACCTTCTGGAACAAAAATACTAATCTAGGAAGCATCTCTGCAACAGGAAAGTAGACAGGTAAACGTGGTAAGTGTAAGGTTTTTCGACCGAATCTCAACAGAAGTTCATCCCCAATTCCCAATTTAGGTATCACAAACACAATTCACTTCTATATCATAATTCAATTACCTCATACTATCTAGATAATGGACTGACAGTTTTTCTGCTTTTTCCTAACAAGCAAGGCTATTTTAACTCCCAAATTCAAGTCTGGGGTTGTTTCTAGGTACTATTATTAGCATGTATACACCCGATCGAATACAAAATTACTCAAAATTCAGTAGATAATTGATAAAATAAACAAAAATTACTAATCCAACTAAGAGAAAAATTAAACCCTAAAGCAAGATTTCGAACCTGATCGATCCGCTCTTGGTCTTTGGGATTGGCCTCAGCGCCGCGAACAAGAGGAGTTATAGCGTCAAGAAGCTCCTGCTTGAGGGTGTCTCTGTCTTTGCTTTTAGTGAACAAAGAAGGAAAGAAAGATACCCTAGTTCTCCATTTACAAGACGCTGGTACTTGCAAAGCTCTGCTGTTGCGTATGTAATGGATGATTAAAATACTAGTTTTGGGCGATTTTGATGTGGTGATAATGGGCAGAGAACGGGAAACGAAGAGATTTATGGAAGGTTTAACGGAATTATGAAGCAGAGTGGCTGATGAAGAAGAAGAAGAAGATGATGAGGAAGAAGAGACAGACAGAGCCATTTGTTGATGGGTTGATTCAAAAGTTAGTTTTTTGGACCGTTTTAGATTCTAGCCTTCTGTTCAGTTGCTTCCCGCTAGTATGAGAGGGCACACATCCACCCACCACTAAAATCTGGCAATATTTATCTCCTTATTATAAGACAAACAAATTAACGTAGGTGAAAATAATTAATTAAATAAACAAATAAAAAGATATAAATCATACCGAAAGAAGAGAGAAAATGAAAAGATATATATTTTTTTCGGTGTGTATTATTTATAAAACTTAAGGTCTTTTTATATGCATATTTTAACACTACCGATAAAAGGAAAATGTTATTTGGATCTAAAAAATCGACATAATTTGCTGACATAATGACGTGATTTTATTGAAACTATTGGATTAACACCAAGTTCTAATATGTGATGAAACCCACAATCAATTCAAAGATCATAGTAAATTAGATCAATAAATTAGGTCTCAATAATATTCCACCTGATAAAAATATGAGGGATTAACTACCAATTAAATTTGATAACTCTTCATGCATTGTAAGATTATGTCCAAATACTATTTAGTACTATTGTTACTATTTATGTATAATGGTCATATATAATAGTTATCCAAATCATGATAATATTTATAACACTCTTCCTTGGACGATTATTTAAATAACAATAGGGTCAAAAATCCAATTTTGATAAAACCGATAGAATTCTTAGCATTGTCTTGTTAAAAACCTTGTTAAGTAAAAACCAATTGAAAAAAAACTTTTGGTGAAGCAAAAAAGAGTACATGCCTCCCTCTATTGAAAATATCCATTATTCAACTTGATAGATCTTTAAGATGTTGCATTTTGATTTAGTTCACCAATTTTTAGAATGTAGTCAATGAGAGTGTTTTAGTAAACAAATCTATCAAATTTAATTTATGATGAAAAACTAAACGACAGTTTGAATAAAGTTTACATTGCTACCAATTCAGGCTTTTGGACAATGTAAAACTATTTTAAGTAACAGAGAACACTATGAAAACCTCAATAATAGAGGAGGTGAAATAAGATCAAAATATAGTTTAAGAATACAAAGTGTATTTTGCAATACATTAATTGATTAGCCATCAGTTCTCTTTTTTGAACGGGAGCAATAAGCAAGCATGTCAATAGCTTTTCAACTAGAATAGAAATCTACTTTTATTCCTCCTTTGTAAATCAGAGCAAAGCTAGCAAAACAATCATCACTCTTTTTTTCTTTTTTGACAAAAAAAGACCCAATGCAGGAAGCTTTCGCCAACCATTGTGAGGTCTGGGGAGGGCCACTTGTGCCTTTCCTATATTTCGGCCTAAACAATCGGGCAGTTCAAAAAAAAAAAAAAACAAAGGAATTGCAGGCATTTCATGTAAAAGATTTCAAAAGTGAGATTCAGTCGCTTGATCCTTCTCCATCATCCGGAAAAATGAGTTCCAGATCTTTATTGTCCCTGTAAACTTGAACCAGAGCAGCAGCTTTATAGGCAAATAGCCCCACCATTGCTGGTAATAGCTGTGCAGACCACAAAATGATAACATGTAAACACACAAAACCAATAAAAGGAGTTCTCATGCTTAAGCAGTATCTAAGTATAGCTCAAACTATGTAGTTCCAAGACAAGGAAAATTGATTCGTGCATCACCTGAAAATCAAAGAAATCATTGGCAAAATGTTGAGACAGTTCCCACAATCCATATATCACAGCAGGGATCACAAGTCTTGATGATGAAAGAGCAATGCTACTACCCTTGACCAATCTCTCGACCAGATCCTCGAGATCCTGGCTTCTTATGCCAATTCTGATTAGGAAATGAACATCAATTTGCAGAGAAGGAAGGCAAAATTTATTTCAGAATAACATTAAGCACAAAAAATCGAAGTATGAGTCTATTATAGTAATACTTCTTCGATTTCTTTTTCATGAAAACCACCGGAACTTTTTCTTTGGAAATACTGTCTGCATGTTGGAATAAGAGTTGAAGATACAAGCAACTGCATGAACAATGATCAAGGAGAAATGTCAAGACATGGTTAACCTCAAGAAGTTTGATACTATCTCAATAAATATACAAGTAACATAAATTTTTTTATTTGCTTGCACCTATCCGGCCATTCTTCCCAAAAATTCTAATTTATAAGCAGTCATGATCACTCTTTACTGACAAAAAATATCAATTATTAACACACAACAAATCCAATATTACTCCTTTAGCCTTGCATAGGCGGCCAATGGCTTCTTGACATTTAGCATTACTAATAGGTTTAAATTAGCATTTGTGACAAGTCAAGTCTTTTAATATTGTCTCACTGAAAAGCAATATAGACAAAAAGCAGAACATCCAGATTGACAGAAAAAAAATGAGAAAGCAAGGATAATATAGGCTAACCTGAACATAACTCCTGCCGCATAACTGACAGCAGCCTACACTATATATAAGCAAGGAAAGTCAGCTACCACATAAAAACTAGAATGATTTTCCTTCTTGAACATCTCAGACGAATAATACTCTTTCAACAATAAAAGTATGCCTCAGTCCATTGGATAGGAAGCAAAATGCCTAAAACTATTCTGAGTTAAAATGGTAACGAAACTTCAAGTATTAAGCTAGAAATTTTATGTTCTCAAACTCACTACTCACAATGGGTGGTTCCACTAAGTTGCTGGAATCTATAATATAAAGTAGGGCAAGCTTTAATAAGCCCATCCGACCGTCTCAAATAGATTCGTCCAATCCCCACCAACATCCCTCTCAAAACTATTTACCTTCAATTTTATCTTCCTCTCCTCACTCTTTACTCTCTCTCTCTCTTTGGGATCTTTCCTCTTCACTTCTCCAAATTAACCGGTCGGTTTACGTTGAACCGTGCCGGAAGTTCATATGACTAGATATTACATCCCAAAACATATTTGCTTAGCTAGAGAAAGCTGGCAATACACATTTACATAGACCATTTTTATTAATTGGAACAAGGCTTTACTAATCTAAGTTTAGCTGAGTATGGCTGCTTCTTATAAATTGTGTTTTACATCTTTGATTTGGCATTTTGTTAGATTTGCATGCAATAATTGTCTACGTTTATTCTACCTCCACTAGTTGTAGCAACATTCCATGACATTTTTAGGTATTTTATTTTCCTTGGCCTTCTCAGCAATCAATTAAAGCATTAATGACAAAATGGAAGCTATCAGAAATATGCAGATAAATTTTCTTTGAATAAATTTCACTTCATTATGAATGGAATCATTTGCATCAGGAATGTAAACGATCAAGTTTAACCTTGTGTCACGTTACCTGGAGTGATACAACTACCAGACAATATCCACTGCATGCAGTTCCAATACCCACTGTTAAAATAAGCAATTCCCTCTTCAGCTGCATGGGAAAGGGTAAATTATCAGCATCTTTTTCTACATTTGAAAAATTGTAGCGCTGACTCTAATTAAGGCAGAAAATAAGTTTGCAAGGGATATCTAGAAAGGCATTCCTAATTGCGCATCCTTTGATGGTGGTCTTCTTGCGCATCAGAGACTGACATAATTATTGTAGTTACTTATGGTTCCAGATCAGTTTGTAGCACCTCTTCCGTGTAAAAGGAAAGAATTAAAAGGTAAATTAGGACAAGGGCAGATCACCACAGCAGAAGAATATATAGCAGTTAAACTCACCTAACTGGATGAATACCGATGTGCCACAATTTAAAACAAGAAACCACAGAGTCAAACACTAGGAAGTCCAGCTCACACAAACCATTGTAATACCTCTGGAGACTCATAGGTGATAATCAATGATAGCAAGGATTCCCACAGGAGGGAAGGGAGGAAAAAAGAATAGGAGGACGAGGACGAGGAAGAAGCACCCTATTAAATCAACTCAAACGAATAGCGATCATTGTTGAAACTTTCACATTGCAAACATGGCTTCTTCATGGCAGCTCAAGCATCCAAAACCAATACTTGACTTAAGGCGAGGCAGCCAGAGACCATTCTGAGTCATTAACATAGGCAAAAGTTCCATGAGGCTTACATTTCATGCAACACGGCAATAGGTATGCTTTATCCATATTTCTACACCTGCTAATGAGGCCACCCTCATATTTCAATTTTAAATCATGTATAACTGTTTTCTAAACTTCTCAAATATTTAATGGGGTTCACCCAATCACTTTCGTGTCTTATCAATTAGTATAAACCCATACCTTTGCATTGATCATACCAATTGCGGCTGCTACTATAGAGAGGAGGGCTATTTTCAGTTATAAAAGTTGTGAAGAAATGGTTGTGTAACAGAAGTGGTGATCAATGGATGAATGATAGGTTGATTATATACATAGAGAAAGACATGTTCCGTAATATTGGTAACGAAGTTATGATGCAACACTTTCAAAATATAAAGATTTGTTTGGTCAAATGTAAATGGTTGTGATTAGCCTCACATTTTTTGTAAAGTGTTATATTTAGCCTTTTTTGTTTGTTGAAACTATGTATACCAAATTTTGGCCCTTTTAGTGCTTATAAATGTTTAGGTATCAATTATAAATAGAAATGTATCATTCTGCTGTAATCGATTGGGACAGAAAAATTAAAGCTTGTATCATCCTACTATAATTTTTAAGTATCAACTTGTAGTATGCAAACATTGTATTTAGTATTTTATATAGTCAACCGTGAGCCACTATATTACTATGTCTATGTGCAACCTTCATACGATAACATTAATAGAGCATTCCAACCTTTGTTCATATAACCTTGCTATATGCTCCTGTGAGGTTTACAGATAGTAAATATATCGCAATTTATTTGCTATTAATTACTCCTGTCATGATCTTTTATTTTGAAATTTGAATTCAATGTTCTAACGATTTAATCATTTAATGCCTTAGTGCCTTGTGTCTTACATCTTGCCTTTCATGGATAAAATGCCACAATTTATGTTTTCACTTATAAAACTGCAAATCCAACCACGGTGATCCTCAATGTTAGCAAGTAGACATTGCTATCATAGAGTATGTTCAAACATATCTTTCTATTTTCCCTTTACCGTAATCAGAGATTAAACAAGATTTAAATGTCTATGCAACAGTATCTTTCTGTTTCGGTTGGGCAAGCCTCTTAGCAATAAGGATGTATGGTTGATCTCTATCAAGATCAATAAACCTCTAATTTCATAGACCACTATTTTCCTACCAACAATTGGCAATGGAGAACTACATAATATCTCCATATGAGTGTCCCATTTACATTTTGGATTTGATCATGCCATGACCATCATGCTTTAGGAACCCCTTTATTGCACATGACATAACACTTAAAATTGACAATAGCACCAAGGACTTCCCTTATTGCTCTATTCTCTTCTAACCCTCAACTGTTTGTCAATTTGACATCAACATGGTATTTTGCCTCCTTAGTCAACCAAAGACATGCCACATATTTGCATTGTTGCTATGGGTGGAAGACCGCCTATGTTGTAGCATTATAATGGTAACAATAGTTTGAAACCTTGAATCAACAAACAAATTCTTTCAATGGTAAACAATAATGAAAAACTATGAAGCACGGACACTCTTGAGAAGGGGACGTTACCGTTTCGGACACCGACACTCTTCGGACATGTATCCGATACTCTTATCGGTGTAAATAATTAAATGATAAATTTTAATTTCGGACACTTCTTTAGTGACGTGTCCAACACTTCTTTAGAACGTGTCTACCACTAAACAATCAGCATATGTTGAAGTGTGATTAACAAAGTTTAAAAATTTGAGAACATATAATTACTAATACTAGACATGTTAAAGTTATACTTCAATTATAATAATAAAAATAAAAGATGCATAAAAGTTTAAAAAAAAAAAGAATTGAGAAAATGAGGGCAATTATTTAAATTATATATTAGGTACACATTGTCTACAAAAAAAATTAATAATTATTGACTATAATGAAGATGTTTTAGTCTAAAAATTTACACAGATAACTAGACATTAAGTTTACTTATCATAAAATACTAATTTTTTTATGAATTGTATATCATTATCACTATTTTTGCAATAAATTATATAATGTTACATATAAAATATAATTTTTTGTAGCGTATCCCCAATGTGTCCGTGTCCTACTTTTTTGAGAAATGTCGTGTCGGTGTGTCCATGTCTTGTTGTATTCGTGTCCATGCTTTTGAGATGAAAAAGAACTTCCTTTTCCTCTAATAAAAAGGAAGTGTAAGACATTCTGCAATCAACAAAGCATTTCATGCTTTATCCATTGGATTGACACCATAACACATGCAGGTGAACAAGTTATTCAATATTTAGCATTGAGGACAAATAAGAACACTAACCCTGCAATGCAACTTCAAAACAGCATTTTAAAAGACAAGCAGTAAAAGCTAATAACAATATCATCTTTCATTTTCTTCCCCTTTTTTCCTTTGCAAGTCTACCAATTTGTCCAATCATGCCAAAGAATGAAGCTCAGATAAGATGACAAATCTTAACAGTTAGAGAAAACAAAGATAGAAACATATGATATACGTAAAAACACATGTTATCAAAGTATTAAAGTTAAGGAGCTAAATATACTGGAATACCATAACTACGTAACCTCCGAGCACACATAAGGAGAAAGAAAGGACATCATCTGTGTACAAAATTATCCCATTGTAAATTATTATTTAGAAAACATAAAACAAAAGCTAAAAGATTTAAGGAATTACTTAGGTTTAAGCAGCATAGATGACAGTGCAACTTTTGTAATTGCAAAATGCAGCCAAATGTTACTGAGTAAAGAAAGAATATGAATAAAAATTGAGTTACCAGTAAAACAAAAGTACACAGTGAGTTTGAGATATATGTCATACAACTTCATATTGGAGAAGACTCAGCCTCTTCCTGCTTTCAGAGTCATTTGGTATTTCCTGTCATTAAGTGTTAATAAACAAAACACACTTCAGAAGTATTTCTCTTCCAGTGCTCCTTATTAAATAATTCCTAATTGAACAATGAAAGTTTTGGAAGGGAAGCTAAGAAGGAACCAGAACCAACCAGAATCTGTCAAAACAAAATGCAGATGACCAACTAAAGCCATACCTTAAAGATCACATTCTTATTGACAGGTGCAGAGTTGTCACCTAATAGCCATTCATGGGTTTTCGTCAGTTTCAAAAACCCACCCTCATCTTCATCCCCCAAGGGCTACAAAAATTTAGAGCAGCATTAATAGTATGAGATTAAAAAATGGCCTTGTTTAAAAGTGTATACAAAATCTAGCTCAATTTCTGATATAACTCATAACCAATAGTCTATAGTGAAAATTGCAGTTTCTCCTCTCGTGCTTTGGCCAAGCTGCACATAATTCCCTATGCTTCAGAAATAGACACATCATAGTTATGGACTAAACTGCAATCATTACTTTTTTTGACAAAACTAACCATCGAACACCCAAAGAAAAATTCTGACTAAAATAATGTTTTATAATGAACTAAATCCTATCTAAATGCTACTATTTCCATTCGTCTGTCCAGTTTCACCTTTTCTTAATCCTTCTTAAACCCACCATCACCACCTCCTCCACCACTATCAACAAGCTTGTCATTTATAATATTTTCACCCTTTCTCCTTTTTTTTCTTTGTAAAAAAACAGAATGTACAAATTATGACTAACATTGTTAACAAAAACCCACCAAACGACACCCCACACCCTTTTTCCCGCTTTAGCATAAAATTCACCACAATCATCTTAGTCAATAACATTGTTTTCACAACCTATATTTTCAATTTATCCCTCTTTGAAATAACAAAGAAAAACTATACCCTACCATTAACAAAATCTCAGACGACCAAGTCTTGACTCGAAAGAGATTAAATAATTAAGATTTTATGGGTCTCAATTCTCATGATATTTTTAAATATTATACAAACATTACCCAGGGTTGAATTATACATTAGCTTTTAATTGTGAAATAATTGATTATTAAAAATTTTATTAGGACCGAAATTTATTGAGTATGGTTATTAATTTAAATGGACACTTGTCCACCGTTGGATGAGTGTATAAATGAAGAATATTAAATAAATTGAACCTTAAGCACAATCCAGTGTGGTGTGCAAATGCAAGTGCAAGTGGGTTATAAAATATAGAGTAAAGGATTAAAATATTACAGACATACCCATGTGGTAATGCCATGTTGTGTGTGTGCTGGGAAAGAAGCCAATAACTAGAGTAATAAAAGACAAACAAAACGGAAAAAAATGATGAGAGGCCACCTGATGATATGGGTAAAGTAATGATTTTTTCCTTGTAAAACGACTAGTAACTGCCCATGCCTAAACACATGGAATAACAAAAAAAAATTAATATATTGTGCCTCCTCGTCTTTGTACCACTATCCAGAATCGATTGATGATGAACAAAACATTTACACCACTATTGACCAATTAAACAATGATTCACCATGATCAATTCAACATACAAAAGCACTTGAGCTGAAACTTCCGGAGGTATGCATGTACAATTAAGATGTCAAATTTGAATGCATAGAGAGTTAAGTTGCTCATTAAAATGAGCAGACAATTCATTGATACTGAAATAATAGAAAATCCCATCCTTTGTTGCCACTGTGGTATAAAAGAAATTCACTTAATAATAAATGCATTAGATATAATTTTTTTGTATTAACAGACATATAACTAAAACAATTAGCAGTTACATTATCGATTCAGCATGGGACAATTGCTAGTCCCTTTTTTCCACCCCCCTTATCTTTCTTGTTTAATATGAGATCCTAAACTATAAACCAAGAAGAGAACAAAAAGAGGGAAAACAATTAAATTGGAATTGAATCAAAATAGCAAAATGGAGTAGCAAAAGTTTAGAAGTCTCAAAATTGACCGGACAATTTATGCTCAACTTAAAATTCAATTAGCATTTTACTTGTTCTATTATTAGGCTCTACAAAAGGACAATTTAATTATTCATGTGGCAAAAATTGCATATACAGTGACAATGTGCAAATAGAAATTTGGAAAAAAAAATACGTTAAGGAACCCTATAAACGAAAAAAATAAGCAAGAGAACCCAATACTACTTTGTCTAGAGAAGTATAACATAGGTAAACATTCCCACCTTAACTCATGTTCAGCTGGAAAGTCTAACACCATCAGAATCTATTGCACTAAGGTTTACTGACCACCTAGCACCATTACCCAACACCATAAGCGCCACCAACCACCTAGCACCAACCTATAAACTAGTCAAATATCAGTTGAATTCAATAAATAAATGAAAAACTCAACTTCAGACCTAATAAACGTATACCCAACCCCTAGACTGAAGAAATAAAATCCTAACCGGCTATGCTCTATTCGAGGGTTCAGACCTAAGATGAATCCATCGAAACAGATCATTCTAGAAGCAGATTTATTTGTTAGTTTTATTTCAATTAGTCTAAGATAGGACATTAAGCAGCATAAAATCAACAATAGAATCAAATCTTTCAATCACCACACAAAAATTACACAGAAAAAAATCAACAATAGATAGGACAACAATTAGGCATGTTAGAAACAAACTCTCTTCGCTATATCAATGCGCGTAGTCTGCAAGCACCAAGTCCATTTGCAAATATTTGGAAAAAATAATTACCATATCAACTTATACAGCAAAATAATTAGAAAGAGGACAAAGATAAAAGGACTTGACTAGACTCTAGAGGGGTCACTGGGGAAAAGGGGATAATATCAATATACCAATCTACAAATTTCTTTTGAGATCCCACACCCACAATTGCTACCTTGGACCAAAAAACAAACATCTTTACAACAGAACACCAGAGAATAAGCATTAGAAAATCAATTACAAAATTTCCAGCAAACAAATTTTAGAAATAATTTAGACATTCCTCCTAAGTCCTAACAGCCTATTCATACCACCCACAAAGACCCACTTCTAGCCTCTTCAACCACCCCCCATAATGACCATTGAATCCCCATGTCAACCTCTATTCAAGTATCTTCACACCAAATCAGATCAGAAAATCAAAAGGAAACAACACCACAAAAGAAAATTGGATTTTATTGAGCAAGTATGCTTCAGATCCACATTAAAGAAAACTTAGTTTGAACCAATGGAGAACAATTGAGATCCATCCAGCAAAGTTGTGGGAAAACAGTTAGGGGTGGAGGTGAGGTGAGCCATGGGGTTGAAGGGATAGGGTTATGGCAGTGGAAGATGTGTGAGAGAGAGAGACAGATAGGAAAGGAGAAAAGGGGTTGGGTGGTGTGGTGGCAGTGGGGTGATTGTGGTAGTGGGAGGCAGGCCTATGGTTGTGGTTGTGGGGTATGGGGTTTGACGAAGGGCAAAGGGGTTCTATGTGTGGGGCTATGGAGTGGTGGTTGGTGAGAAAGAGGAAGAGAGAGAGTTACCTTGAGAGATGTAGTCCGCTATCATTCGACATAGCCTGGTCATGGGTCATTTTTTTTAGATATTCTACCAAAGTGGTTTTATTAGGCCGCATATGCAACATTGCCTGGTCATTGGTCTTAACTACAATATTTCACAATTGTTATTTTTCCCCAATGCAAAGCAAGAAAAAAAGAAGAGCAGTGTTATTGGGACCTAATTTACTGACCTAATTTGCTGACCTAATTCACTATAACCTTTGGATTGGCTGTGGGGACCGTCAAACATTGAAACTTGGTGTTGATCCAATGATTCTACTGCAGTCACATCATTTGTCAGCAAATTAGGTCAATATTTTAGGTCTAAATAGTATTACTCAAAAAAGAATAGAATAGATCATCAAAATTCATAATAAACTCAAAAATACATAAGTAGAGCAGAAAGTCAAAGCTAATGTCATAGCATAGACAGTGTACCAATAAATTCTATAGTAGTAAACAATAAACGATAAAGCAAGTTAAAACTACTCAGCGCAATAGCAACAAAATTGAACAAATGTCTGATAGCAAACACAACCTAGAACGTGATACTAAAAACCCAGTTGAAGGTTTCTTATTTTTTTCTAGATAGCCTGTTTAAGAACCCAATGTGAATCTATTTAAATCCAATAAAAATAAAGTCTAAACAGTAAGAGAACAAATACCCAGCACAGAGAGAGGTCAAAATTTTCTGCACATCAAAAACCAAAGGAACGACAACCAATTAATCTTTCCTTAACTTCAATACTCCAAGAGTATGCTGGATTGATAGAAAACTGAAGAAGACACCGACTTATAGTTATGATAGAAAAGCCCAAATCGACCAAAGTTTGTACCCTCAAATCAGAATTTCAAAGATTGAGTTTAGAAATTACAATATTAGGGTGAGATTGACAGACAAAATCGTACAGTGTGTGGGTGGATGTGGGGGGAAGCAGAGAGGACAGGGGGGAAGGGGAGAGGTTTCTGCGTGCGTGTGTGTGTTCTGTGTGTGAAGCAGAGGACAAGACAGAGGGAAGGAGAGAGAAATACCTTGGAGGGACCTTGAGAGCTGTGTGGTGGAGACGGTGGCACTGTGGCGCGGGCGCGGTGGCGCTTTGGAGTCGAGAGTGAATGAGGGAAAGGAGAAGGGGCAGAAAGAGGGAGGCAGAGAGGCGGATGGCTTCTTACAGTGAGTGAGGGTGTGGGTGAGAGAGAGAGGGGTACCTGGGCCTCTTTCATGGCAGAGGAACAACCAAGAGAGACAGAGAGAAAGGGCGCTGCCGCTCTGGACTGTTTTGGAAGAGAGAGACTGGCGTTTGTGGGTATGATTTCGACTTGGGTGGCATGTGTGTCTAAGTATAGTGGGCGGGATTTGGGTTTTTGGTGGTGGTTGTGAATTTGTGACTTGTGAGTCGTTCGATTTAGTTTAATGCTCTAAATTTAAATAAAATTTAAAATTTTACAATGTAAATGTATATTATTTTTTAGATGATTGAGTTGTATTAATTTTTTCAATAAAATCCACTCATTTTATTTATGGGTGTGTTTAGATAATTGACATGAATAAGAATGATTGGATTTTTTGTATCCTAAGCTATCCCACTCAAGCACTTGGATGGGTTACGTATGTCATCCAACCCAAGCCATTGTTTGGCAACCAACAATTAAATTGGATAGATTTTACCTGATTTTTATAGACATTTATTATTGTACCTATTGCTAGGAAAATTATTTTTTTTTTTCAGAAAATTGGGAAAAGTTCTGCATAAACGGTAATACCCACCACCACAACAGAAACGTTGCCACCATCGCCTCAACAGGAACTCCACCACCACCGACAGAAATGCCGCCACCACCGCCTCAACAAAAACACCGAAGACCGCCACAATAGAAAAGCCACCACCACCACCACAATAGAAACACCCACCACTATCACCACAAAAATAATTCAAATCTGAAAGATAGATAGAAGAATTAGGGTTCCAAAATCAACCACCATCACATCAGATCTAAGAGATGGAGAAATTAGGGTTCAAAATCATCCGTTATCGTGGTGGTGCAGGCGACTGTGAACGATCGAGGTCAGGGATGGTGCAAGCGAAGTTATCTGCTTCATTCGGTTTACTTAGACGTGAGGTTAGGGCTAGGGCTTCGTCGTCTTGGCAAAGAGAGAGAGAGAGCGGAGACGGACAGAGTGAGTGACAGAGAGCTATCTCTTGAGAAAGATGGGTAAATATGTCATTACCCTTTTATAACCCAACGGCTGGGATTGAAACTCATGGGAAAGATGGGTTAATTTTAACCTATATAGAAGGGTTAAAAATTACTGTAGTATCCGGGTCAAGGATAGACCCGAGATTTATATCCTAGCTCATTTTTTGCTTCCGAAACAAGGATTTTGTGGGACCTACTACTTTATTATCCTATCTTTATGGGTGTTAACCCACCTTAACTCACTATCCAAACACACCCTATATAATAAAGTAGAATGAATTTAAATTCCAGAGACAAAAAATGGCTGAGATCGTTTCGTAATAAAAAAAGACATCATCTAACGGACGACTTTATCCTAATCCAAGAGACAAAGAGCGTCTGAGATCGTTTCGTGACCAAAAAAGACATCATCCAACAGAAGACATTATCCAAAACTGTTTCAAGCTATTGACGTTTCAAATCGTTTTGATCCGACGTACCACATTTACCTTAATCTATTAAAAAAATTACTTTCTGAAATTGATTGTCTAAAATTTTTTACTTTCATTAACTGTCCAGTGTAACTTTTGTAAAGTTTTAGATTTTTCCTCTCTCTTTCTCTCTCCAAAATTCACTGTCTAATAGACAATCATGTTTTTCGAAATTCATTTCCCATCTTTCTTTCATCAACTCATAGCTTCCAAAAATCATACTAAAGATTCCCTAAAATTGGCTTTCCAAATTTGATGCAAAATCGAAATAAAAAAATGCATCATCCAACGATCGACAATATTTCAAATTATCTCAAGCTATTGACGTCTTAGATCGTTTCGATCCGACCTACCATATTAACTATAGAAATTTTTTTGCAGCTCAAATTTTTTAGTTTCCAAAATTAACATCCCTAAATTTAATTTTTCTACCCAATCAAATCCGACAATTAAGTGATCTTTCATTCCTCAACTCTGTCTCTCTCTCCCTAAAATACATATTATTATTCATATCATTATTTCTATGATTTTATTTCATATGTTAAGAGATCACTTTCTATACTAAGACATTTACTATCTTTCACACTCTCATATTTCATGATTCTCTTTCCAAATTAAGACACACGTCTCCCCAAAATTTTATCATCATACATCTGCTCTCCATATTTACTGTTCATATCACACACACATCTTTATTGTACATATATATAATACAAAGATCGAAGACATACTATATCTACATGTTATACCTAGGAAAAGTTTTATCTAAGCACCATGTAGTTGAGTTGAGTCTAAATTCAATGAAATCCCTATAACAATAACTTTTGTCTCTAACAGTAGATAAAATAATGATTTAACTAAATATTTTATGAAAATATTAAAATTACCATTCATTATGTAAATAGACTAAAATGTCATTAATTATTTCCTCATTATATATGCGCTAGCCAACTAATAAACAGAATTTTAATCATTATATTATCCCAATACATTTTTTATTTTAAAACGTTGTATTATAACTTTGTTATAACATTAGTCATTATATTATCACTCATTTGGTTACATAATCAAGTTTTTATAATTTTTATATTTTTTTATCATAATATTTTTTATAGTTAAAAATAATTTTTCTATAATAAAAATTATAATTGATAAAGTCAATGCTAAAATCTTATCTATTTCTAATTCATCTACTATGATATGTTCTCCACAATGTCGTCCAGTCGCTTCTCACACATCATACTTCATATATAAATTTTAAAATTATTTGGTAAAATTTAATATTAATTGAATAAATTTGATCTTAATTTTGATAAATTTAAATATTAATTTAGTTTTAATTTGATAAAATTAAATATTAATTCAGTATTAATTTGATTGAATTTAATGTTAATTAAATAAAATTGAATGTTATTTTAATAAAATTGAATGTTAATTTGGTGTTAAATTAAAGAAATGACATTAATTTGATAAGGTTAAATTTTAAATAAATAGAATTTAATATTATATTTAATAAATTAAATAGTTTAATTTAATAAAATTGAATGTCAATTTGATGTTGATTTGATAAAAATAAATAATAATTTAATATTAAATTAATATAACTAAATGCTAATTTGATGAAATTAAATATCAATTTTGTGTTGATATGATAAGATGAAATATTAATTTAGTGTAAATTAAATAAAAAAAATTAATTTGATAAAATTGAATATTAAATTGATCAAAATAAAGACTAATATAATAAAATTAAAAGGGAGTGCATTGAAATTTCAGAATCAAGAGAAGGCGTTGTTAAAGTTAGGTCTATTTACAAGGGGTGTTGTTAAAGTTATATTCATTTATAAGGTGTGTGGATAAATTTTGAGTAATGCTTTGTATCCCAAATTTATATCCTAAATGTGCATCTCAAATTAATGGGAACCATTGGATGAGTGAGTCCTAATGAAAAAAAATTGATGGGACCCACTCATCTAATGGTTCCCATTGATTTGTGATGCATATTTGGTATACAAATTTGAGATATATAACACTGCTCATAAAATTTAACTTATAAAATATTCGAAGATATTTCTATAAATTAATTTTTGTCATTAACGATGTAACCCGACAATTACTAACGGGGAATAACAGTAAAATTTTAAAATCGGAAGTTGGTATCATTGAATTTAGACCTAACTACAAGGGATCTAGATAAAACTTTCCATTATATCTATACAAATTTAAATAATAAAACATATAGGAAGTTGAATTTCATCCCCTCTACATCCCCCCCCCCAAAAAAAAAATATCATATAACTCATTTTTATCACATGCTTAACCATTTAGTATTTGATTAATTTGTAATTTAACATACTTTTTATTTTAAATATTATCTATACACAATAGTATAGATCTGTTAAAATTTTTTATCGAATTACATATTTTGAGAAAATTTTGTCAATATCTTTAAGAAAATAATGGGTAAAAATATTTTTTGAATGATTTAATCAAATAAATGAAGGGAAGAAAAATTATTATTTAATATAGTGATATCGATTTTTAGGACTCGATTTTTTTGTTCTATCTTGCCTTCAAGCACGGGTTATGACTAGTACTAATCCAAGGGATGATTTGTATTTAAGTTTTAACTTTTGGGTTTCATTTTTGTTATATAACATTTTTCTTTGATTTAATTAGGGTTATTTCATAAATCAGTACATGAAATTGGACTTAATTATAAAAAAATATATAAAAGAAATAATATTTAAGTTATAAAAAGACTTGAATACCTTTTTTTTTTTAAAATAAGTTTTGTTATATATATAGGAGTTCTAATAAAACAAAAACTTAAAATTTAGGAAAATCAAAACCAATAATAAATCCTCTCCATTTTTTAAGGAGATTTTTCAATTTTTTTGAAATTTGACAACTAAAATTAATGAATTTTAATTATCTTATCTT
>CM042189.1:33424410-33438535 GCA_023539305.1 Ilex asprella
CACAAATTTTAATAAGTAAAAAAATAGAAATTTTAATCGACTCGAAAGTGAATTTTAATCGGCGCTAACAACTCTGATAGAGTTCAAATCGACTCAAATTTTAATATATAAAAAATATATTTTAATAGGTTTGAATTTTAATATGTTAAAAAAATAAAATTTATTCAACTTCAATCAAATTTTAATATGTAGAAAAATAAATTTTAAACGACTCAAATTTTAATAAAATTTTATGTAAAAAAATTACTTGAGATTTATGTAGGGGCATTTTTTGTATTTTACATTAATTTTTTTTGTTTGAAATGGTAGTTTAATGGTAGAGGGTGTTAGTGATGTTTAAATATAAACTAGAAGGGGTGTTATTAAAGATTTAGAAACTAGAGGTGTGTCTTTGAAGATATGGTAAACTAGAAGGGGTGTGACTGTAATTTTTTCTACTATTTTTTATTTTTAATTTTACTATATATATTTATTTATAGATATATAAATAGATAAGAGAGAAAAAAATTTAATATTAGTCAAATTTTTAACCTATATATGAATATAGATAGATATGAGAGAAAAAAGATTTTAATGTTAGTAAAACTCATGAGATTTAGAAGTTTTTAATTTTTAGTTTTATTTCACTTATAAAAAGAAGGGATAGTATGGTAAAATTGACAAAAAACAGACTCCATAATAAATAAGTTTCCCTAACAGACTTAAATCCAAACAAGTTAATATAGGAAAACCGACCTCCAAATTTTTCAAAAAAATCTAAATTGATTTTAGGCCCAAAAATTCCATCCATTAATCTCATGCAATAACATTTTATAAGAAAAAAAAATATTTTTTGTACCTAATTTAGTGATCATAGTTGTGGAATTGATAGTGGGTCCCAACTAATAGTAAGATCCGCTGTCAATCTAATGACATAAAATGATAAGGTTGTCAAATAAGGTCACTAAATAAGATCCATGTAATATTTACCCTTTTTATTATAATCTTAAAAATCTTAATCACATATATATTCCGTGAGTAATGTTTAATTCATAGAAAAATAATTTTATAAGAATGTCAAGACAATATAATTTGTCAAATAATCTTTGAATTTGAAAGTTTTGGAAATTTTTATTTAATTTAAGAATTAAGTCAATTAGTTATACTATCAATAAAAAAGATATGTTAGAAAAACTTCAATACAAATACTAAATAATTAATATCCATCGGGAAAAAAATTAAATATTTAAAAATTTAAACTATTATTATTTTTCTAAAAAAATTCAATTAAATTTATCGATTTAGGCCTCAAAACATATCAAGCAACCCCTCAGACAGAGGGCCCTCTCTACCTAACTTTCGCTGCTGTGGCGACTCTCCACCTTTTTTAGGGTTTTCTCTTGAACCTATTTCAGCTTTTCCTCGCGATTGATTCCCCATTTCTGGCCCTAAAGAAGGTGATCTGTGTCTTTGGTTTTCGAATTGGTAGCTGGTTTTACGCCCTAGTAATATTTTGCTTCTTTTCACTTTCATCTTCCGTCCCCTGGGTTTTCTTTTCCCGTCTGAATGTCCCTATCTCCCGACATCTATTCTCGTATACTACCAATTTCTTTGCTCTCTAAGTAGCTTAAACTCTCCCTTTCTTTGCCTACCCAGACACCTTTTGCTCCTATTTGCAAGATCTGTATATTCACCGTTTACCATAATCTTGTCTGATGTGTGCCTTTTCTTCTCAATAGACAATTCTCTTTTCCTGTGTACTTTATGTCCCTTTTTTCCATTGTTCAAATTGCTCTTCTTAATACTTAATCTTATCCATTCAAGCCCTGCTTCAACTTTATAGTCACAATGTCGAGAGTGGAGGACCCAAATTCCCTACCACCAAATATACCTCGTTACTCCCTCTCAACGAACCCCTCAACATCCAAAGAAATACAACAGTCATGTATGGTGGGCAAAATCCTCACTGAAACGCCCCTTAATAAACAGGGGGTGGCAACGGTGCTTCAAGGGGCATGAAAAGCAGTGAAAGGATTCTCTATTACATTTTTGGTAAAAAACACTTATATGTTCATGTTTAAGAGTGAAGAGGACAGGGAAATGATCTATCAAGAAGGCCCCTGGTCGGTTATGGGGGCATTGATGGTCCTTAAAAAATGTTCTCCACACAGCTCGGTGAAAGACTATGACTTTCAGAAAACAGAATTTTGGATATGGATCTGGGGTTTACCACTTGATATGATGACAAGGAAAACAACATGGAGTATTGGGAAAATCATTGGGGAGCCATCTTAACTTGAAGATTCTGACGGGGAGCTGTTGCTACAGCAAAGTTTCCTTCGTGTCAAATCTGTGCTGGATCTAACCGAACCATTAAAACAAGGATTCTTTCTTGCTCATAATGATCAAAAGGACCTGTGGATACACTTTCGATATGAGAGATTATCTGATTTTTGCTATCAGTGTGGTAGGATAGGCCATACCCAGACCCAATGTTTGGACAGGAAGTTGAATGTTAAGGCCAATTTTGGCCCAGAGCTCAGAGCCCAAAGAATTCATTCGACATGCTTCTACAAAGAACACTGGAGGCCAGAACCATATGACGTACAAGGAAATAGGGAAAACTAGCGTCGAATGGACAAAAGTGGGCTTCTGACTGGTGAAGTTGCTGGTTCTGAGGAATCCACTTCCCTTTCAGTATTTTCCAGGACACAGGGTGACAGAGTCCGAACCTGTACGGATCAACCAGTTATAGGAAAGTCTTTTTTTTCCTGTGGAACCCATGCAACCAATTTCCCACATGCCCAGTGGACAGGAGCCCTCACAGTTCCAACAACCTAATTACTCATCGGGGGTTGAGAAGCGATATGGATCTTCATGCCAAGTTGCTGATACAAATTTGGTTTTACTTGAAGTCCCTAAGACCCAAAAGACTGAAAGGGGTAAATGCGTGCTAGACCATCAAGAACAATGGAGGGATCCATTAGTGGAGGATGTCAGTATGGTCCAACGAAAATCTAGTCCGGGAAGGGAGGCCTATTTTGTCACTGAGCCTGAAGAAAGCCCAAGGCTTAATCTGACCATCAGCTCAGAGGACGACAGGGATGCACAGACAGATACAATATGGACTCAGCTTCTGTTTCTTGGTGCCACAGAAGCGATAGAAGATGAGAAATTACAACGGAAGTTCCAAAGTATGTCGCTCAAGAGGATATTTATGGAGGAGGAGGAGGAGGAGGACCTGAACGCGGCACTGGCAACTAGCAAGAGGAGCAAAACGGACCAACCATCAATGCAGGAGTTGCAAATTAATCAAGCTTTTCAAATGGGAATGAGTGATTCTTCAATTATCAAGTGCACGAGTAGAGCCAGAAGTAAGGGGGTAACCCGATAAAGCACTAGTGTTAAAAGTATAAGGAGGAAGGATAGGGAATTGTCCCAGAAGGAGGCACAAACAGAGGTTGAGCCAATCATTGTAATGCAAGAGGAGCAAGGGGACAATAATCTAACTGTATGCCCTTCCCAATAGGCATCTCAAATTCCAGAGACTCTAGAGCAGGAGCTAGTTGCTTGCTTTAATACTGAAAGGGTGGTGGTGGCTGACCCCAAACAGCCACAATCTCCATGTTAGTTCTATCGTGGAACTGTCAGGGAGTGGGGCGACCCCGAACAATTCGCACCTTGAGAGGGTTAATTAGTACCCATCGTCTATCTGTAGTCTTCTTAATGGAGACTAAAAATGGATCATGTAAATTGGAAAGGATTCGAAGGTCTCTGCGATATCCTCATGGTGAGTATGTGAACCGAGAGAGATTTCTGTAGGATTAGCTCTATGGTGGAAGGAGGAAGTTAACCGTCAAATCAGGAAAAAGCACAAGAATATGTTCCATGTTACAAATATTCTGCATCATCCTATTATTGAGTGGCAGGGTTGTTTTATTTATGCCAACTCAGATTTTGATACGCGACAAAGTTTATGGCATGAGTTGAAGGTGTTGGCCGCTCATAATAGGCTGCCCTGGTTGGTTACTGGAGATTTCAATGTTATTGGCTCAATCTGGGACAAGGAAGGGGAAGGTCAGCAAGTTCATAGAAGGTTGAGGAGCTTTAAAGCCTCATCTCAGAGTGTAATCTTCTGGACACAAATTTTAAAGGACCGAATTCACTTGGTCTAATAATTGACCAGGGAGGGCGAATGTGTAAGAACGAATTGATAGGGTTCTTGCTAACTCGGAATGAAGTTTTATTTTTCCCCAGATACAGGTCATTTATGAGGCCAGAATGGGTTCCGACCATTGCCCGATTATTATCAAACTTGATCCGGAAGGCAAGAAGACCCCCTGCTATTTCAAATTCGAAACAATGTGGATGGATGATAGCTTATGCGAAGGAATCATCAGGAGCAACTAGGATTATAGTTTGGAGGGCTCGCCCATGCATGTGATGGTAAAAAAGTTACAACATTGTGGGAAGGATCTTGCAAGCTGGAGTAAACAACACTTCGGCAACAACCGGAAGATATTGACTGAACTCCACACGCAATTAATTAATACCCAAATGAAGGAAGCAACAAAGGATAATATTAGAAGGGAGGTTGACATTGCTGCTGAAATTGACAAAATAAATGCAAGGGAAGAGAAATATTGGAAAACAGAGATCCCGGATCAACTGGTTGGACTTTGGCGATCAAAACACGAGGTTTTTTCACCAATCAACAATCCAAAGGAGACAAAGAAACAAGATTCTTCGGCTAAAAAATGACGATGCAGTGTGGATTGAGGGGGAAGATGAGATCAATACCCATATCACAGATTATTTCCAACGTCTTTTTTCTACCACTGGGCAAAGAATTTTGGAAGGTGTTTTGGAGGGAATGGAAAGTAAAGTATCAGATTCTATGAACCAACAACTTCTGAAGGAGATTAAAGATGATGAAGTCTTTTTGGTAGCCAAACAATTGGGATCTCACAAGGCACCCGGGCCTGATGGTTTTTCGGGGGTCTTTTTCTTGACCTATTGGCATATTGTTGGGAGTGAAATTTGCTCAACAGTCTAATTTTTTTCGACATGGGTGTCATGTTGAATGAGCTGGATAGAACTAATCTTGTCCTCATCCCCAAGGATGCAAACCTGGAGTCAATTTCCCAGTTCAGGCCAATTGTATTGTGTAATTTTCTGTACAAGATCATTTCTAAAATCATGGCTAATAGAATGAAAGGAATGCTACACTTTATCATCTCTCCCCAACAAGCGGCCTTTGTCCCTCGAAGGCAGATACAAGACAGTATTGTTGTCGCCAACGAGGTCCTTCACCACCTAAAATTGAAGAAGAAAAGAAACATCCCAGAGCTTGCAATTAAAATGGATATTAGCAAGGCGTACGATAGGATTGAATAGGACTTTCTCGAAGCGACGTTGCTTAAACTGGGCTTCTGTTCAAGATGGGTGAATTTGATATGTCAATGTGTTTGTACGGTGAGCTTCCAAATTGTGGTAAATGGAGAAAGAAGGGGCATGGTTCAACCAGAAAGGGGTATTCGACAGGGAGATCCACTTTCTCCCTATCTTTTCATTTTAGTTGCTGATGTGTTATCTTATCTGCTTCAGAAAGGTGTGGAGGATCGCCGGTTCCAAGGTGTCCAAATTCGTAGAAAGAGCCCCTCTGTGTCTCATATTCTGTTTGCAGATGATTTCCTATTTTTTCTGAAGGCTAAGGAGCAGGGTTTACGGAACTTTCTTAAAATCCTTAGTGATTATAGTGTGGCTTCAGGTCAATGCATGAACTATGAGAAATCTGGAATTTTGTTTTCATCCAACACAACAATGGAACAGATGGAGAACCTCTGTGATATTATGGGCATGCGGCCTTTAGCTCCTGATGCGAAATATTTGGGGCTTCTTGCGTTTTGGGGAAGATCAAAGTTTGAGATTTTTGGCTTTTTGCTTGAGCGGGTCTTGAAGAAGATGCAGGGTTGGAAGGGGCTTTTACTCACACAAGGGGGCAAAGAAATTTTAATCAAAGCAGTGATATATGCTATTCTCTCCTATGCAATGCCAATCATTTTCTTTCCCAAGTGCTTCTATGCTAAGCTTGATAGATATGTTCGAATTTTTTGGTGGGGTAAAGGAGTGGAGAAGCGTGACATTCACTGGAAGAAATGGGTGAATATGATTGAACCAAAGCTGCGAGGGGGAATGGGCTTCAGGGATTTTTCCTCATTCAATCAAGCCCTTCTTGCTAAACAAGGGTGGAGAATTCTTACTTCCCAAGACTGCTTTTGGGCCAGGTTTCTTAAGTCAATTTATTTTCCGAAGTGTGACTTCATGGAGGCTAAACTGGGATCTTGCCCGTCTTGGGTTTGGCGAAGCCTTTTGAAGGGTCGCGATTTGCTTGAAAAAGGGTTGGTGTGGCTAGTTGGGGAGGGCACTGGAATACGAATTTGGGATGATAAATGGATTCCACTTCTGCCTAATGCTGTCATTGCCTCCCCAAAACCTCCATCATGCAATCTCCTCCATGTTAGTCACCTCATTCTCCGGCCGTTTAAAGTGTGGGATTCGGTGCTCCTCAAGGAATTATTCAATGAAGAGGAATACAGGGCTATTATGTCCATCTCACTTTCCAAATCACTTGGAGTCGATAAAAGGATATGGCACCTATCTGCTACGTGCGTCTTTACGGTTAAATTTAGGCATTCATTGGCAACCTATCTTAATCATCCACCTATGGAGAATGATGGGTCCTCCTTTTCGCCTCTCCCAATGTTATGGCATATCATTTGGCATATGAAGACTCTCCCTAAAATAAGGCATTTTTGGTGGCAGGTTTGCCACAACGCCCTGGCCTTCCGCGAAAACTTGTATAGAAGGAATTGTGGCGGCTCCCCTTGGTGCCAGTTTTGTTTGGTCTCTGTTGAAACCATTGAACATATTTTGTTTGGCTGCGAATGGTCGCAGAAGGTTTGGTTTGACTCTGTTTTTGGTTTTCGTTTTGCCGACCAGTCTTTCTCTACGGCGATCCAATGGGTTTCCGCAATCTTGGACACTACCAGTAATACTCCTCGTTCTTTGGAAGTCATGGGGCATATCGCGACAATAGCATGGACAATCTGGAAAGGGAGAAATCATGTAACCTTTAATCAAGGAGTGCCCAATGTTGTCACCACCCTGCTTAATGCAAGTAATTTATGGACTGACATTGCTGCAGCTGGTATGTCTTCTTTGCCTCCTATTTCTACTCCAGTTGAGTTTTTGGCTCCCCCTTTAGGTCGGCATCCCCCTTTTTCATTTAGTTGTGATGGGGCCTTTAAAAAGGGTAAGGCTGCTATTGGGGTTGTGGTCCGTGATTTGGCTGATTCCTTTGTGGATGGTTTTGGGAAGATGGTTATGGCATCCTCCAGTCCACAAGCCGAAGTTAGTGCAGTCAGAGATGCTTGCCTTCTTGCTAGTGCAACACAACTTAAGCACTCTTGTATTGAGAGTGACTCCCAGGTGGTTATCAAACTCTCCTCAACCGAAGATGCTCCCCCTTGGGAAATTAGTGCTCTCATGGAGGACATCAAATACTTTGCCTCTCAACTTCAGCTTAGTTTCTCATACAAGCCAAGAGCCCTCAATAGGGCTGCTCACTGGGTTGCTGCAGCTGCGATGACTGGTCCTCTTACTGCGAATTGGGTCAGCTGCCCCCCAAACGAGTTTACGGCTTTACTTTCTACCGTCTGTAACCAAAACTTTCCCACTTGAATGAAATATCACTCTCTTTTCTTGATCAAAAAAAAAAAAAAACCCCTCAGACATAGACATTGGTATTTCATAACTTTCCCTTTTTTTTTGTAAATAAACTGACATAAAGACTGATTGAACCATTTCATCCGAATTCGGATAAAGTGAATGAACTTGAGGAGAAGAGGGTACACATGGATGTACTCCAAGAAATTTATTTTTTAGCGACAAAATTTGTTGACCAACACAAAAATTAGTTGTCAAAAAATAATTTTCGGTAACGATTTCAAACATTCCCTGCGAAAAACTTTTTTAGGATGTTTTTGGCGGCAAATATTTTTAATCGTCGTCAAAAAATTTCGCAAAAAACGTTGATATCAGGAGATAGATAACCAGCTAGGTCTAGCTCCAAGTTTCACCATTCTTTCGTGGACAAGTTACACTTTGAAGGACTTGATTTCGTTTTGCCCTTTCAGGTTATTGAATTTTTTTACATTTTTTTCTTAACTATTTAAATTATTTCATATTATTCCAAACACAAACGTTCACCATCTTTTTGGATAGAAATTATCAGCGTGTCAGGATAAAGTGAAAATAATCACATTAGTTTTGGAGGCAACATGAAAAAACTTTTCATCAAATTTGTAATAAATGTTAATTATTGTAGTGATCTAAAACTAATTACATAGTTGAGGTGTAATATGAAAAATATAATAATTTAGGGACAATGTAAAAAAAGTAACACTTGAGGGGGCTAAAGTGTAATTTATCCCTCCTTCATTTAGCTCAAAATGGAGTGGACCTTTATATGCCAAAACATGCTCCTAGTTATTGCAATAAAAGGGATACCAGGAGGCTTTCCTCTTTTTACATCCTTCTGAATGATAAGGCATGCGTATTCATGTTTTATCCAACCTTTGATCTATTATCAACCACAAGAATGATTATTTTGCAGCCCTATTCACAAACATGCCTAATCTACCCTAAATTTGTTGTCAAACATACCAATATAACCCTCTCTCTTTGATCGTTGCAACACCGCCACCATTACCGAAGAGACTGTCCTCCGACTACCCATCTCCGGTTGGCTTCCTACTTAACTAAGTAGTATTTCCACTCGTGCGGTGGGTGTATGAGCTAGCTCATGATGCAATCAACTATGATATACTCAACTTTTTTTTAGTAGGTTCATCTATAACATTTGGTGGTGTCTTGTAGGCATATTTCTCTCTGAGTCGGTCTGGTCTGGTCTAATCGAAGTCAACTGACTTAAATGAAATATGGAGTGAGTTTTCACTGAGCCGGTTGCTTGAGTCTATAGGCTAGGTTCCTATCCACTTTTTTACAAGGTCTATTTTCTTCTTCCTTCAGGCTGGGACAAGCCTTTAGGTTATTTAAGTTGGTTTGGCCATTATTCCTCTGCCTTTATCTTCCTCGTCTTCTCTCTTGCCCTTTGAGCCAGTCTAATTTCAATGTACTACCCAATTGTGCATATGTCTTTAATAAATCACTCCTAAATCTTTCTCCTTCTGTAATGTGACAACATAAGTTGTGGGTAATCCTAATATTTAAATGCTTGGAGACTGAGATGCCAGTTGACAATGTGATTACAAAGAAAGTGGGAGACAGGAGCAGCTCATTCTACAGCATCCCTTTGCACCAAGTCAAAAAAGTATAAAATGAGAGCCAGCTGAATCCCATGATTCTTTCCCATAGTCAAACAAAGTCTGTATTTTGTAATTTTAAAGAGTCAAAGCACGACTAAATCATGATTTCCCATGGTTGCACCTCCAGGATATTTGAGTGATCAAGTCTTTAAAATGTGCCTAACTTATCTAGTGAACGAGATTCTCGTCGTTAAAAAATTAATAGGTAATTGCTTGTAGGCAATCTTACCGTGCATGTAGAAAAAGGAGAGAACTCTTACCTTCGGGTCATAGTTTTATGGTTGCCCTAAAAGCCAACTCTCAAGTTTTTTTTTTTTGGATAAATTATATTTATATCCCCTAAACTATCATTCTTTTTTCTCTTTGTCTCTTCAACTACTAGATTTCTCACATTACCCCCTTAACTGTCTTATTGCTCCAATTATTAATATCCGTTAAATATTATACAAAAAATTATATCATTTTGTTTTCAAGAATTATGTAATTTTTTTCACTTTATCCTGATACGTCAACGATTTTCGTCTAAAAAAATAACAAACGTTTGTGTTTGGGACAATGTGAAACAAAACTGTTAGTTTATGGTGCAATATGAGAAATCTGGTAGTTGAGGGAGACAAAGTGGAAAAATGGTGATAGTTTAGGGGGTGAATATATAATTTATCCTTTTTTTTGGTTCAATGGTCATGGTTGTTCAGACCAACTTACGCGTACCTTGACTAATCCCTTCCTTTATTCGATCAAAGACAAGTAGGATTGTTAATTGACTCAAACTTTGCGAGCTAGAGCCGAGCTTGTTGAGCTCGCTTTTTAAATGAGCTTAAAAAATTATTCAATTCGACTTGTTTAAAAAATGAGTCGATCCCAAATAAAGTCAAGTCCGAATAGTTCGATTGTTTTACATATAAACGAGTCGAGCTTGAGCCAAGAAAATGAGCTTAAAAATATTGTTCAAGTTCAACTCAATTAAAATACGAATCGAGTTTAAATCAAATTCTCTCCGAACTGAACTCGAATAACTCACCTTAATCAACGCTAAACACATGTCATCCACGCCTACCTCAAGTCTTTAAAATGAAGTGAAAGTGCAATTAAAATTGGTCCCAAAAGTACAGCCATTAAAGCAAAAGTACTATTTGGTAATTAACTTGCCCGAAATGGTTTCAGATGGTATTGAGGTATAAAGAAGGGAAGAAAAAGAAACGCCCACCAAGTCCCTTTGAGGTCGTACAAAACACCATGCACGCTCATGCACCCTCTTTCTACACAAAAAGCCACTCCCGCACTTCAAAAGTCATCATGCAAAAACAAAATCCCTCTCCCTCTCCCTCTCCCTCTCCCTCTCTCACACTCTTTTAAGTTTTAACGCAACTGCAAATCTACTTGAAAAACTTCAACCCCTCTCTCTCTCCCTCTGATTTCTGTATGTGTGTGAGAGTTCTCAGGGCTTGCAGAGCCATTTTGGCATTCTGTCCACCTCCATTTATAATTTGTTAGCCACCCTCTTAAAAATTCATGGCCTTCGGAGGCGGCCAGCATGTCAAATTAGCTCTGCAAAATTCTCTTTACGAAACCGTTGAAGAATCGAAAACCCTTGGTGAGAAAGATGCTCCTTATACAGATGATAGATTCTAATCATTTCACACCCCTTTTCTTCTTCCAGTAAGTAGAACTCTTTAACAAAAAAAAAAAAGAAAATGTCACACACACACTCACACTTCTCTTCTGTTTAACTAACTTTTGTCTTCCCTTTGTGTGTCCAAGAACGAGGGCAAAAGACCAACAGGTGCAGTGACTTGCAGGTGTGAAAAAGGGTGGCCCACCCCATGTTTCTAACATCAACAGTAATCTCTATGGTAGGTTTCCCAGAATAAGGAATTAACTTAACTATATGACAAGCTGCTCCTTCCGACTCTTCCACATATTACTAGTGGATGCTACAGCCGCTATAACTTCGGCTGTATGCAGGGGAATGGTTAAATGACACTCTCCATGTCTTGGTTGGTAAACAGAAAGTTTATCCAGACACCGTAGTCTTGCCTAATCATTCGGTTGGAGATGCCTTTGTAGATTCAAATGGTAGACAAGGTACATACATAAATAAATTTTTCCATGCATAGCCTGCCAGTTTCTTAGTCATCAGGTTTACAATCTGTTTCTTTGCTTTCACAAGGAATAACTGTCACTTCCTGTGTACATAGTTCATAGTTGTACTTAACCATGATATTGATTTTCCTAATTTTTTCCCTCTCAGCACTTTAAGCCTCTTACATTTGACCTGGAGAATTTCGTAGGCTGAACTGTTCTTGTACTCCTCTAAAAAATGACTACGGTGTTCATTATTCTGTTAGAGGTGCAAATAATTTAATCAGAGGCCAAATGCAAACCACTATACTATGTTAACACAACCCTATGACCTAGCTAACACTGTGTTGGCTAACATTAACTTAGGTTCCAAATACTGCATAACATACACATAGTTGTACACTTATAATTCTCGATTTGTGCATGTCATCCTTGTGCGTTGTTCCAATTTGATCTAATGTCTCCAAAGGGGTCCTGCTGTGGAAAAATATACTTTGGCTTACTCTTGAGACTTTAAAATTTCATGCTGAGTCTTTTAATTTTGTCATTGCCTTATTGTAGTTCCGCCTTTCCTTTTCTTTCCTCCTCTCTTTTATGGATAACTTAGTACTCATAAGAAATTTTCGGTATCATACCAAACAATAATTCTTACGGTAGATTTTGGTTTAAGTTATTTGCAAGTCATTTATATACAAAAAAAAAAGCGAAATATTTTTTTTGTGTCATCTCATGATTGGATTAAAAAACAAAGTACGAATCAAAAATTAATTTTCGGTACCGAAATCCAGCTCTTTTTTTGTTTTTTTTGGTGTCTTGGGGGGGGGGGGGGGTTGGAGGGTTGGGAAAAAATTAAAATTCATCCTTTTTGTGAAAAGCTTTTGTGGAAGTCAACCATTTTTATGCACTTAAAAAGCTTAAAGTTTTTGCATGTTTTGATCAATCTGTTTGTATTTCATACTTTGTAACTTTATATTGTTCTTTTAATGTTGGTGAGATGGTGGCCATACATTTTAAAGCAGCATGATGATTGCTATGAACAGGTCTCTGTGATTATTCATTGGTTTTAAGCATCAAAAGTTTGCCGTTGGGCTTTGGATTCGCAGAAGCATTACGGTTGTGCTTTGTTTATATCATTATCGGGCAGCCATTTCTCTGGTTTTTCTTTCTTTTTCTTCTAGTTATGGGGACCATTTCTGTCTCATTCAAATGTTGAAATTCACCATACATTAGGAACTTTTGCTGTAGTACATAAGGTCAGGGTAAGTGCAAGAATCAACCATTCTTTAAGCGGACGAAATAGTCGAAATATTTTGATTTTTAAGTAAATCGAAAAGAATCAATAATTGAATCACATTTTCAATTTTTTGAAGTGTTTTAGAATATTTCGACATTTTTTCACAAATATTTCGAGGTAATTTACGTTGTTTTGGTATATTTTGATTTATGTATTGAAATATTTTATAAATAAATTTGAGAATTTTTTATCCATTTTCATTCTGTTTTCAAAATATTTTCATTTCCTAATTAACAAAAATAATGCACAAAAATAAAATTTTTTTCCTTTATAAAAATAAGGGTATGGTGTTACAATAAAATTCGACATCATACCAAGGATCGAATGACATCATAAAATAAAATAATAAATTGACATGTGGTCACGTATTTATTTAAAGAAAAAAATATATATGTAGAAGACAAACAAGGATTATAGTAATTCACTTCTTAATTTGTTTCTCACAATATGAAAAATCAATAAATGATTTCTGCAGCAATGTAACTTCCTTCCTCTCTCTCTCTCAAGTTTGCATGCATAGTTACAGTTTTGAGCATACCATACCTCCATTTGTTATACTAGTTGGTGCATACGTTTGTTATACGTGAATTGTTTTAAATATGAAAATTGTCAATATAAGTGTTGTTTAATCATATAAATACTCCATTTTTTCTTTGTGTTCTTGTAGGTATTCATCAAAAGTTTTACAAGGAAATTAAGATGATTAAGATAGTATTTTCAAATCTTGTTTCGGTATTAATCTGGCATTTGACATTGCTAAATATTAATCTAAAAATAACAATTTTACACAATTAACTATTTCTCCATTAATTAACAGAGAGAACATGACCCAAACATATAGACACATTTTTTTAATCACAACAAAACTAATCTTTATTGTTAGGAACTTGAAGTGTTCATATGGAGAACAGTACCCAATGACATGTTTCATTTCATAGCAAGTTATTATCCACAAGACAAATAAAATGTGCAATATTCACTATATATTTTAAGATTAGAGAGATCGCCTAAATCATCTAACTTTATTGTAATTTATTTTATCTTATATGTTTATAGATGCTAGCCGGTTAATTTAGATTAATAGATTAATATTGTCTTACAATTCAAATTTTCATTTATCAAACAAAAACCATCATCACATATAAATGTTAATTCTATCTAAGCATACAACAACCATAAGTAGATTTTTGTCATCTAAACTAAACACCAAACAATTGTTATCCTATTAATTTTGCATATAAGTTGATAGAATAATTGTGTTATGGATATATTAATATTTGACTCTGTCGAAGTAAGATAAGAATGTGGGAGTTAAGTATCTAATATTCTCGTCTATGTCTCTAGGCTTCTTTTTGTTATATATATATATATATATATATAT
>CM042189.1:33443535-33492276 GCA_023539305.1 Ilex asprella
AAATATATATATATATATATATAAAATACAATACAATTCAAATATCAAAAAGATAAATAAAATAATTTTTGCTATTTGCGGTTGAGATCGCTTTAAATTTTATTTTAAAGTTAATCTAACGATTAATATTAATACCTCAAATTTAATAAAAAAATAGGCCCCTAAAGGTGTGTTTGAAATGCATTTTTAAAAGTATTTTTATGAATTATTTCTCATAAGTACTTTTAAAAAAAATAGTATTCGAAACTGCCCTTATTGCCACACTACCACTATCGTCATTCACTATCGATTGTTACTATAGCTGTCCATAGCCACCACCCCACCATCATCGTCATCATATTCTTATATTTATTACCATTTCCACCATAATCTCACTACCACCGTCGCCTACTGTCAGAACACACCACCACTTATCTTTTCCCACCATAGCCACCAGCCACTATCACCTACCCCACCACACCTACCACTACCAATTACCATCATTTGTCATCGTCCACCACTACAACCACCTATTGTCACTTACCCTCATCACACTACCATCGCCGTCATTCGCCACCACCCATCACACTGTCGCCTAGAAGCACCAATCGTTGCCCATCACCACTGTCATCGTCCCACCACCACCACCTCCTGCACCCACCACCACCACTGTTGTCACCCACGATTGTCACTGTCATCATCATCACTAAAATCAACTACCACGCTCATCATTGTCACTCACGACTGGTACCACCACCATGGTCGTCTCTTTACCTACCACAACCATCACCACTGTCGCCTACCACCACTACCGCCGCTCACCCCCACTACAATTGATGTTTAAATTTTTTTTATCTCTTCTTTATGTTTGTGATTTGATTTTAGGTGTGAATACAAATATGTTGACCATTTTTTTTATTACTCTGTACTTTCAGGTATGAGGAATAACCAGTGTATATATATATATATTAAATGAAAAAAGGGTAATATAAACATTAATAATTGTATTAAGGTTATTAAAGTCAAACAATTTATTTTTTTTTTACTTTTGTTGACATTTTATAGTAGTGTAGATATAAATTATTGTCTATTAATAGGGCCCACCTTCATATTCTCGCCTAGAGCCTCCGAATTTGTTGGGCCGCCCCTGAGATGAAATGTCCATTTTCAAGTTTTAGCATATGGTGTATTCAATGCACATTGAATAAAATGGTCCCTAGTGCATTAAACTTGAATAAATGTACCAAAAGCAAACCTTTCATTTTTCATTGCTACCGGTGCATCCACTTTTTATGCCAATAAATATGCATAACTGTAGCTCAAACCAACTAGTGCACCCACTTTTTATGCCAATAAATAAACACAAGTATGAATATGAAGAATCAAGGCATTTAAAGATTTATATAATAACACACACACACAGATATATATATATATATATATATATATAAATTAAATGAAAAAAGTTAGTATAGACATTAGTAGTTGTATTAAGGTTATTATAGTCAAACAAAAGTTTTTTGCTTTTATTAACATTTTATAGTAGTATAGATTTATGGTTATTTTTACAACATTTATGGGTCCTTTTACCACTGCTATGGTACCTCAAAAAATTGTAAAAATAGTTACCACACAATAGTGGTAAAAATATTTATAAATATGATAAAAATATCCACAAATGTAGTAAAAATTTTTGTGCCAAAGAAAAATGGTCAAAATAATTACCAAAAATGTGATAAAAACATCTACAATAATGGTAAAAATACCCACAAAAGTGATAAATCATTCATAAAAGTGATAAATTTTTTGATTATTAAATAACAAAAAAATTATAAAAACACTCATTAAAGTGATAAAAAAAAATAGAGGTACCATATCAAAATTATTACTTCGATGCCATAGTGAAGTCCTTTGAACATGGTGTGAAAGATTGTCAAATCACACAATTCGAAATGGACGTGCTCTTTTTGGAAATAGGAATGGAAATGCATTTTCAGAAGCTGTTTGGCTTCTTCAATTGTCAATTGTAGCAGCTACAAATTGACAACTGTGGTCAAGGATTGACTATGCATAATGCATGCTTGTGGTGCCCCTAGTCGTGTCAAATTTGTTAATCACATGCACAACCTATTTATAGTCGTATATACTCAGTTTTAAATTAACTTATTATAAATCGAGCTTGAAGAACCAAGCCCGTTATAGACCTCCAAACCCTAATTTAGAGCTATGTATATACCCGAGAACATTGTGGATTGATTTTCCATTTCAATGGCGGATATTGCTAAGAATTGCCAAACTTTTTCATTAAAATTCCACAACTTTTTTCATCAAGGTTGTTTTTTTTTTCCGGAAAGTAAATAAAATCGAACATTAAGATGCAGTAATGGCAATCTTCATTCCAGCATCACAGTGGCCAGGGTTACCACAAATGAAGTAGCTCACTCCCTTGTCAAAGCTTGAATTGATCATTTCCAGACTTGTAAACTTTGGCTTTACAAGGGATCACCTTACAGGAATCATAACCTGCCTTGTCTACCATAACCACACTGTGAATTGCTGTGTTGTACTTGAACACTGCGAGACAATACATTTTTGAAGCTTGTTAACCACAAAGTAACAGTATAATAAACTAGTATTGGATATGACTTTATGTGCATCAATCAAAGTTATGTCATGTTATGTTTGGTTCGGGTCATAACTAGGAGTTCTTATTGGAGATGAGTTCATGATAATCAATGAGCTCGTTTCATGTTATGTTTGGTTCGGAGACACATTCATATGGTATCATTTTGAGTTTGTATCATGTTTGTATTGTGTTTTGGTTGGCGTTTGTATGAACCAAAAACCATGGGACTATGATTCTCTTACTTATCAACTAATCCACAACAAATAGGTTCCCACAAATTCCAAATTTAAGCGATCAATATTTTCTACCCAAAAACAAAAATTAGTTCTATGATAATTCGTTTAATACTCGATCAAAAAATGAATAAATAAATAAAATTAATTCTACGATAATTCATACAATACTAGATCAAGAAATAAACAAATAATTTAGATCTGGCATTTTCTTTTTACAATACTAAATCACTGAGCTTGTCGTGTCAAAATTGGAGTATTCGTGTTTAACATTATCTACTATACCCATTAAAAAAATGTGGGTACCAAAGTGGACCATGAGACATTGATTTTGGTTTGATGGATTTATAGCCATGAATTATATATAAAAATGATACAGCAAAGAAATAATAATAAATTTTTTACATGTGACAACTTTTATTGGATGGAAAGTGTAACTACCGTATCAAAAAATTAATTCTTGATATCATATAGAAAATCAAAAAATTATTTTTTGATACCATACATGGATCCTGTAGACTCATTTCTTATTCGTATTTATAGATAGTGTCATTTTTCACTTACCAAGTCTGTCACCTGCCTTAAAGGTTTTCCCTGCTGGCCAGTTTTGTGCATTGAAGCTCCAACCTTGAGCATCTCCCACTGTATAATTGACTGCATCAGCAAAATTGCCATGCACCAGCAACCACAGTAGCATGGCTGGGACAACAATTGCAACCATTTTCTCCCCAGACATCATCTAAAATATTAGAGCAAAAGAGAGAGAGAGAGAGAGATAGCTTTGGCGTGGCCCTTTTATAGGGGTTTGTTTAGCTGAGAGAACTCAGAAAACTTTGGGTTACCCTACTAAGATTTTTATGATCTTCCAGGAGGGAACATGTTTATTTGGATTTCTGTAATCTTCTCTTATTTTAGAGTAAAATACACATATAACCCTCAAATTATGGTCGTTATATCAATTAAGCCCCCAAACTTCTTTTTATTTTTTGTCTCAATTGAGCCCTTAAACTATCTAATTGTGTCAATTGAACTCTTCTGTTTGCCTCCGTTAGAGTTTCTAACAGAAAGTGGCAAAGTGTGTCACTCACATGACACAAATAATTGGAGTCAACCACACAAATAGCTCTCAAACTCTGATTTTTATGTTCATTAAGTCTCTGAATTCTTTAATTGTGTCAATCGAGCCCTTTTGTGTCATATAGTCATGTGAGTAACATATTCTAACAAAAGCAGACAAAATGACTCAATTGATAACATTAAAAAAAGTTCAAGGGCTTAATTGACATAAAAGAAAAAGTTCATGGGTTTAATTGACACAAATGTCATAATTTGAGAACTATTTGTGTACTTTACTCTTTATTTTAAGTGTTCATTTATTTATATGATCTCATTTTTGGATTAATCCTACATTCACCTTTTATGGAAATTTGGTGTTTGCTTATTACGTTCCTATCAATTTCATTTACTTTTACTACATACATCATGATCGACAACAATTACTTGTTTTAGGTAGGAAGATTTTTACTTAACGGGAACATTGAAATTAAGTTTCATTTAGAAGTCGAAACAACAACTATTATAGTATTTTGACAATCTTAGTTGCCAACCGGACGTATGTGACCAATACTATTTTGGAAATTAAAACAAAATTGATAGGATTTATATTATTCTTTATAGGTCATTTTAGGCTTAACATTAATTGACATGACTCATCAACCCGACATGAAAACTTTACATGTTATAGGGCAATAGGGTAGTATTAATGGGTTTAGATTATAATTGAGTTGGTCAAATTAAGTATGTATTGAGTCAATAATCTCACGAATGCAAACTTGAAATGGTACGATAATCATTAAAATAATCTGTCAAAACGAAATGAAATGAACATAAAGTTATCGGAGGTAGAAGTTGACCTTAGTTGATTCAGACCAATTTTTACATAACTTAGACACAAGTATGATACAATATGACTCATTGTGAACCATACCCACTAGTAGTGCTCAAAATCCACTTGACTGGGTGGCAGAACAGATTTGGGTGAAGTCCAACGAGTATGCTTGTATGGGAGAACGTGAGTGTGTACGCTATATGTATTATAAAATAGGACGATAAAATATAAGTGGTTCACCTTAGTCGAAAGACTAAGGTTACATCCATTGTAAAAAACAATCTTGCTCTTTCGGGATTGTATTGCTTAGAAAAGAAGATTATTATTACATAATACTTGGCTTGAAGCCTTTACAAGACATTGCCCTTGTTTTACTTGGTGGCTTCCAAATTGGCTCTCTCGTGCACTATAGTCTTATTGGCTATATATACAACTGGTAGTTAGAGTTTCATGTTTATCTTTTTTGGTTGATTATGTGGTTTTTTATGTATTTGTCTTTGTCCTCGGGGTTTTGGTCTCCAGAGTTTTTCAGCATTTACTACTAGCCGACTATAGTACTTGATCCGTCTCCACTACGTACAAATTTTTGTTCATCAGAGCCGTCAGGTAATGTTCCCTTATCCCCTGTCCACGTGTTATGTTGTAGCTTTTGCAGACTGATCCTGTGCCGGACTATTAAGTTCCCAGCTTGTTATCTTGCCAGGTTTGTTACTCTAAACTTTACCGCAACCGGTCTGTGGCCCAGTTCATGCTCAAAAGAATTCGTTTGAACAAGCTGTTTGGACCACTTTCTGAAAGTTCAACGGGTCTTGGACTTTAAAAGAGTCCAAATTTAAACCAATCATTATCACCCATCGTATATTGGGCGAGCATTGTTAATATAAGTGGTACGAATCATATATTACAAAAAATAAAAAATAAAAAATAAAAATTGCCTTAGTAATATGCTCCTAAGGATCTGTGATTAGGTCAATCCAACCCACTCAAAATGATTGAAAGTGACCGAAAGTAAACAAGAAAATGAGATCGTGTCAAAGCTATAATAATAGATTTGTTTATGGTCCCTTTGACAAACTTGGGCAAATTACACTTTGACGCCCTCAATTATAACTTTTTGTTAAATTGTTCCCTTAGTTATTATATTTTTCAAATTACACCATCAATTGTTAAAAAAGTATTCCAAAATTATATTTTTATTTTGAAGTAATTGAAGCCCATTGAAATATATTACAATGAAGGTTAACAGTTAATTTAATGATCTCTCAGGGTTAAATTTTAAATGCTGCAAATTTAAATTTCATCGTCCCTTTTCCCTATAATACCGGCTAATAAAAAAAAAAACATATCCCAGCATTTGTATGGGTTTACTCTCCAAATATAAGGAAATTCCACACACCAAATTTTTTACATCAAATTATTAAGGAATGATAGGTTTGTAGGTCTCATTGACTCTTTCTAAATCTAATGGACAATATTTGTGCCACATCATTTTGTACTCAACTTTATTATAAAGGTCAATATCAAGCCTAAGAATTAAAGTCGTTCAGACTCAGGGTCGAGACGAATGAAGTGAGGTAATGACATCAAGTCGATGTAATCATGAATGGGCCGTTTGGTTGCAGTATTAAATAGTAAATTACATAATTATAATAGATTAAAATTCTCTAATACAATTTTATACTGTATTTAGGAATGTTCGTCTAACAAGTTCGAGTCGAATTCAAGCTGAGCTTGAAAAACTTGTATCTTAATCGAACTTAAAAAATTGTTTAAGTTTGACTCGTTTAGAAAATGAGTCGAGCCTGAACGAGCCTAAAATAAGTTAAACTGGAGCTGAGTCCAAGTATTTGCACATAAACGAGTCAAGTCTGTCGAGTTTGAACTAAGCTTGTGTGACTTATTTTCTAAACGAGCCTAAAATTTGTTCAAGTTCAGACTCGTTTAGAAAATGAACCGAGCCTGAACAAGCCGAACCCAAATAACTTAAGTTTGATTAACAGCCCTAGCTACATTTGGTTAAAAAAAAAATTAGTTTGTATCATATATAGTCTTATTTTAAATGTTTATCCAAATAATTTATTTTATTCATCATATTGAGTCAATTATAATACCACCTAGAATGCAGTATTATAGTCTAGTTCCAATGTATTAAATTATAAATTTACTATTTTACTCACAAAATAAACAAAAATATTAATAACTAGACAAGATCGATACCAAACACTACCAGATTACGATATGTAGTATTTTTGTCCTATATTTAATCTTATATTTTATCTACTTATACAGAATTAGTCTATTACAATCCAATTTGATTTTAGCTTGTAAACTTGGAAGTTTACATTTTAAAAAAAAACATGAATCTAGATCAAAGCGAATAATTGCGCACAAAAAAAAAAAAAAAGTGGTATTTTTCAATGCATGTATTGTGGTCATGTGTCAACTTATGTTATGAATTTTTATTATATAACCCCAATAAAATTTAATTTTTTAGTTTCTTCTACTCCTTTTAAGTTTCTTCTATATTTCCTATTTTTTTCCTTGATTTTATGTTATCTTTTAAACTATTCAATTTTTTACATTGTTCTCTTAACTTCTTGAATTATTTCACATTACCCTGAAGACAAATGTATGTAATTTTTTTGGACAAAAATTGTTGAAATGTAAGGGTAAAATGAAAAAAATTGCATAATTCAGAGGACAAAATGAAACAATTCTCCGTCAAGTTTGTAATGGAAATTAACAACTAGGGCAATGTAAAGCTAAACACCTAATTGAAGATGCAATTTGAAAAATATGATAACTAAGGGAAAAATGTAAAAAAAAAGTTATAATTGAGGGCACCAAAGTATAATTTTCCCAAGTTTGCCAAAGGGACAATGAACACATCCATTATTATAGCTTTAACTCTATTTCATTTTCTTGTTTACTTTCTGTCACTTTCAATCATTTTGCGTGGATTTCATTGACATAATCGGATCCTTAAGTGTAGACTATGTGCATGCCTTAGTCCAAAAAAAAAAAATCAAATCCACACGAATCAATCACTAAGATAATTTATTTATTTATTTGTAATATATGATTGACGTTGAGTTAAATCAACATAATTTTCAAATCATGTCAATCCCACTATCTTATCTCTGTGAATTCACGAGCAAGAGTAAAATTGTATATAATTAACCCTATGCAAATCACAAAAGTCTCGTGCACTGAACTGTCCTTACTCCCGGACTTCGTCATTAACCACCATTTCACCCTGCTGGAAAAAATAATAATAACAAATAAGAGTTGAAATACAGAAACGATCACCTTTATTTATATAGTAGTAACACCATATATAGATGTCACTGTATTTTGTATAGTAGCCCCCAAGGCCTTACAACTCTTATAGAAAAGACACAAAGTTAAGCTGCAGTGATAGCTATCTTCATCCCAGACTGGCAGTGACCTGCAAAACTGCAGATGAAGTAGTTCTGTCCCTTAACAAGCTTGATCTGATCTTTTCCTGTCCGATACACTTTGGCTCCGCGAGGGGTGGTGCAAGCGTCGTAACCACCCTTGTTTACAGCTACTACGTTGTGGGCTGATGGGTTGTAGTTGAACACTGCAATGAACATACAAGCATATTATAAGAGTCCTTACGATCAAAAGGCACAAAATCGTAGTCAGTGCACAAGACTCACAACAGAAACCGGGGAGAAATAAGTGACAAACAAACATAAAAAGACTGATTTTTTGAGTTCTTGAGATCAAAAGGTCTAGAAAAAAGACGATTCTTGAGTCTTTGTTACCGAGCCACTTATTGTATGCCCCGTGTTCGTTATCCTAAGATAATAATACCTTCCTGACAATTCAGACACCATTTTCTCCTTAGTATTCACCCCTATGTGGGTGATTTGTCCCCTGCTCAAGAAGCATTATTCAAAAGTAGTAAAAGTTGATTTTTCATTGTAAGAGTGATCTACATATATCTATTAAAAAAAAAACCTTGAGAGCATCCCTAACAGAAACACAGGAGTCCAACACCATTTTTCAAAGTGGATGAAGAATGCATCTAGCACTAAACTTACCGAGAATGTCACCGGCCCTAAAGCGCTTGCCTTTGGGCCAGGAATCTGTGTTAAAGGTCCAACCGCCAGCACCACCAACCGTGTAGGTAGCTGCTTGAGCTACCTCGAAGTGGAGCACCAGCAGGCACAGCACCACTGCTGCACCAAGGATTGCACTGCCTCTTCCCTGAGACATCTTGTGAATGAAACAATAGCAGAAGAGAGAAGAGAGAGACAAATATGTGTTTTGTGTGTATGGTGAATTGGTGATGCTCAATCAGCTTGAGAAAGATGGCCCATTTATAGAAGTAATCCTGTTGGGAGGTGGGGACTAAAACAAATGAGGTGGACCCACCTGTTTGAAGGTATGATGGAGTGAAATGGGCATGAGATTCTGGATGGTCAAAAAAAGTGGGTCCCTAGAACTTTGAAAGTAATGGGTTCTCTGGGAGTGGAATTAATTGGTTTGGCAGATGTTATCACAAATGACACTCAGAAGTCTTCAAGCATTCAAAATGATCATCAAAATTTCAGCTAACCCCCCACTAGTTACAGTCTTACAGATAACGTGGACCAGATCTTCTGAAATCTCTTAAAGTCCAAAAAAGTTGCACAATGTACAAAATTACTTCCGTTAAAGCAAGACTGAAAGAGTCAAATAGAGTTGGCCTCATATTCTAGCTGGTAAAAAAATAGCTACCTAGAGCTTGGAAGTAAAGAGATCAAGTCTGGGTCCTGTGGGAAGGAAATTAATGGGTCTGGCAGGTTTTATCACAAAAAGAGACACAGGAGCTTTCAAGCATTCAAAAGGGTCATTAAAATATCAGCTAACAACCCACTAGTTTTTGGACAATTTGATCATGGACCATGACTTTCAGGGTCTGTTGTCTGAGCTCCTACGACTTAAATGTTTCTGCAAAGGCACATTAAAAGTTGGTTCTCTACCACTCGTAGTGGGCAGAAGAGAAAACTTCAATTGGAATATATTGTTCTAGAGAGAAATTCCCAAGCTCAGAAAGACAGGTGAGGACATATTAAAAGACAAGAAACATCCCTATACAAATCTTCAGCTTCAATTTTTTGCTTTAAATTTTTTTTAAGTTTTTCATGTTTTTACAACATAGAACCGTGCCTACGACAAACTTTGGACTCCTGGAGTCATGACAAACTATGTGCATAGTCTCATGTCGGGTTTAATTTAAGTCCCCGTGGCAATAACTCCCTAAGTTTTCTTCCTATAGTACATACCATTACCAATATCCTTTGTACTTGCCTAAATAACTCCCAATTTAGTCCCTGTTAATGAGAGTCCATATGGGATAGAGTGGATACAAAACTAATCTTTGACATAATTCACACAAAATGATTGCCCTCAGATTTAAACCGACAACCTCAAGATTTTTGGACTAAATTTTAACCAATGAACCAGTGATATCCTCTGTAGCAGCAGACTAAAAATTATACTTAATCCTATCACCCCTATTCCCCCAATCATTATACAAATAACTCATTCAAAATTCCAGAAAGAGAGGTTAGTGTGCCACTGATCTGACCACCAGTTTATACTTAACTACATTCTACATTCTAGAGGTAGATAGATGGTTGAAAAACCACGGACAATTTAAAACTTACACGTCTAACGTATAGGTAAGTTTTAATTTGGTCCCTAATGTTCTAATTGGAATAATCAAGTTTCTTAAACTTGTAGTTGAGTTTTAACACCGATGTTCCATCCATATCCAGTAATTATTGAACCCTAGCAAAAAAAAAAAAAAAAATGATCCCACCTAGTGGTTAATCACCTTTACCTTGTATCTTAAATAGTCTAAATAAAAGGTAAAGGGAACCATAAAAGATCATGGAGGGCAACCAAGACACTAGTTAATAACCCCTGGATGTGGTTTTTTTTTTTGTGAGGATAAACATACCCTTCGAATTAGGCATATATTAGTCACGTGGCTACATTCATTTAAATCAAGTAACAATTCTGGATAGACGGATTGAATTTGAACCTCATTAAAATTTTAATGACTTGATTGTTCTAATTGGTATTTTAGGGACCAAATTAAAACTCCATTCATACTTGAATGCTGTAGCCAATTCAAATCTCCTATCTAGGAGTTGTAATAATAATTGTAAAAAAATAAATAAATCATAAAAAACCCAAAAACAAAATAAACTCTGAGAGTATAATTTGTACATGCACAGGAGTCAATGAGGTGAGACTTTGTCATCAAAAACACGTTCAACTAAAGCATATGTTATATTTTATTACTCTGCTCCTCCCTCAAGGATTAATAAGAAAATTAATAAATAGTTTCGATTGAGGTAGAGTCATTTAAGAGCTAACCAAAAAGATAGAGCAGGGAATAAAATAAACTTACACTCAATTGTCTCATCGCCACAACCAGAAACAAAAAAATAGGCTGATTCAAAATCGACTCTTGTTAATGCTTAGAACAGGTAATCACTTCCTTCAGGATTTTCACCGCCTCCAACACTCCATCCTGAACAAGTGGCCATGAACTCAAAATGTCAGTTTCTCGGCATTCCCGATTCAATGTTTACAAAATAACAGAGATACTACACACTTGCAAGGAATTTTCCACTTTCCACGACATTGATATGTCTAGAAAAAAAAAGAAAACAATAACCACAAGTTTCTAACAGGAAACAACCGGCCAAAACGCCTGTAAAGCTGAATATTCTTTCAGAAAGGGCTGAAGGTCCTTAAAAAGTTGCACCAAACTGCCAGGTCATAGTTCATGGAAAATCATATATACATGTAGAAGTAGAAAGCCATAATGTCCACCCCTAAATACCTGCATTAATATTTTTGGCCTGTATGTTAACAGGCACTTTGATAAGATCAATATCTGTTTTTCTTTTCTCTCCTGCTCTCTGTTTTTTTCTTTCAACCAATTTCTCACTTAGCGACAATGCCTTCAAGCCAGCCAGGCGCGAGAACAACTGGATGGCTCAGTGGTTGGGAGCCAATCCCACAGGAAGCAGGGTTGAATCTCAAGCCATGTAACAGCATCCCTTCCCCCTCCCCCCTAGTGTAGAATAATGCCCATAGATGTATGTGTACCCCTCCAAAATCCAACAAGCTACCACATTCTATCAATGGATATGTAAAAGCATTTTGTGTCCAACTTCTCACTCAGCTTCATAGCCAGAGAATAGCAGCCTTGCATCATCAGACCGATAGCCACAAAGCTTCCCCCTTATTTTGTTTTCTCTGTTCTCCCCATTTCTTCTTCATATTTTTCCTACGTGGAACTACATTACTCCTGAACATAAAGAACAAATTATCACCATGTTTCGTATAATTGTTTTATTTCATTCAAATCTTCATAATTGAAAACTCAACCAAAGAAATGAAAACACACATCTTCTCTCTCTCAACTTTGGAGGACTAGTAATGATGTGGAAATTTGGAAACTCATCCATTCCAACTCATATAAATATAACTCCAAATTCTCTTACCTGAGCCTTCTGAGATTCTACTATTAGCCTGAACTCCAATTACTTCATCACTATAAATGGCCCTTGAAACAGAGGCACAACACCTGCCAGTTGGATGTGTCCTCATAATTACCCATATATGATTCATCGCAGAGATAGTCCATTGATAGATCAAACTAAAAATGCCACCACTTCACTGGAAGTAACTGATGTAACCCGCAATGCTTTTCAGAAGACAAGGAGCTGAGTAAGTCACAGAATTGTATCTGCAGGCTTACGCGACACTTGCATAATCTAGTACAGTAAAAAGTACTAAACAAGATCTAAGCCCAATAGCTTCACTTAAAAAGAACAAATTCTGAAACGGCTATTAACATGGTCGACTGATCAATGAACTAACATGAATTTTTAAGAAGAAACAAACGAACAGACAGAGAAACAAACAAGCAGATCCAAACTCCAGAGATAGTAAAAATCAAAGCAACAGAACTATGATGACGATGATGCCTGAGTCAATGTATAATCATCTATTGCATGGCATAACAAATACACTTATAATTTCCAAACATAAGTGTAACCTCAAGAGATAATCTTTCAGCAATCTCTGATGCCCGTGCTTTGACTTCAGGAGATAATGCATAATCTATGGCCCTTGCTAGCATATTTGTAGCTTCCCTGATGCCTATATCATCATCTTTATCAGGAAGCAAGTGATTTCTTTTAAGTGGTTCCGGGGCAACTCCAAGCCAAAACATCCTCTCCGCCCAATAAAACTGATCCAGCATAACCGGACACAGTACCTACAACATCAATAAATAGAGATAGAGAAGGGGGAATTGGGAAGTCAGGTTAATCAAAAAATGCATGAAGTTAGCATACAGGGTTAACGAACAAAAACTGTAAAGGGCTTCAAATAATCAGTTAGACCCATAATAATAACTTAAGCCTTTGGAGTAATAGACTGCCAGACAAGGTATCAGAGCTTTGGTTTCATATAGTCTTGGGTTTAAGTCTCTCCCTCTGCATATAGTTCCCTCTGTGTCGGGTATAATGATGTACCCATTTCTAATTTCTGTTTGTGCATATCGATGTACCTGGCTCTATTTGTCCCCCCATGTGCGGGGGGTCACATGCGGTGGGGAAAGGGTGTTGAGAGTTGATATAAGTTGCTGGACCTAGTGTGTAACTACTTTAGATTTTTTCAAATAGATTGTTTGAAAAAGAATACAAAAAATATATGTACATGCATGTCAAGGTAGGGCCTTTGAATGTCCACTGCTCACAGCTACCTTCATGGAGGGAGTTAGCTAAGCATCCTTAGGTAATAATCCATGTATACTAGGATCAGATATGTTATTGCGCCATCTCACATGCAGTATTACAAAGGCTATTTCGTCAAATTATTTGGAACCTGTGTAACGCAAGTCCTTATATGTCTTAAGGCCCATTCACTAATGTTAGGATCTATCTTCCAACGCTATTGCTCATGATGTCCAGAAAGTATTTTTATCTTTCTGCTCCCAACTTATTCGAGGTTGCTGCATAAAACTACAAACCTTCAAGCTCTCCATGTTCACAACTTCAAGTAAACAACATGAGAATCATATTGGTATCAAGACAATTACTAACTCCACAAAGAATTAAACAATGCACGAAGTGAAGATAAAGAACTAAGAAACACAGTCTAGAGTATCAAGACAGACCTGTGGAATTCCTGCATGTAGTGCTGCAGCAGTAGACCCGCTGTTAAAGTTGAGGCCGCAAAATGCAAGTCAATTCATTGTCAACATAGCAAGAAGAGTGCTTAACATTTCAACAGAATCAAAGAAAAAGAAAACTCACCTTCCTCCATGATGAATTGCAGCGATACATCTTGGAAACAGCCAGTTGTATGGTATGGTACTATATGCATTAACACGGCATTTTAATCTCCAGTATGAATAAAGGAAGACAGATTACGGCAGAGATTATTAATTTAGGTTTTAATGATGTACTGCCAACATAGTAATGACTCGATGCTTGCACAATATTTATGTATATGGTAAGTGTGCAATTTATCCCAGGGACTTTGAGTGAGCTCTTTCAAGGGATGGTAAAATATCCTCCGTCCAACATAATATTGTAGTTGCTATGCCCTCTAATTAATTCTTTCAATTGTATCAATTATGGGTGCATTCTTTGGGCTTCCTATGAACTCTCGCCAATCAACAACTGCAGTCACAGTAAACAATTTTGCTACATATACCATCCAATGTATTGGGATTCTACAGACTGCATCTGCATACTAGAACCATAATTGTTCCAAAACATTCCTCCTTGTTGCAAGTTCAATTTTTGAAATTGTAGCCTGCAAGGTCATCATTGTTCGATATCCGGGTCAAATGCAAAGAACGCCATGGATTTTAGAGAGTTTTACAACTTGAAACTGGGTAGAAAGCCAGAGTTACACTGGTTGTTCATGATAATATAATCAGAATGAAAAAATGAATCACACAATTAATAATATTTATAGATGGGCCACTTATTAGCAAAATTAGTTTGGGTTAGGTAGGGGCTATAAAATCCACCCAGTGGACGAGCCTCCCACCACAGTGGGATCTGGGACTGTCAGATGTACATCCTTATCTTGTAAGTTCTTAAAAAATTATGATCAGGCTTATAACATTCGATAACTTTCTAAATCATTGGTTCTGCCTTTTCTTAGTTTGTTTAGGCATATAAGCAGTCGGAAAAAGTAAATAGAAGTGCTCACCCAGAAAAGCAAAAGAGACGGCCGCCAAATAGAGGGATTCCACCATCACTGACCTTTCTCCTTTCCGAACCAGATGATGCTTCAGCAGCAATCACTTGGATCGCAGCATCTAAAGGTTCATAGCCGGATGACATTAGAAGAAATCTGTAACTTGTCATCTCCACAACAGCTTGGAGAACCTGGAGAAATGCTTGGGGATTTCTTAAGAAACCCATGCTGCACAAACAAAGGCAACTCGTTTCGGACAACAAAATACTAAAAAACTGAACAAGAAAGAAATGTCAAATAAATGGGATGTTAGCATCATTTCAAGACAATTTCATGCACTAATAAATTAATTGGAGAGCAAACTAGAAATAGAATATAATAAGTATTCTAAACTTATCACTATAGCCACATTAAAAACCATATATTCATTATTGTTGAGAGTGATATTTTCAAAGACATTCTGAAAATCAAAAACATTTGAAATTCAGTCCTCTGTGTAGGCCTTCTCTTGAATCCGCAAAACTTTAATCTCACACCGTCACTGCTGAGGTGGAGACACCATTTATCTGGGAAAGCCTAATTCAGAGAGCACGCATCTATGGCTGGGGTCTATAAATTTTTTTATCTATTTATTTTTCTCTTATCAGAGAATTTCCAGCAATTCACCTGATCTATTCATTTTTATGTTCTGATTTAGTTAGTTTAGAGATTCTTTTGCTTATATCATTGGGAAATCATAACTTGAGATTCAAATCTCAAATAAAATTTGCAGAGAGCAAGTAACAGTTAATGGTTCACATTTGCCACAGTTTTTGGCTTTGTGAAAATACTCGAAATCTTTTGTTCTATTATGCTGATCTAACTTGCGAATTTTCTCCTAATGATACTAATTTGATTCTAAGCATTTGGTCAGGGTTTTCTCCTACTCCTTGATTGGTCAAAAACCTTTTGTTTATTAATAGTTTCAAATCAACCATTCTCCGTACCATAGTGCCAAGGAAAGAAACTGATCAAAAGAAAAGTTAGATTCCTCCATCAAAGCCAAGATCTGACTAAGGCAACTCAGAAACTTCAACTACTGTGCCTATTATTTTTTCCACCTAGACAGATCAATTTGGCCGGATGACAACCATAAAAGTTTTGTTTAAAGCATAAGTAAAAGGTGAAGTAGATATCTTAACATATCATCATGACATATATTCAACCTCTATGTACAAACTTGCCTTCCAACGGAACTAAGGCCTACAAAAACAGGTGGCAGTGACTCAGGAGTCTTGAGAAAAGACTGCAACTCAGAGTGAGCTGAACACATCTCGTGTTTTGAGGTTAAATACCCTGAAGGAATTCCAGTTGAAATTTCTCTGCACTGGTTACATGAAAACTGCCACTCTATAGGGAGGAACCAAAACCCACAAGCCTGAACATTTGAAGGCCAATAACCTATTACGGTATAAAAATCACTTAACTGAGCAGAGCAAAGCGACATTAAAATAACATTTTGTCATGGTTGATTATGCTTACAAGAACAGTTAAACGATATATAATAAATGTTGGCCACATGCACCGGTCATAATTGGTTGTGTTGATTTCGAAAATTATCATTTTAGAGTGGTTTAGCCGTTTAGGAAACTTTTCATCCATGTGAATATTTTCACTTTCAAAGGGTAGTTCTGAAAGTATGCATCTTTTCACTGGAACAAGCAACAAAAGTGATGGAATTATATTCCCCAAAAACATGAACTCAATTTAAAATATTTTTTCCCAGATAAGACAACGGAAATATTAAAGATACTAAACATGGGAAACATGGTATGAGGTTATAATTATAATAATAAAAACACTATACCAGGGCATTCAACAACTTCTTTGCTAAATCCATACCTGTCAAGCCAAGATAGTATATATTAGACATCCTTTCCTGCGAGTAACAAAATAACATTTGTACAAGGCAATTCAATAAGATTTTACACTAGTAATGCATTTAGATGCCATGGACTAATTTTTACGACTAGATAAAGCTTGGTATCAAAAAATGACAAGCCAACTTATTTCGCATGAGCCATGTCTTTTTTATAACCTTTGCCAGTGAGAAGATATGGGAGCTGAGGTTATTTATCTGCTCAAACAAATAGGAAATACAAACAATCAGTTTCAAATTACCAAATTAAACAATAAACTCTCTATGACCAGAAAGCAGGCAACCATGAAATGCATGAGCAACAAGACTTGAGAAGGACGACTAATTCCGATATTCACTTTTAGAACTAGGCCATCCTTCTCAAGTAAACATTTGAATTCCATAATTGTATATTCTTTCTGTGGTGGGTACTTGTTCTTACAATAGCAGGGGAGAGGAAGACCTATCATGCCATGCTGGAAGACCAGTTACTGGATCCTGGGCCAACAAAGTACATTTTAATGAGTCTTAACAAACAGCCCTAAACAACAGAGTAGTAGGACCTTGGAAGATAAACAATCAAGTAATAGCTGTTTCACTCATAGAGCACGAGGATTTTCATAGGCCAGAAGGACAAACCGTGAAAGGCCAAGGGCTAAGCTTTAAATCAACACTTCTCCATGATCCCCAGTCTTCAGAAAATAGTGGCCACATCCAGTGTATAACATCTTTCCAACAAACCTATTCCAAATAAATCCATAATCTTAAACTCTTCAGAAACATTGCCTATTTCAATCATGAATGCAACATAATATCAAACGGAATGAGCAAATATATTATGAATGTTTTAAGCTCTGTTAAGAGGTAATGATGCATCAACACAGTAAGAAGGAACCATCGCAGTGACCACACTTACCTTTTCAGTGGGAGCTTCTTGAAGATATTCATACAACAGTGGAAGTTCATTTCTGAAGAGTCGTTCAAATGATGAAGGGGCACTGCATAGCATGTCGTAAAAGATTTTCCTTAAAAAAATGGACTAAAAAGCACTATCAAATTCTGCATCAAATATTAGAATTTTTTCTTTTATTTGATAAAAAAGAATTTTACTATAGCAAATATCAGAATGTTGATTCCTATGGATTGGCTCATTTTGAGATGAGACGCATGAAGGGCAGTATCAACAGAATTTAATTGCACATAATTATAAGATATTTCAAAACACTGGCAAGCAGAGGAGCAAAACACTAGGAGAAGTTTTCAGAAGCTCATCGAGTATTTTTAAAATGGCTAAAGATAATAATTAAAAAAATCAACTGGATGGAAATCAAGACAGCTGATGGACATACAGAAGCAAATCAAAAAGTGGAAAAAACATCATCTTGAACTTGATGCACCAAGTCATTTTAGAAATTCCTAAAGCAGACAGCAAATTTGACAGAGTTCAGCATTGAACTTGATCTAATACTTGCCAACCTAAAACTTTTCTTGAAAAAGATAATAAAGGGCTAAACTAAAAATATTGAAGATGGCAAAATTCTAAATATGGGGAGAAAGAGAAGTAAGTATCTTCAAATCATTTCAAACCGTAAACTTCCCTCTTTTCCAAAGCGTTCAATTAAGCAGCCCAAGAAAGATTTGCACAACTGACTCAAAAATATCGATGTCCCAATTCAACATACATGATAAAATGTTAAAAAATATTGATAACTGATCAAATCAGATAAAAACATAACTCTACTGTGTCTAGTCAATGGTTCGAAACACTTTCGCCACAAAGTGAAGCTAAAACTGCATACATCTTGTCTTCCCCAGACCCGTAGTGGCAGGAGTCTCGTGACCTAGACTACCCATTGAATATTGAATCTAAAATATCCTTAATAGGCGCTTATTCAACTACAAACAGGCATTCCCTAGATTTCTCTCAATAAAATAAAGAAATGGTCATCCTAATCTGGGAAGTACAGAAATAGATACGAGATACGGGTTTGATACGATGCGGCGATACGATAAAATTCTAAAAAATAGGATACGAGTACAGTCGGGATACGTCTATAAATATATATATATATATTATTTTTACTATTATATAATGACTTGATAGCCATAATTTTTAGTGATTCTTTAACAATAATAAACAACATTAACAATTTTTATTTTCAAAAAGTTACTTATCGTCTTACTATGATACATCTACAAAGTGAACGCTATTAATTAAAAGAATAAGAACCAACATTTAACTATAATGTTTGCTTAGAAGTATTTGCTACTAAGATTGTAGAGTAATCAACTCATTTAAACTCTTTAAACGTGTGATAATGGATAATACTTCGAAAACACCTATGTGTCTTCAAAGTCATAAAAATATTTGTTGATGTATTGTATTTTATGTGAAATTAAAAGGAAAGAGTAAAGATTAAAACTAAAAGTTACAATACTTCTCCGCATATAAAAGTATCCGCATATTTTATTCATTATTGGATATGTTTGGTGCGCATCCAATACGCATCCTCAAGCATTCGACGAGTATCGTATCCGATACAAAGCCCTCAAGTAGGAATGAAACATCCTACAAAAGCACAAGCACTACCCCTGCCTAGCCATCAATTAGGAATGAAATTCCACCATAAAAACTCCAAAAAAATAGGCCCCCCATAAGCAAATTTTTTCTCACTACAACTGATTTGTACAACCAATGAAATTCACCAAAAAAAAACATCAAGCGATCTCTCATGACACCTTGCGTCCAACAACACAAACTTTTTTGGCGCACTCGATTTTTCTCAAATAGAAAAACACTCATTATAATGAAAATTTAAAGTAAAAGGAGTTCTATAATGTGAAATCAAATCAATTCTTTCTCTACCTATAAGGAACAACATAAGGAGCAGCAACAACACAACGAACATTGAAAAGTTCAGCAAGGCTCCAACCTTCCTGGAACAAAAGGAAAAGGAATATCTTTAGATACAGAATCATTATATCTGAAGTTTGATGGACTAATAAATTTATTCAATGATCCAAATAACAAAGTCTATTTCCCACTAATTCGTTTAAGTATGCATTCTCAAGGAAACCGTGCATTATTGTTCTACATTGTAAAACATTTCTCATCTATTATGCAGAGATTTTGTCATACTCCACCTATGCTATCAATTGATCTACTGATCATTCTTCACAAAACCACGACTTCCTCTCCTAATCATTGATACACCCCCCCCCCAACCCCAAAAAAAGAAAAAAAATCCTTCCCTCCCTCTAACTAAGCTACTATGATCACCTGTGCTCATAATAGAGTTCCAGGTTCATTTTCTTTTCTGCATAATTAACTATGTTTTCAACATCACAACTGACACAACATAACATCTCCCGACATTTTAAAATCAGAACTATACCACCTTCTAGTTCTTTAAGAACAACTTTTCTGGAAAAAAATCCCTTTGGTGTTCCAGGAAAATTACCAATGCAAAAAAATTTATCACAATAAAATCACCCTCCATGCTTGGGCTATCCCCGAAGATCCCTTCAACAGCAGAAACAATTTCTTGTCTGTGTTTTCTTGTGATTTCCCTTTTCTGAAGAGAAAAAGACAACTTTGCCAAACCTGGTAATAGGATAGGAAGAGCCATCAGGACAGCTAACTGGTTGATTTTCTTTCTTTTTTTAATTTTCTTGTTTGATAAACATGAGATGTTAACTGGATTCCCACTTAAATTGTTTCTAATAAGGTATTCCATTCAACTTTCTCCTGTAAACAGAACATCTTCTCTCCAAAAAAATTATCACACCTATGGTTATAGTATGAGCACAAGATAAAATTCAGCTACCAACACCTGTAGGATCACAGTCTTCATGAGGAGAAAGAACCGGTGGTGATGAAACGGGAATATATGCAACATTTTTTGCAACCAAATGCACCCTTAAGTCCTGCCAGAAAACCATTCAATCAAGCCCCAATCAATAATGGTTGCAAAAAAATTTCTTCATTGGTTTCTCAAAAAATTCATGCACCAAACAAATTTGGGATTTTCCATGGCCATGGAAAACTATCCAGAGATTTTCAATTAAAACAATGGGGTTAATTCAATTGAAGTTTGGTAAGTATGTTCACATATTCAAGTGTCTAAAGGTCTTTTACGACAAGAGTTCTGCAAATCTCCCACAAGAGCATACATACAACTTTATAATCCACCCCTGAAGATACGCACCAATAAAACCCAGACCAAAGTCTATGTGGAATCAGGAATGTAACCTAGTTATAAGTAATGTCCATGGTTGTGTTATGTATGATTTTGTTATGACATTTCATTGATTTGGATGACTTGTCTACCTTTGATTGGTTTTTCGTAACAAAATTTATTTTTGATTCATAAAACTGCTGTTTCATATCGGAAAAAGGCCGTTCGAGGTGGGCAGTTGGCCATGTGTGGTCTACCCATTGGACTACCACCATATTGTGACTTTTTTCCATACTTGTGCTACTTGAAAGGAAATTGTTAAAAGTAAAATTTCCAAACAATGAGAGAGTGTCAGATAAGTGTGGCGTTCTCTTTTTGCAAACCTCATGTGCTGAATGAGTAACCAGAAACACATTGTACTGCTGCTGGTCACTAGCGAAAGCTGCAGCAATGGCCTGTATACAACGCAATTTAATCGATTTCGATCAAGAACAATGGGAAATAAATCATTTAATTGTTACAAACATTACCGTCAATTGAAAAACATAACGCTTACACACACATATATACGTATAGAGAGAGAGAGAGAATCTTACAGCAATGGGATAAATATAAATATTGCACAATTAATATTCAATTATAGAATTATAACATATCTTCAGACACAACATTATTGCTAGTATATATATTCCTACGTATATATATATATATATACATACAAAGAGAGAGAGAGAGTTTTACAGCAATAGGATAGACGTCGCCTTTGGTACCGAAGGCCATGAACACAGACATAGGTTTGGTCCTCATGTTGGCTGGCTCTCCGGCGTTTACACGGTCACTGTTCCGATTGAACCGTTAACCTGAGAGACCCGATGGGGCCAATTTGTTAGCCCTTGACATGCCACCTATTTTCAATGTTTTACTCTTCGCCAGGAACAGTATCAGACCTATTTCTTGGGCCTTGGCTAAACTTGTGGGATATGGCCCACCCCTACTTCTATTTCTAGGATATAACCGTTACACTATATTATTATGCTATTATCGTGTAACTGTCTACTAATACGACAACAAGTTGACCAAGTCAATCCCACACAATTAAATAACCACTCAACCATGTCATTTGACAGATTAACGGATCGAATATGGACCAAATTTTGTCATATCTGAATTTGAATCCGATTATAATTTACGTGATCTGATCCAATTTGTTTATCAGACAGATTTGAAATTTTTAATACACATTCAAATCAATTAACTTTTGGATATCCGGTCCTAAAATTTGATCTGATCCTTTTATTTACAAAGTAAAACCAAATTATAAATCTCTCACAAATTAAAACAGATTCAACTCCATAACAAAAAAAAAACATAATAGTTACTCATTTGAAACCCTAACAAGTAACATAAACTAGATTTGTCAACTTTAATTTCAATTATCAATATAGAAGAAGAAGTCACTAGGAAAAGAATGTGGGAGACGAAAAAATTTCGACGAATATAAACTAACGGGATATAAAATATAAAAATATAAGGTATATATACAATTTAGAGTAGATTTAGATTTGGATAATCGATAAAATTTATCAATCCACATCCAGGATAATCGAATTCAGAACAAATTTAAATCAAAATTGGATCCATTGTTACGCCTACTTGTCATGTAATAACTACATGAAAAATGGGATACACTGTGATGACATAGTGTAATTGTGACACCCGATATTTACTCCCGACCATGAGCTGAATTTTGGGGGGGGGATTTGTAATTCAACCACAAATACAAGCAATCAATTTGGAAGTATCTATAATATAAAACAGATTAGGTTTTAATAAGTCTATCTAACGATATCAAATAAACTCATCTAAAGGTTACTAATATCCTTCTCAAAACCATTCACATTGATTTATATTGCACTGTACATTCGGATATGAATTATCCCTATTTTTATAAGAAACGAAAAAAAAAAGCAAAAATCATAGTTGTCATAAAATAATATTTTAATTCAACAAATGTAATAATGTCATCTCAATTATGCATAATTCTATTTTTCTTAGGTTGGAATGCATCATTAATAAGTTTGATTATTTATTCATTGAATCGTGAATTATTAAATGTTGATATTTACGAGGTTAATAGTTGATTTAATAGTCATCACCTCTGTTGTTGAATTTTAAGGTTAGCAGATTCAAATTTTGTCATCCCTCTTCTCATTGATAGTGTCTAACAAAAACAAAAGTATTGATGTTTGATGATGCTAAAAAATTATAGTCCAAGCCCAATAGAAATCGGGGTGAAGTTTTCAAATGGATCAGTTGAGTTAGTGAGTGAATGTTATTTTGCAATAGGGGAATATAATGTGAGTGGTTCACCCTATCAGAAGGACTAAGACTATATCCACTGTAAAAGGAGTCTCTTGCTCCCTAAGGGTGTATATTATTTGATCAAAGATTGATACAAGGGGACAACCAATTCCGGTTGTCTTTTAGGGGTGAGGATTTGGTTCTATCTGCTAGTTTTTATAATAGTGAGAGTGTTTCTAGGAGGATGAAAACGACTCTTTCTTTCTGTTGGATGATAGTTCTTTATTTATACTGGGACCTTTCTAAGGTTTTCAATTGTTCTTCTCGTAGTGCGAATTCCGTGGATGCTCCGTTATGCTTCATGCTCCTTTCTCTGTCATTGCAGCTTTTGTTCATTCGACGCTATTATTCATCCAACGCCCTTGTTGCCACGATCTCTGGTGGCTATGTGCTCCATTTTTTCTGCTCTAAGATTACTATAAGTGTCAGGAGTGGTCCCTGAACTTGTAGGATGAGTGGTCTCCGCAGGTGACTCAGGAACGACTTTTGGATTTGGCTCCTAAACTTTGGGTTGCTCATTGGTTGAGTTGGGCCTAAAGTATGGACCTTCTGTTGATGCCGGGGCCTTTGTTTCCTAACCTTGGCCCTTTGGGCTTGTTGGGCTTCTAGGTCATGGGGGCCTATGTCTTGGATTGCGTCCACATCAATGTTTATAATTCTTTTATATCTATATCTATACTATTAATAAAAATACTTTTTTGATCAAAAAAAAAAATACCTTAAGATGAAAAATTATGAATCTATATTTTACAATTAAATATTAAAGGATTTCAAATATCACTCTATCATTTTACAATTAAATATTAAATTATTATCATAACCTTATGTCTTTAAATTTCTAAATTATATACATCTCTTTTGATTATCTATTCCATATGTATAAATCAATTTCTATAAGATATGCATCATTATATTTTTAATAAAGTGTTCAAAAAACTTCAAAAATTTTATTAATTTTATATTACTCATCTCATATGCAAAGATAACATTATACCTACATCAGTGTATTTTATTTTTTATCGAAAAATTTAACCCTTTCTAATATAAAAAATAATTGTATATATAGTTTTTTAAAAATAATTTATGTTAGATCAGTATAATTCTTCAGTTATAAAAATCTTTCTAAATTATACTAACATTTTATATAATAGATATTGTGGTGTATTTTTAAGTAAACCTTGAATTTTTTTTTAGAATTTTAATATGTTTGATAACACATGTATTATAGAGTAGTATATTAAATTTTATCTCAATTGACATAACTAATTCTTAATTATAATAAGGTTTCAATGTGATTAGTATATTGATAATTAATTTTATTTTATTCAAAAAATTATAAGTAAAATTCTAATCAAATGAATTTCAAAAAAAATTAATTTCTCAAAAATCACTAAAAAATCAATTTCAATCAAAAAATTCTAAAAAATAGAACTTTAACTATTTTTTTTATAGTTAGAACAAATAATTTTGAAAATGTATAAAATTTTCATAATCATATAATAGAATGAAAAATTAAAAATTAAGTTTGATAAATTTGAGATGATATTTAATTTAGATACACATATACATAATATGTTTTATTAAGTTTTGAAAAATACTACATATCCCAAATGAAATCTAAAAGTTAAAACTCAAATACATATCATCACTTCGATGAGTGTGGGATTAGTGGGATCCACTGAGAAAATTGATGGAACTCACTCATCTAAGGGATAATATGTATTGGAATTATAATTTTTTGGATTTCATTTAAGTTTTATAGCATTACTCTTAATTTTTTTATATAAAAATTATTTATGTGTAACGCACATGATGCATTACTAATACATTAAAAAAGATTTTTAGTGACTAAATGTACAAACATCATTATTGTTGGGATTTAACGTGTTTTAAACTCACAGACAAACATACATAATCTAATAACAAAGCAAGAACAGAAAATCATGAGCAACAAGAAAGAACAAGACACACGAATTTTTACATGGTTCGGCAATTTGTTTACATTTACGAAACTGTAGGGATTTCACTATAGAGAAAAAGGAATACAGAGAGCGGCTATACTGTTCACCTCAAACCCTAATCACCAAAACAACAGTTTTTATATGTCTTGTGCACCGGGCCACGAAGCAAGCCCAATTTTTTTTCCCTACCCAAGCTTCTGCTCCATGGACTAAGTCTTAAACAATTTCTCATTAAAAAAAATTACGCAACATTATTTCGAGGTGGGTTATCATCCGAATCAATGTGTGCAACATGATGTATTACTAATACATTAAAAAAGGTGTTTGGTGACTAAATGTTCAAAGATCATTATGTCAAACAAGTACTCCACATTTTAACAACTGACTTTGGAACCTGAGAGATTACATTAGCATTTATCATGAATGTCCAAAAGTGGAAGAAAGAAATTTAACGTAAATAAATTTAAGTTAGACGTCGACACCACGTAGGCTTCAATAAAATGATAAGAACACCCCAAGAGATAGTTTATTGAAAACAATGACGAATCGTAAACTCGGACGTTTTAAATTCAGAACTTGACAATTCATTTAAGCTCAATAGATAGTTTATTGAAAATAAGGACGAATTGTAAAATTAAATGTCTTAAGTTTAGAATTTGACAACTCTTTTGGGTTCAGCATGAATAGTTTGTTTTTGATCGAACTAAGAAAAAGATTAATCAAAATGTATGTAAATTAGATCGATTACCCTTTATCATAATAACAAAAACAATGATATAGAGATCCATTACCATTGAGATATGTTAAAGGGTGTACCAGTCAATTTTTTTTTTAAGTAATGGCATTCATGAAATGACTATTATACCCCTATTTGACTTGATCAAAAAAATTAAAAGAGAAACAAAAAAACAAGGGCAACCCTTGGATGTAAATCCTGTATTTTGTTGGTATCAGTACTCCATTAGGGAGAAAGATGCTTGTATTACATTGCACAAAGCGCCTGTTTGGATGTTTGTTTTCGATAGTTTGGATTGAAGTTATCAAACTTTTTTAAATTCAGTTTCAAGGATTTGTATATAGGTTTAAAAAAAAATTATTCAATCCCATGTTTGGTAGGCGATATAAATATATGTGGGATTCATGAATTTATGTCAAATCTTATTACTCAATTTACTAAAATATTCATTATTATGAGGATAGAAAAATAATTTTTTAGATAAAATAGTCCTCTCTTGGGTTTCATCAAACTCCTATTTGTGGGTTTTAATTAACTATTTACTATGGGCCGGATTCATTTACCCTATGAATCTCGAGCCTCAAATCTTCAACCAAACACGGGTTTAAAAAATATATTGGATTATTTTCACAAAACTCATCTCTTAAATTATATCCAAACTCATATATCAAATATGCCCAAAATTTAGTGGTTTTTGATACATAATAAGTGTTAGTCGATCCCCTCGTCATTTTGTCAAAACTTCAAAGTTCCATTGTAATTCACCCTTTAGTTTATTGGGGAAGAAAATGATAATTTATTTTCTTTTGCAAAATTACATGACGGTGAAATAGAAAAAAAATGGGGGTCAATAGTTGGGTTAATGGCCTCCGCCCCCGTTGTTCGATTTTTAAATTGTGGGATTAAACCTTATTATCCCCCTCTCTATAATATCGTACATACCTTGGATGTACACAAACGAATTTATTTCATCTTATCCCAACTATTAAGCAATAACTACAACATTAAAGGCAAGTTTATAAACAAAGAAAAAGTTTAAAATGTGCAACCCACTGAGTATCAATTATCACAACAATGTCATTAGCCATTATGAGTTCACTAAAAATTTTGTATTTACAACATTTATGAGGACAGGTCATTCAAAAGTAAGAAAGGCTATGTAACTCCCAAGCTATAATGAGAGGAGGTTCAAGATTAGGTGAATCTTTCAACACCCTCATAACCCCATTCATCAAGAAACAAAAGACTAATCCGAAGGTGAATTTTAGAGACACGTAAGAAAAAAATTCGAAATCTGCGAACCGATGATAACAAGGTGGCTAGTAGAGAGAGCAAATTAGTAAAAAAAAACAAATACCATAATCAATGCCCTCCTCCACTTGTATCTCTTCATCGGAAAATCTCAGTAATAGACTGCATTTTGCTCGACTAATCCACCCATAACTCTCTCATCAATGTGGTGTTTGTCGCGGGGTTTCATTCTTGATAGTGTTAGTGGGTGCTTTTATTGACATTCTTTGAACCAATTACATCTTTTCCACCTTACATTTGAAATCAATCCCCATCTTTCTAGACAAGGTGCTTCTTTGTTTTCTTGACTTGCTAAGCATCTTTTGAGTAGAGGAGGCAAGAAGAAGAAGGATAGAACAAAAAGGTAATCTATGCAAAGAATGAGATTGAATCTATACATTGTAAATTTGGTTTCATATGTTCTAATTATATTAGTTCATATGTATGTGTAATTATTATTATTATTTTTTATTTTTGCATGCAACTAAGATTTGTTCTTGCCTTCTTGGATTTCTTTGCAGAAGTACTAAATCCGTCTTTAGAAAGATTAAACGATATGGGTAGAGAAGGTCCATGTTTCCATTGTGGAATTGAACGTGAGTGATTATTATTATCTTGTAATTTGTTGTTCTATTAATCCTATTTTAATTATCTTATCTATCAAACAATGCATACATATTTTTTTTTCATCAATTTTTTTTTTTGTTTTAGATACTAAAATATTGATAATAAATGTTACTCGGTGAAAATTTTCAATTTGATTCTTGATTAAGAAACACATTAAAACATTTAGCGATTTGTTTACGTATAACTTCTCATCCTTGGTTTCTCCAAAATTTTCTTAATTGAATAATCGGGTGTCCACAATTATTATCTTCGTATGTTTCCATAAAATCTATATTTGCCCGTATCAGGCCGATCCAAGGCCTAGGCAGCTAAGCTGCTTGCATAGGGGCCCCAATTTTAGAGGCTCCCAAAATATTTATCTCTTTAGTATAGTAGGCCTAATTTTTTATTTTAAATATAATTCAAAATTTTAGGGTCCAGGCTTTAAAATTTTAAATTAATATCTAATTTTGTTAGGTTCAAAATTACTTTCTCCTCGGTTAAACCCAAATTTTATAGGACCTCCATAAAATTTAACCTTTTAGTATAATAGGCCTTTTTATTTTTATTTTTATTTTTTGTATTTTAGATATGATTCAAATTTTTAGGGCCCAAATTTTAATAATTTAAATCAATATTTAATTTTTTGATCCAAAATTACTCTTTCGTGTGAGTTTTGATTTAAGTTTTTCTAACTCTTTTGAGTGTGTTTATAATTTTATTCCACTCACTCACATAGAAAATTTATATACATTTTTTTGTGGTGAAAATCTATAAAATTGGTTCTTTTTTGCACTTAATATAAATTTTTAGTCTAAATAATTTATATTTAAATTGTTTGTGTCATCAAAATTTTGTACTTTATGAGTGCATATAACTCATAGGTAAAGAATAATTTTTGGATGTTTTAAAATTGTTCTTTGCTCACTTATTTTATCATTAAATTAATTGTTCAAAACTTAAATTCATAAAATCTTATTTACAATTAATTAAGATTAAATGAATTAACTCTATTATCTATTGAAAATATTTATTGTCAAAACTTGAATATAAAAACTTGATTAATATTTTGCATTTTAAATAAATAAAAAATAAAATTATAATAATTTATGGTATAATTTAGCAATATATCCATACATAGACTATAGATGCAATAATTTTTTTTTATAATGGATTAAAACAGACAATATTCAGTCATTAATTGACAAAGTTCCACAAAGGACATAATATGATAATTCCTCCTTATGTGACAAAGAACTGTTGTCCATGTGTTTATTCTTTAGTCAAATACATGGCCTAATACATCAAAACACAGCCATTGAAGTGTCAAACATGGCAAAAACTAAGAGTTAAACATTGTCCAAAAGTAGTAATCTTATTGTTTAATTATGGACAAAGCTAAAGGGTATGTCAAACACGTGTCCAAGAATATCCGAGAAGTGTGCCCATGTCCAACACGATCACACCACCTTCTTAAAAACATATATATATATTTTTTGCAACTTTTGATTAATAACTGCAGGAGAACAATTTGTTGAAATGAGATGGAAACTCATCCTACACCTATAAAAAATAAAGAATCCAAGATTGATCTAATAGCTTTTCAGATATATATATATATAAGCATAGTTATTCTAACGGACCTTATACAAGATTCATATCCTCTTCAATACACTTTTTTTTTTAATTCTCTTATTGACACATCATCTATTATTAATGAGTGATGAACCCAACTTGTATACAATGGATCCCACTTGAATGCATGGTACATGATCCGCTAAGAAGGGAATTAAAGAGAAAGTGTATTAAAGACAAAGATCAAATTTTCGTTTTGGTGCATAGTTTTGATGAACTTAAAAATGGAAACGTTTCAGTAATATTTTGGAAAAAAAATGGAAATAAAGAAAATTTATTTTCGCAGCATTGATCGAAATATACCGAAACATAGATCGAAACATAAGAATTTTGATATTTAATCAATGATTCTTTTCACTTTCTATAGAAATAGAAACGTTTCAGATGTTTCGAAACGAAATTTAGTTCCTTGATTGGAGGGGATCTCACTCTCCTCATTTCCAAGTTCTAGCCTCAATTGTACAACAAAAATGGGTGCATTGCATGTTGAATCACTAGTTGGTTTTTGCATTTTGAAAACTGATGGGATAACAAAGTGTATCAAAGGGGATCTCACTTCTTTTATATGTCAATCTATTAGCATAATATTTCCATATTCTAGTCTCAATTGTATAACAAAGATGGGTGCAACATTACATGTTGAATCACTAGTTTATTTATTTATTTTGTATTTTGGAAACTAATGGGTGATAACAAATTGGAGCAGACACTCCACTTTGGAGGAGTGGACCACCTGAAAAGCCAGTGTTGTGCAATGCATGTGGATCAAGGTGGAGGATTAGGGGGACTCTTATAGACTACACTCCAAAACATGCAATGAAGGAGACTCAAAGCTATGAGCAGTTGGGTAAACTGCCTCTCCAAGTTGGGTTGCCATCTATTCCCCCCACCAGAGCAAAAGTTGCAAGTTATGATCAGTACTTGAATTGCTTTGAAGCTGACACAAACAACATATCTAGCTCAGGATCCTCAGTATCACTCTCTCAGGACTGCGTTCAGATGGAAACTGTAAATGGTAAAAATACAAAATCTCTGCAGCTTATAACTAACATATTGATATTGCTCATCATTTCTTTTATATTTCTTTGTCAACCCTTTTGTTACCTTATAAAATTTTAAGAACTGAAGATAATACTTCACAGAGTGGTAAACTATTGGGAAATACTCGTATCAATGGGATTAATACGATGAAGAGAAAATCAAATAAATCAAAACACTCAAAGAAAGATGATATTGATATTTACGTAGTTTGACAAAATTCTTGCCTACATTCATGAGAGTGATCCAGTCACCTTCTTTATTGTTGAGAATAATTTTGTACAAAAGGTATAAGTCATACCACTCAAATTTAATATCTCAAACCCGAGCTTTTAACCTTTGTACACCCTCTCTCAATCTTACCCTATCAAGGCCAATGCTTTTAGACCAAAAATTCATATTTGTGAAAAGACTTCTTCACACGTTGTTCCATTTCGGTATTCAGTTGCTACTTCGGTGTCAGAATTGACATCCACCACCTTTGAATTGTAGCACACCAATATCTTTATCCAACAAATCTCCACCTTGACGAGAATTTAATGTCCTCCATCTAAAATATCAAGTTTGTATCTTGATACTGATGCCCATTCCCATGCCTTGGGATGTCCCATCAGTCTAACAATATGAGAGATTGATCAAATCCAAACAATGCTTGAACTTTTATGTAATAATCAGCTTTGTCATTATATCAGCTGCATTTTTTTCTGTATAAAATTTCATTGAATTTGCATTGCCTTCTTCCACCCATTCTCGGAGAGAAAAATACCTCATGTCGATATGTTTCATTATGGCATGATAAACTTGATTCTTTACCAAATGAATAGCACTTAGATTGTCACAATACAACTCCAAGCTTTCCTGGTTCAATTCCAGTTCTTTGACAAACTTGTCAACCACCAAACTGCCTTAATAGCTTTCACTGTTGTCATATATTCCGCTTCAGTTATGGATAAAGTGTGAGTTGATTAAAGCATAGCTTTTGAATTGATAGGTACACTTGCAGGTGTAAATACATAGCATATAGTAGACCTTATTTTGTCCAGATTACTTGCATAGTCTGCATCAACATAGCTCATAACCTATCATGTTTCATCTTTTTTCTGATACAAGATACCAAAATCTACCGTACCTATCAAGTACTTGAATATTAATTTAACTACATTTTAGTACTCCTTGCCCATATTATCCATGACTTATTGACAGTACTAACTACTTGTGAGATATATGGCCTACTGTAAACTATCACATACATTAGACTCTCCACTGCATTGGCGTACGACATATGAGACATTTCCTCCACTTCATCGTCTGTAGAAAGACATAATCTGACAGATAATTTAAAGTGGTTAGCTAGAAGAGTATTAACAAGCTTATAATTACTCATGCTAAATCTCTAGAACCTTCTCCACATATTTCTTTTGTGATACCCATAATTTTCATTTTTCCCAGTCCCTCAAGATTCCATTCCAAGGATCTTTTCATCAACGCTTAGATCCTTTATATCGAATTTCTTCCACAATCTAGACTTTAATGAATTCAACTCATGCATGTTATTTGAAGCAATTAATATGTCATCAAAATACAATATCAGAATAATAAAAGAACCATCACCAAGCATTTTAGAAAAAAACACAACTATCGTAAATGCTCCTCATGTAGCCAATAATCACCATAAAGGAATGAAGCCTCCTATACCATTGTTTAGGAGACTATTTCAGCTTGTAAAGAGATATTTGAAGCTTACATACAAAATGATATTTAACTTGCTCCTTTAATCCTTCTGGTTGTTCTCGTAAATCTTAACATCAAACTGCTGCAATTCAATGCCTAACATTACTACCATAACTAACAAGACACCAATAGAAAAATGTTTAATTATAGAAGAAAAAAATTTCCTTATAATCAATTTCTTCAACTTACCTATATCTCTTGGTGTCAAGTCGTGCCTTAAATTTTTCTTCTTTATTTTTTGTTATAAGTTCATTTTTTCGTTATACCCATTTACAACCAATCACTTTTCGCCCCTTGAGTTTTTCAACCAACTCTTAAGCGTTGTTATTGTATAGAGATTCCATCTCATCCATCATTGCTAGCATCCAATTTTCACTTTCTTAGTTTTTGATTCCCTCCAGAAAATAAGACTTCGCTACCAATAGTTAGTGTGAAAAAAATAATATCTTCAAAACTATAATTGACTATTGCCTTCTGGGTCCTTTTATCCCTTCCCGCAGCAAGAGTTGTGGGTTCTTGCTACCTGACATCACCACCCGATTATCATCTTCAGAAGATGTTGGTGTATCATCCTTCCCACTAGACCCTTGTGTTTAGCTTGGATCTACCTAGATTGAGATTTTTTTTCTACATGAGCCTCCACATGTTTCTTGGCTTCCTACCTGTATAAATTCAGTAAATGTTCTTCATTGAAGTAGACATCCCTGCTGATTACCATTTTTCGTGCAATCGGATCCCTTTCACGCCTTTTTCATAACCAACAAATATGCATTATTCGGACATTGGGTCCAACTTGGACCATTGTTGCTCTTACACGTGAACATAGGCCAAACACCAAAAAACTCAAATATTAGACTAATTATCCGGTTTACCTGATCAAACCTCTTGAAGGACTTTTACATCAACAACCAAAGACTGTGACCTGTTAGCAGTATATAGCATGCCATATTAATAGCCTCAAGACAAAATGATTTTGGCAAGCCTATATGGATTCTCATGCATCTTGCTCTATTTTTGCCCACATAAATTCTAAATAAAATGGAAAAAAACAAATTTCTATTAATTAATAAAACGAGTTTCACTAAAAAAATAAGTTTTTAATATACAACTCTATCATTTGTGTATTACTCTATATTATTTGTTCCATTGACTGATCCATTATTTTATGTGTTTCTATTCTAGTTTTTTGATATGCTATTTATAGCGGTATTTCCATGGGATAGATGAAGAGCTTTAAATGTGTGTTCATTGTAGTATTAATTGCATAGTCAATCGAAGAGACGTCTATCTATCCAAACATTTCATCTCAATGTATCTGTTTCAAAGATACACTAAATTCAGTAACAAATGTATTTTAATGTACCTGTGAACCACCAATTAATGGGTATGTTAATCGAGAATATGTCATATTTTTTAGTATAACCCACCGAGTGTAGTATAATTCTAGAAATCCTTTCCTTCTCCTAATACTTTTTTTAAGAATTTGCCCTTACTAAAAAGTCTACACAAAATTTAGGGTTAGTTTTTATTTTAATAAATAAGTCAACTTGTTGTGAGCGTGCAATATAGTGAACAATAAAAAAAATAAAACAAAAAAATAAGAATACAAGATCTATGTGGTTTGGTAAAAATCGTACTTAAGTCCTTATGAACGACTTTTTATTTTATAATTATTATTGTTATACCAGAATTCAAAGAGTTACAACATATTTATAGACACCAGTTAATAACCTTAATCCTGGTCCAACTAGCCTATCAAATGTAGATTGAAAATCATTATAAATCCACATGTAGTTATTCCCTACTACGACGTATTCGCTATCGCCACAGCGCATTCTGTATCCCCCAACCTATTATTCGACATGATAACCAAACAATATTACTGTTGAACTACCCCCTTTGACTTTATCCCTATCCAAAAGTAAAACCAAATGGACATTATTCACATTAAAGTCAGTTGGGTCTAATGAATATGAACTATTCATTATTCCCAACACAACTATAGTTCCAAAAAAAAACATGTCAACCTATTTCATAAGTTAAAAAATTAGATTAAAACTTTTCTTCCATGACTTTCTCTTTAATCTTCTCTTCTCTCTTACATCTGCAAGACCATACCAACCCTGGCACCCCCTCCCCTCTTAGCCTTCCTCCTCTGTCAACAAAGAGAATCCAATGCTTACCATTTGACGCTCAGTCGAACTTTCTTTTGATGTACAAAATGGTTTTGATGATTACTTGAAATTCAAGATTGTTTAGTTGGTGGTTGAATTTTTTTAGATTGTTTTAATTAAATTTTGATATTTTATTATATTGCTGTGCATGGAATTTACTTATTATTCAATTATATGTGGATCGAATTAATTGTATCAATTTGTTGGGCTGGAATAATTTGCTTGTGTTAGAACTATATCCAAGTTCGATTTATTATAAATTATACATGTAATCAGAGTTTTTAACGAGAAATTGATTATTTTTTAATTGATTATTAAATTGTAGGTTAATTTAAAAAAAAATAGCACAAAAATTTGAGCTCAAGCTCGGCTCGAATACTCACAAGTTTCTACCTAGCTGAGCTTGAACTTATTTAAACTCGGCTCGGTTAACACCCTACTTATAAGTTGTTTGTTAAAACTCAATGATAAAGTAAGAGTTCAAGTTTAACTCCACTTGTTAATTCTTGAATCTTTATGAATGAATTTCTTAGAAGAAAGTCAACTGTATCAACAACCATATATCAAAACAAGAGTTACACGGTAACATTGTGATTGTATAACAAAATTAGATCAATAAAGATATTTTCCCTTGTTTTGTCTTCTCCATTATGAGCTCCCCTCAATCCCCAAGCCTTTCTTTCTCTTTATGTCCTCTTGCTTCATGTGCAATATGTCTTTTCCTCTTCCAAATGAGAAACAATATCACGTGCCATCCTAGTAACACCTTGTCTGGTAGGAAACATAGCAATAGTTTTTACATAACATGAACAAAATCTTTAGTGTGGTTCAATGACTTATTCTAACCTCTCGCAACTTAAAGGTCTTTGGTTCAACACTTCTCGTACCCTGAAGGCTAGTTATCCTTGTTCCAGAGGGGACATGTTGTCAGAGACATGTTCTAAACCTCCTCAAACTACGGTGACTAGTATCCGAGCTAGAGGGAATAGAGACACCCTATAGTAAAAAAAAAACCCACATGGAGGAATGTCAAGCCTAATCATTTGATCAACCTCTACTTACTTCATAAAAATTATAATTGATATAGACAACTACACAAATCGTAGAGCCAAGTTAGGTGACAACTATACGTATAGTCAAGAGAACAAGTACTAACTGAATCATATCAAAACAAAATAAACTCGACACAATTGGAGACAAACCTTATGTATTCATACTAAATTAGGAAAGACAAAGTAAAATTGATCCAAAAATAAAACTATTCTATTCAATAAACCATCACTAATCTGACCTACAAATTAGAAACAAGTAAACCAATTACAAGAGTATCATATTTCACATAATAAACAATGGATACAACAATGACATGATGTGAATTTTGGGGGATTCATTGTTTTTTTACATACCAAACTAATAGGTCTTTGATTCATTGGTACTTCTTGTCTTGTGAAGGTTTTGCCTTCTCAAGATCAATGATTCAAGTCTCTTTCCCCCTCCCCCTCCAAAAAAAAAAGTATAAAAACATACCAAGAAAAGAACCCTTCACTCAGATGAATATATAAGAGCTGGTTTTGAATTTTGAAGTCATGGTTTGGTATTCACAAGCAAGCACACACACACACACAAAAAGCCATTTTTGGTTTTTATTTTTTCCATCTCTAAGTTTGTTCTTGTTGGAGTTATAACCTACTTTATTAGGGTTTATTAAGGTTTTGCCCTTTTTGCCTTCTTTTTACATTTTTATCCTTATTGTGATTTTTATTGTTTGACTATATATACGGGTGGTCTACACTTAGTTTGTATCCCCTGTACTTACAGTTTTCTCTACTTGGTATCAGAGCCACCAACTCTAACTCTAACCCTAGCCCCCACCAAAATTACCAGCAACCACCCCCTCCACAATCACTTTCAGCGACAGTAGCTAACACAACAGCCAACCAGCAACCACATAACCATCTCTCATAGCCCAAGCAACAACCACAGACAGAAACCACCCAATAGTGAACATGCTCATTAACAACTCCATTAACAGCCACCGAAAATAACCAGCAACTCCACAGACATAAACCATACCACTGCCTAAAAGCCACCGACAAACCCACTACACCCCAAGTCTCCAGCCACCCAGCCCGCTCCAGCGACAACCACTCCACCGACAGAAACCAGCAACTCCATTAACGACAGACCTACTGCCTAGAAGCCACCGACAAACCCACTGCACCCCAAGGCTCTAGCCACCCAGCCCACTCCAACGACACCTTCCCCTCATAACAGCCTATAAACCAACCCAATAATCAACCAGCGAATCCCTTGCCCAACCCAACCTAGTAACCCACCCAATCCTCTGTTGTTAGTACTTCTACCTAGAATGTACCATCTGGTTCTCCTACTTTTATTTTTGACTAGTATACTGTACCTACCATCATAGTTGTATTACTGGCAATGTCAGGGATGATCTTTCAGAAGGTTACGACACAACTGTTGAATGGTTGTAACTTTGCTAAGTGGTCATGCTCATTCTAACTTTTCTTAGACCGTGTAGGAAAGTTGGGTTAGCTGACGGGATCTCACCCAAAGCTGGCTAATGATGACCCCAAATATTCTGTGTGGTTCTCAGAGAACTGTACTATTCTTGGATGGTTATTTGGTTCGATGGAGCCCTCTGTTTGCAGGATTCACCAATTTTATAGCTCTGATCTGAAGTTATAAAGTGCATTATTAGAGATGTATTCTTAGTTATGACAGGAAGTTCGTGTTTATGAGATCTCTTAAGAGCTCTCATATGTTCGACAGGGAAATATGACGGTTCAAGATTATTATGGCTATTTGACCCAGTGTTGGCTTGATTATGAGACTTTACGTTCTCTTACTGGTGTTCTGAGAATAGAGCCTGATGGAGCAACATTCCTGCATACTCGAGAGTAAGAGGATAGGATTTACAAGTTCTTTATGGGGCTTTGTGATGAGTTTGAGGGATCTCGTTCCCAAATTTTGTAGATGCTAAGGCTTCCGTTCCTTTAAGATGTGTATGCGATGATTAAGCAACATAAGGGTTGTGTCCATATTACATTACTTTCAGTTGCGACCTTGACTCCTCATGCGGACGAGATTGCCCTTGTAGTTGCTACAAGGTCTTATTTAGGACCCTTAGCTAGGGGTGGACAGCGCTCAAACCAGTGTCATCAGGGTGCCCCAGATTAGCGCAAATAGAGGGATTCTCGTCAATGTGATTATTGTGGCCGATCAGGACATCTCAAGACTGCTTGCTAGAAGCTCCATCCGCAGCTTAAGCTGCCTCCTTACAGTCATATCGCTGCCATTACTGAGACACTAACATCTACAACCGTTGCTCCTACTACTACTACTACTACTATTGCTACTACTCCTACTTGACAGAGTGATATGAATGCTATCATTTCTCTTTTGGATATACTTATGTCAGCCCTGAATTCTCAAGGTTTGACTACTGCTACTGCGTTTACTACATGTATATCTTGTGTCTTTAATGCTTATGCCAGTCCGTCTCTCATTTGGATGTTGGACTCAAGTGCGAATGGTCATATGACAGGTGAGACCCATCACTTCATCACTTTTGACGAGCAGTTACATACATAGGTTCAGTTAGTACACGTCCCTATTGGAACCCAAATGGAACACATGTCCCTATTGTTATTAGGAGTACTATTTGTCTTCCAGATGACTTTACATTACGTTCAGTTTTTCATGCGCCAAAACTGGGCATGAATCTATTATATGTACATCAGTTTGTCAGAGATTTTCATTGTTTGGTCGTATTCTTATCTAATTCGTGTTATTTGGAGGACCTGAATACCAAGAGGATTATTATCAAGGGACATGAGAGAGATGGACTGTATTATCTACGCGATCCAGCCCCAGTTTCTACATCCCCATTATCTGCACCTGTTTTATCTTTATCTATTACTAGCTTGCATGCTAGTATTTTACCTAGTACTTGTCATTATGATTTTTCATCATAAATTGTCAATTGTGGCTTGATCGTTTTGGGCATACATATTTTAAATATTTATGTATGTTATTTCCTGCTTTAAGTAAAGCTTGTGTTAATGGTAAACTTGACGGTGTTATCTGTTCCCTATTAAAATATGTTTCGACCAGTTATATTTCTTGCATGCATCAGTCACCCAAACCATTTGACCTAATACACTCTGATATTTGGAGAACCTCTCCTATTACTGTAAAACTTTATTTAATCAAAGAGACCAAATAAACTCTAATTCCAAGATCTAGAACAATCATGATTTTCACATATCAATTATGCGGAATTAAAAACATCATAACATCATAATCAACATACCTGGAGCCATAATCGAAAACATTGAATTACTTGATCAAGAATTGTACTATCCTTTGGTGTAGGCCATAAATCGGTTTCTCTCTCCTAACCTTGTTCTTAGGATACACAACTCGATGGGACATGTGTATATTTATAGGTAGAGAGGACTGGTTTTCTAGTTCAACATAAACTCCACTTCCCATCAAAGAAGGACATTAGAAAACCACTTCTTCTCATTAACCAATCAGAAATTATTAGTTATACCGGTTACATTAGGATTGGTAACCTTATCATTATCTAACCCAAATTAATTATTTGATAATAATCAGTAAAATCACATGTGCCAATTCATGTGGGCCACATTAATTCTTACAAGTACTGCTCTGTTTGGTGCTCGAAATTATGTGACATATATAGATGACTATACCCGTCGTACTTAAGTCTACCTTTTGCATATAGAGTCTGATGTACTCCCTGTCATCACTCAATTTCTTCAGATGATTAAGACACAAATTGATGTCATTATTCGTGCTCTTCATTCGGATAATGTCAAAGAATATGTGTCTGATGTCTTAGTGTCTCACATTTCTTCTCAGGATATCCTTCAGCAGGTCACTTGTCCATATACTCCTGAGCAAAATGGAGTTGCTGAAAGAGAAAATAGGAGTCTGATAGGGATGGTACGTTGTATGCTTAGAGGTATGGGAGTACCAAAATCTTATTGGCATTTTACTGTTTTGACTTCTACCTTTTTTGTGTAATCGTACACCGAGTCATGTTCTTCAGCATAGGGCTCCCTTATAGGTCTTATTCCCTGGGCGGATACTTTTTTCGGTCCCCCCTCATATTTTTGATTGCACATATTTTGTTCAAGATCGGTCTCCTACTCGCCATAAGCTTGATGATAAAGCGATTTGTTATGTCTTTGTTGGCTATTATCATTAGTTTAAGGGGTATTGGTGTTATGATCCTATCAAGCGACGTATGTATCACTGTCTAGATTTTACCTTTCTTGAGCATATTCCATATTTTTCTTCCTGTCCTGTGTCTGCCCTTTCAGTTGATAATACTCCCTTTGATTTTTTGTTACCACAAGAGCCAGAGTTATTGGTCGCTATCACTACAGAGTCATCAGTCTTTTATCCTCCAGAGTCATTTATCCCTGTCAGTACCGAGTCACCAGTCTCTTTTTCTTTACAAGTTTATGTTCGGCGTCCTCGCTTTCATTTCTCTGCTGATGTCCCCTCTACTTCAAGCAATGCAGGTAATACTTCTCAGTTCGTTGAGCATATTGATGCACCTTGTTAGTACTGATGAGATTGTAGGTACTGAGCCAATTATTTTACCTGATAAGACATTGTCAGTGGAGGATGATGATTTAGGGTGTCATTATCCGCGGCATGATCGCCGTCCAGTTGTTCATTATGGTTAGACTGTCAGGACTTTATATCCAATGTTTGCTTATGTTTCTTATGATGATATGTTTCCTATATTTCGAGTTTATAGTATGGCCCTATCCGATACGCCGATTCCTTACTCTGTTTCAGAGGCTATACGGGAGCTCCAGTGGGTTCTTGCCATGCAGACGGAGATGGATGCTCTTCAACGTAATCATACGTGGGATCTTATCTCTTTACCTTCAGGGGTGAAGCTTGTTGGTTGTCGCTGAGTTTATACCCTGAAATTTCTTGAGGTTGGTACTATTGATAGTCACAAGGCTAGGTTCGTGGCGAAGGACTTTACTCAGGTACCAAGTCATGATTTTGGTACTACCTTTGCCCCCGTGATAAAATTGACTACTATTCGATTGATTATTTCTCTGGCTGCGGAGTACTCTTGGCCTCTTCATCAATTAGATGTGAAGAATATTTTTTCTTCACGGTGATCTGGACAAGATTACTTATATGGATGCACCACCGGACTTTCGTGGTGAGGGGGAGTATGTTGGAAAGATATGTCAACTGCGTAAGTCTCTTTATAAACTGAAACAGTCACCACGAGCCTGGTTCTCTCACTTTAGTGATGTAGTTGTACATTTGAGATTCACCAGATGTCATTTTGATCATACCTATTTCATTCGACAGAATACTTCTGGACAGTGTGTCATCCTTTTGGTATATGTTGCTGATATTATTATTGCTGGAGATAATGTTTCAGGGACTGTACAGGTCAAGGAAGACCTTGAGAAGGCTTTCAATGTGAATGACCTACACTTTCTTGAGATTGAGGTTGCTCGTAGCAGCAGGGGTGTTGTTCTTTCTCAGAGAAAGTATGTTCTGAATTTTCTCTCAGACACGGGGATGCTGGAGTACAAACCAGCATCATCACCTATGATTCCAAACCTGAAGCTTACTGCTAAAGGTGAGGAGTTGAGAGATCCGACAGTCTATCAGAGGCTGGTAGGTAGACTTATCTACCTATCCAACATAAGGCTAAACATTTCATTCGTTGTCAGCCGAGTTAGTCAGTTCATGCACAGACCATGTCAGCCTCATCTTGATGTAGTTCATCATATCCTTCGGTACCTCAAGTCTTGTCCTGAACTTGGGTTGTTCTATTCATCAGGATCTTAGATTAGTTTTCTAGCTTGTTATTCAAATTCAGATTATGGGGGAGCGTGTGATGGTCGATCTAATATGGGATTTTATGCTTTTCGAGGGGCTCATCTTATCTCTTGGAAGAGCAAGAAGTAGTCAGTTGTCTCTCAGTCGTCAGTAGAGGTAGAGTATCGGGCACTGGCACTTGGTACATGTGAGATTATCTGGCTACGATCGATTCTTGGCGAGTTGGGATTTCCAGTGACTTCGTCATCTATATTATATTGTGATAATCGATCTATTATTCAGCTTATTTCTGACTCTGTATTACATGAGAAAACGAAGCATATAGAGATCGATGTTCACTTTCTTCGGGTGAAGGTTAGCAGCGGTATTGTCACTCTATCATTTGTGGGGACCAATAATCAGGTTGCGGATATTTTCACCAAACCTGTCACTATATCTATTCTCTGAGACTCCATTGTCAAGCTTGGCTTAGTTGAAATTTTTGCACCTAACTTAAGGGAGAGTGTTAGAGTTATAACAGCCTAGTTTATTGGAGTTCTTTTTCTCTTTTTACCCTTATTATTATTTTTATGTTTTGCCTAGACTATAAGGATGTTTAGGTCACTTTGTAATATTATTTAGTTATATATATGGGGTTGTACTTTTAGTTTGAGTATCCCTTTCTCTCTTCCAAATATTTCAAGTCACACATAATCAGTTTCAAAGGAGTTATATTTATTACAAATTTGCACGGATATCGTATTTGGTAAAATTTTGAGCAGTGCTACACTGATCAAAACTTTGGACCAACAATGCGTACTAAATGATGTGGCAACGCAATACTGATGTTTTTTATCCTACTTTTATTCATGTACTTACCATGTTAACACAATCACTTGGTCACTATAACAATTTTTCCTTTTGCTCCTTAGCCTTACTTGAGAGTTGAGACTATAGGAAGTAGTACCAAATCAAGGGAATAAATGTTATATACTCTTTATTGTTGACTGTAGATGGATGTTAATGTTCTGTTCTATTGAATTGTCTTATGCTGTGAAAATTATTGACTTGTAGATTATACATCTTTCTCTACTACCCTTACTGTCAACGAAATCTTCTACTAAAGTTTTTTGAGTAGTTTTTCATATTTAGTGTCCAAAAAAATGAGGATAAGGTTGCATATAATTTGCCTTTTTCAGATCCCGCTATAAATTCAATGCAACATTTTTCTTTGCTGTTGGTCTTATCAAACATATCTGGTCATGTCTCATGTGTGATTGTTATTAAAAAAATAAAATTGTCATATGTGGTAGTATGTGTATATCATGCATTTCCATGCAAATTTGTTAATCTCCATATTCCTTACTTTATTCTGTTGTCATTTTTTTTGTTGGAAAGCTCACTTCATTTCAGCCCCAATATAATTCAACACAATGCCATTTACTTCTAAACCAAAAGAATAATTATTTCCTTCTATATAATCAGCTCTTTCTATCGTGTAACTGGGGAGGAAGGTATAAACCAACGCTTCCATAGATTTGATCGTGGTTTACAATTATAGCTTTCATACATGTTTGTTTTTGTTTCTTTTTTGGTGGGGGGATCATTTTCCGGCTAAAGAAAGAGCAAGAATAAAAAAAGCATTAATTCAAATTAAGATTTCTCTTCTATCCGATGTCAAATCACCAAAAGAAAATAGAGTTGAAATATACCAAAGCAATGTTGTATCAAACTACTAGTCTTCTTGTAGTTGGATCTCTAAGTGTTTTGAATGCTCTGAATTCTACTTGATCATCCAAATCTGGGTCAATACTAGCAAAAACATCTCTAAACAAAGTTCTAGCACCACGCCAAATACAATTCACATATGTTTTAATAATTCTGTATAGAAACTGAAAGTTTTGGTTGCTTCTTAACTATTAATGCAATGCTAACTCATTTTCTGCAGATTCAGTCCAACCAAGTTTATGGGACACTAACATTCCTAGAAGAAAGAGGTCGGTTCTTAAACAGTACTCTATATCGCCTGTTGAGAGGCTTCATAGGCAACTGTATAGCATTCTGCAAGAACCAGAGTTTGCCAAGCTCTCTGCAGGTGAAGAAGAAGATGTACTCATTTATCCTGACAGAAACCAAATGTTTACTACTGAGACTCTTCTTGGGGCTATGCTGCTTAAACCGCCAACTTCCCCTACCAAGGACTCTAAGCAGCCACAGTTTCCCATCCTAGAGAACAATCCTTCTTGCTTAACAGATGCTTCTCTAGGACAGTCATCTTCGTAAGTGTCAGCCCTTTAGCATATTGATGTTACTGTTTGTGTTTTTCCTTTTATTGTCGGAGACAGAGAACAAAAATCTTCTTTTTTCGACCTTCAAGCCTGTCTTTTGTTTATTATTGTGGTGTTATGCTGTTAAAACTAAGCACTTCTCCTTGGTTTTTTTTTTTTTTTGTTGTTGTTGTTGGGAATTGAGAATCATGCTATCGTGTGTGTGTTGGACTCGTGAATGCAATGTGAACTTGGGACATTATTTTTATCAGTATAAAATATATATTGCCTATTGTTTTGTGCACATTCATTTCAGGAAAGACAATTCTCTACCTGATCATGTTGCTGTCAACCCTAACTTTTCTTCTTGTATGAGTGCAAGAGCAATGGGACATGGAAAAAAATTACATCCACATGATATGAACACCAAATCAAGGGTATGTGTATTTTCCATTGCATATCAGTTTGTGGTTGCATTTCTCTCTCTCTTTCTCTTGTTTGGCCCGTAATTTACACATGACCTTGACAACTAGAATTTAGGCGTATACCTGGCTGTAAACTCAAATTAAAAAATCTATATCTAACTGAACTAAACATGCTAAGTTTTTGATTTTCTTCACTTGAGTTTACCCAACCACTCAAGGCAAGCCCCTTGTTTTGTTGTTTGAGGAATTGCTCATACAATTGATTAGATGCATCATGAATATTCTCAAAAGACTCTTCATCCTCCACACATGTGGGGATTTCTTCTAACCCGAACTTGTTTGCCATCATCAAACCAGTCACAACATTAAGTGGCATTTTGAGCAACTGGTACCTTGGGGTCAATCTCAACTTTAATCTTAACAAATTGCCACCCATAGTCTAGACCAATGTGTTAAAATATTAGGTGGAATGCCATTTTTCTTTAGGCTTATCTTTTTCTTTCTCTTTTTCAGAGACCGGGCAAAAAAAAAAATTAGTTCAGAGTACTTGAGACATCCATTTATTCATTCTCTCTTCAGACTTAGAAATTAATAGTTTTTTCCTTAATCTACCAACTATCCAAACTGATTTCCTTAAATGGGAGATGCATTTAAGTTCTTCAAACTACGAACATGTTAATCTAAGCAATAAAAGATATGGGATCAATTACCAAATCATAACAGTGGCATCAATGCCATGGAAAATAAAATTGCTATCATCAACAAGGCTTGATTGGATTGTATCATTTACTACGCTTCTGACATGACTTGTTAGAGTAAGGCAGCTCAGCTGTAGCTAACTTGCTTGCTAAAGGTAGCGCTAGCTAAGTAAGATTTGCTGTTGTTAAAGGAAACTTGAACTACAAACTTAGGAAATAAGTCAGCTAGTTGCTTAGCGGGACAAGCTTGAGTTGGGCATCGAGTGAAGAGCAAACACAAAGCCCAGACTGTTTATAGTTCCTCTATAAGTTCCTATCTACTAGTTACTAATTCAAACATATACCATACAAGACAATAGAATTTTGCATCTTAAAAATTACAACCTTACTAAATAAATCGCCACTAAAAGTAGAGTCTATTAGAGACACACACCTTTGATGTGGGTAGGTTGTCAGTATGGTTGTAACGAAGACGATGATTAGCAAAGACGGTATCAACATTCGATTTTAAACAAAATCTTGTCGCTATTTTGTATTTAGCAACAAGTTTTTCTCTAGTGATGACAAGTTCACTCAAACTCATCATTGAGTGCAAGGAGACATTGCTCTTAAAATTTATAGCATATTTTAATCATTTCATCGCTAATGGTTCCTTATCTTACATATGGCAACAAATCGTTCTTGTGCCGCCAAATATCAACTTTTATTGACTAGTTGTGTTATGTGTTTTGTTTTTTGTGTTTTAAATAGCGATATGAAGTATGTTATTTCTTGTGTTGCTAATTTACTTACACTTAGTTCTTGACCAATGTTGGAAAGAAATACTAGTAATAATTTACAAAAAGGAACATTCTTCTATTTTTCAAGATGTCTAAAATGATCAATCAAAAAGGAAAGCCTTGGCCTAGTTGTGAAGGTGGGGAGATCCTAAATAGTAGATGTTGTCCCAATGCCTTCACCAATGTTTGAATTATCTGGTAGTCTTTAGGGAAGACATTAAAGAGGATCTCAACCAGCTATAAGGATCCCAAGAAGGCGTGGCTTTTCTTGACTAGGTCTCCCGCTTTCCATCGAAGGATGATGATAGAGGAAGTGGAAAAGCTCGTGCAACTCTATTTTTCTGTTGTTTAAATCTACAAAGTGTTGTTGGTCGTAGGAGGCCGCCCTTTTTGTAAGATCGCTTGTATAAATGCATTCTACATATCGAGTCAGTAAAGAGGCCAACCTTTTATGCGATAGAAAAAATGCAAAGAACTGAGGTTTTAAAGGGCAAGGACTGCCCCCCGGCTCTGGAACTGGCTCTTGCCAAGAAAAAACAGTTTTTGCGTCGTCAACAAACCGATGCAAATAGTCTACTTGCTGATGCAAATACTATTTGCATCGGTAAACAGACTATTTGAGTCGATAAAGGGGGCAAAGTAAAAAATGAGTAATGCAAAAAGTATTTGTCGATGCATGTCTCACTAGCAACTACACCTTGATCTTTGTAAGAATCAAACAATGAATGATATTTGAGACTCTGGGGATTCTCTCTTTGCTACATACTGGACCTAGGAAGTACAAAATCAAAAATCAATTGCAGCTCACCTTGTAACATTATTTATTTTATTTTTTTGTGGTTCCAATTGTTTTTAATTGCAGTGTGCCTCCTCTATAGTAGAAACTCATCAGAATTTGTTGACTTGGTTTAAATCTGTTCCAGGGGACGAATAGAGAAGGGTATAAATCCTTAAAAAATATATATTCTGTCTCTGCTCCATTTGGAGGCAAAGGTGTTTTTGTAGGCAAGAGAGCTCGTGGTAGGCCCCGAATCAAAGTAGCAAGAGGTACATTGCTTTGATCATGCACTCTCTTGTCCCCTGCATATATATTGTTTGCAAGTTTGGCATATGTTATGATGAAATGTGAATTAGTAATGCATGTCTAAGTTGAGCTAGCTTGATTGAACATGCCTGAGATGATAATTCTAATTTATGGCATATTTCTAAGTTAGAACATGTTTGACTGTGTCTTAATATTTTATGACTGTCTAGAAATTTTGTCATGAAGAAAAAACTCCTAGGCCTTGATATCGATTGAACGAACATATGATTTCCTCTCGAAGAATTACAACTTTGACAATCCACCATACTGATTGTTAGAAACAAAAACAAAACAATGAAAATGGAAACAACACATGACCATTAATGTTGGTTTGTTATCGGTATATTTATTTCATCCACCCCGTCCTCTTTGAGAACAAAGTAATAAAAACACATTTTCTGCTAAAGTATGTTCCAACTAGACATGGACTGTTGCTAAATGGCCTTTAAATATATAAGTTAAGTCATAATCATGGCACAGTAGGAAATTTCATACTCAATATTGGTCTTTTTTCGGTCATAATATCTCTCCATCTCTCTCTTTCTCACACACACACACTGTGATTGCCATAACCATCATTTAGTCTATTGGTAATAAACTTTCAATTAGATACAGGGACATCCTTCTACATTGCATGAGTAATCCTGCATTTTAAAAGTCCTATAGTTTATGTCCATTTTGAATGATCTATTCTTTCTCCAATTTCAAAACCAAATTTGAAGCATCCTATCAGTAATTCAAAAGGTGTTATTACTTCAACATGAAGGGAAACTTATGTTGTACAACTTTGGCGCCAAGAAAGAAGAAACATCCATGCCACATAAACACATGTTGCTTAGTATCTTTAGGTCATAAAATAGTACAAAACTCCTGCCTATAGGTTCTGAGAGACATAAGTGGTATGGTAGATAGTCTGAGAGGTTGATTCATGAACTTGAATGAGTCTGGAGGAAAGGGGGGAAAGCTCCCCGTTCCTGGTTCTTGTAGCTGGATTCTCCGAAACCACAAGAATCCTTAGTTAGGAGGGGATTCCAACTCGAGCACCTTTTGAGTGAGATTTTGAGAATAGTTGTTATTTGGAGAGCACAGTATGATGAAAGTTGTAAGTTGTACTCAGCGGGGAGTTATTGCGTACCGTTGGCCTTAATGTTAGAATCAGTCGAAAGATATTAGAGGCTAATCTGCAACTCAAGAACATGGCCGATATACAAAACTATATGACAGCATCCAATTTTCCCAATTTGGTGGTGCGATCTATGATTTATCTTGGATGGATGACCACTTACCCTGACTAATAACATGAGAAAAACTACTAGTAATTCTTCCTCCTGATTGCTTTACTTTCCAAATTTTCTTTTGCTTTGAAAAATTAATTCTCATATTTAATGAGTGTATTGAACCTTCAATGAAACATCCAGTTACAGATCTTAACAAGAGAGCCTCTAAGAAACCAAAAGACCATTTGCTAGCCAAGGAGTCCTTTTTGAATGCAATCCCTCCACCTTCCCTTTCGCTCGATGGAAACTCCAACATGCTTGCAATGAAGGAAATCAAAGTTGAAACACTAGCTGCTGACCTACAGAATCAGCTCAGTATCAATGATTTTGGCAAGGTGGATGGTTCTCAATATGCTGCAGCCTCTGAATCTGGCTGCAATCTGGAGGAACCGAAAATAGCCGACAAGACATCCCAAATCCCAAATGCATAACCTTATGCAAGGAAATGAACAATGGGAATGGCATTGGAAAGCAAGTTTTGGTATTTATTACTTATCTTTGTTGCTTTTGGTGACCATTTTGGCCATGGATGTTGAACTTAAGCCATCATTTTTTGTTTTATCATTTGCAAGGTTGTTTGTTGGTACTGAATGGTTCCTGAGAACTGAGAAGTGACTAAACTATAGGCATGAGGATGTGAAAACACTTCTGGGATTGTGAACCTATCTGTTTTCAGTCTTTTTCTGTGGATTTCAAATTTAATTTGATGAGTATGTTGGATTTTTCAAACCTGTTTCAAATTTTGATTACCAATTGTGGTCCT
>CM042189.1:33500131-33517464 GCA_023539305.1 Ilex asprella
GGCAGCACCTTTTATGTCCAAGTTTAACATTTTTTTTTCCGGAAAGTATCCGAGTTTAACTTAACTGGCACTGTGTTTGTTAGTTTTGGAGAGAAAAGAAAAGAAGAGAAGAGAAAATAAGACCTTTATTTTTTGTTGGGATGGAATGATTTGGAGAGAAAAGAAAAGAAATGGAGCGAAACCAGAACTGAATCCCTTGTTAGCAGTTTTTAAGGGGACGGCAGCAGATAGATATGAAAGAACTTAAGTACCCTTTAACCCACTTCTCTTTTCTTCCCAAAAGTGAGAAGATTTGGGAAGAAAAGGAAAACGAATCAGCGATTATCGCGTTCACTTCGAGGTTGTATAAAAAATGAACCTTTTTTACAACAGAATGAACCTTTTTATCTTTTCTTTTCTCTCCTTATGGACTCCCTAGTTCTTTTCTTTCTTTTATCTCCTATAACCCAAGGAAAATATGTTTTCATTTTCTTTTCTTTTTTTCCCCTCTTAAGACCTTTTTTTTTTAATCTAGAACACCCAAACATAATGCCAAGGAGAGAAAATCAAATAAAATAAAAAAGAAAAGAAGAGAAAGTAATAATCTGTTAACATTGGTTGGGAGTTCTAGGAGAGAAATGAAAGGAATGTCATTGTCACTAAGCTTTCTTCTCAAATAGGAAAAATAAGCAGAAACAAAACTTTTTCACAATCTTTTTTTTTTGGTCATTGATGGTTTTCTACATCAGGACAAGCACACTAGAATCTTGGGTTGATGTTGCCAAAACAAACAAAATTATGCTCAATTCTCCCAAATCCTCTTCAGTGGTTGAACATTGCTCATCTGCTCTTTCTTGATGATGTTTTGATATCTTCCAATGATGCATAATAGACCCACTGAATCCCAATTAGCATATTTTTTACATATCACAATAGAATGAAAAAGGGGACAAAAAAACACTGAATTCTGTCCCCAACATGATTGTCCCCTCTACGTGTAGGATTTAATCCCTGCATAAGTTGAGGTGCCTTGAATTTGTATTTTCTGGATTAATGCTGCTTGATAGTGCTTAGTGAGTTATTATCCGTGCTGCCATGATTTGCCAGGCAATTGAATATTTAATGGAAATCTGCTCAACATTTTAGTTGCCTTACTCCAAGAGTATTTAATTTTGTATATTGGGAAGAATGATCTTGACAAGGTGTTGATTATTTGCAAATGGCAGTGGACGCACATGATCATGAAATTACTAAAAAATTGCACCGAATTTTAATGATAGAAACGAGTGATAATAGTGAACTGGATGAATAAATGAACACCAGACATGTTTTGGGTTTCTTAGGTTATAAATGTAAGCAAACCAGTTTCTGTTTATGGCTTTAACTTGCTTTGATCAAACTAAGAATCATGGACACAGACACGGATACGACACAACATGTACATGCAGACATGACATTTCTCAAAAAAGTAAGAAACGGACACATTGGGGACACGTTATAGATAATTTTATTTTATATATAAAATTATATAATTTATCACAAATATAGTAATAATGATATATTATTCATAAAAAATTCAGTACTTTATGATAAATAAATGTTTTGTCTAATCATCTATTGTGAATTTTTAAGTTAATATCATAATAGTTAATAATCATCAATTTTTTCATAGACATGTACTAAACATATATAATTTAATTGTTACTCTCATTTTCTCATATCCGACGCGGATACTTCACCTTCTTGAGAGGATTTGTTTTTCATGTTTAGATACCTAATAGTGATATTAGCTTTCTAAGCATGACAAATCATGTAGGAGCTAAAAGTGGCTGATTAAATTATTGCCGTGTGCTATAATTTAATGAAGTTCCTTAATGGATTCAAATTTGTGAGTGTCTGCTCCCCAAGTAAGGGTTTATCATGACTAGAGATGTTTTGTTTATACTTCTTATATTTTTCCCGGGGCTCTTAGTAATTGGCAGATAAGCAATAGAAATATTGCAAAGGTCAATAACAACAATATTTGTTGTATTTGTAATTAATTTCTTCTCTTTTGATTCTTGTTGTAAGTTTAGATGTTCTCTTTGCAGGCTGCTCTTGATAAGGATAAGCATTTGGGCAATAATGAGGTATCTCCAGCAGAAGATGCAAGTCAGGGATCAGAATCTGCTGAGTCGGTGACTTCCCAGATAAATGAGCTCACTATTTATGCAAATGCAACTGTAGTTACCCCTTCCTCAAATTCAACAGAGTGTTCAACACCCAAGGATTCTGTTCAAGATATTGACAAAAGAATTCGTGCACTGAAGAAAAAGGTACATTTTCTGATGCTTATGGCATTCCTTGCTAGAATCTGTGGAGAGTAGAATCTGTTCCACACTCTGTTTCAACTGCCAACGCCTTTTTCCCAATTTTCACTAGATACTCACAGTCTGAACTTTGAGAGGGTTGTAGTTTTTCTGAGGGAATTTTCATTATATTAATGTCATCTTGTAGCAAAACAGATCCATGTTTGGCGTGGGGAAGTCATCTTTCAGACAAGTTTTTACTGGGTTTAAATATCAATACAGCAGCATATTTGCCCATTCGACAGGGACTACGTCTGTCAACAAAATAGGTGTTGTACGGGCGGAACCAACCTTAAAATGAAGTAATACTTGTAACTGTGTTAAGAAAAAACTTTCTCATACATTTAAAGGTCGAACCTGCTGAGTTTCATTTCCTGATAATTCGTCACAGCGTGTTTGAAAAGTATAAATAATTGTCAAAACCTATGTTCACTAATATGAGAACCTGATAGGATGAGAAACCATCCCTCCTGAATATGGAAAATAGGCCACTGATATCTATTTACATCGAAACAAGGATGGTGCTTCCATGCTTGCTGATGGATGCTTTGTATTTTAAGAATAAGAAATGGTCCAGAATAAAGCTCACTGTTGCCCAGAATTTTCCAAGGACCAGTACAATACTTCAGTCGAAATGGACTTGGCTCAAATTAATGAAGTGGTTGGCCAAATGGTCCAGAATAAAGCTCACTGTTGCCCAGAATTTTCCAAGGACCAGTACAATTCTTCAGTCGAAATGGACTTGGCTCAAATCAATGAAGTGGTTGGCCATTGATCATATGTTGAATCTTTCTATCTATTTTCAAAGATATATCATATACCCACTTTGACTTGGACCTGTTTCTATAATGAAATAGGCTTCCGTCTCCATCTGTGTGAGTTCCTTCTTCCACGTGATTGATGAATTTGCAGTTTGATCAAACTAAATTCATAATGCAAGCAACAAAATGTCAGTCATGAAAACAAGGGGGCAGCCACGGTTGCAGCGGTAGAAGTTTGGGTCAGCAACCATGAGCTTCTGGATCTGAAGTTTGAGGGCAGCCAATTAGTGGAAATAGCCAAATTAATAGGGTCCAAATGGGATAATGACTTTTCTAGAAACTAGGAACCTGGAACATGCTAAAATATATTGCTGTCCTCTAATAGCAGTGTTTGTACCATTGATTATAAGTCATTGGGCTGTTGTATATTTAACTGCTTGAACCTTATACTAGTGAAAGTTGGTGGTTGGATAGCTCTAGTGTTTCCCGGATGCCAGGTTTTCTTTGGTCGTGTTGTACAAACAGTAATCGGGAAGAATTCAGGCTATATAATCCCATTGTAGAAGGGGTAGAAAGAGCACCTATGTAGTGCTCAGCTTGAGTTCCATGTTACTTTATTTGTTTATCTTCTTTGGTAAATTCTGGCAAGGAAAAACTTGTCCTTAAGCTTAGAAAAGTAACCATTTCTGGACTGTTAGATGCTGTTCATACTTGGCAAAATATGTGAAAAGCATAACTTTTTCTCTGGGATTATTTGTGAACCATATTGATCATAAGGTTATTCAGAATAACTTCCAATATGACTAAAATGCTTCACAATGTGAGCTCCAATTTTCTTATGCTCATTTTTTGGGTGTGCTTGAGTTCAAGAATAATGAGAATGGTGCCTAATTGAGGTATTAATAGTATGACTAACTTTTTGTTCACTTACAGATACGGTTAACAGAAGTGCAACAGCAAAAAACTGTGCAGCAAGATATGAAGCCCGAACAGTTGGAGAAGATGGCTAAATCGGAAAGTTGGCGCAAGGAGCTAAAGCTCTTGGAACATAAAAAAGCTGAACTCGGAACATCATCAAATTGAGGTTTGTTTTTAGGGTGAAGAAGCTGTAGTTAAGTTAGTTACCCTTGCTTGATGAAGGTGTAAACACTACATCTTGGGAAGGGACGGTCAAATATTTCTTGATTTTGCTTTGCCAAACCTTCTATGCTGTCAATGCAGTTTGTTCGACCATTGGTCCTGAAATTCACTTATGCCACCATTGGACAAATTCCCAGTTTTGGTCTTCTGCTTCATGATGTTTCCTTCTCACTGTAAAATGGGTGTGTCAACAGATCATCAAACCAGGCCCCCTTTGGAGTAAAATTGTGCCTTGGACTCGTGGTGGACTCTGAGCTTTGTGTGCATACATTCTGGATGTTCTTTTCCAAAACGCGCTTCAACTTGCCTACTCATGAAAAAAGGGGACCTAACATAGAAGCATGCCTTCACCAAGCATACACCAAGCCTTCTTCATGTGGGATGGAATAGAAGGCGAACTTAAAAGTCGTATCTGATGTTCGTCTATAGTGTGGTATGAGAGAGGTATGTTGTCAATAGTTTTATTTCGGAGAAGTTGGTTCTCAGACTCAAATTCCGGATAGAAGTTGGTTCTCAGACTCAAAATCCCGATTTATCACTTGGGCAGACTGGTATTTGTCATCGTTCTAGGTCCAATCGGATAGAGAACTGACTAATAAATCCAAAACAAAGAAGAAAAAAAGAAGATAAATCTAAGTTATTTCACTTAGTCTTCTTGATTAAATTCTAGACTAGTGACCATCATGCTGCCCTTTACCTTTTGTCATCACAAACTATAAGGTAGGTAGATATTCTGTATAATTATGTTGTCTTACCAAATGTAATTGAATCATGTCTAGTCCTAGATATCAAGTCTTTGCAAACCCATATAAATTTTTCTCGTAAATTATGTTATATATACAACCACTTTTTCGTACGAGTATGTATGAATGCAGCGTATATCTCACCTTTGCCTTTTTTCTTCTTAGCAAAAGAAATAATGGTTTCTGTTTAGTATTCGAAAACTATTTTTAGAAAACTGTTTCAGTGTTTTTTTTATCGCAGAATTTGTTTAGTTATAAGATTTTAAAAACAATTCTACGGAATAACGACGACTTGGTGATGGTGTTGATGGTGATGGTGGTGGTGGTGGTGGTGGTTGTGGTATGTTCTAAATTCTGAAAATATTGGTTACAAAAACACACAAAAACAAAAATAGCTGGTCAAATAACGACGACGGTATAAAAAATTTGACATTTCATTTTTCTCATAACGTAAACTTTTACAGGAAAATCATAATCCACATCAAAGGGAAACAAAAAATAACAATAATACTAATAAGTCCGTCCACTCTAAGAAGTACAGCTGCATAAAATCGAAGCTGCGTGATATGATCATGCATCACTATGACTTGAGTCGACCCAAGGTCCAGAAGAAAAATACAATACTATTAGCTTTATAAAGGCATTGCTTGGTGAGGTTACAAGGGCTCAGTATCATTCCCACTGTTGGCATCCTACGAGGATTCAACATCTGAATCATCCAACCCTTCTTTATATAGTTCGAACTCCTCAGGGCTCGATCTGCATATCAAGTGTAGTCGGAAGGTAGCCATCTGGATACCCAGCAGACGCTGCATAACACCAAACCCATGTATCAGTTTTCCATGCTTGAATAATTTGCAACAGCCACTACTACTATCTGTTGAAGACCATTTTACGTGTAACAGAACACAAATAACTCCTGTTTCCTAAACTAAAAATGAACAAAAATGCACCCAAAAATAAAAGGACAAAAGAAGAAAAAATTTCTGCAGATGTGTGGAAGCATCTCCCCAATCAGAATTTACGGCATCTATGGAAGAGTCACAATCAGAGTTTTAAACTGGTAACGCCCCAACCCCAAGTAGTATTTGCCAACTTGCACAAGATCTTCTGAAGATGTGTATTACACTTGTGTTCGTGATAAGTAGATATACTTTAAATCCCAAATTGTGTGGAAAGAATCCTAGGTTGCCTTGGTAGGACTCCCATCAGAACAAATACTATGTGAGTGTACTGAAAACCCCAATGCATGATGATTGATGACCACACATGTATGAAGTTTTCCATCTTAAGTAATGTATAGCAGCCAAGATGCAACATTTGGATATTTTGAACCCACCAGTATGCGAGATGACTCGGGTGATAGCAGCTTCCTCTCTTCACAGACAACAAAGTCTGAAACAAGCTCCACCACACCTGCGAATCATAAATTAAGTCAACGGTATGCAGCAAGCCATTTAAAGATTACATTGCCATAGGATAAATGATTAATTAACAAACTAAGTAACAATTACGCACCTTTGTTCAACCGAACAGGCATCCCTTGCTTCCGTAGAAAGGGCTCCATCTCATGTGTGAACTAGTCAAGAGGACCTTCTTTAAGCTCCACCTGAAGAAAGGATCAAATGCAAGCATTAAATCTTGAATAAATGAGATGTATGTAGTGTGCAAGACGCATGCCCATTATATATAATAGATCATCTGCTTAACACCAAGCCTAGTAGTATCAGCCTCCAGCAGTAAAAAAATATTTCATCCAACTCATTAAAGAATCATGGAAGAAGATAAACTTCACTGAACTTATAAATGGTAGTTACATACATGCACAATTGTAAGGTTGTCACGCCAAAGGTTTGGGTGGCAAAATTGGCCTCTCCGCATGCGGGGTAAAGCTGCGTACATCGGACCCCCCCCCCAAACACTCTCGTGCACTGGGCCACTAATTTTATTATTTGTCCAATCATCAAAACAAAAAGTCGAGGAACATGTGTTTACATTTTTACAAGGTGAAATTAGAAGTACAGGATTTAGTTACTACTTGTGAATCCAATAAACAAGGGACCACTTTGAGAATGTGCAGTTAGCCCTCGTAAGGATTTTAGACAATTCTGACTTGGAAAGCATTAGCAACAAAAACCCTTCACCATGAATGGTCCAGACAAATTGGAAAGATTCTCACCATCAGCAAAGATTTTGGGGAGAGGGTACATGAGAAATCCCAAAGTTCATTCCATACAATCACATGTAGGAATGACTCATATTTATGTCATGAATTTTTACCTTCAGACACTTTGTAAAACCATTCAAATTCATGTGGCACCCAAGTGCATAAGTCTCACAACATAAGAACTGCCACCATACCTTTGCTGTTGAAATGCTTCCAGTCCTAGCAAAATCATATTCTTGGTACTTGTTAAATAATCTGTCAGAAGATATTGAATGGGGAAAAAGGTTATAGAAGACTAGAAATGAGCAGATGGAGAAATAAAAAGAAAGCCAAGGAAAAAAATGCAGTGCAACAATGAGTAATGCAACCAGTAGCTTCACTTGATTAGAATTAGGAAGAATTTTCCTTTGTCAGTCATGTAAAAGTAAAAAGACAAGAGTCAATTTCCATGATTGAGATTGAAAACTCAAGTGCTAGAGCAGCAAACCATTACAAGACACGAGTTGACACATTATAGTTTCTACACAAATGAAGCAGTACAGCCCATAGCAGCACTTAGAGTTCCTGAGTTCTATCAAATCATGTCCTTTGAGGTTCTACCACTTAAAAGCAACGGAGACCTCAATAATACATAATCAAATGTAACATTATGGCCTTACCAAGTATGTCATTCAAGAGGAGTACACAAGGCAATAGGGTTATTGGAGAAGAAAGGCTAATTTTTTAGGCCCGTTTTCAGAAGTACAAGTGTAAGATAGCCTATACTCAAACTAAAAAAATAGGAATAATGCAACAAAAGTAAAAATCTTTTAGCCGTATCCCGTATCCCCAAAATCCGTATACCTATCTTAATTTTTTATTTTAAGAATTTAACAACATATGGGAAATTTGCATTGGATTCAAATAACTTTTATATTATCTAAAATCTATACCCTGAGCAATTGTTGAATTAGAATTTCAAAACCAGATAAAAGTGTTGCCCCTACTGTGAAGATAGAACTTGAATTTCTTCATATTTTGTCATCTAGATAGCATTGAAGGAGCAGTAGAGTTTCAGTGCAATACAATTAGGTTTTCAAGGAGTTACCTTTGGACCTCTTCTTTTGGTAAATTGGTAAAACAAAGCCCAGAATCCCCACGCAGAAGCTGGAGAAGAAGAAATTTTCAACAAAATTAACAAAACAACAAATTTAACCATGAATAAAAACTTCAATTGGAATTGAAATATTCAAGGTATATACAAGTGCATGCCTACATTAGAAATCTTGTGAAGATCTGGCCTGATTTCATCGGCAACATATCGACCCATAGAAACCTGCATGACTTTGTTGGATCCAAGGAAAAATCTGACACAAACAACAATATAGATTTTATGTGATTATACTGCTATAGTGAGAGTACAAGAACTTTTAAATATAAATTCCCCAACATCTATGTTGCAACTTGTAAAAGTGCAATTCCAGAGAAAATTTTGGTGAGTAATACATACCAAATGGAATAGCGCACCAGGTGTGCATACCCAATAAGATACTGCCCCTCAGTTTTTTGATAGAGACAATTTAAAATAGCCAACACATTTACTCCATGGTTGATAGCAGCTAACGTCAAACATATCGGCGTAAGTTTTGAGAACAAAAGCAGCTGAAATTCGGATTAGTATTTTTTGATTAGGTTAATATATGTAATGTCCCATTCAAACACATGCCGTCGTGGTTTTCAGCCTCTCGGCGCATTAAATTTTTACCATTGAATTTATCTATGGCTGAAAAGAGGACCATTTAATTAGATATTAAAGAAAGAGACTTATCATTATTTCTCATTTAATAATCTCACTATGCAGCTTTTCTCTTTGTTATTTATTGTCGTCACTTTCTCTCCCCCACGTTCTCTTTCTCTCACTATCTCCCCCCCCTCTCTCTCTCTCTCTCTCATCTCTGCTTCTACAGAAAGACTAATTAAAAAATCAATTATCTCATTCAATAGGAGAGAAATGTTGTCTACAACAGACAAAAGCTTCCACACCAATCTTCTCAAGGACTGATTGACAAACGATGATGTCAAAAAAATCATCAGAAAAGAGACTACTTGGAGAGGAGCACAAAGATGATAAAGGAAACATAAATCCAACCTCCAAAAGCTACGGCTAAGGTGAGCTTTGCCTCGAATTACTGACTGAAGCACTGTACCCACAACGTAGCCACCATTCACAGCACCAAACCACTACAGTCCAGCCACCAATACCCAACCACTAGTGACTAGCCACCAATTTATAGACAAAAATTGTTCGTATAACTAATACGAGAGAAAGAAACGAGAGAGAAAAGAGTGGGTTTCCTCCACCATGAATTGCACTGCATAATCAACGGCCAAGAGTCTTCTTCTCTCCTCGATCTATTTATCTCTGTCTTTGTTTTCTTGATTTTGTAGGGCTAGGGCTGGGGCTGGGGCTGGGGCTGGAGGAGATCAAAAGGTGGGGGGTGGTTGATGTCGAAAGTAATTGAGGCCAACTAATGGTAAGTGGTGATGAGAAGAAAGATGACAAAGAGGGGGAGAGAGAGAAAATCTAACATAGTGACATTATTTTATGAAAAATAATGGTATGTGTGTTTTCTAAAATTTAACTAAACAATCCATTTTTTGCCATTGGATGAATCTAGCGGTAAATTAATGCGCAGACAGACTTAAAACCACGATGAAATGTGCTCTCTCTCTCTCTCTTTCTCTCTCTCTCTATATATATATATATATATATTTATCTTGCAACATATATATTACCTTATAAGATTATTGTACCCAAATAGATACTTTATTGAAAATTATAACTTTAGGATCCATCCAAAAAAAAAATTATTTGGGTTCATTTATACTTTTTATGGAGTTAGTTATAACTTTTTTGAATATTTGAGATCAATCCTAATTCAACATTATGACCCAAAAAATTGTACTTTGATTTCCAAAAATTATATTTTGGGATCCGTACAAAAAAACACTTTCGATACATAGACTTGTCTATGCTACACATCTAAGACTACAATACCAAAAAGCTTTTTCTTGTGTATCATACCAAAAATTTCAACCTGGGTGTCAAGTTATAACCTTTTGGTTTGTAACTTGAACTTCAAAAATTGTAACTTGACCCTTAAACGTTCAATGCATAATATCTTTTGGTACAGCAGTATTACTCATGTATTGTATGTTCAACACATAAATACGTACACCAAAACTCATGAGAGAAATATTGGCAGAGATTGTTAGCCATCATTTCAATTACTATTTTAGTTCGACGTTAAATATCTGTCACGTTTTAAACATTAAACTCAATTCACTACACGAGTTGGTGGCCTCCTAAAGTTTCTTTGACAACAAGGTTGAAGTAGCAGCACCTTAGTTGGTATGCACACCACGTGAACCACCAGTCCACGTGGTGTGTAATAGTCATCCAAAATTTTCTCACAATTCCAAAATGTTCATGGGAGGGGAAGTTTGTAAGTCTCAAGGAGATTTCCAAAAAGTTCATTGCATCCAAAAAGAAAGACCATCACACAAAAGTTGTGTGGGTACCAATGAGTACTCACCACAAAGAAAGGAGGGAGGAGGAATGGATATCATCTACAAATATGAAACATCAATTACCTATTCCAAAAAAAAAATCAAAAGATAACCGAATCCTTCCAAATCCTAACTACTAGTTTAACCACACTAAATTATCAAGCAAACACGTCTGAGAGGAGAATAATTGTAAAAAGAAGTTTTGAACAAGTTCAACCACAACTGGAAGTGTTAAAATCCTCAAAGTTATTGACAATAAATATCTAAACCATGTACCAACTCAAAACGTAAGTAGTCCCTCAAAAAACTATCCTATAAAGTGTTCCTTGCACAAATATAATTTTAAATATGTACTTACAAGTAAAAGGAACTAAATCTCCCAAACTGCATGGTAAAAAAAGTAGGATGGGGCTAAATTCGCATCCCCTATCCTTTACTTATTTGATTAATGATTTGCTTCAAAGGCGGAAACCTCATCCTTCTTTGCTTCCTAAGCGGTGCATCATGTGTAAAAGAAATGAGGAGGGTATTGATCATCTATTTCTCCATTGCCCTTTTGCTCATTCTTTATGAAATAGGTTGTTTGGTTTAGTAGAAATGTGTTGGATTGCGCCCTATTCTTGCATTGTGATGTTTAAAATTGAGTTTTGGGACCTTGGAAAGAATAAAAAAAGCCAAATCACTTTGGAGATATGTGGTTTTGGCTATCTTTTGGAATATTTGGCTCCAAAGAAATGCACAAATTTTTTAAGATAAGGGTGAAGGCGTGGATTGCTTATGGAAAATAATACCCTTTTTCCCGTCATTTTGGGTTTCCATATGCCCTCATTTTGCAGGAATTCCTTTGTTCTTAATTAGGGAGGATTGGAAATTCATTTGCAGATTGGAATTTTGTTTACAACTCTATGTTTGTATTATTGAAGGACTTCATCCCTCATGTGAGTTATTTTCATTATTAATGAAAAGCTTTTGTTGATTATCAATATATACACACACACACACATATATATATATATATCTGGCCCACTCTATAAGAAGAACAAGCAAATTTTAAAAAGTGTGTAACCTTTCATCCACTAAATCCATGTCTCCCCTAGGAAGGGGAGGATAACCAATTTTTCAATGAAGAAACTCGCTTCGGGCTTTATTATGTGCAGTCCAATCCAACATTGTTACACCACATTCAAACTGCTTAGTTCACAAACTATGCTTTTGACTAATGAATGTAAACAAACACAATAATATGAATTCATTGCTTTCATACATCACTTATTCAAGCAGTACCCAAATATATGGTGAACATAACACAATCTTTCTTGAAACACACTTCTGTAAGTAGTTACCTGCTGGTGGATTTGAGCTGCTCTCTGAACTCCTTGAATTTCAGATTTCTCATGTTCTCAAAACTAAAAACATACACCGAATTATACTTTTCCACGGCCTCCCTTATCGAGCTTACAATGCTTTCTTTATGTTCCCGACCCTTTTTCTTCGTCTGCGATAGCGTCACTGCATTCAAAACACACGCAGCTAATATCAAATACTCAAAAACCATTGCAAGCCCCTCCATTAAAAAGCTTCAAAATCTCTGTTTGGTAGCTAAGAAAATGGACTTTTTTTTTTCTTGGTAAAATATCGGAGAGAAAGAGAGAGATTGACCTGGTCTATTGCGCTTGGACTTCGGCATCTCTCTGAACTCTTCTGAGAAGGAAGAGAGAAGAAAAGGGCAGCTGTCTGTCTCTGTCTCTCGGAGTCAAAACCCTTCCAACGTCTATTTTCTTTTCTCGTTCGGTTCGTAGGGTTTTGCGAAACGTCTATTTTCTCTCGAAATTTATTATTCAATTTTCTTACCCATTAATTGAAATATTGATAAGATTATTATAGAGGACTATTTTTTTTTTTTTGGGGGGGGGGGTGGTTTCAAAATTATAGAGTATATTAGAATTGGATAAAAATAGTATTGCAATTAAATAAATGAAACTTCTAAGAAGAAAGGAAGTTGAGAAAGAAGGTTTTACAAACAATTTCTCCTTTTTAAATGGGTTAATTATATCGGAAGTCCTCATTTTTTTGGATTTATCTTATTTTGGTCCCCAATATTTTAATTGCATGATTTTGATACCTAAAGTATATTGAATATGTTTCTATATGGTTCTTCAAGCAAATAATATTCATATTATTAACGATTTTTTATCATAAACTTATCACATGATACCTAAATATGAACAAAAAAATAATATTGATAGCTCTTAAACAAATTTGGATAGCCCTTGACAAAAAATGTGTAATATAGGTAGCTTTTGACCAAAATTTGGATAGCTCAAGATCAAAAATGTGTAATTTGAGTTGCTATTTAACCAAAATTTGAGTAGAAATTTGGTCAAGAATTATCCAAATTATTTTTTTGTTCATATTTATGTATCATGTGACAAGTTTATGGTAAAAAATTGTTAGCAATCTAGAGGATATCTGCTTGAGAGACCATATAGAAATACATTCAGTACTTCAGGAACCAAAATGATGCAATTAAAATAGTGGGGACTACAATGAGACAAATCTCATACTTTGAGAACTTTTAAATTGATTGTGATACTATAAAGTGTCGCTAATATATTTATTAACGAGTTAATTAACATCTGATTTTATTGATTTGATTTGTTGACGTAATTCACTGTAGTTATTAGATTGATAATAAATGCCATTAAATATTTGGATTTGTTATTAGAGTAATGTTTTATATCCCAAATTTATGTCCCAAATATGCATTTCAAATCAATGGGAACCATTGAATGAGTGGGTCCCAATAAAAAAAATTAATGAAACTCACTCATCCAATGGTTCTCATTGATTTGTAATACATATTTGAGATACAAATTTAGGATATATAACACTGCTCTTGCTATTATTCCGACGACTATAATTGTACACTATAAATTAGGTTAGCAATCTTAAATAAGTAGTCTCTATTGCACGTCGTTTCCTAAGGGTCATGTTGTGTTCCATTTATTGACTTCTCGAATTTGGGATGGAGTGAACCATGCGCCTGGACAATATCCAACTCTTTGCCAAAATTCTTGAGGTGCGTCCAAATGAAAAACTTGCATCCATGCAAACCTAATTTTTTTTATCCAATACCTATTTTGTGTTGTGTATTCCTCAAAAAAAAAAAAATTGTCTTTTCATATTCTAATACATCTCATATCACTTATCGAAAGCTTTTTTGACGTTCCAACTCTATTTTTTACATTATTTTTACCCAACGATCTTTAGAAAATTCACTTAATCAACTCCTTTTAAAAGTGATTACCCAAAAAAGGTCAAGTCACCCGGAAGTCTCAATTACTCTTATAAACATTAATTTTTTTGCAACGAACTTCGTAACAATAATTCAATATATTTAATATCATACTTAGTAATCTATTATCAATTAAAATAAATATACGAGGTCTTATAATTCATCCCCGAAGAGAAAGTTTTATTCTCAAAACTAATTACTAACCTCAATAAGGGAACAAATGTGGATATTGTGCTCATTATTTTGACTCCGACAACCGTGTAGTTTCCTCCACTCCGTGGTATTGTCAAAGCACTTTCCTTATTGATATAACCTTGTTGCGAAACTCATTTTTCTTGGTATCCAAAATTTCACCCCTCTCTTGAATTCAAATCCCTTCCAAGTCCACCACATCTACCATTATTGGTTCACACTTTTGTACACATCATGAATCCCCAACAACTGGACTAGTAGTTTAAGTTGATATACCACTATTTTTTAATACACATATGATTTCAAATGGTCCAATATATATTGGAGTTAGCTTCCCTTTCTACTGGAACACATGTTCCCTTTTTGAGGCGACACCTTCAATAACACATAATCACATATCTTAAACTCCAGTGGCCTCTTCATTTCGGTCTACATAGCTCTTTTTTCGACTTTGCATGGTGCATAGTATATTACAGATCAATTGAATTTTCTCTATAATCTCCCTTATTATCTATAGTCCTAACAAACTACTATCTCTCACTTTTGTCCAACCTGTTGGAGATCTATATAGCCTTTTGTATACTTCATGCGGAACCATCTCAATACTCGCTTTGAAATTATTATTATTTGCAAACTTCACCGATGCCAAATGTTCACTCTAGCTGCCCTTGAAATATTAGCCCGTGTCTTCAACATACCTACTATAATTTGAATTACCCTATTGGATTGACCATCTATTTGATGATGAAATATTTGTACTAAAGTGTAACTATGTCCCAAGGGTTTTTCGTAAGCGTTGCCACAAAAAATTGCCATGAAGTATCATTATATCCCATATATACAAGTGACTCGAGATTACCAAGGTATCTGTTGTCGTCATATTCAAGAAGTAAAATGTCGTAGTGAGTCTATCCACAATTACATGTATCACATTATGCTCTTTAGTGGTCCTAGTCAGCATGGATACGAACACCACCGTGATATGATCCTATTTTCACTCGGGAATAGACAAAGATTATAGTATTCATTATTCTCTAATATTCCACCTTCACTTATTGGCATACATCACATCAGCCCACAAATTCCACCACGTCATTTTTCACTCCTCCTCCAACAATATTGTGTTTTCATATCCATATACATCTTGGTGCAACCTAGATATATAGCAAACTTGAAACAGTGGTTTTTTTTATAAAAATCTCATATTGCAATTGAATGTCATCCGGTATGCACAACCTCCCTCGAAACCGTAACTCTCCATCTTGCAAGGACCAATCCTTCAATGTTTCGCCACTCTTAGATTGTACATCCATGTTCAATTCCTCACTATGTTTTGGTTCATTATTTCTCAAGTTAATTTAAGCACTAGCATTTACCCTTCGCAACACTACACACCACTACATAATCATACAATAGTTTTAGAAGCTCACTTTTCTATTCTAATAAAGGTATCCACCAATAGAATCCACTATGTACCGTCAAATCCTATGAAAAATCGTAAGTCTTGGTGGCTCAATGGACATCACAAGATTCCCAATAATTATAATCATCAACTAATCACCTAGTTATCTAACACGGGATCTTACACGATCCAACCTCGATCAGTGACAATTTGTTTGGCTTGCAGGGAGATGGTGCATCATATTGGTCGTTCATACAAAGTGCATATTGCTCTATTCCCATACCATTCATCCTAGATCCTAAACTAGAAGGTATAAAGTTTTCCCCTAGAACAATAAGAAATAAAATAGCACCACAATTCTCAACGTCGATTAAGGGACACCCTCTATTTTATGATCAAATACAAAAGAAACTTCAAAAGGCATAATTTAAGGGCTTTACCGTCGATCTCCCACTGAAGTTATTGATGTGGGGGTCTCTCTCTCTAAAATATAATTATTTAATCTAACATTATTATAAAAAAGTAAGTTGAACTCGATGATTGGACATTAAGGGTATTTATAGTAGAGATAACATAGTAATAATGAACATCACATGTAATAACAAAAACACATACAAAAAATAGTGCAGTTTTGTGATGTTTTCAAATATCTGAAGCTCAATATCATTACAATTATCATAAGTGCTTTTCAAGAGAGGTTTTTGAAGGTAATATTCATCTCTCTCTCTCTCTCTCTCTCTCTCTCACACACACACACACACATATACATGCAGTTCTGTGATCTATCCATTTTTTCCAACTAATGACACAGTGTTAGATGGTGGATTTGGCATATTTATATAATAAAATATAAAAATTAAATATATAAAAAATGACTTTTATTTTTTGTGGTTGAGATTAATTTAAATTTTTTTTTAAAGTTAATCTGATTGCTAATACTATTCCCCAAATTTAATAGGAAAAAATAGCCCCCGCCCCCTTTTTTTTAAAGTGCTTATGAGTAGTCATTTTGAAACTACCACGACTATTGCCTACCACCGCTCACACCCACACCCACCATTACTGTCACTATTGTCACCCACGATGATTGTAGCCGCCCACTATAATTATCACCGTCTTTCACTATCACTGCTCACCTCACTACAATCGGTACTTAAATTCTTTTCTCTCTATTTTTTTATGATTTAATTTTTAGTGCAAATACAAATATATTTATGATTGACAATTTTTTTATTATTTTGTGCTTTCAAGAACAAGCAATAACTAATCTATATAGTAAATTACAATACAATTCAAATATTAAAAGATAAACAAAATGACTTTTACTTTTCGGGGTTGAGATCTCTTTCAATTTTATTTTAAAATTATCCAATGACTAATTTTAACACTCTAAATTTTATAGGAAAAATAGTCCCCTAAGGGTGTATTTGTGATGACTTTTTAAAAGTGTTTTTAATACTTATAATTTCTCATAAATGCTTTTTTTTTTAAAAAGTAGTGTTTGAAACCACTTCACCACCATCACTACCGCCATCACCCTCATCGCCCCACCACCATCACCACTACCACTACCACTACCACTACCACTACCACCTCCCACCACCATTATCATTACCATTACCACCACCACCATTGCCACCCCACTCCACTCGACCACCAAACTAACCCCCACTATCATCATCACTATCACTACCACCTCCACCGTCGCCACCACCACTAATGTCACCACCCCACCCACTACCCCCGGGCCCTGATCA
>CM042189.1:33517564-33551407 GCA_023539305.1 Ilex asprella
ATATATATATATATATTTTACTTATCAATTTTCTATACCTTATCAGTTTTGTGCAGAAATTCAACTTCGTCCCAACATAGTCTAATGAATTTTGTGCTATTATTGGACAGGTATCTTGCTCATGAAATGTTTGTAAGAAATTTTGTCCGACGTCATGGTTTCTATTTGCTTTGACACGAAGATGATGGTTTTTTTTTTGCTGATAAAAAAAAAAGGGTGGAGGTAAAAGCGAATGTCCAGAGATCACTTTGATATGTTTTTATTAGTGAGATCGTGAGGCCTTTAGTTGCGTCCATTACTCATCTCAGAAATAAACCTAATTAAGCTAATATAACGATTAACCACTAAGCCATTTATTAAAAAGAATATTGTGTGCTGAATTTTTTTTTTTTTTATGTGTATCTCATCATAGGTAATTGAGGGGGAGTTTTTTTTTTATCAAATCATAACTAGTGAACCTAACAAGTTCAGGCCTAGGAAAGACATATATACACACTCACATAGCCGAAACTATCTGATGTGGGATACCTCAGTCCCCCGACACTCTCGTACGACGATAGGGCCACCAGCTCATAAGTGTGGGTTTTCAACTCAACACCAAATGCTCTCATAGAAGGCACGTTTGACTCATTTGATTAAATTCTAACTACTGAACCTAACATGTTCAAGGACAAGAAAGACATATATACACACTTACGCACCCAAAATTATCCGATGTGGGATAGTCCCGTTGAGGGGGAGTTGGAGGGAGAGGTTAATGGAGGGAATCTAGATCTGTTATATATGATTTTATATGGGGGAAATTATAATTAATATCCTAAAAGATTTAAAAAAATTATTTTATACCCTCAAATGTTTTTCATATTGCACACTTAATATGTTAAAAGTGTTGCAATGTCATAATTCTATTAATTTTTATTGTTTTATTTTGCAAAAAATTACTCCATTAACGTTCACTAAATGAGTAACAATAATTAACGTGTTAAATTATAATATTTTTAATACATTTAGGATATTATATATAAAAAAATAATATTTGAAGATATTAAATAAAAATTATTAAATTTTTCGGGGTATAAAATGCAATTCGCCCGTCACGCTTGCTCATCCAAGCCCTCTCTCATTCGAATCAATTCAAGAGCGGGCAACATTCGCGCCCATTACTCAATTCGTTCCTCACTTGGCCACTCTCTCTCTCTCACACACACACACACACACACATACACATACACACTATCTCGCGCACACAGCTCAGTCGATCGACACCACCGCCATGGACTCCACCACCGAAGCCACCCTCATCTCCAAACTGGAGTCCACCGATCTCACCAACATCCAATCTCTATTCTCCTCCTACCTCCACCCCTTCACCTCTCTCCTAAACTCGCAATACCCAAACCCCAAATCCAAAAAACCATCAAAGACCCTAGTTGACACCAGTTCCCACTCTACTACCCGATCCCTTGCCAAACAATTCCTCCCATTCCTCAATAAAACCCTATGTGTAATCCCCAAACGCCTCTCTGAATCCCCCAAAATTTCCATCCAATCCGCCCTTGAATTGTTCCATATTTACAAACTCTGCCTCAACTGCCTTGACTCTATATCTTCGCAGTTGTCGTGTAAACCCTACTCTGTTCACATACAAAGAGTTCGTTTAATACATTGTTTTCAGGCGTGGGAGAGGTATAAAGATGCAGAGATTGAGGGGCTTTCGGTTCTTGAGAGTCTTCGAAGGATTCAGTCTGGTGTTTCAGGAGCAAAGGGCACAAAGGCAAAAGGGAAGTTCGTTCCAGAGTTGAATAAAGAGAGCGTGGATCAAGATTTTGCACTGTTGGTTGTGGAAATTGTTGTGGCACTTGTTAAATGTACTTCTACGAGTCAAAGTAAAGAAGAAGCCGATTATTGGCGAGTACTCACTTTAGTAGATGAGGTCTCACCTTGGTTCAGGTGTGTGACTCTGTACAGAACTATATATGAAAAAAACTCCGAATTTTAGTGTATAACATTTACCCATTTGCTATAGTTACTCTATATTTCTAGAATTTCTTTGAACTCACATGAAAAGATTTTTACTGATAAGATATGGTACTAGGCAGTTTATTGATTATATGGGATACATGTAATTTGGTGGTTTGAAGTAAGATAATGTAGTTTACTGATAGGGTTTGTCACTTTTGAATTGTTTAGAGTTGTAGCTGCTAATAAGAATGAGAAGATGCATATGGTTCTTGTCACATGTCTAAGTAGATGTGCTGTATTCTTGGTTGAGGAGCTAAGTTGCTTCAATGGGGGTCTGGTGCACAAGTTTTGCTTGGTAACATTTACTGAACATTCAAAATCATCCATGAAAGATCCAATGTATAAGGTGAATGGCCTATCTTTAATTACTGTAACTTAGATTTAAGGGATGATGCTTTGTTTTAATCTAATTGCTCTCTTATTTGCAGTTTGCTCGCAGGATATGCTCTTCTCTATTCTCACAGCAAGATAGTCAATCCTCATATATCACTGACATATTATTATCTGTTTTAGATGCCATGGCCAGTGAATGCAAGGTAATGTTTTTCAATCGTTAAAATATACCTTTTAACATGTTCGATAAGACGAGCTAAAATCCCATCCATTTTGTGATGCTGTAGTGCAAAATGTTAAACATAATTTTTTTGATGAGTAATTTTAAATATATTTAACTATGATCATATGATTGAAGATGAAAACATAATTATTGCTCCATCATATTGCATGTATAGTGAAAAGTAAGCCTGTATTTGGTCTAGCTTTGGTCCTTTAAATATTATGCTTCAAACTGCTGTTTGGAATTAGCGGGAAAGGTACCAGTGGGGAAAGAAAAGCTATTTTACCTTTCGTCTTTAGCTGAACAAGAAGAAAATTAGGGAAGATGTAGAAATTTTCCATGTTTTTACCATTTCACCCCTACATGGTAAGTGTGGTCCATTTTCTTTTTCCTTTTTGTCTATGGTTTAACACAAAGAAAATTTGCGAAGATAGGGAGGTTTTCCATGGGCTTTTACCATTTCACCCTACATGTTATGTGCTTGTGTATTTAATTAAGGATAAGAATGATCAAAGCATGGGAGAGTCCCTTTTCCTCATCCTTTGTTCCCGAATTCGGAGAGATGATTTTTAGTGATATCATTAGAATTCCAGTTGGCTTGGATGATGGATTATAAGATGGAAAATTAAAGAAAAGTGAGCTGATATGGTGTCAACTGCATTAGGGTATGCTAGTAATTTAAGTAAGTTAGCATATGGCTTGGGTTCTAGGGTCTTAATGTAACATTTTTTTTGTTCATGGGTTTTGTGTAGTATCCAAGTAGTTAGTCAAATTAGAAATGTACTTTTCTTCTCTTTTGCTGTCAAACTTAGAAGGCAAGTTTGCTTGGCCACCAACTTTGTAATCTAGCCATAAATATATGTGTTGTGAAAGAGCAAGTTAACTTTTATGAAACCTGGTAACCTAATTACATGGGCTTCATGAATCAGTTATATTAGAGTATATCAACCCAGTGGTTTAAAATGGTGAAATTTCTGCTGAAACGAAGAAAGGCAGCTGATTGGTCTGAATGGATGGTTTATCTTGTGGAAGAGAACTTTCCTACATGCTTGTCAAAAAGTGAGCAATGAAGTTGATGTCTTAATCTTGGAGAATCTTAAATTCAATAATTTTCGGGGCAGAGAACGTGTGCTTGACAATGGTCTTTGGCATATTGTTTGTGATTTGATTGTTCTTTCCATTGGGTTTCTAATATTTAGCTTGTTAGTGAAAATCTGGATCGGTTGCCTATTTGGGCGTAGTTTTATGATGTTCCTAGGTTTGCGCCAGTTGTAGTAGACCAATCTATTGCTAAGAGGACCCTAAATGCATTTACTTGGATTTGTGTTGAAGTTTTAATTGTTGATCCTTTGTCAAATAGTACTAAGGAGTTCTCAAAATACAGAGAAGAATGATGACCTTGAAGAAGTTGAGATTTGATTTGTCTTTCCTTGGAAACCTCTTAGTGTGGAGTAAACCATAGACGATTCTAAACAAAGCGATTATGTAGATTGGGAAATAGTGTATAAAAAGGGAGGGAAAAAGAAGAAAAATCAATTGCAGCCTATGATGCACCAAGGAAAAATATACCAAAATAGATATAACCCTTTTTTTTTAAACAGGCAATATGAAATTTTTTTAATCATTAATAATATCATGAAAGAGTACTTAAGGGGACAAGGATTCCTCATGATAAAAGTTACGTACAAGAAAGATACATAAAATAAAAGAGGGGCTAAAAACAAAACTATGAGCATAGCAAAAGAGATTAACAAAATCCCAAGCCTCAACCATCGGCACACACTCGAGGCCAATGATCCTTGATGAAAAAGAAAGGTATTCCTTCAAAGTCCTTCATCGTGATATTTCAAAAAGAAAAAGAAGCCATGAAAGGGATTTTATCCGATAAATCTTCCCAAGAAGTCTCTCGCTTTTCAAAAATTTGCTTGTTTCATTCCAATCAAACCACTCAAAACAAAGCTACAATTTCATCTTGATAAGATCTTAGATTTGTCGCTTTGACCAAAGCCGTTAAAATGAATCTCAAATATTGAAGTACAATCTTTTGGACTCACCCAAGGAATTCCAAACAATCTCAATAACCTACTCCACAATATGTAGACAAAGGAGCAATGCCAAAACAGATAGTCCATACACATAGAAAGACCATTGTGATAAAAGACAATTGGAAGGACTTTTTTTTTGTAGCACATCATAGGTATCGAGTCATTTATGCGCAAGAAACCAAGCAAACACTTGTACCTTTAAAGGTGCCTTAAACTTTCAAATCATTAACAACGGTTGGAAGATTGGGAATAAAGGTATATCATTCACGGACTCGAAAAGTGTTTTGTAAAAGAATTATCCTGAAGAAAAGGTGATCCAATTTCTTTGGTCAGAAGAAGGATTCAACTCAATTTTATCAAGGATACCCAAAAACAAAGAAATCTTGACAACCTTTCTCTCACTAAGGTTTCTAAAAAAATCAAAATTCCTAATTGTCGTAGAAGATGATGATCTCATACTTGAAATAGATGATTTATGATTTCTAGACAATCTATATAAGTGAGGAAACATGGATGCAAAGGGCAAATCCCTCCGTAAATATCTTCCCAAAATCAATTTTTCTTCCCCGCATTACTTGATATAGGTAGAGAAATTAGATAATCACTATGAAATGTATTTCCAAGGGTAATGAGAACACCCTCTCTCACTTACTATGGAATCCCACGCATTTTGTTGAATCTTATATTAATTTTTTATCATTGCCATTATTTATTTATCTCAATGGGGAATTTCCATAACCATTTGACAAGTAAGGAAATGTTTATAGTCTTCAAGTTACCCAAAGTAAGAACCCTTTACTTTTGGATTAGGTTACCAAGTCCCATCTTACCAAATGATCTCTCTTACCTTCTCCATTGCCCTCCCATAAGAAATTTCTTATCATCTTCTCACTCACCACCTTCAAAGACATCCTTTTTTTTATAGGAACACAAATAATTTTATTAATATAAAAAAAGTACATCAAAGAGAGCTTAAGATTGACAAGGTGTTCAACCAAGTAATGGAAAGACAAAAAAGAAATACAATATAACGATAGAACGCATGATGCTCTCCAATCCGCCACAATACAAAAGAGTGGAATGCCCTCAAAATCCTTCGAAGTTGAAGTCCACAACGAAGCCAAGAAATACATTCGGTTTCACAAGCCTTCCTTTAGTCATATTTGTCCTTGAATATTTACGAATTTTTCTCCAACAAAATTGCCAAGATTAGTGTGAAAATTGCACAATTACTAAATAAAAACATATAACAAATAGGAATGCTCTAAAACATTGAATGAACTAAAGTGATTCTACTTCCTTTAGACAAATAAGCTTTCTTCTGACCATCTAATTTTTTCCCAATCTTTTAGATCACCGGCTTCCAAAAACTTGAGGAATTTGGGGTAGCCCCTAAAATAATCTCAAATACTTAAGTTGTCATTTTGAAATAGAGCGTACTAAAGTTTCAGCTAATCTAACTCACTTGTTTTGTTGTACATTAATTCCTCTAATTGTACTCTTAGACAACTTCATTTGAAGACTCGATACCAACTCAACATCCCAATCTTAGAGAGACTGACTTAATATTCTTTTCATTTTCACCATAAAAAAATAATATCACCTGCAAATTGTAAATGAGGCACTTTCACCATTTCTCTCCAAATTTTAAAACCTTCCACCTCCCATCTATTACTAGCCCTATCCATCATCCTACTCAACACATTTACCATCAAAGTGAAAAAAAAAGGGAGACAAAGGATCTCCTCTATTGGCTTTAAAGCACCCTTTTGAAGCCTCATTAACAATACGTGAGAAATTCATCGACTCTAAGCAACCCATTATCCACTTACTCCATCTCAAACCAAAACCTTTACATTTCATAACTTAAATTTAAAAATTCCCAGTCCACCATATCATAAGCTTTTTCAAAATCCACCATAAAAACAATCTGCTCCTTCTTCTTTTCCTTGTACTCCTCAACAATCTCATAAGATATAACTCTTTTTATTCCATAAGTTCTGGAAAAAACGAAATCCAAGTCCAGGTAATATAGAGACTGCTGCTCAAGAATCATACGAGTGATGAGTACATAAAGAATAAAGGTAGTAATTTGTACAAGTCCTATATATGCTGTTGATCAAGCTCATCTGGACTTCCAGCACGCGGTAGACATGGAAATTCCTTTTGGAAAGTGAAATTTCTATGTATTTAAATCTAAGGAGGATCCTAGTGGTATTAAATAGTTGCATCGTTTGTTAATTGGTTGTTGCCTTTCTCTTGGGCAATGAGAGTCTTGTATTAAAGAGGGCATTGTGTTGGTTTGTTCCCTAAACTTTTGGGACATGAGAGGTTTTGTTGTCTTGTTGCTTTCCTGCATGTCTAGGTGCTCTTGTCATTATATTGGTTTCTTTTCACAGTCAATTGAATTTTGAACCGATCAAAAATAAAAATAAAATGTAGGCTTTTTTTTGTTAAATCAAAATAGAAAAGATCTCCTTAAGGGACTGAAGGAAAAAGTACAAGCTAAGTCAGCCAGAAGTAAGGAGTTTATCCTGTGGGGGTTGATCCAATTGTACAAAGTCCTGATTTTGTGCTTCGCCTTTTGAGAGGCATTTGACCGTTTGGGTCTTCACTTAAGGAGGCCATATGAACCTTCTTGACTTGATATACAATGAATTTAACCTATCGTATCGGGAAAAAACAATGAATTTAATCACCACTTAATGGGATGCAGTCAAAATAGATTTGCTATTGCTGTCCTTCTAATTTAGCCATGGAACATAATGAATAACATTTCCAAAGGTTTGTTTGCTCAACTTTTTCTTTTTGCTTTTAATATGAAACATCGCCTTTGTTCAAGATTTAGAGAGTTCCTGTTGGGATGCTCTTTCTTATCAGTCAAGTTTCTTTACTTTGTAAAATGAAAAAGAGAACCTGAGTTGAAAAAAGAAAATGCTGCTGAAGTTTTTATCACTGATCTGGTGAAAATGAAAGACTTGCACTTGTTCTCTCTACAATAGCCTTGCAATACTGCAACAATTTGGTCACTACAGCCAACACCAATACTACTCAAGATTTAATCATATCTTGTCTGCCTCTTCGTCTTCATGCTGGGCTTTAACCTGGAGATTACTTGACCATGTTAAGTCAGGTTGGCTGAGCCTTTGAACCTTGTATTCTGCTGCCTGCTATGCTTGTAATTTTTGACAATCAGCATGCACATTATTACAGAAGGCATTGATATTGGTCCAGTAATACTTTTTGGATTATGCACTTTGCTTGCTAGATGGGGACAATGTCACTTTTAGCATTGAGATTTATGTTTTACTTCCTTTATACTTTGGCAGGTTGGAATGGAGATCACTATAATGCAGTACCTTGAACTTGTCTATTATTGTGCTAATAAATGTCGAATTGCAACTGTGAATTTTTGTGGTGCCATTGCAACATATCTATACAAAATAGCAGGTGACTTTTTCCAGGTATCTTGTTTGCAGCCATTTGCTTTGCCATATGTGGCCCTTCATTTAGATCTCACATCATTCTCTTCGTTTGAGGGCTTAGCGACTTTTTTTTTGTTTAATAATAATATTGATATCTTCATCCTCATACCAAGATACTTTTGAAAAGAGCATTGTAATCTTTTGAAGAATGAAGATACTGCACTGCTTAGCGGAGTCTGATTTAATATACCTTTTGCAGGTTTTGTCACCCATATATCTGATTCTGGTGCTTTATTCTACTGGGTTGTTTATTTATGATTTTAATGGTCAACCCAAATGGAGTGACTCCACAACCTTGAGAAATGCAAAGGATGAATCTATTCTTGGACTTTTACTTAGCAATGAGGACAAGCTCCAACATTTGACCTCTTCTCTTGGTTTATTGGACCATCATTTTAACTTTAATGGCAAAAATAACAGTTTGCCATGTAATGGTGAATATAAGAATTCTGCACAACAATTACATCTATGTGCGGGACTCAAGCATGGGGCCCCCATACATTTCACTACAAATGGAAATTTTTATCTACCGTCTTTCTGTAATGCACTAAAATTTTTGTGCCAGCCACTTGCTGAGGTTGTAAATTCAGAAAAGAAAGAGTTATTGGCTGATATTGAAGGTGCTCTCTTGTGTAGCAATCTATGTGTTATCCAGGATGCATTCCATCAATTCTGTGATGCCTTTCTTCTTTATCAGAGGTAGGCCCTTGGTTTATCCCACTTTTTAGTCTTTTGCCTGCTTTGCAAGAAATTCAGTTTGTGTTTTGTATTTGACTTTCTTGGTTGGTATCGGTTGTTACCAAAACTAGTTTTAGAGAAAGACCAACCCAAAGAGGGTGATATATGATAGTTGTAACTTGGGTCTTCAACACTGTTTTCTTCTCCTATACTATATTTTGATACACTGGAAGAACGATATGGGAAGGTGTATTGGGGTGGAGTTTGTCATCTGAGTTATAGATTGGGCTAAATGTATTCAAGGCTTTTTACATGCTGTTTTTTGATTTGTTGTTTTTGTTTGGACAACTTGTCCACCTTTCCTTTTTCTTGTGTACTACTTCCTTATTAATAATCGTATGCTGTTTCTTATCAAAAACAGAAAAATATGGGAGGGTGTTCATTAACAGTTTTTGTCATCTTCATACCATATTCTTGAGTTGACATTGATAGCTTAATTCATTGCTTTGAACTTTCTTTTCTCTTTTTCATTGTTTAAAATCTTGTCTGACATTTTGCATGTTTTAGTTCTGGTAATTAAAGTCCATTGATCCTTAGGCTCTTATATTTTGTTGATGCAGTGCATCTGAAAGGGACAGAGATGCATTTGATGATATCAACAAAACAGTACTCAATGTAGCTGTGGCTGCTTTCACTCTGTCATTTATAACAAAGCATAAGATCAAGGTTCCTATCTTCTGGCATGGAGGGAATACAATTAGTTTTTGATTTTACTGATTGGTTTGTTGTTTTTTTCTTGCAGGAGAGTATAAACTTCATTGAGCATGTTATTTCCAGTGATTGGATTCAAACTAACGGGCTAAAATATCTATATGCCTCTCTTTACAACATTGGTGTTATTTTGTACAAAAATAAGCAAGCAAAAGAGGTACTCATTGCGTAAGAGACTATTTTCTATTGAATTGTGTATGATGTCATTGCCATGATGGAAATGCATAATAATCAAAAATAAATTGCAACATTGCGACATATTAAATGTTTGTTTGTCACCACCGAGCGTTAGATCAGTTAGTGAGGGACTGTTTTAGCTTAACCAAGGTCTCGAGTTCGAGTCTTGGGAGCGTAGCTGCGTTCAGTAGAGAGAGCTTTGCCGCCCTTATGGTCCTACCCGGTTCGAATCCAGATTAGTCGGAGCCCAAAGTGGCTTTTAGATACTAGATGGTCTAACCAGAAAAAAAAATGCTTGTTTGTAATGTTGTTCTCAACATTGTTTCAAGTCCAAATTATTCCAGTATTAATCTTGCAATTTCCAAAAGAATAGGGTGACCTATTTGGTTTCCCTGGGATGCAGTATGAATTCAACATTTGGCAATGCCTGGACTGTAGAGCAGTAATGGATAAAATATAAAATAACACCTTACTACTTAACTCATATAAATGATATCATATGTGACAGAGTGGCCAGCGGTCTAGCATTAGGGATTTCACCCTATACAACAAATAAGATAACAAACACAAATGTACAACATGTACATGATTAGTTTCCTTAGTTTGTCTCTCTATTTTGCAATAATAGATATGTAAATGTATAATTTCATCAACATAAATATGAGCATACCTTTCAGCTGAATAAGTGGACTTGACTGGCAAGATGTGAGCACAGTGCTTTGATTGACCCACAAGAACCCAAATGGAATAGTGCCCGCTGTGTGTTGGTGGAAGTCCCAATAGGGAGTCAATACTAAAATGCTCCCATTTCCTTTCTGGTATAAAAACATGTTAATGCCACTCTTTACACACTAATAGACTACGCATTTAACAACAAACTCGGCAATCTCTCTCTTCATTCCATTCAACCAATAGCATTCTCTCAGATCTCTATATAATAAATTACCCCTACGGTGCATAAAATACATGGAATTTTGTGTTTCATCTATAAGTTCTCTCTTCAGAGTGATCATTTGGTACACACAAACCGTGTACCAAAACATAACATGCTATCACCACGAAATGGGTCTTGCTACGATCCTCCAGTACTTTTCTAATCTTCTCGAACTGGGGATCTTGTAGTTGTAGCTCTCTAATACAATCTACTAATGCAGGTTTAACTTTGAAATGTACCCATAATGCATCTGTATCAGTTGATATCATATCCACCCCATCGGTCTCAACTTAGTTGTATTACACCAACGCTGGTCCACCGAGTAGAATACAATCTTCGTGATGATTTCTTGATTAGTGTATAAACCACTGCATTAGCTTTTCTTGGATGGTGGTGTACAATCCTAGTCTTTTATTGGTTCCATTCATCTTGTTTGCAATAGATTCAACTCCTTTTGAGTGAATAAATATTTCAAGTTTTGATGACCAGGATAAATCTGGCAGGGCTTGCTGTATAAATAATGTCTGCACAACTCTAAAGCAAAAATGATAACAATGAACTCTAAATCATTAGTAAGGTAATTTTTTTCATGGATCTTCAACTGTCCGGAGGCATAGACAATCACCTTACCACATTGCATCAAAACGGAACCTAATCCCTGATGAGAGTATTTGATAGCTTATTTGTGCATCATGAGTAGTTTATTCTTTGATGGTGGTCTAGTTTTCGTTCATTTTTGTGTACTCCACTTGTGCACGAGGTATTGAACCCTTTTGCTTATGTGTTTAGTCATAAAAGATTGTGTCGTGTTTTTGTTTCACTTGTTTGAATGTAATTTTGAAGATGATGCATGAAGTTCTGCATCAAGAAAATTTGGTTTGTGATTAAGATTAGTGGTAATGTTCTACAAAGGTTTACAAATGGTATGGCAAAGATGTTTCGAAGGCCTAAGCCTTGTTTTGGTAGGTTCTGCACTGTGTAGACCTCCTTGGACCTATTAAGTTTTTTTTACAAGAGTCACAATCCTTGTGGAGAAGCTCTCTTGGAGCCTACATATACATTTAGTCTTTCTTAATGGAGAGAGATCAATCTATCACATATGTTTTAATTTTAAAGCATTTTCTGGGTTTGCATGATACAAGCCTATCCCTGAATGTGGCTCCTAAGGGATTTTTCCTACTTTTCTTCTCAATTTTACGCGACTGTAAACCTACAAAGAGACTTAATCAACCTTCCTTGTAGTCCGAAAACTCTAATTAGCATGTCCAATCTCCTTCAACAAAACTTCAAACCCAGCCTCTTTTAATTACCTGAAATTTATGTTGTATTCGTGGGGTAATGGTCATATCCCTTGAAAACCTCAGTTCTACACCAAAACTCTTTTTTTATTAATTCTAGACCTTCACAAACCAAACCTCCCAAGCATCTTTTGATCATCTTTGTCTAAACCCAATTTGAATGGCTACTATTGATCTGGATTAGACTAAAGCTGAAACCCATAAATACAAAATGAAAATGGCATTGACCAATAGAACAAATAGTTGATATGTGGTGTTTTTGATGGGTTTTGTGAGACCCAGTTGATTCCATCTTGGTAAGTTGCTGATACATGACACACATGCAATGCATGCACGTGAGATAGAACAATCTGGCTTTATCTTTGTTTATATGTATCCAGCCAAGGCAGGTTGATTATACTCGGAAGCCTTGCAAAATAATGGATGAAGATGAATAGACTTGTAGAGAAGTGAAGGCACTATTTTATATAGAGGTTCTCTCATCATGGAAATAATATATGAGACAATGATTTTTATTTTTGTGAATCTAGTCAGATGTTTTAATTGTAATCAGCAACACTTAAGACCACACATTCATTTTAGTTGATAGATTCTAATATCCCTGCTAGTTAAGGTTTAAAAAATATTTGGTACATTGGATCAGTATATTTGTTGGTGTTGATTTGTTTTGTTTTCATGCATTTATCGGTTTGGGCTTTCATTAATGCGTTAACGTTTCTTTACAGGCTTCAAAGGCTTTAAAATTATGTTGCAGAGCATCTTGGAAATGTGTTTTACATCTTTGTGAGCTGTTTGTAGAGAAATCAGATGTCTTTCATGGTGATCTATCAGAAGATGGTATTGTAGGTTTTGTCACCGAAGCATGTGCCAAAAGCGCACTTCTTTTGGATGTACTTTCTCAATATGACAGTAAGAAGGTGAATAGAATCATTGGAGATAGTCTTGAAAGCTGGTCTGCTGCTCAAAACTTGTTTGAAGAACTTCCAAGTCCTAAAGCTTTGGTGAAGCAGTGGGTGAAGGTAACATTTAATGCTACTTGCTGTATGTAGCATTATGTAATTGTCTCTGCTGTCTGATTGTTACCTGGTTTCCAGGTAGCATGTAAACTCTATGAGGATGATCACAGCAATAAAACCTTATATTCTTTGCTGTCAACTTCACCAAAAGTGTCAAAAAAGGCACTCGGCATATTATTAGAGCAGGTTGGGCTCCTCTATTTCTCTCTCTCCTGAAGTCTCACTCTGATGTCCTTCGTTGTATCTTTATTTTGGATTTGATTTTTTTATTTGCTAGATATTAACAGCTTTTTGTGTCATTATTCTTGGTTAAACTTTGTTTAGGAGCTTCTAGCATATAAAGAAATGAATGCTTTGAACCCAAGATTTTGTCGAAGAATGCGAATGGATATTATAGGCATCCTCCTAGAAGTGGTGTATGTGATGAAAGATAGCTGTTTACAGAAATCGCAAATTCTGTTAACAAAAGGAAAGGAATTAAGAGCCTGCGGAATCAAAGGTCTGGATGAGTGCATTCAGTGTCTGTCAGCAGCCATCTCTACATTGGTGAGCCATCTTAAATTTTTGCCCTGCTTTATCTTTTTGTCCTATAACTCCATTTCAGAAAATCCACCTGTTTCCCCCCCTCTTTTCTGGCATTGGGTGACACTAATATAAGATAGTTGCTGAACCAGAATGAGGTGTGTGGTGAAACATTTAGCTGCAGTATTCAAGTTCGTCATCAGTTAGCTGAAGCATATTGCTTACGTGCGCTGTGTACTCAAGAGGCTGAACCAAACTCAAAGGTGTTACTGATAAAAGGCTAGTCTCAAGAATTAAGTAATATATACCGATGGGCTTATATTTCCAGTTAATATATTTGCTACAACAAAAATTCTTTTCAGTTTTGAACGTTTGCTTGGTTTCTGTTCCAAACAGCAACTTTTTGAAGATATTCGTGCTGCACTAAATCTATGGTCGAGTTCAGATCATTGCCATGAAGCTGACCACTGCAATATGATTCCTGAAAACAGCTTGATTTTGTTGTATAATGTTGTTGATTTGTTATCAGTTAAGGTAAGTTTTATGATTTTTGTTATTACCATACGTTTGTGTAGTGATATCTTTGGCGCAGCACTGGTTTTACTTCCTAAAACTTTCTCTGCTTTGTTACTCCAGGGGTGCGTGAACTTTCACCCTGATGTATTTGAGATATTGATCAGATTGTTTAAATGGAAGGGTGTTCCATTGGAGAAGTGTTTGGCTATGCTGTGGGAATACAGAAGGCTTGGGCATGCTCTTTGTGCTTCCTCTGTAAACGAGTCATTTATCACAACTTTGTCACGGCATTGTGGTGAACTTTCACAGTCCATTGATTTTTGGATAAGCTGTATGGAAGGATCAGGGGCACAAGGAGTGGGGTTTCGGCAGAACTTCAGTTTGATGTTCCAATCAGATATCAAAGTTGAAGAAGTCAAGAAGGCTGCTTCTGAACTTCTTTCTAGTGTGAGATCCTTTTGCTAGCAATAAAAACTAATTTCCCCTCAAAATTTAGGTTGAAGCAGATCTCTTACGACCCATGTTTTTTCCTTTAATGTTAGGTCTCTTTACCCAGTGGTTCAGCATTTACTGCTGCGTATCTGTACCATGACTTGTCTGAGAAATTGGTTTCAAGTGGAAGACTAATTGAGGTAGTTTGACAAGGATTTGCTTCCTTGAGACGATAAGTAAATGTGATTTATGAGTTTTTATTATGTACTTCTTTTGTTTGCAATTTTCTTTCATGTGGTTGGACTACTTATCCAATCTTTTTCGTGTACTTTGTGATTTTTATTAATACAAGTTTCTGTTTCCTATTAAAAAAAAAAAAAAAAGAAAACTAAATGTGGTTTGTCTTGATTTCTTGTGTAATGCTCTCCATTGGACATGCTGCATCTCAGCTTTGCGTTTGTGTATCCTCATATTTCTTTGATTGGATATGGCTAACTATCATATACCAAAACCATAACATCACAATTTCCCATGGTTTGCCTTTTCCTTTTGACTTCTCTACTTTGAAATTTATAATTATAAATGTTAAAATAAGGTATTTTCTACAATGATTTAAATTGCAACAGAGGGAATTGTCTCTATATTCTAAGAAGGTGGTTGTGTTTGTTTACAAGTGCTATTGTCAATTTGCCACATAAAGTCACAAACAATCAAACATAAAAACTATGTCTTGCTTGATAAAAGTGATCAATGAGCTTCTGTTTGAATTAAAAACGTGTCTATCTTTGTATAGTTGAAATACATGATAAATCTTTCCTCTTCAAATAATTCGATAACTATTCAAAGTTGATCAAATTTATAGTTTCTAAATAGATTTCTTTTGCTTTGTTTTATGAGCATTATATTCAATGGGTTATCTTCATCTCTATGCCGCTTTAATCACATCTTTTAATAATTTTTATGAGATTTTGGATCTGATGCTTTAGTGCTGCTCCATTTGTCTCAACTATTATAGCACCTTAATCCACTCTGGAATGTCTCATCTATAATAAATGGTATCTTTGAAAAGCAATCTTTAGGTATCTCCACTTTCTTATTATACCCCTTAGTTAGTAATCAGGACATAACTTCTGAATTTAGAACATTTGGAGGGTAATATTGAGCATTCAAATCCAAACTCAAATAACTTGAAGTAATTGCAATAATTTCTGTTTCCTCACCAAGTTAAATTCCCCAAAACTGACTTGAAATTTGGGAGAGGGAGAAATTCTTTAATCATGTCAGCACCAAACTACCAACGTACGTGGTACATTTCATTATCTTCTCAGGGAAACAAATTTCTCATATCTTTCAGAGTTGCATTAAGCAAAATACAGGAAGTTATATGCATTCTCATTAGTTACACTTGTGAATGCCACAAATTTTGTTATTCTCTGGTATGGAATGTTTACTCTTAATTGTAGCAAAACCTGGTTGTAAAATTAATACTTTGAAGTTTAGTTTTGTTTCTTCAATTTATCCTGAGTTTCATATAAATCCTTCCAATGTCTTGATGTATTAATAATTATAACTTCATGTATGCCATGTGGGACCTTGATTAATGGAATACATGGTTACGAGAGGTGATATGAGTCAATTACTATGTTTTCTAAGCTTTGCATGGAGTGGCACGTTAGAACAGCTTGAAGTTTAGAACTTCTTTTCCATAGTACTTTGACTGTTTTCGGTCATTTGATTCCATGCTCTTTAAATGACTGTGCTGCGTAAAAGTTCTTGATGGCCATAACAACTTTACTCTGACAAGGCCTTACACCTTGTAGGCTCTTTTATATGCAAAAGAAGCTCATCGTTTACGAAGTAAACTTTTGCAAGAAAAATTTATGTACTCTGTAGAGCATCAGAATGACATCTACGATGGCAATGGGGAAATCATTCAAAAGCGTTGTTATGGTCTTAGGAATTTCCAGATGCATGATATAGTGGCTACAGCTGCTTGGTTGTGTCATGATATTTCATGCAACTTCGAAGGCAGCTTTCTTACTCCCTGGAATGTACTTCAATGCTATCTTGAAAGCACTCTGCAGGTTTGACTCCACTATATGTAAGTCAGAAATTTAATGCGAATTCAGTATGTCTAACACACTTTTTGGTATTGTGATCACTCATGCGACACAGGTTGGAGTTATTCATGAGATAATTGGTAATGGATTTGAAGCTGAAACTCTTTTACTGTGGGGAAAAAATGTTTCTTCTGTTCAATGCTTGCCACTTTTCATAGTTGCCTTTTCAACTAAGTTAGGTATTGAAATCACATTGTTTGTTCTCATTTTTTCATTTGCATGTTTTGTTGTAACATTATGAAGAGCCTAACTTATTTTCTGCTCCTTAACCATTTTAGGAAAACTATACCGCAAGCAACAACTTTGGGATTTGGCAGAAAAAGAACTACATACTGCCAAGCAAATACTGGCTGATAGCTGCAGTGTCATCTCTTGTTCAAAGTGCAGATTGGTCCTGGAGGTTACTATTGAAGAGCAACTCGGAGATTTACTCAGGAGCCGTTTTGATGAAAATGCTGAAAATCCTTCCCTTGAGAGTTTATTTCATGCTGAAAATATTTATAGATCAGCCATAGACAAGCTGAATCTTTCAGAATGGAAAAACTCTGTCAGTAATCCCGAGGATATTCTTGTGAGGGAAGTTGATAGTAGTGCTACTATTTGTGATTGTGGAACTAATCACTTGGAGATGAGGGAAGTCCCATCCAAAAGTGACGGACCAGAGACAAAAATTGAAACCAGAAGATCTAGAAGGACTAAGAAAGCATTGAAGCCTATGCCAGAGCATAACTCAAGGATGACTCGGTCCAGGTATCGGTCTTCTCAGAAAAATAATGAAAGTATTCCACCTGGTGTACAGATTGGTCTCAATAAGTACTCAAACAGCAAGCACATGTTTGCTTGCTCTGATACACTTAGTGAAAGAGGGCCGCATTCAGAAATCAAGTTTTATGTGGCTGATTATGGGTGTGAATTCATATGTGTCTGCAACAAAATGAAGTGTCGGCACTGTCTTCCTCGTGACGTTTTGGAATCTGGTTCTGTTGACAGCTTTATACACATGAAATGGGAGCTTGTACGTAGGCGGCTTTCACTGAGGCTACTTCTTAGCAGAGGTATGGTGACATTACATAATACAGCATATTGTTCTATAGGTGCATCTGCTTGCACTCGTGTATTGTACTAGGAAAATAATGGAATTGTGTCACATTGACAACCTGAGGGTGGGGAAGAGGAATGATTGTGCCAAATAATTTAACTGGAGTGTAGTTTCCTTTAGTTATTATGTTGTACATATGTGCTGTTGGCTCAGACTGTTGAATATTGGTCTGGAATCTATGTCTTCTCCCTCCCCTTGAAAGAATCATGAAATTGAAGACTTCTTAATTTAATGTCCTTTAAAATCCTCTTTCTTTTTTTTCATTATATATTCTAGTCTTTTTGGTGCGTAATTAAAACTGTACTGCTCTTGTTTGAGCATTTTACCTAATTGTAGACGGAAAATTGAGATCAATATATTATTACCTTGATGAAACACATCAGCACGTGTATATTGATGTCTGTTTTTAGTAGATTTATTGATTACTTTTTTCTGTTGAAAAAGTTTTCCCTTCTTTATAATCGGTTTTACAAAAAAGAATAAGATGGATTGTCCTCGACTTGTATAGGTTGAATGTTCCAGTGTGGCTGCCATTAAGTTCAGCTGGTTGCAACTGTAAAAAGATGGCAAAGGGGAAATAGTTGTGCTGTTGCAGTGCAATCTGCACATACTTAACATGTACAAACAGATATGATAGAGAGCGGTTGCATTTCTAGAGGCTGTACTTTGTTTTGTTTGTGTGCATTCTTAACATGAATGAACTTATGCATGTACAGCACAGATTGATATGATAATATGCTATCTTGCATTTATGTTTCTCCTGTTTTCTTTAGTTTTCTTATGTCATAGGCTAAATTTTGGCTTTCTTTGCATCCTGGCTCTCTACCCCCTTGCTCCTCTCTCTCTCTCTCTCAAAATGTGTGGGCAGGAAAATGCATGGGATTTCGCGGTGACATTCATGAAGCACATGAAGTATTTTTGCAAAGTATATCATTGCTGGTCAGCAGAAATCCATTCTGTCTGAAGCACTCTTCCAATTTCTTGCTCGACTTGCTTGGGAAAGATGTCCCAGGAGATGTCCTAGCAGTTGAACATGCAGCAACACTTTATAACATCTGCTGGTTCAGTTTGAAAAGCTACCCATGCAAGGATACCAGGTATACTTAAACAGCATATACGGACCAGTTTCATTTTGTCCTGCTTATCATGTGCAAGTTCTATATTAACTGTTTTTATGTATAAACTGTCACTTTACAGATATATTTGCTTTGACTAACTTTTTGCATCACCATTCACATGACTTATGCTGGGATCTGAGTCTTTTGTACCTATATTTGATTCCTGGGAGTACAACTTTTATAATGTGCAGTATCGTGACCATAATTTTTCATTCTTGTAGGTAGACTACTTTGTCTTTCTTTGCCTTCTAAAATATGGTGTGGTCTGGGTAACAAGTACCTCATATGGTTTTTATGCTTTTTCGTGTTTTTTTAAATATTTTCTTGTAGGTTTGATGAAGTTTCTGTCACAGTGCTAGATGTTTACTCTATGGGGATGTAAACTTGCTGAGCCAAGCTGAATATTGATGTGCTTATGCTCAGCTTGACTCATCACCAATAATGTTCATGCTTGGTTCAAGCTCTGCTCAAAGATGATTGAGCTTGGATCAGCAAGGGAATGACCTACTTGCTCAACTCATTAAATCAGAACAAATATTGTGGGAGGGCTAGACGATGGAGAAGATGGAAGTTGTAGCATCTTCTTGTTGCAATTGGGGATCAAAAATTTTCTCTGAAACCTTGACAAGGCTGAAATGTTTCCGGTGCCAATGAGATCGAAATGAATTAGTAATTGAATTGAAATTCTAATACTTAGAGATGTTTCGAAATGTTTCGGCATATTTTCACCAATATTTTGGAATATTTTGAGGTGTTTCAGTATATTTTAACCAATGTTTTGGAAATAAATTTTTTAAATTTTTTCTCGTTTCCATTCTATTTTTGAAATATATCCGAAATGTTTCCGTTTCTGAAGTAACTGAAATTAAATTTTGATCCTTGGTTGCAATTAGCAAGAAAATAATCTGTAATAGTTTGAAATGAAAAAAGGAAAGACTCATGTTTTCCATTTTAGTGAAATTCATCAGTCAAGTAGCTTTAGGAGGCATTGTGCTTCCATTTGTGCCCACTTTTCCAGACAATAAAACTAAAAGAAGTACAAAATGGTTATGAAGGATTAGAAATAAAGAAATCACTCAAATCAGATTTTCCAACAAAATTTTCATGATAACTGTATCAGACATCTTATGAGCTTAATCAACTTGACTTGGTGACTGCTTTATTTTGAATTGTGACTTTTTGTTGGCCTTCTTAAACTGCAGGATTTTAGTAACTACTTGGACAATTTTTGATATTGTTTGGGAGCTTAATTCTGTTTGTCTTGGACATTCATATTCGTACCTTTTTGTCAGAATAGTTGTTTTCCTCTCTCATGTTCTAAATATGGGTTTTCGTTGCTGCTTCATACCTGCCTGTGGTTTGACTATCTTGCTGTTCTCTTCTTCATTTGATTTATTTTGTTTACCAGGATAATTTGTTGTGACTTGTCATGCATTGAGATACCAAGAATCGTGTCTTGGTTGATGCTATCCTTTATACTCTGCCGCGAAGTTCCTGCACTTTTTCAAAAGGTAAACAATGTATTGGTCTTGTTTTATTGTTGTAGTTATTGTCATTTACTCTATTGGTTATTTGGAATGAACCCAACCGTATTAAAGAGGATAAATTATTGGATGGACAAAGAGAAGGACGTGGACTCCTTAGAAAAACATAGCAGTACAACAATATCCATTGAACAAAAACCACCTACTAGAATTAGTCCATTACCCTTCAGCAGGATATTGTTGTGATTTACATCTTTTGAGCAAATCTTAATGCTTCGTGGACATTAAATTAATTATCCAAGAAATTTTGAAAGAGAATGTTTAAACTTTTTTTAGAAGTGTAGTAGTTGCAACATATCAATTTATGTTGCACTTGAATGCAATTTGACATTCATTCGAGTTCCATATCAATCTTGGAAGGTGTAAGGATGCTATGCTCTTGAAAGTTGAGTGTACTTTAATCTGATATTTAGATTTGTTAGAATTGGAGGGTGGCCCTTTGCGTTGTAGTAAGATTGATCCATTGTGACTTGGGCATCAAAGGTTGGAGTCTCATAAACAATCTCTTCGCATGCCGGGCTTAGATTGCATATATCTGACTCTCCCCAAACGTCACAGTTGTTAGAGCCTTGTGTATTGGACTACCTTTTAGGTTTGTTAGAATTGGAATCCAATAGCAGAAAATGTGATAATGGTTTAGATTCATTTGACTTAGAGTTGCATGTTTACAGATGCAACATATCAGTTTATGTTCAGTCTAGTGACATTCATTTAAGTTCCATATCAATTTCCGAAGGTGTAAGGATGCTATGAACTTGAGAGTGGGGTGGATTTTAATTTGATATTTAGGCTTCTTAGAATTGGAGGGTGGGCTTTGGCGCCGTGGGAAGATTGTTTTACCGTGACTTGGGCGTCAATGGTTTGAGTCGCAAAAAACAGCTTCTTCGCATGCAGGGGTAAGAGTTCTTAAATTTTACCCTCCCTAGACTCTGCAGTCACTAGAGCATCATGCACGGGGCTGCCCTTTAGGTTTGTTAGAATTGGAATCCGATAGCAAAAAATGTGATAATGGTTTAGATTCATTTGAATTTCTTCCAAAACTATTTTATGGACAATTGACATAGCAATTTCGGATCTATTGTAAGTAGCTTCTAATCATATAGATATCATTATTATGTTATTTCTTCCCTTTCTTTTCCGTCAAGTGTTATGATTGATGTTGGCTGTACTTATAATGCAACAGGTTTCGAGGTTGCTTGCTGCTCTGTTCATTCTTTCTACGTCAATAAGGACTTTTTCTTTGTCTTCTGGCAAGGCAGTCTCTGAAAGTCAGTGGGCCTCATATTTTCATCAAGCTTCACTTGGTGCTCATCTTAACCAACAGCTCTTTACTAGTATGATTGGGAAGCAAAAAGCCCAAAATCCTATGGATCTTGAGGTATGTATTTGAGATCACTCTCCCTTCTTCTGTCTGCGCTTTCCCAAAAACCCACTCAGTATGCCGATTTGTCCTTGTTTCAGCACAATTTTTTGGGGAATATTTTATCTTTTTGCTTTCATCTCCAGTATTTCCTAACAGTATAATGTCCTTTATGCTAGTTATAATGTATCTAGCATTTTACGAGGCATTTTTTAGACTTAAACCATGAGATCTGACCAAATACCCCCCTTTTATCTGGAAAATACGCTAGAGTCAGGGGGACCTTATGACTTGATTTTTGTTCCCACTTTGCCTTTTTTCCTTTAGATGTGCATGAGATGTAGATGTTGGGCCTTTCACTCTTTTGACCTGTTTAGGGGCAGTTATGAAAGGCTACATTTTGGTTTCCTTGTCAGAATGTAAATCTTCGTCTGCAGGAGTAAAGCAATCATGTTTAATTATTCACAGCCCCTATGTATGCAAGTTGTTTGCCAGTGTGCACAGCAAGAATGGTCATCACTTCGTCACCCTTTTCTTCGTAAGGGCCTAGGGAAGTTTGTCCAAGTTTCTGTTCTGGAATAAAAAACATATATTCTAAGTTGATGGCGCATATCTCTTCTTTCTTGTGTTTATTTATTCACTTTTTTTTTTCTAACAGGTTTCTTGTCCATCTAGTGCAAGTTTCATTGGTTCGGCAACGATCAAGGCACTCAGGTATTACCGGAATTTATGTACATAGAGGATTATGTCATTGCTCAACTGAATCCCCAATCTTCCCCTCCTGTTGCAGGTTTGCACCTGAATCGCTTCAAGATCTTGAAGGATATGTTGTAAATTTTTTTGAGCGTCTTCCTCGTACTACGGTCATATGTGTTAGCTTGCTCGGAGGCGCTTATACCAGTTTGTTGAAAGAATTGTTGCTTTATCCTTCCTCCATTTGTGCATGGATTCTTTTTTCCCGGCTGAAGTCAAACTGCCAACCTGTTGTCATACTTTTACCTGTGGATTCAATCTTAGAAGGTAATCTGCTCTTCAATAACATGAGCTGGAGTATTAATCATCCACAATCTTCTATGCCCAAATTGTTCACTTTAGTTGAAATAGCATTACACTAATATTTTATTGGATAGTACCATCAGTCGGATCAGATGATGATGCAAATTCTGGCTCTGGGATCCCGTATGATGACAAAAAAATTGTTCAAAGGTGGCACTGTCCTTGGGGCTCCACTGTGATTGATGATGTAGCCCCTTTGTTCAGACAGATATTGGAGCAGAACTATTTATCATCTTCAATCTATCCTTCAGAAGATACAAAAAAGAACAGGTCATTATGGTGGATGCAGAGGAAGAAGCTTGATCGGCACCTTGCTAAATTGTTGAGGTAATTGTTTTCTCACTGAAATTCCATTTATTCATACTCCTATATGCTTGATGTTAAATGTTAATCTCTTCATGCATCAGTGATTTGGAAGATTCATGGTTTGGTCCTTGGAAGTACTTGCTTTTGGGGGAATGGTCAGGTTGCAAGCACCTGGATTCTGTACAAAAGAAACTGACAGATGATTTGAAATGTGAATATAAGGTGGATGTACAAGAGAGTCTTCTGAAAGTTATTCTTGGAGGTGCTAAATATGTCTCTGAAAGAGAAGAAGGTGTTTTACAGCTGATATTAAACAAAGGATGTTATATTGGTGGGGAGGAATATCGTGATCATGGAATGTCCAATACATTGCCTAACAATTGTACTGGAGTAGAAGGTGTGTCCCAATCAGTCTTCAAACTGATACTTGAAACAGCCCATGAGATCGAAGAACAAGAATGTGTAAATAGAGAACCAATTATTCTTGTTTTGGATTTTGAGGTGCAGGTGGGATTTTAGTTCTCTCGCTCTCTCTCTCAACTATCATTCACGAAAGTTCCATAAATCTTTGCTTCACCACTTGACTAATTGATGGCCCTCTACGAGTTTAAAGAATTGTGAATGCGGTTTTTAATTTAAATACATTGCATAATCGATAATAGATCCATCTTCTAATCATTTTTTCAGGTATTATAAAGAATAGTTGTTGCTAAAAGATACATAGCTGGTCACCCCAGACAATACATCTTTAGGCACTCATGAGGAGGAAATCATCTTTTTATTTTACATTTTTTTCCCCAATTCCGTGGCACATTTTGTTGCATTTGAACCTGTTGATTGATTGATGACTTTGTGCAGATGCTTCCATGGGAGAATCTACCAATACTAAGAGATCAAGAGGTCTATCGCATGCCCTCTGTTGGCAGCATCTCTGCCACACTTGAGAGATGCTGCTTTCCTCAAGAACACTTTGGGATTGATGCTTCAGTATTTCCGATGATAGATCCCCTGGATGCCTATTATGTGTTGAATCCCAGTGGTGATCTTAGTGGCACACAGATCGAATTTGAGAACTGGTTTAGAGATCAAAGCATTGAGGTAATTCTGGTCTTGATAGCACTCTTAGCACTAGAAGAAAAAAGAATCCCAGAACCCACAATGTTTGATGTTTTTCTCTTTCGATTTATTGTGATAATGCATTTGCAGGCATGCATTATTAATTTCTTAATTTATGCATTTTCAACATGCAACTCCTCATTGTGCCCATGTAGATGCGGCTTTTCATTGAGCATTGGAGTAAATCCCTTATTGGCTGTTGCATATAAATTCCTCTATATTTGATATTCTACTGACTTGCTATCCAGGGAAAGACAGGAATTGCACCAACAGTTGAAGAATTGACTGTCGCCTTGAAAAGCCATGACCTCTTTATTTATTTTGGCCACGGAAGTGGTATGTCTGATTAAAACTTCTTAATTGCTGCCTCTTCATATCTTTGCTATCCAAGCCATTTAATCAATAATCTTATATTTTCGACCTCCTCTTTATGCACCAGTTTTGATTAAATTCCACTTGTGATTCAGGGGCACAATATATTCCTGGGCACGAGATTCAGAAACTTGAAAGCTGTGCTGCTACTCTGCTGATGGGGTGCAGCAGTGGATCTCTATCTCTGAATGGGTGTTACACCCCACAAGGTGCTCCCCTCTGCTATCTTTTAGCAGGTTCTCCAGTTATAGTTGCTAATTTATGGGAGGTGACGGACAAGGATATTGATCGATTTGGTAAAGCCATGCTTGATGCATGGGTTAGAGAAAGATCGGCTGCTTCAATAGATTGTTCTCAGTGCAATTTAATTTCAACTGAATTTAAGTCCATGAATATAGATGGGTCTAGACGAAATGGTAAGAAAAAATTGTCAAGGAAGAAATTACCTGAAGCTTGCAATATTAGTGCATGTAATGATAGTTGTACCCACAGACAAAAGATTGGATCATTTATGAGTCAAGCTCGAGAAGCTTGCACTCTTCCTTTTTTGATTGGAGCATCACCTGTATGTTACGGCATCCCAACTGGTATAAAGGAAAAGAAAGATTTGTAGCATTGTGTAAATCTGTTGTGCCCCTTAAATAGATAGTGTTTGATAGTGTATTGCCAAATCTTGGACCTCTTGTTCTCCATTATTTAACACAAGATCACATGGCACAACCTGTTGGCCATTAAGATTTTCCATACATAGGATTACTGTAGCTGTTAGAACCTTAAACTGTAGCTTCCCCTTCCCCTTCTGCTTCTGGTTTCTGATACTGAAATCAGATTGCTGTCCTTTTTCTTCTGTCATCCACTTGTATCGGTCACCTGTTTTAAAGTTGTGACGATATAAGAATATCATATATTCAAATTTGAATTGCATGTAATACCACGGCATCCTGTATTTCTGATCCAAGAGGATTACAGGATGTAGTTCGAAGAACAATAGTTATTGTGAATTGTAAATGATTGGAGATGCTCTGTTTCTGGTGTTGAATTTCTTTTTTGCATATTAGTGAAGTATTATGCTGAAACTCGGTTCAAATTTTTTGATATGGCAAATATCCTATAGCTGGCAGCTATTGCATTGATAAAAGAATGTTCAAGAGAGTGAGATCGTGTTTAATATATTTTTAATTCATTTCTCTTCTTAGCAAATTACTTATCATGTATTTAAATAAAATTCATTGTTTATAATTGAGACCCTCGTCAATGTATGGTGGATAATATACCAAAAAAAAGTGTATTAGAGAATTTGAATTTGATATTCATGTGCCTACCAAACTAGCCTGAGTGGTTTATGTCGTGACATCTTCTAGGGTATGTGCGGAATACATAATTTTGTATTGCAGAACATTGCTTGTATGTTTTTATAGTGAGATGGAGTGGAAAGTCCTCAGCAATGATTGTTATTTTGTTCTTTGGTGTATGATGAGATATTGGATAGAATACTACACTCCGAAAGGCAAATCAAAATCTTAGGGAAAGTTTACATTATTGTCCGAAGTATCATCGAAAAGTACAATTTTTTAAAGTTAGGTTTTAATTTTTTTGGGATAGAAGTCTCAACTTGTAAAGATCGATCATAGAAATTATAATTTTTAAAAGTTAAATCGTAATTTATAAGTGAGAAGTTATAATAGTTCAAGGGAGATTTATAATTGATCATGAGTATTTTTTTTTTTTTTGAAAAGTTGTAATTTCTCCTTTTGAATGTGTAATTTTATCAATAAAAATTATAATTTTTGGTACATTACTGGATTTTTTTTTTTTCTTATAGCTAAAGGGAAGTCGAGAGCAATATACAGGACTGAGAATTGAAGTTAGGAATGTAAATGTTGAGAATATCTTGTCTATCATGATGGTGAATACTTTACCTTCATCTGTGTTCTGGTTAAAAAATAAAAAAAATTAAAATTATGCCTTCAAATATTTGGTAATGGGTATCATAGGCCTTACCAGTGGGAAAAGTAATTGAACACGTGCCAATGTTACTGTGAGACTTAGAAATAAGTTGAAATTGCTTTGAATGAGATATTAAAAAAAGAATAAAATATGTTATCTTAAAGTTTTACTGAAAATATGACCTTCAACGATACACAATAAAGAAAGAGGAATGTCACATGGATTTAAAAAATAGACTTAAAAACTATACTTGATAATTACAACAATTAATTTTATTGTGGGTTCCTGTATTTATTGAGACTCACCACCTATTCAATGGGTTAGATTATCAAATCTAGTTTTTAAGTCTATCTAGCATTACTCATAAAAAAATATTTTGACTTGTTTTATTATATACATGATTTATTTAGCTAAGTGATTATAATAAAAATCTTGGTGAGTTAAAATAAATGTCATAAAGGAGACCAATGAAAATTAGTTGATATAAAGAACATATGAGAAGAATAGAAACAACAGTATAAAGTAAAATGGTATGATCCTCAGTAATGATAGAGGCTTCATTTTCTGTCGAGAAAAAGATATGAACTCATAATTGCTAGAAGCGTCTTTAACCAATTTGATATTTAGTATTTTTTTTCCCGGTGGAAAATGGTAATTAGTTTAAGACTCAAAAAAGCAATGGCTTTAACACAACGGAGTAGTCCAATGGACATTGATATGAACTGTAAATTCAAATATCTTAGTTTAAAACTAAATAACTCACTTGGGACTGAGCCTTGAAAAATTTATTCCTCATGATTTCTCTGAACCCAACGCAAATGACATACCTCAACCGAACTAAAAAAGAGAATAATCGAACTATGCATAAATAAGCTTGGACACCTTCTTCCTAATACCAAAAAAACAATGGCCTCATTTAAGTTTCTAACAACAACATAAAGAATTTTGTCAATTCATAGACCAAAGTGATATCCAGGAGCATTGCTGCAATAACATTCCCACAATATAGATTTTGGTTTCACTTTCACCAGAAGACAATATTTTGTACTTCAACAACACCAGAGAGAGAGAAGAAATAAATTACATGTTTACATTAGTGACATCACAGATAACAATGTTCAGAATTCACAAATCAGGAACTCGAAAGGGAATTAGGAAATTACAGATGAACAATTACACAGGAAAACAAGACAGTTTTCAACTTCCATTTTCTTGAGAAACAACCATCAAAAGTATGAATGCATCAATGAGAAGCAGATTTGAAGCATGTCAAAAGGAAATATAGTTTTATCTTTCTTTTCTATCCCTAAACTAATGGACCTAAGAATTTTTTCCTTTTCCCCAATCGATTTTTTTTTTTTTTTTGGTTTAACGCCATCTAGAGAAATCTCTGACCTGCAGCATTGGTCTCTCTACGCCTTCGTCTCCTCCCTGATCGGCCTAACAGAACTCTGCCTTGGCGGCGGAGACGGCCAACAAGTGACATACCAGTATTGGCATCATCATCATCATCATTATCACCACTGCCATCGCTATCTTGATCAGAGGAATCAAAATCCTCAATAGGGGTTGTGTGACGATTTCCAATATTACCTCCATCCAATGAGTGATTGGAATCATTTTCAAACCTCCTCAATCTCATCCTTCTATTTGACACAATATCCCCAGATGGACCAAATGCGTGCAACAGAAAAAAGACATTCATGAGGTTGCTATCGATCCCGACGTCAAAACTCCCATTCCGCCCCACGGCATCAACATCAAAACCTTCCTCTTCATCCGTATCAAAACCATAATGACTTCCTTCTATCACATAATCACCAAAAACCACTGCCCCAGGCATTGATGACGTAATGGTGCTGATCACATCATCCCTCTCTCGCTCACGCTCCAGACTTCTCCACTTCTGTTCAGAAACAGGATCCACTTCCCGTGGCCTAGCACAAGGGTGCTCTGCCCTAACGTGTTTCCGCAACTCCTTGTAAGTTCCAACAAATGAGCAATTCTCCTGCATGCAGTTTCTCTTTTTTGCATTGAGATATGCTCGTGCAGATTCCACCACAGTCCATCCCTTCACCTGGCCCCTGCAAAGGGGACATGCAAGCTCAGTCACTTCACACTTGTCAGCAGGCCAACTAGACACTGCACCCACAGCTGGATTATCAACTGAATGGTTGGGATGTGGTGAGGTCACTTTGGTGTAGGCTTTCTTGTACTGGTCAAGGCAGTTGGAATAGCGGAAGCTAGTGCCACACATGTAGGGCCGACAACCTTTATCATGAGATGAACACAGGAGAAGAACAGCATTGTGGGGATACTCCATGCATACAGAACAGGTTGCATCTTCCCAGTCTTTCTTCGCACAAATCTTGGAGCAATTTTTTTGATGCATGCCATTTGATTGGTCACAGGATTGCAAGGGGTATGGGGTTGGCCTGCATTGGCGTGAAGCAATCCTTCGTCTTCCCCTGGTACCTTTTGCCATTTCCAAATAAATCTGAAAATTTTTATAGAACTTCTATTATATTAACTAAAAGGATGGCCAAGTCATAAATTTCTAACCTGAAGCTGTCAAACTGTCAACACAAATTGTATATGAAAAGGAAAGCAAGTATAAATAACTTCCACAATGCTTTGAGTTTTTAGTTTGGTTGTCCAGAGTTAATTGAGGGTACCTAGGTGACAGACCTGCACAGTGCGGGGTTGAAACAAAAAATGAGAAGAAACAGAGGGTAAGGCTGCTTACCACAGATTTCTCAAACCCTGCTATATGGGGAAACAACTTTTTATGCATTTATATGCACATGCAGCGGTGCAATTTCATAAACTTGTAATACCTGATCCTATACCAGCAAGTACACTGTTAACTCCAATCCTCATAATTGACTCCATCAAATTCAACAGTACCTTCACTAACTATCCACATTCATGTTACCCAAACATGATCCAAGGTATCATCCTCTCTCTCTTTTTACTTCACCATATGGCATGATAACTTAAACGCGTCTGCTAGTACAATTACAAGTAAATCTACTTGCATATTTGCAATATTCAGCCCCTCAAGACTAGCCAAAGCATGAAACTTTCAGAAGTAAGAAATAAACTGCAAAATTAGAAGTCCAACTGAAAACAGAAAATTTGTAGGCAAAGTATTCTCCAGTGCGCAACTTAATAGAAAAGAAAAACAAAGGATTCAAATAACTTGGAATTCATACTTCTAAACAATAGCATTGGCCCAGTTGAGGGTGCAACTTTGTAAGGACAATTTTGAAAGATCTCACATGCAAAAAAATAACAAAAAGTTGCAAGACGCCTCTTTCCATATGGTGAACCGTGATAATGATACTGACGAAAACGGAGAACCATGCAATTGCACTCCTTAAAAATCCAACCTCGCCTGAGTTTCCCCAAAAGAAGTCTAGACAAGAGAAACTCAGTGTCTTCAGTATAATAATACCATAATGCACAAGGAACCAAAAGGTCCTAGAGGGCGCCAAACTAATTTTTCATAAGAGAGTACAAGAACAAGGACAGCAGACGACATTTAATTGACAATAATTTCAAACTCTTTGGGAGTTTCAAGGACACTTCAAACTATTTCATCAAGCTAAAATTGACTCAAATAACTCAACCATTTCCAAATTATTCATGCATATACCCCATATTGTGTGAAATTCCAAATTCTTGCAATTTCCCAACTGTTTCCTACACCAATAATTAACAAAGCCCAATCCAAGCTCCTTCATTACCTGACTTGAATCCTGGAAATGTATTCTCCACAGCAGAAATTTGTTCCTTATTCTCCCCCCAACAAAAATAGAAAAGCAACAAAACTCTCCATGTCCTCTTTCCTTGTCAACTATACAATCATTTTTGCACAAATCCATAATTTCAAGAACTGATCAACCTTTTGAAAAAATATTTCACATATTCACTTTCAACGTACCATATGAAAATAGTGCAAAGTGATGATGAAAAACTTGCAGGATAAAAATTGTAGAGTCAATACTCCTGATGGGTCAATCAATAATATGTGGCAAAACTTTAACTCAACACATAGGCACTAGGCAGGCTTTAAAATCAATGGCACCAAAGTAGATCCTAGTATCAGACAATGATACTTCTGAGGCTATGCCTCAGACGATTGGGTCCAGGAAAAGAAATCATCAAATAAAAAATGAATAACCAAAGACGTCAAACCTCAACAAACAAACTCAATGGTCAAATAAGGCAAAATGACCTCTCTTCTGGCTTACCTGGCCAGGTCCTGGAGAAAAATGCCTTCAGACGGCCAATAAGATGAAAAAACAATAATGTAGTGAAAACCAGAATCACTGTTGGTCCCATCATAAAGACAAACTACAAATACCCTGCCAGGGCATAGATCAACTTAGTACTGCCAATTAAGGACACTGATCTCCTGATACATATCAGGTGCGACCTGCTAGGCTGCAAAATCCAAACATGGTATTGCAATCAGGCAAGAAGCATCCTAGAATTAAAAGATATCAAAGGTAATTCTCTCGAGAGACAATTTCCTTATACTTACAGCTCACATTACAGCCTAAAGACACTTTAAAACCTTCAAATGCTGCAGTAAAAAAAAATTAAAATCTACAACGATTTTCTTTGGTCATTGTGAATTCCAAAAGGCAGCATTGAGTTCTTTTGGTTCCTTCAACAGGCATCCAAAAGTAGAATTTTATACTTCACTTGAAAGATACTGAACATAATCAGATAGCTTTTCCAAAAATTCCCCACCAACATAAATCCAGAAATTGCTAACTCGTCCCCGGACAGAGTATGTTGACTAATCTTTTGGGCCATCACCGACAAAAAAAATTTGCATAGAAGTCAACATAATAAATTCCATGCTTGATTTATGTCTACTAATCAAAATTGGCTTCCTGACTCAAAATTCTGGTTATTGAGAATTTAAAAAGTTAAGATTTTTAGAAAAGAAAGAACTTTTATTCACAAAGAAAAGTTATGCAAGTGAAGGGCATAAAATCCATCAACCACAACAATTACAAGTTGACAAATAGCAAATGCAATGCTGAAAAGCACACTATTTACCCAATCTCACATTTGCAATATCCATTGCTTATTACATAAAGGGATCAAGAATTATCAAAGAAGCTCTGAACACAAAGTAATTCAGATGAGTTACAGACAATCTGATATTGTAACAGGGGTAACACACAAAAAAATGGTGCATTTGCATACCAATTTTGCAAAACAGAAGATAACAAAAAAGCTTAATACTAGAATATTAAGGTGATTATATCCTACAGATGTTAAGATTGGTAAGTGAACAACATAAACCAACACTGAACCACCCGATCCAATAATGAAAACTCCTAAACAACCCCCCCCCCCAAAAAAAAAAATTACTATCTTTTACAGTATGACAAAATCTATTGCCTGCATTTTTAGACCTTTGAAACCACTTTCCCTCTTCTCCACCTATGCTTGATTACCCTTATCTCCTTAATTCCTTAAGCAAAGGCAGAAAAAAAAAAAAAGAAGCTTAATTTAGCACCACAACACAACACCCACCTCGCGCTTTGAGCAAATCTGGATCCGAAACAAGTTAGTCGCAGAGACAAATAGGCATCTACACATGCATAACAGAATCAAAGCTTAATATAAACAAGTCAGATAGAAGTATATATCTAAACCCAACACGAAGCAACGTGCGACAACCAAACAATCAAGAGAAAGGACAGTTAGATAATGAATAATTTAAGTAACAATTATACAAAGCTAAAGCAACCATTTTCCTATTAAATTAATCACGAAAGCACATGAGCCCTGAGCTTTATCCAACCATCTGAGATCCAAAATTAAACTATTCAATTTAAAAAAAAAAACCAATCAAAAATACACAAAATCAAATTTTTACTAAGCAACAAAAAATATTTTTTCCTAAAAAAAATTATTAAAACAGACGAAATGTAAATAAAAAAATAATTCAAACTACAGATACAGATAGGGGTTAAAATTGAAAGCTTCGTACCGGGAAATTGATCGCTCGGAGGTGTAGAGATGGATTAAGTTTACGGAGAGAGGAAGTTCCGGGGAGACAAAGTCAGGGTTTCATAGCACGAAATCACAAGAAAAGGCGGAAAGATCGAGAGAGAATTCAGAGCGCGGGCATTTCTATTTTCCTTCTCTTTCTTGCAATCTAAATTTTAGAGAGAGAAAGTTCAGAGGGAGAGAATATTCGTCATGTTCGTGTCATTTCTACGCTACTCCCATGGGGCTCGTCGTAGCAAATTGGCGAGACGTGAAGAGAAATAAACGGGGAGAGAGAGAGACGAAGAATGGAAGGTGAAACTGGAGATCTCACGCGCTGGTGAAGAAGGTGGGGTGAACGAGCATGAGGCAGTTGAAAAATGGGAAAGACGCGCTTTGCTTTAGAGTGCAACCACTCGCGGAGGCAGTGGAGAGATTGTTGGTGATGTGGTGTGGCTTCGGTAGGGTGACCAATCATAGCTTGTCTTGGGGTCGTGTTAAATTAAATTTGTGTTAACTCATTTAATTAATTATTAATAATAATTCGTGCTTAAAAGTATTAGTTAATATAAATAAATTGAACATTAATTGTGTAGTATAAATATATAAAATAATAATTTATTTTTTCTATTTTTTTATAATTATATAGTTTAAAATAATCTTCTCATTATTTAAAAAAAATGGGAGAGAGATAGGAGAGAGAATATTTTGTTTGATCTTGATTAACGTGAAAAAAATATATGATAAATGAAATTTTCAACTCGGGGTAATCTTGCGTTGATTAACATAAAAAAAATATGAGCTAATTTTGGAAAAAAAAATTAGTGATGATGATAAGTTTAATGATTCAAAATGGGTTATGTTTTATTACATAAATATTAGATATTTGCTGCTAATTTGATTTGTTTATTATCATCTCGTATTTGAGTTCATCTGTATAATACGTAAATTAAAATTTTAATATAAAAATCTATTATATAAAGAGTAAAAGTAAAAAAGTAAATTTATTTTACAATGATTAATGCCATTACTTGATGAAAATTTGATTTAATCCAATTTATTTATTATTTTTAAATTTATATTAATGCTCCGTTTGGTATGATGAAAAAGTGGAAGGATGAAAAGTTAGAAGAATAAATAAAACATCATGTTTGGTAAGAAATAAAAGTTGGAAGGATGAAAAAGTGAATGGATTAACTTTCTTTCTAATCCACTAAAATCAATCTCTCTAAAATCGGACGGAAAGTGAATGAAAAGTTAATTATTTGTGTTGAGATGTATCTTATTTGTTTATATATCTTTTTATATATACATATATTATGTATACATTAATTT
>CM042189.1:33556407-33572903 GCA_023539305.1 Ilex asprella
AATGGTAGTTTAATGGTAGGAGGTGTTAGTGATGTTTAAATATAAACTATAAGGGGTGTCATTAAAGATCTAGAAACTAGAGGGGGTGTCTTTGAAGATATGATAAATTAGAGGGGGTGTGGCTGAAGTTTTTCCTTAATTTTAAATTGTGCAACTAAGAAAAAAATAAAAAAGTATATTTAAAATATAAATATTACATGATCAATATTTATTTTTGATATTGTACGAGGTTAATTCCTCCAAAATAGAAATTTATCACCAATAAAATTATTTTTGCTAAATTTATAAACAAAAATAATTTACCAGTACAAAAAATTAGTCTGAATCATAATATTTGGTGCTTGATTTTGTAAACTAAAAAATTACAAACCATTTTAAATTTTGAAAAAAAATGAAATCTTGAAATTCATTTAAATTTTAGTTTGTAAATATTACTTCGTCGACACCGCCTCATTATCGTCATATTATTTTGGTGCTCAATTTGACACCTATTTTTTTGTCGGTCTAACACTGCTTTTAGATATAAGTCATATTTCTAACTTATTTTCACAGTAATTTAACTCATTTTGTTGCATCAAACTTAACAAAATAAGTGTTTTGTTTTATAAAAAAAATAATTTAACTCATTGGATCCCTCATTTTGTCATTAGAATATCAAAATGATGACACGACGATAGTGTAACAATGTTGAATAAGCAATAACTTTTTAAAATTTATTTGAAATTCAAGAGTTTTTAAAAAATTCACCAAAAAATCAAGTGCCAAACTAAAAACATTAGTTAATGACTACGACCGTATACATTAATCAATGGGCAATGTTATAATGTTATATTTACCAAATCTCCATCTCAAATGATATATCATAGCCTTTCACCATCAGATAAGTGTCTCATTAATATTCAATGACGAAGATTATGCCACATCATTTGATATATAAAATTTGGTAAAAAAATTTCGTAAGAATAACATTTTCCTTAATCAATACCTCCCTCCATGTATCCATCACATCATTTTCGTTTTTCTTTTGATATTTAGAAAAAACAAGAAAAAAAAACTCGTTTGGTACCCGTTTATGTTTCTCGTTTCTGTCATCGTTTTGATAAACGAGGGGCGATTTTTAAAAACAAAAAAAGAAATATTTTTGGTTTCTGTTTTTCATTTTTTAAAAACAAAAAACGAAAACGTTACCACGCGGGAGTTATACTTTTTATCAACATAACAGCTATCTAATGACCTTCACTATGATACCAAAAAAAAAAATTCAGTGCCATATTGACAAATTTTACTACTTTAATGATTTTTTTGTTATAAGTTTGTGGGTTATTTTATAACAACAATGGTAAAAATAAAAGTGATAAATGTCACTACGGTACTAAATTTTTTTTTTTGGTACTATAGATTTGTCCCTATTTGATAAAAGAGTTAGGTATTTGAATTTTATCCCTATATATTTTTTCCGTTCATTTTTATCACATCATTTATTTCTATTATAATTTTAATTATTTAATATTTAATTAATTTATGATTCATATATAATAACGTACACATATTACTATTTTTTTGATGTCATATATTTTGAAAAATAGCCACAACAAACAGCCAGTTAAACAAATACAATTGATAATGTGTACCCTAACTTTATGTGTACACTATTACCTATTACACATGTTACATCATGTGGACATTATTACACATGTTATGAAGTATTAGTGTGCGATGTTGATGTTGAGGAAGAAAATTGGATTTTGATTACTTTGAAGAATAAAGTTGAACTTTTTATGTCATCTATGTGTTTCTTTTTAGTTATTACATATCAGGTCGGTATGTAAAAATCACACTAATCAATACAGATTAAGAGAGTTTGGGTGAGACGTTAACGAGTTCGAATGATAAACGGGTCGTGTTCGAGTGAGACATATTAACCGGTTTAAATAAACAGTTAAATGGGTCAAACAAGTGGTTTCCTGTGTTAACCCATCCCTACCCAACACAACTCGTTTAAAATGAAACGTGTTAAACGAGTCGTGTTATATTACCCATTTATTAAACGGTTTGTGTTCGTGTTTAGATTTTTTACCCGTTTACTATACTTGTTGTGTACAGATTTACATGTTTTTTCACCCGTCACCCGTTTAACCTGACATGTTTGACACTCCTAATATCTGAGTTATTAATATTTCGTGTTTGCATAATAAAAAATGTGTTACACGTGTTAATCATGACTGCTAACGCATAATTGTTTTAAAAAGTAATGGGTAAAATTTAATTTCAAATTACGTAATTAAAGAGAGGAAAAAAATTATTATTTGATATAGTAGAGTTAATTTTTTAGACGCTCAAATTTTATATTATATCATATCTTCAAACATGAGTTATTGATAATCTATTTAATATTACAATTAGGAAATTAAATTCTTAACTTATAAAAATACAATAATAGTCAAGTTTAATTCAAATTTTACCTACTACAATGCAACGGCATAAAATTCATTCCAATTTTTTTCTCGTTCCAAAACATTATCTTTTTTGCATGACCGTCAATACTAGACAATTCAATTAACACATTTTTCAATATTAAACAACCCCACTAATCTAGCCTATTGTGCAGTTTTTTTTTCCTGTCTGGGCCTATTGTGCAGCTAAATCAACTAAAAACTGACTTAAGGAAATGCTTTCATAGACCCCCTTGTATCTCTTCCCATTGAAGAGACATCAAAGAACAGTGACGAAAGACATCTCCAGAGTGTAAACAAACTCTTCGCAAAACGGCACCCAATTCCAAAAATCAACGGACAATTTTTTTTTAATTTTATTTGGAAGAATAAGTACAAACTAAATTCAGATTCGTTTCGATTGGTTCGACTCCTAACCTACACCGCGCCAAATAAAATTTTAGTAAAAGCAGAAAATCTTGTTGATCCAAACCCGGCCTAGCCGGGACAGGTCATGGCGAGGCTGCATGCATGGTAACCAATTTTGTGTTAAGTGTTCGCTCTGCTCACACAGGGAACCCAATTTGTCTATTGTGCAGCTCAATCAACCAGATAGTGATATATATTATAACAGGAGTTCAATAAAAAAAAATATATCAAACCACAAACTCATTGATACAAAAGGTAGAAGAAACAAGGAAATGAGAGAAAAAAAACTCCTTGATGCTTTCCCTTTCTCTATTTCCCTGTAATCTCTAGTTCCTTCAACCTTTGGTGGAGTCATCTCCAGGTAAATCATCATCATCATGGTAGATGTTCTCTGCCATCTGCCAGATTTGCAGTATGTTATCCTCAGCTACACTTGCAACAACCCAATCTTCACAAGGATTCCACGAGAAATCCGAAATTTTACTTGTATGGCCACCATGAATGAAGAGCAACTCTGAGGGGCCATCTTCAGCATCCTCTGGTGTCTGTTCTTCATCGATCCTGGGATACATTTTACATAGCAAAATAGCATCAAAAATTAAATGCTATGCCAAAAAGAACAAGAGCTCTTGCCAATTGAAAAACTGCCAATTCCAATGGACTTTACAATGTCCCATAACTGCAGTTTCAAACAACTTCACAAATGGTTAATGTACATCGGATGGCGCAATAAAAGAAGAAAATGAAAATATAAATTGATTCTAGCAAGAATGACCAATAGACTTGTAGGGATAGGAAGCTAGCCACCTGCAATCATCAACGAAATTATTCTAGTGCTAAAACATTTGGGTGAATTTCACATGTAGCTGTTAACATCTGGAAAAATCATATAAACACCTCCCTCAAAACCGCGAAAATGACATCAGAATCCCTTGACATTTGGAACTTGTAACAGCCAAACTATCTCCCCCTGACAAATGTTAGGAAGACTAACAGCAATTGCTTACATCAACAAAAAATAAAGTAAATATTTCCCAAAATACACCTCTATGATTAATAGTTACAAGACCATATGTCCCTAAGAAAAAAATTCACCACATTCTAAACGCAATTTGAAACCATATTAATTACAATAATTTCCTCTTTTCAATCAAATGTAATTTTAGTAGTTATTTATTTTTTCACATTAAAAATACAATTTATGATTACCTCTAACTCATGGTTTCACATGTTGGGGTAGGCCAATGGAGGAGGGAGAGAGAGAGAGAGGCCTCAAGAACCATTTCTGGTTTCTATTCAATGAAGTTCAAGAAAACATAGTAGCAAGGAGTAATGTCCAGTGTGGTTTTTTTTTTTTTTTTGCGAATGGGTTTCCATCAGAAGGGGTTCTGTTTGATTGTGTATTGTGGGTGCAAGAGAGAAAAAGGGGGAAGAAGGGTCACCAAGGTGGAGGTGCTAGGGGATTAGGAGATGGCTGGACGAGGATGAGGAGGAATGGAGGGGTGATCTGGGTAAGGGTTGTGAGAATTGGACTGGGGATAAGGGAAATTTGGGGCTCTCTATGCAGGCAATGGCACAGATAATAGTCCAATTACGTTTTTCATTTAATTTTGACCAGTTAAACAAGTGGTAAAAACATCTATTTGTTAAAATCGTTCACGCTGTCCAACTATTGGTGTCACTGTCATTTCTAAATGCAAGGGGATGTCCCTGTAGTTTCATCAAATGTCAAAAGTCTGGGTGAAATTTACCCCTATATTCTAGTTCTCTTTCCAAATTGCCTAGCCTCAAACTTGAGCACAAAAAAAAAAAATTAAGAGCACCGAAAATGGATATCCAAAATCAAACACAAAGAAAAAAGGAAAAAAGAAAAACAAGAAAATCTTTTGGTAATTCGCTCCGGCATATGCTTCAATGGTGTCCCAAGCAATTCACTAGTAGCTTTTGTTTCTAAGTCAGCTGTTCTCTTAATATTAGAAGCACTTGCCTTTGCTACTTCTTTGGATTCCACCCAAATAAAACCATCCACTCACTGATCTCAAAAAAAAAGAAAGGTAACTGCAGGTTCAATTAAGTACCTGCTAAGATCCCAAACCATAAGTCTCCTACCGAGACAGCAAGAAGCAAGAATGGTCTCATTCTTGGGACTCCACGCAACTTGGAAAACCTCCTCCCTGTTGTACAGCAGAGAAGAAATTAAGTCCATCAAAAACTAAGAACATCTCGTATATGAAAACATATGTTCTATGTATCCTCACGTTCCACTGCTGCATAGTATATGCTCAAGGCCTCTAAGGATTCCAGTAATATATCCCAAACGAGAAAATTATTCGAGTGCAAGGAGAAGAATACTTACTTGTGACAATCAAAGGTATGGAGAGCATTGGAGATCTTGCGCAAATCAAATAACTTAACGGTCTTATCTGTAGACCCCGTAGCTACAACCCATTCGTTAAAAGGATTGAAAGCTAAGCAGTTAACCTACCACAAACACACTATTACTATATTAGAAGCACTCATCTCATAAAGGCTCACCTCTAGCATTAGCAAAAGTAAGTTCAATATGAAATGTATGCAGCCCTGCAAGCATCAAAACCATGCATAACAAAATAATACTGCTGTTTAATAGATGGATAATTTTTCTCTTCTACTCTTTTCTCTCCTCCTCCATTTTTTATTTGGGGTATGGGTGGGGTAGAATAAGCAAGAGATTAAAAAACCCAGAAATGCCTGAGGCCAACAGGTGGAGAACATTATCCAACCTTCCAATACTACATACATGTAAAATTAGGTCACTAATATCCATGACACTCTGACAAAATATGTTCTTGGAGACCGATCATAGCACACTGTACAAAGCGACACATAATAATTACAATATCCAATGTCATGTTGGAAAAGCATATATATAATCTGAACTGCAATCACAAAAATGATTAGATACACATAAGATTAAGGTGTGAATATAGCAGCCAACTTCTTCAAAACAAATTAATAATTAACGAGTTCTTCGTAAAAAAAACCCATCACAATCAATCTTCACACACTCGCAATAACCCCACCCGAACTGTTAGTTTACTGTATGTGGATTGGTATCAAGAAACTAAATTTAGTTTGAAACGGCTGAAACGTTTCTGTTTCTGTGGAAACCAAAATGAAATAGTGATTAAATATAACAATTTTTATGTTTCTTGGTGTTTTGGTATGTTTTAACGTGTTTCGGTATGTTTTGATATGTTTTAATTCCTAAATGTTTCACCAATAATTTTCTATTTTTTTCCTTTGTTTCCATCATGTTTCTGATTGTTTCCAAAACACTTTCGACACATTTTCGTTGCCAAATTTACAGAAATTTTGATACTTGATAGGGGCACCATGTCCCATGTGTTTCTACCCTCAACGTTCCTAAAACAAAAAACAAAACCAAAGAAAGAAGAAGAAAAGGACAGAGATGAACAACCCTACATTGAGCTCTATATATGTGATATAATACAAAAACTTCATGAGCAGAGATCCCATGTGGCACCAGCATTATATTACTTAACTGCAAATATGAAACTTGAAATTTGGCTCAGTGATTGTGTTTCCCCTTGTTGGGTCTCATACAATTCATCATAGACAAAAGGCAACGAAACTGGAACTGGTTAGATATGCTAGTAGAAATTCAGAGACATTTCTGGCAATGGTATAAAAAAGGACCAAAATAAGGTTGAAATCCGACACACGCACATACACACACACAAAACGTGATGCACAAGTTTTCTCAAGCATCAGAACCAAAACAGGATTATTGCAACATGCCAATGTTATCAACCAGTAAGTATACCAATCTAAATAAATGTACCAAAAAATTCTGCCCCTAAGAAATGGGACATGATTATCTTAAGAGATCCTTTTGCAAACCAATACTGAGGATTTAGAGCAAGAAGAATCCTACAGCATTCCACTTCACCCATTCCCATTATTTCATTGACCTTTTAGAAGTCTAGGGGGACTATAAGGGATCACCCATCAGGTCAAAATGGATGAAAGGGGGCTAAGTTGAGGCTGGTTGCAGGGCCGACACCAAAGATCAAACTTCATCTGCTATATAGAGATAAAAATTTTGAATGATGTATTGGTAACTCCAACTCTCTTAAGTTGTGTTGTGTAACAGCAACCACATTTCTGAAGACAATCTAGCTCAAACAAAAAGGATAAGCCTTTGCCTCAGGATATGCATAGACGATGGTTTTCAATAATTTACTACATTTGAGCCACATGCATGAAACGTTTTCATTATAATTCCCACTTACACGTGTAAAAGGCTATAAGCATCCACCTAACAATGTTTGGAGTAGATCACCAAATAAGAATGGGAGTATCAGAGAATATAGACTTCGCTCCCTATGAGAAGAATTCAGGAATAACTGAAAACTTGAATCTAGTAAAAGCTTCTGCTGTTGTTCAAGAAGTAAAAAAAGTCAGTCTAATGCACGAGTCTCCCACATCTGCGGGTCGTGGGGGTCAAATATAACTTTATCCCGTGTGTGGATATGCTATTTTCATGATTCAATCTCGTGGCGCCTAAGTAAAAATGGAGTAAGATACGCCAAGGCTCACCCTCAATTTTTGCACTACGAATCTAAGCATATATTTTAGTCGATATACAAGGAAGTTGTGAGACTCTGATACTCACCTCACTTTGATGAGCAATTACAGATTGGATTGGCTTGCTGACTGAAGGAGTCCTGAGATCCCATACATGCAGATACTGATCATCCCCAACTGAACCAAATAAGTATTCATGCCTCAGATGCCATGCGACATCTTCTACGACACCTTCATGAACCTTTTCCCGGAAAATATCAAATCTTAGTCAAAAGAACAACAAATAACATGGTATGCATCTATAGAAAAATAATCAAAGTTTAAGATTTCTGGTTTTGTGTGCATTGACTTTCACATAGGAAAATAGACATGTAATTTCAATGTCCCCATGCCTTAATGGGAATTCCAGAATGTTTTGCATTCCTTACTCTTATCATAATAATAAGTTGATTTCCTCTGAGCAAGGAGCTAATTCAAACATAACATCAGGTTAAGTTACTTGCAAGCCTGCATTTATTCCACATATGTTTTAGTTATTTAGGCAAGTTAAATAGTAATGTCTCCAAGTGTGTATATGGTGGATGGGCATCATACAATATAAAATACGTCCAACACAAATGTGATACATACCTTAAATATTTGCGTGGCATCTAAAGCCTTATTCTTTGGAGTTGCATTGATGTCCCACAAGCAAATTTGGGCATCATCAGAACCACTCAATAAATGACCCTGCTTGAACTGACTCCATGACAAACCATATCCTTCAGTGTTGTGGCCCCTCAACCTCAAATCAGGACTACATGCGCCATCCAAAGGAGGCTTAGATGGGTGTTTGCTGTAATCAAAAACATACACTTCTGCACTAACAGTCTTAGTGGCAATAATAAATTGGTTTTGGGGCATGTAACGAGCCCGGTTAACCTCTCCATCGTGATTTATTTGCTGGATAATTTGTACCTGCAAAACAATAAAATATTAAATACTCAAGAAGATAAAGGAAATCGATTGAGAAACCTTTATGGGACTGCCAGTTCATTTACTTTTTCTGCTCTCCACGTCACAGATGTATGATTATGAGGCATGCAAAATAATTTTTCGATTGATAGATCTAAGGACAAAAGGCACATCGACAATATCTGCAATCAGTGCTGTTAAAGGCACGATCCAGCGCACAACTAGGCAACAAGCGGCTAGCCTAGGAAAGCAGCCTCAGCACCAATCGCTCACTTACAAATGCATGCCCAACGCATTAGATCGGCATACTTTTTATATTTTTGTTGTTTTTCACATTTCTTATTTTGTTCATGAGCCATGGGATATGTAAGGGACAGAATATGACAGCGTGCATGATTCATTTTATCAAGTCAACAGATAGAAATGACTTTAGCTGACCCTATGAACCGAAGTGAAAAGCCTACCTCATCTTTGTGTTTCACTGAGACTAACCACAAAATAATGCATTTAAGAAACAAAAATTTGACTTCATTAAGCCCTAGTCCTCCAAAGATAAATAACTATAATCAATTTCGTAATTTTTCTTTAAGATTTCAAAATTATGTTCACTTTTTAAATAGAATATATCCAGGTAGTCACTGTGAAGTGCAAAATTTTCTAAACTCTGAAACTTGCTCTCTTTCTATTGATGCAAAAAAAAAAAGACAACAAGAAAGAGCTATCATCGCTTAAGTCTTAAATAATTGCCGACAATCAGTTTAAGACCAAAAGAATAGGCTCTCTCTCTCTTGAAAACTATTTCTCCACAGTACATGCTCTGAATATCCGGTTCCAGCCACACTAATAGGCCAGCTCTTTTTGGAACAATTCGGCTCCTTTAAATTTGAGAACTTTTTGTTTTTTTTAGTTGTAATTGTTTCCTTCTGTCAGTTTTTTTATTACTATTAGCTAAACTAGTTGGGAATTTGATATATTCTTGTGAAATATCACATGAGAAACTGAGTTGTAACAGCTGTATTTTTCCCTTCTGCAGTCAGCTTCTGTCTTTGTGATATAAAGCTTGGTTTCTAGATAAAAAACAGAAGAGACGGAGGTATTCAAGACATCTTGTCCTTACTGCTAACGGAGTCCAGTTCACTTTTTAGATCAGTTATCAAACAAGATGGGGGTGAAGTGCAACTCATCCTAACCATATAGATAAGTTGAAATTTGCGCATGTAGATGTATAATTTGATTTTAATTTAATATTGGAACAAGTCACTGGAAAATCAGCTCTATAAAGATATACATCCTTCACTCTCCTTTTTATAAGAACATCATTCACTCCCCTCTTTAATCTTTTTCTCCAGAAAGAATTTAACAGTTTTATTTAAAAAAGAAATATGATCATTTATGCAACATTCAACAACCTTAATACCAAATTATCAGCTGGTTCTTTGACTGGACCACCCAAAATAAAACTATAACCTTGAAATTTTTGCAGTTGATAACTTTGTTGTCAATAATTCACATATCCATATAACTGGCGACCAACAAACCCCCATACTCCGATCTTAGCTTTGCACAGTGTCAAACACCTAAAGCATACATACATTGATCAAGTTCACTATCAAAGCAACAAATTTACACCTAAACCCAGTATTATTACTTCAATTTACAGCTAATACTATCAATTTTTTTTTTTTTTTGCACAATGCAAGAAAGATTCATGTTTTCTCAAAATAATCACGACCCAATTCAACAAAAGGATTAAAATAAACAGTATTCAATCAAAACCTACGAAAACCGAAAAATCATAAGCTGTGATTATACCTTGCCGTTGGCGCAACCGAAACCGCCGGAATCTGACCGATCATCGTCATAATGGCGCGAATCATTCTCAGCATCCTGGAGAGGAAGCTGGACCTGAGCTATCATGAGATAATTAGGCTCATTCTCCGATGTATGAGTCCCCAAAATCATCTTTTGAACGGAGTAATCTTTTCCGGGAGGCTCTTCCCGGTCGGGAAGCCACTCGACAGTGAGAGAAGGCCATTCAAGCGCATGGGTGATGACCAAATCGTAAAGAAACGGAGTGTTCTTCTTCCAAATCTTGTACTCTTCGTTTATCAGTCTCTCCTCTATCTCTCCTCTCATCTCATCCTCGTCCTTCCCCATTCTTTGTTCAAACCTCACACAAAAAAATTTATTATTTTCTTTCTAGAGCAAAATGAATTTTGCTCTTTTTCCCTCTGTATCAATGGGATTTGGTGTTGGAGGGAAGACTTGGAGGGAGAGAAAAGTCTCAGTGGAAGAAAGGGCTTTTAATTCTCAATCACAGTATAGTTTTTTTTTTAACAATTTAATGTTATAAAATTTTATTTAATTTATCGATATAACAATGTAACATTTACATAGTCTAACAATATTAATGTAGTGATTAGGTCGGTTAATGAGTCAAGTTCTTATCGACCTAAATCAAAGTCCACTATCCAATCGGATAATTTTTTTGTGATTTATATCTAAATTCGTTAATAATTTGAAATCTGATAGGACCCGAATAACTTAATTTAAATAAGTTTTAATAAATTAAATATAAATTTTAACTAAATTTCTTCAAATAATTTCTTAAATTCTTTAATATTTATACAAAATATATAAAAATTTGAATTTGATCAGATATAGGTATATTCAAATCCGAATTCGTAAGAATATAAAATATCCAATTTGAATTTGAGTTTGAATTTGAATTTGAGTTTGAATTTGGATAATCTTGTTAAAAAAAATATTAATCCATAACCAACTAATCAAATTTAGATTTGAATCTAATTCGAATTTAAGACCGATTTATTAACAGCGCAAGTAGTTACAGTAACTATTAAGTCTATTATTCTTATTCATTAAGATTTTATCATTTGTTATATCATTATTATATCAGATTATGTTATTTTTTTAGATTTTAATAACATTATTAAATTTTACAATGTTTAACCCTATTTTTTGAATAGCCTCAACTCTCTGGTTTGGTGCCCTAGAGCACATCCAGCAGTGGTCTCTATTTTAAAGAGTATCTTTTCTAAAATATAAAACATATTTTGTAAAAAAGTTAAAATAAATAGTTAATATTTAAACACCACTCCAATAGGACTCTTATTCTTATCATTTTATATTTTATTATTTTTAGGATTAAATTTGGCTTTCCTCCCATTTTACTTCCATTTTTTTATTTAAAATGTATTGTTTAATTTAAAATTAATATATATGTATATATATAAATGTGTGTGTGCGTGTGTGGACAACGAAGCGCAGTTCATGTGGTAAGATGCTTCCCCTACAACCGTCAGGGAGTCACATAGGGAGAGGTGGAAAACTACTGTTGATCCTCATAAAAGAAAAAAAAATATATATATATATATGTTGTGTGTGTGTGTGTGTGTGTGCGTGCGCGCGCACATACCAGTTAAAGAATTGAGGGATGGGCGCCAACTGAAAGTGTTTGATATGGAATAGAATCAATAGAATGTCAATTAATCAACAAAAAAAACAAGTTGAAACAATAATTGAATAGTCATATCTTGATGATGTGAAGACAAATTTTGCTTCTTCAAGAAATTCATTCGAAGGTTCAAACCAAAGGAAGAAGTGGATTTAACGAAATTGAGATATATTTTATATTAAAAATCTTGGACGAAAAAACAAAAATACTCTTTTTTCTAGTCTAAAAAAATAGAGTAGAGAGTAGTTTGACTCTCCAAATATAGAGAGTCAAATTAGACTCTATTTTAGACAGCCTAAGCAGATAGTCAATTGGAGATTAAATTTTAGGTGTTGAGTCTCTAAAATAGAGAATTGAGTAAGGATGGAAAGTCTATTGGAGATGCTCTTATATTGTTAAAAGCATCCACCCAATTTATTTAAATGTCTCATATCAAACATCTAGCAATACTCCGTGACTAAAGTCACTATACACTGAATTATAATACTGTGCATGCATTGAAATACGTGTGTATATATGTGCAGTTGTGTGTTATGGAGTGTGTGTGTTGAGTTTTTGAATTTTAGGGGAAAAATTGTGTGTTGAGTGTATGAAATTTGGGGGAAAAATATACCTCCTATAAGTTTAAACACCTATCTAATTTATTATATACATCTTTTTGGACTTTTTGTATTTTGATTGAAATTGACAAAATTTAAAATTGAGAAATCAAACTCCCCAACTGAGCAACTTGTGAGATACAGGTTGGATTGATTTCACCTTTTTTATTATGCCTTTTTATTGAGATTGGTTCTTATTTGTATATCCTTATTTTATATTTTTATCGAACTCCCATTTTGTAGTTACTGCACAACACGTTATTTATGTAGGAGCTATAAATATTTTAATAATTTTTGTAGTAATGTTCATGAACTGTTCAAAATATTACAAAGATTTTCATCTTTGGATTGTTGGAGATAGGCTTACTTCGATACTTTGTACAAGTCTTTTTGTTTCACAAATGACTATAATTCCAGATACGTCATGGCACGAGAGTATTTAGACTACAAAATCAAATCATATTACAAGAGCAAGATTTGATAAGCAATGGTTAAGCAAGACTTTGCTTCCATTTGAACACATTTCAATAATTCTTTTAATTGCTTTAATAGGTGCAATTGTTGTAGCTCGTCAAAAATGAATATTTAGAATTAAGAATCAAAATCAAACTTTATTCTGGTTATTACATTCATTTCACTTCAATTCGATTTGAATTCATGTATCAACTAAAAAATAAGGGCAAAATACAAAATGAACTCAATTTTACTTTACCCCTTGAACTATTGAATTTTTACATTGTTCTCTAAACTATTTGAATTATATCACATTGCCCAAAATACAAACAGTCATTATCATTTTTGACAAAAATTATCAACATGTAGGGACAAAGTGAAAAAAAAAAAAAATAACAATTCAATGGTTCAATTACTTCCCAACAAGCTTGTGTACATTTTCTTCAGTAAAAACCATTTGGCAGACAATCGAAAGACTAAAAGACAGGAAAAAGCAAACAGTAGTAATTCTGAGAAAATCACAATCTGCAAACAAGAGACACGATCAGTAACCGGCAAACAAGTATTATGTCCAGGCTAAACACCGCAAAACATATACAATCGCGCACAATTTCTTTTCCTTTTTTTTTTTTTTGCCGATTTACATATATTACCACTGAATATTTACAATTAGTCGTACAAACATGATCACTTGCCCTCCTCGGCAATACAAGGTAGAGAATGAAACTAAAAGCAAAAAAGAAAAAAGAAAAAAGAAGAAAGAAAAAAAACTAAAAAAAACTAAAAAAAAATCCACTGCAGCAATCGATAAGGTTTTTGCAAACCATAAACCCGAATAAAATGGAAAAATATTATGCTCACCAACTTGGTCTCCATTGGAAACAAGTGTGCCACTGGTAAATGAGGCACTAAGTAGATGCTTGGCTCCGCGCATGAAATCAGTTCCTGCGCCATTTGAACATCATGCAACTATTAAAGCTGGAAGTACCAACAACATGCCTTACCACGTTTATGTACACATATATGGTGCATAACAAGTTAAATACAAAAGAATAGCTTCCAAAAGAACACAAAAAAGGGACCTATTGAATATTAATGGGATAACTATGTGGTAAACAACAAAAGCCCAGGTTCATGAGCAAATTGTCAGTACTAGTACGGAACCAGTAACATAGACTCGTAAGTAACGAATCGTTAGACATATGTTATGGGTTATGCAAAAGATAAGTTCTAGGAAACACAAGCATCCTGAATCCCAGAAAAGGATTAGCAAGTGTTAGTGGTTTGACACCACTGCACATATCTAGGGCAATTTATCATTTCGACAGGAACATTGATGGGAAACAGAGTTATTTAAGCATCTGCACTTGATGAACTGCAATAAATGGAACAATAAAATGATATCGAACACTTGGAAGTACTTAACAGAAGCAAATGATGATCTTACCAAAGTTTTTATGACTGTATAGGATAATGGTGGGTAGATGCGGAGCCCACGGAAGTTGATAGTGGCCTCTTCACAAATTGATGATCCAATAGCTGAGAGGCAGTAGGTCGATTATCTGGGTTAACTTGTAAGCATTTGAGGATAAAATCTTGTGCATCTCTGGATAAGGAATTAGGTATAAGAGGAGGTTCACCCCTGCCAATTCTGAACAATGCCTGCATCTGAAATGGCATCCAAAGATATATACTTACAAATCCATGATGATACTTACAAAAACAGGTTCCGATTGCCAGTTTTAAATATTGCAACTGGAAAATATATCATTCATTTGAAAATCAAACATACCTTTGTTTCTTGCTATTTGCCAACTCAGTGGAAATTGTTTGAAAGCATTTTATGTTCATTATTCAGTTATGGTGATAAGTGTTAATGCCACTTAAAAAATAATGATCATCAAACTTAAATTACAAGCAATGATACAACCAAGATGTGCAACTTGAATTCAACCACGTCAAAACTATTAGAGCACTTATTTTTCTGTTTTATATTTATGTTTATGAGCACAAGCTATGCTCAGTGTAGGGTAATATTATAATTACCCAAGTTATTGTTCAATATAAATAAGAGGGCAACATAGCCTACACACAATAGATTATTCTCTCCTTCCATCTATTCTCTTCTTTAATTCTTTCTTTCTTCTAACCCTAATATTACCTAATACTATTTCAACTTGGTATCACAACATCAATCTGAGACAATATTACATTGGAAAACAATGTAGAAAAATTCCAGGTTTCTTTTTCCTGTCGTTGCCATCGTCGTGGCTGATGTCAGCAACTGCCGACCATCGGACTTGCCCATGTGTTCGGCTGTGCATGCGGAGTATTATGGTGATTTTTACCAATTTTTTGGAAAAAATTGCCCCAATTTCTAGATCTGTGAATTTGAGGCCTTTCTCCTGAATTTGTTCCTTGGATCTGCTTCCTATGGTGTCGATTAAGACTTGAGTACAACCTCCTGTCCTATGTTGCCCAACACTCTTAGGCTGGTTTGGATATATTTTTGTGGCTCTTTGAGACTTTGACTCAATGTTACCAGGATCGTGGGTCGTTTTGGTATGTGGTACAAGTACGGGTACATGATACGACACTTTTTCAGGTACGTGGTACGATGAGGATAGGTTTAACAGGTATGATATTTTGTGTCTCAACACTAAGTTAGTTACCATTTATCTTATAATTGTGCTTGATTTTATGCTATCTAAAATAATATATAATTATAAATCTATATGCATGTAGTCAATTAATATGTATTTTATATTTGTGCTACATGTTCTAAATCGAATTGATTTAGAATTAGTATTGCAATTTTGGGTCGTCAATTTTAGTGATCTGAATCGCGAACCCACTACATTTCGGATCGATGTACCCAGATCGTGGGTCATTAAGGGTTTAGTGAATTGTGGTAACTATGCTTCGGCTACTGTTCTTCAAGGCTGAGCAGTGACGAAACTATTCCAGCCTTCTGGGTTTCGCTTATTTTTGACCTATTGGGGGTTTCTAAGGCCTGTTGTTGTGGTTTGTTTCCATCAAGTGTTTTTCGGCTTCAACCCAACTGCGATGTGATTGTCTGGGACAACTTATTTGGTTTCTTATTGGTTGTGTGTGTGATTGTGGTTATTTGGGATTTTTTTTTGCCGTACTCTCTATCATAGCTCAGTTGGTTGTGGAATGTACTATGATGACTGATAAGGAGGTAAAGTATGTGGCAGTCGATGATTTAGTTCAACAGGTCTATTCCATAGATGACCAGGTTAGATAGATTATTACTATTCTTGGTCAAATGTCATTAAGTTTTTTTGCGTGCTAAACGGAAAGTCAAGTACTTGATCGAAAGTTCCTCTCCCAAGACTTCAAAAAAAAATTGAAGACTGATGGAGCGAAAATTCCTTGATAATGACTTAGTTGTGGTCAAGGATCAAAATGTCGTGTCGAAACGTCCGAAACGTTTCGGAATTTCAACACATCGACACGAAACATGGGTTGAATCCCAAAATTTCAAAGTTTCGGTCGAAACGTCACTGTGTCGGACCATTTCGATCGAAACAGTACCGTTTC
>CM042189.1:33587380-33613032 GCA_023539305.1 Ilex asprella
GAAAAAAATAAGTGAAAACACGAATCAAACACATTTTTGTTTTTTATTTTTACCAAAAACACAAAACAACCATATTTACAAAACATGCCCTTTGTCTTTGTTTCTCACACTTTATTTATATACTAAGATAAAATTACAACAGGCAGAATAGAAAGAACTTGATTAATCTTTATGAAGTTTGAAGATTAGTGATCAAGTATATAAAATATTGACAAAAGAGACATATATATTGGCATGGAATGTTTGATTTACAAGAAGAAAGATAAGTCGAAAAGATAGAGAATAGCATAGAATACTAGTCGAATAATGAACAACAAGCAATGTTTAAATGCCTTGTCAAAGATTAAAGTCCAGTGAAGATGTATACGAATGCCAATCAAGATTTTCTCCTCATTTATCAAATAGAAGGGATGATCAGAAAAAATTTAACAAATCACAAAACATGGGTGAACTGACTACCATGACATCTGCCCAGTGGACAAAGTGTAATTAAAACATTTTTGAAAGTAAAATTAGTTTGTTGGAGGGATAATAGAAGAACTTTTACTTTTTACACACGTGTTAATGTTTGATGGACCAAGTTTAAGGGTCCAACTCAAATTATATGCCCAATTCGAGTTTATAGCCCAACTTCAAAAGATTCAGCAAGTTCAACCCAGTATGGTCAACCCGGTCAAACTCAAGGAGCTACATCAACAGGAGAGCATGCAAGGGTCATCCAAGAGCTTCCTCCTAACCACCTTGGAATAAGAGTCATCCAAGAGCCTCTTCCTTGCTGGTTTGAAAAGAGTCAGCCTTCACCCCACCCTTGACTAAGTCTCATGGAGAGCACCTCAACTGCCTCGCCCGTTGAGAATAAGTCGTCAACTTCAACACAATAGCTATCTAGTTGCTAGTAAATCACCCTAATCTGTTAGGGGACGACTATAAATTGTAATCCCCACCAACACTTGGGGGTAGATCACACTTTGTTGAGCACGACTCTCTTTTCTCCGTCTCAGCTTTTAACTCTCTACTCTCTTTGCACACTTGAGTTAATAAAAGAGCTGACGACCTAAGCCATTCAAAAGTAGACGTAGGTCACCTCGATTGAACTATTATAATTCTTGTCTTCTCCCTACTTTAATCATTGCATTTACTACTGATACTTGACAGGTGGTGTGCAAACTCAAATTGTGCATCATCAATGTTTATGAACAATCAAATAATTCTTGTGGCGATAAATCTCAATTTAATAGAACAATTTATTGGGGCAAGACCATAAGATATTTATCTCTCGTGAATACTCTAGTTCCGACGTAAATATTCTACCTTTTATAGAACTGAGAAATAGATTAGTCGAGGTGTGTATAAGTTGACTTAGACATTCCTGATCCTTGAAAAAGATAAAATAGGGCAACTTTGCTATAAACAAAATTATGTCTTGAAATGTTATGTAAAACATACAGTTACTCTTAACAACTTATTTGGCTTAAAGTTCAAACACAAAAAATATAATAATAAAATGAATTAAACACCTACATTTAATGTTGAAACCGGCCCGTTTTTTGGAAACCAACATAAAGGGCCAAAAACTCTCAATTACTCCACAAAAAACGAAATTGATTACAATAGAAAAATTAACGACTTAAAATTCGAAAGAGATGTCTCACATAATTCGTGAGCTATATTTATCGGTGTATTCTTATTTAAAAAAATACATTTTTCTAGTTGGAAATTATTTAAAAATTGTCTTTTTGAAAAGTAAATAATTAAAATATTTTAGCCATATTTAGCGGTATTAATATGTTTTCTTTGTGGATTTTAATTGCATTTTTATTATTGTGTTTCTTCTTTATGTTTCTCTTTGTAGTCACATTATGTATGAAAATCTATTAAATATCAATGGCTTTTTATTAATTGTGTTGTTTCTGGTGTCACTATTTTTTGGATTGTGGTGTTTTTGATGTCACTTTTTGGAGTCAAATATATAAAAAAAATGAGAAATATTATGTATCCCAAATCTCCATCTCAAATGAAGGGAGACCATTGGATGAGTGGGTCCCATTAATTTTTTTAAATGGGACCCACTGATCCAATTGTCTCTCTTGATTTGAGATAGAGATTTGAATTGAAGATTTGAGATGCATAGCATTGCTCAAAAAAATTGCATTGTGTTGTTTCTAATGAAACTTAAAGTGTTATTTATGTATTTCTTTTAATTATTGTGTTTCTTCTTTATGTCACTCATTGTAGACACATTACATACTAAAATCTATGAAATCAATGTCATTTTTTTTAATTGCTCTTTTTTTATGTTACTATTTGATGTCACTCTTTTTTTAATTTTTTTTTTTTGCATTAATGCTATTGAGACATAATTTGAGAACTTAATGTATTATCACAATTTAATTAATAGTGTTGGGACCCAGGGATAATTAAATGTTAAGACCCACTGACAATCTAATGACTACAATTATTAAGTTCCTAAATTACGTCCTAATAACATTGCTTTTTTTTTATGTCACTATTTGGTGTCAATGCCATTTTTTATTGTGTTATTTGTGATGTTACAATTGGGAGTCAGTATCATTTTTTTCCTACATTGAGTTGTTTCTGATGTTACTATTTGGTATGATTCTTTTTTTGTGTCATGTTGTTTCCGATAATTGACGTCATCTCAAAATTATATTTGCACAAAAACATCATCACTTCCTTCATTGATATAGATGAAACTCGAATTTGACTGAACCAAGTCCAATTTAAATAAATTAAGAATGCCCGAAAGGAAGGCTCAATCAGTTGGGTCAACCCATTTAAAGGAGTCAAGTGAGGCGCTTGTAAATCAACAAAGAGTGAAGTGGAGCCAAAGCACCAGATACCAACGTCGAGGAGACCGATGCTCAAGCACATGGAGCGCCGCCTAGGGGTTCACCCAAGTCCGGCGTCGCCTTAGGCCTAAGTGCCACCCAAGACTACCCCTTGTCCTCCTACGTCTTTTTGACTCTAACGCAAGTCCAAGCTTAGGATTTTTCTCCAGATAGATAGGAGCACAAAGAAAAAGAATGGCGGGAAAGAGATCTAAACTTACCATGATTGTACTTACCAAAATAGTGGAAGACCTCTCACTCACGTCACCACTTCACCGCCTTATCCTAATTATATAATGTAAGCCCTCTCAACATTGAGGACACGCCTCTGAAACCTCCACACGGGCCCTTATACGCATTGCTCTCTCTCTCTCTCTCTCCTGAGGCACTGTAACACTCGCCGGAGTTACTCTCCTGGCGACGTCATCAATAAAACACCACATACCATCGCTGCCATTATCGAGAGTGGACGTAAGTCATCTGGACCGAACTATTATAAATCTCCGTGTTGACTCTTTATTTACTGTTCTCTTATTAATTGTTTGTTTACTACTCATTGATTGTAACTGTTCGAATACTTGACTGTTTATCTTGCACGAAGATAGATTTGTGCATTATCAGATATCTCTATTATCATCGACAAAATGTATGACTGTAAAAAAAATAGGCAATTACATTAGTGATACAGTGACACAAATCAAATCTCAAAAACACAGTGACACAAATCCAAACAGTGACATAATTAAAGAAACATTCAAAACTGAGAACAAAGATATTGTGTGTGAAAGTTGAAGACAATGTGCTTCGATTGCAACTTGGTTCGAAAAAACTTAAGTGGATAAAAAAAACACTACACACGAAATGCTTTCAAAACTATGAAGTGCTTGTGAAACTTCGTCAATAATCGAATGGAGAAGATGCATTTTTTTTTGAGTTGGAAAGTTTTTGAGAATTTATTTTCAAATTTTAAACAGTTTTTAATCCCTTAATTTCGGAAACTTCTTGTCTCATTTACCAGATTTTAAAAACAAAGAAATTGTAAAATCTAATACGCATGAATTAAAGTAAGGATAACTAAGTGATACAAAATTATGTAAAACTATAAATGTGTACATGCTCACCAAATATTTAGGAGAACGATGATTTAATGATTGAAAAGTTTGAGCTATATACTTTAAGATAAATAAGTTATCTAGAGTGTACCCTTGCAATTTTTCTTCATATTTTTCAATGCAAGTTGGAGCGAGGTGAATGTGATAAGGTATTACAAATCACGCGCATCGCAAGGGCTATTATTTAGAAACATAAGCTTTTAACAAAAATATATCCTCAATAAGCAGGTTGAATAGCAAGAATCCACACGTTGAATATATATGGTCCATAAAACTCTACTCTCTTAACAATATTCAATAGGACTACAAAGTTTTAGGAAGTGCGTACATTATCAACATTATGATATATGAACCTTTAGACTCAAACCTCGTGAATGAATAATGGTTTGGAAACCCGCAAAGAATCAACCCAATTACAAGTAACAAAATACTTTTGAACCCCTCAAGGTAAGAAATATGTCTAAAAACTCTATGATATAAGTCTACAGAGAACCCAAATTCATTATACCCAACCACACAAAAGATAATGTTCATAATTTCCTCCAAAATTCACGCACATCCTAATTCACATTCCAAAAATTTGAAGTTACATGTGCCCTGATCAATGTGCTCGGTGATGATGTTGTCATCGCTGATGCGCAAATTGCTTAAGTTTATTTTCAGTATTTTCAGAAATTAAGAGTTATAATTTCAACTCAAAAATCTCTGATTTTTGACACTGGTGCATTTGAGTTTGCTAAACGCTTTTGTGTCATTGGTGGGTGGAGAAATTTCAAGATGGAGCCAACATTGGGACCCCCTCGATTTTGAATCTTCTTAATTTATGCCATATTTTTTACCATAATTTTGTTCAATTTATTATACTTGGCCCCTCTATTTTTTTTTAAATTGCGTATTTAGTGCTATTTTTATTCATATTTTTGTCGAGGCCAAATGAAACTTGCTTGGTTGTTTCTTATATTAATTCAGTCTTGATTTTTAATATATTTTCCATGCTTAAACGTAAAATTCCTTTTTGTATTAGCCGGTGTTTTTTTTTTCCTAGTTATATTTTGCCCTTCATAGGTAAATTTCTAGCTCCACCTCTGTGTATGTACACATACGTATAGAGGTTTTCCCCAAACCCATTTTTTCTCCAAATTTATTTTCATAATTCAGTCACTTTTAAACATAATTCCCAAACCCAGTCTTTTTTTGAAAACGTCATTTGCAATGACGTCTTCAACCTTAAAAACGTCATTTGCAATGACGATTTTGAGTTGAATTTTTTTTTTTTGAAAACGTTATTGCAAATGACGTTTTTAAAATCGTCATTCATAATGACGTTTTTTAACATGAATAATATAAACGGTAGTTAACGGGCATCAAGTCGTAACCCAGTAGAAGACGTCATTTGCAATGACGTCTATGACGTCTTTAAAGACGTCATTGCAAATGCCGTCTTCTACACAATGACTTTTCTACATCTTAGTCTTTTAAAATGAAGTTTTCTTAGGCAAAAGTCTCTAACCATCAACTTGCAATAAATTTCATAAAAGTTAATAACTCCACCCTATGTCTCACATCATGATTCACCAGACAAAAAAAAAATTAAATAAATTTTAGAATTTAATTTCCTTTTCATAATAATTTTGAACTTATTTTATAATCGAAAATAAAATTTATAAATATATCAAAAAATATGTATTTAACCTATGATTTACTAAATTGATTAAAAAAATCTCAATATTATAATATCACTTCCCACGTTATAAAATCATTTCAATCTGGAGGAGTTTTTCTCCAAACCCAGTCGACACTAAATTTTTATTTCCCAAACTCGGTTTTTTTTAAAAAATGTCACTTTAAATGATATTTTTAAAAACATTTTTTTTTTAGAAAATTGTTTTGTATATGTTAAAAAACTATGTATTCTAATTTTATGTTACTAGTACTTGCACACGTGCGTTACACGTGAACAACTTTGAGAATAGATAATTGAATATTAAAACTGCAGTCTAAATTATTATCTTATTAATGGTACACCTAAAACATAACCAATTTGCTTGAGTGCTTAGATGTAACTAATATCATCCAATTTTACACCCGTCTACTACCACCGTTAATTTCCTATAGTACATAAAACACAACAAGAATGTTAATTCACTTGCATATTTGGTAAAAGTTAAAAAAACATGGTGCCAACATGCTTATATCGGCATATATTCAAATAATATAGGAAACCAATGCTAAAAAATGACATTATTTCTTAATATCTAAAAGATGAATCAGTTTGTCAAGACTGAGTCAAACAAGAACAAACACCAAGTTAAATTCAATTTCCACAAATAGGCTGCACTTGTATTGTAAAATCTAATGAGCCGACATGCACAATGTCAAGTAACATGGTTTTCAAATATTCATTCAAAAGCTAATATCCAATTATCTATTCATTGTAAACCCATGATTTTTTTTCTTAGTACAATCATTTCATTGAAGTCCAGAGCTTGGCACTAAGTATTAAGAAAGTGCACACTTCAGCATCACCTCCAGCTTGCTACAATTGGATATATGGGTTTCACATCTGCCAGATGCACTCGAAACTTTCTAATCCTCTTGTCACAGTCCACCGGTCCCTTTTCACAATTTGAAAATAGATAATTGCACAGTAGAGTTGCGGCCTGGTTTATCATCTTATTAATGGTACACCTCAAACCTCACCTGTCCACTACCGCCCTTAATTTTCTATAGGACATAAAACACAACAAGGAAGTTAATATTGTTTGAGAAAATAACATTTAATTGATCAATACTGTTTTTTCAACTATGAGTTGGTATCATAACATTTGACGATAACTTTATTGATGGATTCTTCCAATAATACTTTGTAACATTAACAATATCTATATTTGCTTATAAGAATTCCCACCAAATGACACATAACATGCTACGATTTTCATATTTGCTTATCTAGTGACCATACTTCTGAAACTCCCACTCACTGTTATCTGTAAAACAAAAACAATCACAAAGAAAGTGAGTGTACGAAAATGCAGTGAGCAACAAACACACATCTTGATGCAATGTATTATAGTAGTGATAGACATAGAGACAAGTAAGGAGGGACAGAGAAAATACCTAATGGGCATACTTGGCGAGTCTTGAGCCATTGGCTAATGCAGTGGAAGTGGAATGCATGGTTGCATACCCCTACAGAAGCCACAATACCAGTCATCAAATCAACAATTAACTAATTGATACAAAATCATTGAACAGAACATAAACATGACCCAACCACATAACATATATTTCACAGGAGTCATTCTCCTAAAGACTGAATTGCAAGTCCAAAAGTAACACATTGTAGCTGATCAACGTTCGTAGTGGAATTCAACCAGGAGTTGGATGATAAGGTAATCATCACAGATGAGATCCACAATGCTATAGGAACTTTAAAGAGTTGATGTGCTGTGAAACAGAGGGAAAGAAATGCAATTATTCTAGGACAGATGTGTCTAAGAGGTTTCACTTGTACATAAAGAATTTGTAAATTTTAGCTTTCATTTCCTAATTGACCATCACTTATGTTTTGAAACTTCAAAAGATTATAAGAATTACCATTTCTTAATTGTTAAACAAACAACCCCTACAACCACATGATAAATAAGAAAGCATTTATAATTAACTGGTAACATTATAAGAAGGGAATAAATCCATAAATTACATCAACCAACTAACTTTTTCATGTTTAGTCTCTATAAAAAATTTCACTGCGATACCAACGGGATCTTGTCCACAATACAATGAGACAATGTCAATGTTATATTTGGATATTTATGAAGTGGCCTCATATCTGTCTACAATCCAGTCTATTTGTAGGCCTGTTTTAGTTCATTTAGTTAACCCGAATGCAAACCGTGAGAGAGTGTGAATATAGCTGTTTGTATTGCCCATTGAAATGGAATGCACACCCAATGTTCGTTGATATATTTGAGAGGCTACTCCAACCATTGTCAATTGATTCCAAAGTTTATACCTCTTGAATCACAAAATTTAAAAGCAAGGGAGGAGACCTCAGGGACCAAAAAAGGGCACTTTTGAAACCAACAATTTCGGGTTGCCAATTTGTCGAACATCTGGTGTGCAAAGACTGGGAGGAACAACAAGGGAACTTTCGGATGACAGAGGGAAAGAGGAAAAAAATGGAGAGCAAGAGATGATTAAGGGAAATGAGATGCGTGAGAGATACCTTGAAACAGGTGGCTGAGCAGCTACTGGCTATCGTTGGTGGCGGTTGTTTAGCTGCGCAGAGAGAGAAGAGATGCGGCTGTTGAAGGTAGAATGCAGTTAGTAATGAAACAACAGTTGACAAACTCATCTACATAATTTTATGTAAAACTTAGCAAACTCATCTACATAATCAACATGAAATTACAGAAATAGTACACAAAATTTTCAATAAATCCAATGGTAATTCAAAAAAAATAGAGAGGTAAAAAATCTAATCATTTAAGAACAAAACCCACCAAAACAATATAACCAACAAATCCTTAAATCAAAACACAAATCGTAGTTCTAACCTTTCTGAAGAAGAGAACGTAGCAGATAAAGAGAGTGGCTTGGTCTGAAACCCCAGCCGCAGCTAATAGAGCTGAACAAAACAAAGTAAATGTATCGGCTGTGTGGTCTGGTCTCGTCGGACAGTGGCTGAGTGATCTGCTTTCGTCGGAAAAGACGGTGGCAGAGTGGTTGTAGGCGGAGGAGGAGGAGAGATCGATCGATCTGAGACGGGGCTGACTGGTTGGAGGAGGGAGGAGGGAGGAGGGATCTGAGAGAGGGTAAATTTTTTTTAAACCATTTACCTAGGGCTTCTATAAAGAGGCAGATAATTTTTGTACAAAACGTCATTTGTAATGACGTTTTTACCCTTTTAGTTATGTTAACGCCCGTTAACAACCGTTTAATAAGTCATGTTAAAAAACGTCATTATAAATGACGATTTTAAAAGCGTCATTTGCAATGACGTTTTCAAGAAAAAAAAATTTAACTCTAAATCGTCATTTCAAATGACGTTTTTAAAGGTAAAGACGTCATTTTAAATGACGTTTTTAAAAAAAGGCTTTGAGAATTAAGTTTAAAAGTGACTGGGTTATGAAATTAAGTTTTGGAGGGGAATGGGTTTGGGGAAAACGTCCATACGTATATATCAAACGAGTAGGGGGAAAAAAATACTTGGCTAGTCTTTAATCAATAAATGACTACCTCTTATATATTTTTTTTATTAAATTGAACAAAAATGAATATCATCAAGTGAAATTGATTTGTTCTAAAAATTTTACAAATAAATAAAATGTCCAATTAAAACCACCACTCATTAAAATATGTCTAAAAAATTACAAAATTGTTTATTCCCATTTTATTTTTCTTGAATTTTTCAGGAGGTGAGGCATAAGAGTGGTAGAGGGGAAAGATAAGAGAAGAGAGAGAGAAGTGAAAGAATTGTCAATTTGGTACATAGCACGAATCCCTACTAATATATATATAAAAAAATAACGTTATTGAAATCTAATTTATTAATCGAATTTATTATGATATTTAAATTATCTATAAATTTTATTAAATTAAATCAAAATTTTAAATTTAAATAACATTTGAAATAAATAATAATAAGTGACCAACCTTAAAAGTTTGTTAGAGTGTGGATGGAAGTTTGAAAGCAAATGAGAGAATAATAATAATCAAGCATGCCAAACATGGTATAGGTTATCCACATGTATATGGATTAGGATTAGGATTAATATTTAGTAGAAGTTAAGCAACAAAGAGATAATAGGGTTGAACCAAAACAACAAAGGCCTTGGTAAACAAGAACACAAACACAACACACAAAACAGAGCCCTCCTCCCTATAATATATATTTCTCTCTCTCAAATCTCTTCCCAGAGTTCTTCCTCTCTACGGCGCAATCAAAGCGATAGTGCGTTTCCGGTTTTCTCTCTCTGTGACTCACAGCAAGATACATACCGCCTCTCTCTAAAGACTTGTCAATATAACTCTCTCTCTCTCTCTCTAGAGCAATTGAAACTTCCGCTTTCTCACTCTTGAATTTTTCACATATAACCCAAAGGCTGAATCTCACTACTCAGCGATAAGAACACGAGGCGGCGAGAGCCAGAGAAATTAGGGTTTAGTCTTATTCAGGCTTTGCCTTTCTTATAGTCATTGTTGTCAATTTGGCAGTTCAGGGTTGGTCAGTTTTCTCTCTCTTAATGTCCTGAATTCTCGATATTTCCGATATTGTTGCACTGTTCAAATCCTATGTTTTGTTGGTTTCTTTATTGCGGGTGGTTATATTTTACCCTTTCTTATGGTTTTCGCTTCTAGGGTTTGAATTACTCTTTTTCCTGTAATGAGTGTGAATTTTTCTTCAAGAACTGCTCTGTTTTGGTCGTCTCTAATGATGGAATAGGTTTATATTCCGTGGGTAGTGATTGATGATCTTATTACTGGGATGAGGGTCTTCTAAATGCGTTTTTCTTGAATATCGAGGCCTCTGGAATCCTTTCTTGAGTTTGTTGGGGCACTGAAAGAGGATAGAAGTTTTTTCCCTCTTAGTGGTTGGAGTTTTTGACGATTGACTTCACAGTTTATGTAGTGTACAGAGAGAACAAAGCCTAGTTATCTTGTACAGTACAGTTCAGACTTCATATTCTTTCATTGAATATTGGTTTTTGAAGGATAGGGTTTGCAAAATCATATTGAGAGTACTTGTTAGTTATTTCATGGGGTGCGCTGATGGTTTTGGTGATTGGTGTGAGGAACAACTAAAATTAGAGTAACATTTCGAAACTTTCAATGACTTTTTGAGGAAACGTTACAATTTTGTTGAGCTTGTGTGGTGGAGACCGAGCATTGATATACAGAGGTGGATAGTGGGCATAAATACACAGGTGGATTGAGGGAATTAATATGCCGAAGAGAAGTTAGTTCGTTTCTTTTCTTTTTTATATTGATCATGTTTCATACTAGTTATGGAAAGAAGTGAGCCCTCATTAGTTCCTGAATGGTTGAAAAGCGGTGGAAGTGGTACTGGCGGTGGCACTACAACCCACCAATTTGTTTCATCCTCATTGCACTCAGGTAACTTCATAAACTTTATAATTTGGGCTCTTTGTTTCTATGTTTACGCATTCTAGTTTATATATAGTGTTTTTTTTTATCTGAAGTTTACATGTAGTTGACCTAGGATGTTTTCACTATGTTAGATGATCATGCTGTATCAAAGCCTGCAAGAAATAAGTCTTCAGTAAACATTATTGACCATGACATAGGACATTCTGATCGGGCCACATCCTCATATTTCCGACGGAGTTCTAGCAGTAATGGTTCTGCTCACTCGCGATCTTACAGTAGTTTTGGTAGGAGTAACCGTGATAGAGACTGGGATAAGGACATGTATGACTCTCGTAATAAAGAGAAGTCAGTTTTGGGTGATCATAAGCATCGGAACTATTCTGATCCGTTGGGGGACATTTTGCCGAGTAGGTTTGAAAAGGAGAGGTTAAGGCGTTCACAGTCAATGATATCGGGGAAACGTGAAGAGACGTGGCCTAGAAGAGTAGCAACTGATTCAAGCAATGCCAACAAAAACAACCATAGCAATGGTAATGGCCTGCCTGGTGGGGGCAGTCCCATCACCAGTATGAACAAGCCTGCATTTAAAAGAGACTTTCCGTCTCTTGGAGTCGAGGAAAGACAAGCAGCATTTGAAATAGGAAGAGTCCCATCTCCTGGCTTGAGTTCTACCATTCAAAGCTTACCAATGGGTAGCTCGGCTGTGATAGGTGGTGACAAGTGGACTTCAGCATTGGCTGAGGTGCCTGCGATGGCTGTAAGTAATGGCACCAGTGCTTCATCTGTTCATCTATCAGGTCCTGCTGGTTCAGGTTCCGGCATGTCGTGCACAACGAATGCTCTCAACATGGCTGAAACTTTGGCCCAGGGTCCTCCTCGTGCTCAGACTAATGTGCAGGTAACTTACTGCGCTCTTGTTACCTCCTCAATATACAATGAAATGTATTTATGCTTATGTGCTATCTTTGTTTTATGTTAGTCATCTGTTGAAACTCAGAGGCTTGAAGAGCTGGCTATTAGACAGTCTAGGCAATTAATTCCTGTGACACCTTCCATGCCTAAAGCTTTGGTAAGAGTCGATGCCTCTGTATATTGAGATATATAATTGCTTAGATGTATGTTCTTATGCTTGTGGTTCCACTTGTAACATATAGTAGTTTTAGGGCAGCTATTCCCTCTATGCTTTAATTTTTCGTCTATGCCTTGCTGATATTGTATCTATTGTACCTTTTTGGATATCATTTTTATGCATTTTCTATAATTGAAATCATAGGATTATTAAGGAATAAAAGAGCTAGGCCACTTTAGTTGTGAGATCTAAACAATGAATGAAGCATAAGCTTCATGGCCTTTTCCTGATTTCTTCATTATGGATGTAGGATGACATGTGTTGAGGATTCTGGTGAACCAAAAGAAAACCCAATGTTCAGAAGCTGTGAGTGGTAGCCGTGAATAGTAATATTGGAGCTGATTGTGTTAATTTGAGGGTTAAGGTTTGATGGATTGATGGGGAAAGTATTAGAGTTTCGCAAATGATGTTTGAGTAAGTAAAAACGAGTTATCAAATTTCATTGTGGGTTATGGAACTTATATACTTGCAGAAAAATAGAGGAAAGAAGGCGACAACAACAATGGAGAAAACCTAAGAATTACATATAGGGTTCCTTAGGCATCACACTTAGGGTTTGAATTACATATAGGGTTCCTTAGGCATCACATGCCCTTACTGAAAGTTTCTGGAAAATAGTCTCTTTCTCCATTAAGTAATCCTAGGGGTGGCAATCGAGTTGCATCGTGTCATTTCGGGTTCGTGTCAAAGAACCCGAAACCTGAACACAATATGTTAAAATAATCGGGTTAAAAAATTTCCCACCACGCTTATAACATGTGTAACCTGAACACGACATACGACAACATGTTTAACTTTCTGAGTCATGTTCGTGTCACTCAACCCGTTCGAGTTGTTAACCAACCCGTTAACCAAACTGACTTTTTTACCAACCCGACCTTACCAACCCATTCAACACGTCTAACCCATTTACATAGTCAACCATTTTCAACCTGTTTTACATACATTGTAGGGTTAGAATCCAAAAAAAAACTATTCAACATCAATAAATAGTAAATTTAATCAAAATCTATTCATCCACATCTCTAAAGAAAAACTACAATAATACAACTCAACCAATTAACATATTCTAAGTTCTAACCAAATGTTACTAGCATGTTAAAAACAACATATCCTACTTAAAATTGTACATATTGGATAATAAAAACAAGTCTTAGACACACAGCCTACTACATTCTTTCTTCAGCAACCACCAACAACTAATAGAGATTCCTTCAAGCCACAATACAAAGACTCTCACAACTCATATTGCTTCATCTCCTAGAAAATTGGATGTTAGAGTTAGAGTTAGAGTCGATGATGAACCCAAAAGTAATAACAATATTGAGGCTCATTGCAACAAACCTAGAAGTCTGGTTATGCTACCACATTTGAACTTTTCGTACTGTTGGGCCTATATATGTTGACATTCATAACATCTTCAGTCTCTCATCCAATTCCAATTTAGCACCTCCTAAATGGCGAAACAAAATAAATATAGACGTAAGAATGTTCTTTTCAATCAAATTAATAACACAATTTATATATTTACCTCTTTCTTTAAACCACCAATCTTTAGTGCATATTGAAGCCTTTATAACTTGAGGTTTTAAAGCACTATGATATTGGTCAAGAACACGACCACCGGTGCTAAATGCATACTCCGAAGCAGCAGTAGAAATCGGAATGGTTAACACATCACGAGCCATAATAGCGAGTTCTGAATACCGAAATTGTTGGTGAGCATTCCAATAAGAAAGTACCTCAATATTTTTTGTCGTGTCAACCAAAGGCTCATCTAAGTACAATTCCGATTGACTTTTATTTGCATTAGAAACAACTCTATTGCTCTTGTACAAGTTAAAGCCCTAAATTAAGAGAAAGAATAACACATACAATAACATCAAATTTGATTGAATATTAACTAAAACAAAAGTACATTCAAAAAATCAGTAGGCTTTTGAGTTGGATTTAACTCTTGATTAACATCAGTATGGGGTAAGAGGATATTGTTTGAGAAGAAAAAGCCTTAGAAGCTTTTCCCATATACTCGTCAAATAAAGCAAATAGCTTGTCACGAACATTCATGCATTCCATTGACCCTTCACCATAAAACTCAACATAACACCACTCCACAATAGGTCTGTTAGACGATTTAAGCTTGAACATTTTTTTATGCTCGTTTATGTGTAAATAGTTAAACAAGTCAGCTAGTTTATGTGTAAATTGTCGCTCGATTAGGCTCGAATGCAACTCGATTAACAACCCTACTCCACAAATTGAAATTTATAACGGGGATAAAATACCACTGTGATAGGCAATTTCACACTATAATCGGACCAATAATTCTCAAATTTCCCAAGCATTTGATAAGTCATTTTCCTTAAAAGCCATCCAAACTTTGGGTCTTCTTGCTTAAGGTTAAATGAACAATAAAAACTTACTCAAAATATAGATTTGTTGTTGGATTCTTAGTGCCAGAAAATACACAAGTAGCATTGTAAAAAACTTCCAAAAACTTCTTAATGTTTTCCACTTTACCCCATTCCTCTTGGGATGGACAATACTAAAAATATGAATCAAGAAGTTGCAAATGACTAAAGGCACGACAGTAGTAGATGACACTTGAAAGCATGAGATTTGTAGAATTCTAGCTAGTTGGAATGTCTTGCTCAAACCTTTCTTGTATCTAGAGATGTTTGTGCAATACACTCTAGAAATTTTTGATTTCTTGATTGAGTTCCTCTTACATTCTTCACACATTCTCTAATCTCGTCCACAACAACATCTACTTCTCTCAAACCATATTGGACAATTAAATTCAGAATATGTTAAATTCAGAATATGAGCACAACAACGTGCATGAAAATACAAACTATCACTCAATAGTGCATTTCTCAAATTAAGTTGACCCTTGAGCATATTTACCAAGACATCATTTGTAGAAGCATTATCCAGAGTAATTGAGAGTGATTTTTTCTCTATTCCATATTTACTCACCAAACTATCGGGCATCTCACGTAGCATTAGAAAAACCTTGTTCATCTCTTTTGCGTGCAACTTAAGGATATCTACTTTGGTAGTATTCCTTGTAATGCATTTGACTTTAGGACACAAGTAGGTGAAAATATTTCTAACAGACTCATACTCAACAAACTGAATTGTCAAGTCATGCTTAACTACAACACAAATTAACAATTTTTGAAAATTTTCTTCACTAAATTTCTTACGTGTGCAGTGAGAGACTAGTCATTTTGGCACAAAAGTAATTGGCCTATGTCGCGTGTAGTGGTCTTCAAACATTTTCTTAAATGACGTTTTATATTAACTATTCCACACTTACTATTTGGGTTGTATTATTTTCCACACGTCTTACATCTAGACTTGATTACTTTTACTTTGCTTTTACCTCCATCTTCATCTTCAACTTCAAAAAGTTCAAAATGCTGCCATACTAGTGAAGTGAGTGCGTGTGTGCATTTGTGCTTATAGTCTTTGTTACCTTTGCCCTTCTTTCGGGGGCAATACTAGATGTATCACCAACATTTGGTCTACTTTCTTCCGTTGGTAATTCATTCGTGCTTGCTTGGTTGTTGGGATTCATCTATAAATAAGTGAACATAAATTAATGAACCAGAATAAGTGAACATAAATTAGCAATTGGCAAAACAATAAATCAGAGGAAACAATTATCAAAACAATAAATTAGAGGAAGAATGGACGAAATGAATAGAAACTAATTTCTCTCTCTAGTTCAAAAGAACATAAACTAATATAATAAAACCCATAAATAGTAACTATCAACTTCACACATTCCAAAATCTAGTTCCCAATGAGCCTAACAGTAAATTAGTAACTATCAGATAATACCAGTAGTTTCAATCAAACCCCTCAACACCAAAAAAAATATCTATTTCGTTCATTTAATCTGAAGAGAAAATAAAATAACAAACTTGTGGTACAATTTTTTTTTATGAGAATAGTGAACTTTCGCTACAGATCTAAACGGAGGAAAGGAGGGAGATCTCAATTGTTATAAAAAAAATCAGCTATAGATCTAAACTGAGATCTCAACAGAATTCAAAAAAAATAAAATTTGCTATAGATCTAAACTAAGAGGAAAGGAGATAGATGTATTAATTATAGCGTACCTTCTACAGATGTAAACTTTCGATTATCTGCTACAGATCTAAAAAGGGTTACTGTTGAGAAGAGAAGGCCGCCGTCAGTGGTAGACTTATGAATGAGAAGGTGGTGAGGAGTGATAGGGAAGGTGGCTGATGGTTGTTGAGGCGTGATCGCGTGAGGAGGTATGAACTCTAAAGTCTGAAATTTGAATTGAGGAGTGAGGAGACAATAAGAGGCGATGAGAATGGATTAGATTTAGGGTTATCTTGACTGTTCAAAGGATTTATTTTCTTTTTATACTCTCTATACGGGTTGAATGGGTCATTTGTATTTAAATTATTGTGTTGTGTATTTATCGGGTCATTTTTAGGTTAGTGTCAACACGAATAAATAATCGGGTTAGGCATGTCAAATTCGGGTTAGGCTGGTTGAACCCGAACACAACCCGTTTTCCTTTTGTGTTCGCGTGTCTTTGTTCATTTTTGGTTTCGTGTTGGGTTATAATCGAGTTCGAGTCATAAAATTCGTATCGAGTTTGAATCGTGTTGTCATATTGAGTCAGAAATTGCCACCCCTAAGTAATCCGTTATATGGATATCTAGATCTCTAATATTTTATAGTCCTAAAAAGATTTGGACTTCAAATAATACATTTACTTGCAAACTTAAATAAGTGTAAGTATAACTAGGACTCTAAAGCAAGAAACTTAATCCACAATACACAGATTTGACTGTAAAGACAACCTAGGGGGGCATATAAATAATTAAAGTATCCATGATTCTACAAATAGAAAAAGAAACACAAACTACTATTGCCAACAAACTAGCTTAGTTCTAAACTAAGACTCAAACTAGACTCAAATAAAATTGTGTGAGGTTCTAGGTACGTCTATTTAGGTGGCAAGCCGAATTCTATATGTAACGTTTTTGCATTCGTCTTTTCTCGAGCATTTTATGGATTGCATCATTCTCCACTAGTCGTAAAAAAACTCTACCTCGAGTTTTGAACTATGGAGTCATAGATGCTAAAAAAACTATAAGCTTTGCAAAGAAACAAGTTTCCCCAAGGAAGTAAGAAAGAGCAAGTTCTCAAGTTTTAAAAAAGTTCTCTCAAAGGCCATGCGAATCAACACTTTTCTTCGCGTTACTTGCGTAGAAACCATGCTGATCCGACTTGAAGACATCGGATGGACACTGATTGTGTTGACTTCGCCACTGTATTTAACAGTCGTTTATCTGTGACTCCTGAATCAAGTTCATAAGCTTTGAAGTTGCATTGTGGTTGTCCTTGAGAAGTGTTAAGATTACGCTTACTTTTTATTGAATTGCAGAAATTCCTTCTCAATTTTGTATTAATCAAATTGTAAGAATAGTTTTTTATTCCATCTCTTTGTCGATGGTGAATTGATCTTTTTTTTTTAATGGGAAACAACACTCTATTAATGATAAAGGGAAACATTACAAAACAAACCACATCAAATCTGGACAAGAGGTCCAACACAAGACTGGCCAATGAGAACCTTAAAAAATGAAAAAGGGCAATCAAAATTACAGGCTACAAGATGTTTTTCAGCTTGTTTTAATACAACAAAAAGTAATATCTTGAGACTCCTTGGACAGTGAAGTCCAAAAAGAGGCCAAAAAATAAAGCTTTTTCCCAAATCCCTCAAAATTTTCACATTTTTCTTAAAAAATTCTCATATTCCGTTCCTTCTAAATTACCCATAATGTAGCAAAGAAAGCTCTGTGCTAAATGATCTTCTATTTTGTATTTCCCCTACACTCCACATCATCCAAACAAAACATAGATTTCATATTCCTTGGAGCAACCCAAGCAAAGCCCATAAGGTCAAAAATCTCGTTCCATGATATGCTTGTGATAAAGGACAATGCAAAAATAAATGATCCACACTATCATTATCACCTCTACACATTACACACAATTGTTGTTGAAGACAATAATTAGGTCTCCTTTTTTAAGAACCTCATTAATACTAATCTTATCATGAGAAATTTTCCATTTGCAAATTGACATTTTTAAAGGCACCGTCCCTCTCTAAATCTTCAATGATGGATAGAATAAAGGAAGTAAAGAATCATTCGATGAGAAATTTGAAAAGAAGACTCATTGACTTTGAAATTTTCTTATCATTGATATTCCTACACAATCAAAAATCCTAAGAAATTAGACTAAAATGTGATATAACCATAAAGACAACAAATGAATCATGATAATTAGAAACACAATACAAACGTGGAAAAAGACTCGAAAAAGAAGACTCTTGAATCCATATATCCTCCCAACAACGTATTAGACTTCCATTTCCCACAATGAACTTGACTCACTGTGAAAAGCAAGGTAACCCTTGAAAAATGAATCTCCACAGGCTTTGGAAAGAATCCCTTTCAACCCTATTAGCATCCTACACGTTAGTATGTACTCATATTTGCTCCTAATAACCGCATGCCGGAATGAATTTTGTTCCAATGGAAATCTCTAGAGCTATTTTCCAACCAGAACTACATTTTTTTTTTACCAAATTACCAATTGAAAGCCTACCTTTTTCTTTTGACCTAGTAACCTCCTCCCAGCGAATTACACGGCGTATTAATCTTCTCTTGAGCATTGTTAGAAGATAGTAGCATTTGTTGCTCTTTATGCTCACTTAGATTATCAGAGGACTCAACCAAATCAAGCATTTAAGACACATATGTTATTGATTGAAAGTCATCACTAGGAGAAACTTCATTGGCAACTCTGTTGGCACTATTTGAGAGCGCTCATATTGTATCTAAGTTAACTATAAAGGGCATTTAGATTCATGACTAGTTGTTGGCGATTCCATCTTCTTAGGCTCTACAAGATGGTTGGAATAGATTCTAACGAATCTTTCAATAATTTGTAAGAAACTTTTTCTTTAGTGAATAATATTGTTCGAATATTCACTATTTATCGGAGCCTTTGGATAAATAACTTGCAAAGTAGCCTAAGACTTGTGTATATTCTTTTGAAATACTGGATCTATTTTTTCTTTGGGATGCTTTTGAGGAACATTCTCGACTTCAAATTAGAAAGTAGGTAACTTTGATCTTTTGCCCTTGTGGAAGAATAAACCCTTGATCTATTTCCTAGATTAATAAAAGTTAAGTACATATACATATCCAATGTCTATGTTGTATAGAGGTTGGGACAATTCTCACTCTATTTTGGCCCTTTAGCCAACTTTAAATCAAGCAATAGCTTGACGAGGGTTTTCTATGATTCAATTTTCCAACATTAGTTCTTCATATCTTTGAATATACTTCACTAAGATATGTTGTCTTGTTTTAGATTAGTAGGTTTCTTGCACAATTTTGCCGCAATGATTTGAGGCCATATACTTCTAAGTTTTACTCTCATTTCTTAACATGTATTGATTAACAACAATCTTGATCTTTGTAAATCTCTTTTAATGTCAAACCACCAAATTTGTTCTATCTTTTCAAGTTTTATCTTGACAAATATCAGTCTCCTTTTCTTTGCGAATTTCTCCTCAAGAGGAGCAATCTCACCGGAGAATAATGTGGGGGCATTCCTTCCTTCAAAATGTTGGATCTCTTACGCTTTTTTTAGTATTTAGCCCACAAAACTTAGAATCTTTTAGCATTGATACCAAATTTGATGCAGGCCAACATCAGACAAAAATAAATTGGAGCACCCATGAACACAAATTTTGGTGAGTTATGTTTATTTGAGGGCTAGGGTTTGATGGACTTAAGGGAAAGCGTTAGGGTTTTGCTGGTAAAGCTTAAAATCTTTTAGCTCTGATACCAATGGATGTATGACAACATCCAGTGTTATTTAATGCGTAAAGCGAACCAAAGAGAACAAGTCTCCTAAGACCTAGGCGAAGCGAGTGAGCACTTCACCAAAGCGAAGCGAACAATAAAAAAAACAAATATTTTATATCTAAACAATCACAGATGAAAATCTGGTCATTAACCATCATAGATGAAATCCTTTCCGTTATAAATAGAAAGTAACAACAAAAATTATATGGTTTTATACTAAATCAGTCTTTTTTTGGAGGATCAATTGAACTAAGCATAACAAAGCAACAAAATTAAACGGGTGCAGTCTAAAAACTAACACAGTTGAATCAGCTTAAGCAACAAGCGCAGAAAATTGGCATAGCGAAGTAGAAAATCAATCTAAGCATAACTGCTTAACACAACATCACATCAGAAGCTGAGGGAGAGGTTCCAGCAAAACTAGAAATAGAATCAACATCACAGTAGAATCAGCAGAAAAAAAGAAAAAATGGAGTAGAAGAGAAGGAAGTAGAATCAGCATCATAGAAAAAAAAAACAGAAATAGAGTAGAATATATGATGAAGCAGAATCAACATCACGCCAACACAAAAAAAAAAAATAGAAACAAAGTAGAAGAGGAGGAGGTTCTAGCATAACCAAAAAATCAGAAGAAGAGGGGAAGACTTAGAAAAAGAGGAGAACAAAAAGAGAATAATTAAAGGATGTAGAATTAAAAAGTTCACTAAAGTGATCGCTTATTCACTTCTTTGCTTTTGCTCTCTTTTTTCTCACCTTGCCTACGTTCACTTCGCTACATGTTCCATGCGACATAGGGTCGCACTGCTTCGTTTCTCGCCTTGGCTGGCATCGAACAAAAATAAAATGACTCTATTCAAAAGTTGTGAGCATCAACCATGAATAGGTATTTGGGGTCTAATTATGTTAATTTGAGGGCTAGGGTTTGGAATAAAAGGGAAAAGGTAAGGGTTTTGTTGGTGATTTTTGAGGGTGTAAATATTAGTATATCAAATATGATTATGAGGATTAGAACTTTGATATTTGCATTGAATACAACGAATTAGGAATTGCTTCTAGGGCGGTTCCTTAGGCATCACACCTAGGCTTGAATTGCATCACAATCCCAAAACCTATAATTGCTGAGTATTTTCAAAACATTCTTTCTTATAAAATATATTATTACATGGCTATATATAGACCTATACTTATTTCTTAATCTTAAAAAAAGAGTTGGATCCTAAAATATTACATCGACTAGGAAACTTATAGAGGCTACAACTAGGACTAAATTTAGAAATTTAGGACTCGGTACAAAAATATGACCCAAAAGACGACCCAATGGTGATAAGTATGATGCATTAGACTAGAAACCTTATATACTCTACAATCAAGACTCTAGATATAGAAGCTTAGGACCCAATCCTAAAATTTGACTCAAAATATAGGCACAAGGGGCATAAATGTCCTCTGTTCCATGGGATCAGGAAATTACATAATTACCAATGATTCTAAAAATATAATAAAACACATTTAAAACTTCTAGCTCGAAGTAATCCAAGAATAAGACTCTAACTAGACTCAACTATATGCAAGGTTCCATGTGGGTCTCTATCTTGGTGGCAAGTCAAAATCTATAGCTTGTAAGTTGTAACGCTTTTGAATTTGTATTTTCTTGAGACTACGTTTCACATGATTAGAAAATTTTAAAAGTGTTAGTGTCAACTGTTTGGTTTATATTTTAATTTTTTGTTGTAGCGCTTATGCGTCTTATTGATATATTTGTTTTCAGTTCTTGAGATTGACATCATTTTTGGTCTACTTCTCTCCAGCATTTGAGGATGGGAAGACTATAATATAATAACTAATCTTCGATGATGTTGCCTTTTGGAGAATGATGCATATATACTGCCTAACTTGTAATTTTACATCCATTTCCACTGACATTTTTTGGTGGTGGCAAAATCACATTTTGAGCAAAATATTGATTTAGTTGTTAATTGGTGTTGCTTACCTTCAAATTATTCGGCATTTCTTTTCGACTATAGTGTCACGTTATAAGGTTAAAAGAAATGGTCATAGGTTGGTTGGAGGAGTTGAATAAAAAACAATAGGTTGTAGTATCTGTCTAGGTTGAGGTTACCATTACTACTAATATGGTGGTGTTTTGCCTCCGTATTTTCACTTTACCAATTATGGAAAGTTCTGCTTTGGATGGAATATGAACTTTATTAAAAGGAACATGGGTTTAAAAAGGAGATAAGTTAGTAGAGGATTATGGAATGAAGGGAGGATTTAAGTTATATTTTCATTTGTTTTTGCAGTGAGGCTTACAGTAATATAAAAAAGTAAGTGTGTTGCTTATTTATCCTCATAATGATTTATGTGAATCAACTCCAACTGTTGAGAGTTTTTTGAAGGTAACAAGAGAGCACAGTTTTTGCTGTGGTCACTGCTTGGCTGCGTGGCTGTGGAGATGGTTTTTAGATGAATTTTCCTTCCATGCTAGCAAAATGCATGCTAAATATTATATGTTGGTTTGTGGTGTGCTATGAAGTATGGACACGGATACGATACGATACGGATACGACGATATAACAAAATCTAAAAAAATAGAATATGGATACGATCAGGATACATTTATAACAAAATATATTTGGTATTTTTACTATTGTCTACTAACTTAATAATTACATATTTTGGTAATTCTTTGACATAATAAGGAAAATTAATTATTTTTTTCTACTTTTAAAAAGGAATATATCATAGCATTATGGTATATTCACATAATGAAGTAACTAATTAAAGGAATTAAAAGTAATATTTACTCAGTAGGTTTGTTTAGAAATTTTTGTAGCTAAGATTATAATGTAATAGATTCATTTTGTATTCTTTTGATATGTAATTGTAAATAATATTTTAAAAATGGCCATGTATCTTCAAAGTAGTATGCATTTTTTTGTTAATGTATTATATAATATGTGAATTTGAAAGGAGATATTAAAGATTAAATTCAAAAATTGTACACCTGTGATACAAAAATATCTCAAAAGTATCCAAATATTTTATAATTATTAGATACGTAAAAGGAGTATCTGATACGTATCTTTGATATCCAATGAGTATCGTATCCAATATAGGTACACTGATCTCAACGAAGTATCCGTATTTTATAGGTGGGGTGGTATTTTTTCAATAAGAAACAAAAACTTTTATTAAGTAAAATGAGTTGTACATTTTAGTGGATGAGGAATCCACCCCTTGAAATGAATACTAAAAAAAAAAAAAAAAAAGCATTGTAATACAGCATTTTAGTTATATCATCAAAGAAATAAGGGGATGATCATCTAACGACAAGCAGCTATCCGGTCGAGACGAATTGCAAGTAAAGGCACATCCTTAAACTCCTTTGTGGATGCTCAAAGAGAAGCCAAGAACTTTATTCTATCTCAAAGGATTTCTTAATATTTTTCTTTATCTTCAAATATTCTCTGATATTGTTCCTTCCACACTAAAAAAACTGCCATGACCGTATAATTTCACAAATCGTTGCTTATTCCCCCATCAAAAAGACAATAATGTACCTCAATAGAGCCGCATATCCACTAAGAATAACCAATCCCAAACTAAACTCACCAATAGCTTCATGCCACAACTTCAAGGCTATTAGATAATGGAAAAATAGATGGTCTAATACTTTCAAAACACCCTATTACACATAACACACCAATGCGGGGAGAGACTGCTAGATTATGGTTTTTTCACATGGGAGACCACAATGTACCTCAATTTCAAGGCTTGTGGTGGGGGTATTTTACCGTACTTTTTAATTTATTTGCTTGGATCTATGCATCTGGTGCATTTTTTTAGACATCACTTGGAATAGTATTGAGCAGCTAATGTCAGTGTCTGAAAAAATTGGTCCTCTAGGTTGAAATTTAGAGGACCTTTTCCCATTTTTGATCCCTTGTCTATGTAAGGTGCATTTGCATGTTTATGTGACTATTTCTGATCTTTTCAGGTGTTGAATGCTTCAGAGAAACCAAAACCTAAGGTTGGGCAACTGCAGCATCCGATCTCATCTTCTAATCTTGTTAATCCCTCGCCACGTGGTGCTACTGTGAAATCTGATTTTCCAAAGCCTTCTAATGGGGGAAAGCTTCATGTTCTTAAACCTGCACGAGAGAGAAATGGTGTCTCTTCCGCAAAAGACAGCTTGAGTCCAACAAGTAGTATGAAAGTGGCAAATATCCCACTTGCTATTGCTCCATTAGTTTGTGGAACTGCTCGATTAGGCAGCTCAGGAAACAATCCAGCCCTTGCCACTGCTGATCGCAAACCTGCTCTGGCAACGTTGGAGAAGAGACCCACATCTCAAGCCCAGAGCCGGAATGATTTTTTCAATCTTATGAGGAAGAAATCCATGACGAACTCCTCTTCTGCTGCTGCTGATCCTGGTTCTGCCGTGTCACCATCTGCCTTGGATAAATCTGGTGAAACAGCAGCTCCTGCTGCTCGGAATACTGATGCAGCAGATGACCCATTGCCAGATGGCTCTACTAGGAACCAATCACTTGAGAATAGGGATGAGTCGACCTTAAATGGTGCTGCTTATGATGGCCCACAGGAATCTATTGACAACGGAAAGAGTCATTCTACATCTGATGCTATTCTTCATTCAGAGGAGGAAGAAGCTGCGTTTTTACGTTCTTTGGGGTGGGAAGAAAATAGTGGAGAAGATGAAGGCCTTACTGAGGAGGAGATCAGTGCTTTCTACAGGGATGTAAATAAGGTAGCTGCTTTCTAAAAACATGACACAACTAGGCCAAAATTAAGGAGTTTCATCGATTTTGTAATTTATCCTAGTCATGTAATTGTAAGTAGTTGCTTATCTAATTGGACTTATTTTCTAACAAAAAATGCATTTATTTTGTGCAGTACATCAATACAAGGCCATCTTCGAAAATTCTCCGAGGAATGCAGCCGAGGTTTTTAGTGCCTCTCAGCTCACAAATGAGGAGTGTTGGTGGTGTCTCTTCCGGGTTAAGCCCATCTGACTCTAATCTGGAATCTTAATTACGAAACCTCTTACTGGGTTTAATAATCCTTAATTGATGGTGCTAGAGGTTTCTATTTTGCTTTTTCTGTTTTTTATTTATTCAGTTGATACCGAAATGGAATTTTGAGAAGCCAAGAAGTCATTAAAAGAAGGTAAAACAGGGATTCTGACACCCTTGCCATTTGGTTGAAGTGAATTGGAATAAGTCACAGATGGCCCTGTTCCCAGGATGACTTCCGATATGATGTGCCAGTTTCTTGACTTCTAGAAGTTTTCTGATGGTTTACAGATTGAGATAGGTGAAATAGGAATAGGTTTTTATAAAGCTGCTAGGGGAAATTGTTTGGTGTGCAAAATCTGGGTTTTTGTCAGTTTTCTTGTTCCTTCAACAAATAGCTTATGATCTCTTTAGTCATTCTAAGAAAAGAAAGAAATGAAATTGATTTCCTCATGTTCATTGGTCATTTTGCTTTCTTT
>CM042189.1:33613432-33630188 GCA_023539305.1 Ilex asprella
CATCATAATTTTATTCTTATATTTATTATCATTGCCACCATCATTCCATTACCACTGTCACCCACCGTCAGCACCCCCCACTACAATTGTTGCCCATCGTCACTCACTATCATAACCCATCACCACCCGTAGTCACCCACCATCGCCACCAGCCATTGTCACTCATCCCCACCACACCTACCACCACCATCCATTATCACCTACCACTGCGGCGATCTATTGTCACCTATCCCTACCATACTTACCACTGCCACCATTTGCTACCACACATTACACTGTTGCCTAGAAACACTTATCGTCGCCCAGCACCACCATTGTCACCGCCCACCACCACAGTCGTCGTCTCACAACTACCATTGCCAACCACTATCACCGTCGTCCACCACCACCGCCATTACCCACAGTTAGCACCACCATCATCGTCACTCAAAACCCACCACTACCATCACCGTTGTTACCCACGGCTGTCACCACCACCATGGTTGTTGCCACTCACCACAACCATTTCTGTCTCCCACCATCACTACTGTCGCCCACCACTAACACCTCTCACCCTCCATTATAATTGGTATTTAAATTTCTTTAACTCTCATATATGTTTGTGATTTAATCTGAGTGTAAATATAAATATTTTTATTGTTGATCATTTTTTTTATTTCCGTGCCTTCAGGCATGAGAAATAACTAATATTTTAATATTGTAAAATTCGATTTTTAGGTTGATCATCTGTCAAAATGGACAAAAGTTAATCATTGGAATGTAGTAAAGCTTAAATCAATAATTTATAACAGTTGGTAAAATTTAAAGAGCAATTCAGTATAAGGAGCATACTTTAGAGGGTGCAAGTGTAATTTGCCCAGGAGTATATATATATATATTCATGAAGCTCCCTCGAGGTCTGAGAATGGCAACATCACAGATTCAGAAACAGTGAAGAAGCAATTTCTCTCTCCTGATCCTCACGGACGCCATGGCGTCCAAATCCTACGAAAAAATCGCTGATATCTGCGAAGAACTCATGTTTCAGGTAAATTCCGGAAGAAATCGCTGATCTCTCTCTCTCTCTCTCTCTCTCTCTCATCACCGAGTGTTTCGGCACTTAAGAATATGAACTTATACATACATTTAGATTTCGATATTTAGGTTGCAGCGCAAGGTATCGTGTTTCAAGTTGAATGGCCGTACGCGATTCATCTCTTCTCTTAGGTCTTACACTGATAATTGAGCCTGAGCTTAAATAAATTTTTAGGCTCGTTGAAAAAGTAAGGCATATGTGAAAAACGAGTTTAAGCTCAAGCTCAGGCCTAACTCATTAGACCCGTCTAAAAAATGCATTTGATAAGTTCGACTCAAATCTGCAAAACTCGACTTGATTAACAACGTTAGTCACATTTACGTCCATCACATGTAAGCGAATTCCCTCTATCATACTTTTCCAATTAATTTGGTTATTTAGGGAGGTTAGAAAGGGAGGTTGAAACAAATATATTTGACTAGCTAGTAACTACATTCAACGCAATTTTTAGGAGTGTTTTGCTCTCATTTGACCTCTAGTAATCTCGACATTTCATGTGTCAAGTTTAACACCTTCTATACCTCTTAAGGTTCATTAATCTTCGATCTTTAAATGATATATACTAAATTTGTTTGAGCTACCATGACTAATATATGAGTTTAAAAGAATAATTAGAGCAAGTTTATACACTTATTGTTGATCAAATAGTTCTAATGAAATCACATCATTATCTCAATAAATATCGCCTCTAAACGATCTGGAGTGTCCTTATATTTTTTAACTTAAAAAACTATAAAACTCGAGCATGCATGTGTACGGAAAAAAATATAGGAATTTTTTTTAGTGCATGTTTTAATATGTATATAATTATAAAAAATTATATTAAATAAAATAATATCAAAAACTCGAGTTTGGAGGAAATTATCAAAATATCAACAACAAAAGAAAGTTTTACAACTTGCAAGGAGGAGGTGTCTTGCTCCTCTTCAATCTGGCCATGCAAGCCTTGGGAGTTGGTTAAGGAGATAAAAGGAGGCTAAGGGATTAGGATGAAGCTAAACAAAATCAGAAAGTTTGAGAGAAAAATCGTGGAGAAAGAAGAAGGAAGAGAAGTTAGAGAGAGAAAGTTGAGAACTTTTGCGACATGGCATTATCAACAATTCTGTGATACGGTAAGCTTGCTTTCATATTCAGTAACAACTTCCTAAAGTTTCATTAGTGGTCGTGGTGTATAGTGAGAGAAAATCAAAACTCTTGTTTAAGCTTGAAACTTGAATTTTTGGGTAATCAAAATTTTGAGTTTCGGAGGTGAAGGGGAGCCTAATCCACCATTTTTAGGGTCAAGGAATCTATTTTTGAAATTAGAATCGAGAAAGAATGAGATTTGGTGGGTGGAAAATTGAATTAAAAATCGTGACAATTTTTGAAAATAATAAACTGGTCACTTTGGAACTCGATTTTCACTTACCTTGTGCATGACCTGGACAAAAAAAATATATAGTTGGAAACAAGGTAGAAATAGGTTAAATTTAGGCATTGGAATCACCCAAAAAAGTTGAGAAATGAGGGAAAAATTAAGGATCAAAGTTAGCCCAAATGTTGAAAAAAAAATCTGATCTATACATAATTTGTCAAAAATGAGTTTGTGATCACCTTTGAGCTTAAATTCACGGGTCATTTGGGTTATTTAAGGAAACAAGTCTGTGAGATTTAAAGCTAGGTTGAGAGTGGGGGATATTGACATTAGTTTGAGGAAGTTTGGTGCTTTGTGAAGAGAGAGAAAAACTTGTAAAGTTAGGTGCTTGGTTGATTTTTTAGAAAATCAAGCAACAATTGAGAGAGGAAGAAGATGATGAATAGTAGATTTTTAGGCCAAACTTTCTGACGGCGATTTGAGGCGCGTCGGGTAGTTTTTTTGAGATCCCGTCGATGTTAATTGAGTGTGCACTTATAAAACTTATGATTGATTATTTTGAATTTGAACTGAAAATCAAGAATTCGAATTAGGATTTTGAGTACTGTAACACACAGTGGTCTGAAAAGATACATTTGACTGTATAAAAAGAGATGTTTGATTCCTTTTAAACTAATTGTTAGTGCACATAGGTTGAGTGGTAATAAGGGTTTACATTTTAATTTGAGATTGTAGAGGTCGCTTGAGGGATCAATTGATCTTCGAACTTTGAGTACTGAAGTTAAATTATAGTGAATACGAAACGTCACGAAACACATTCTTGTGCATTGATTTGCATTAGTTAAGCTATTTTTGATTCGATACTCATTTGCATTAATTCATGCATTAACTGTTAAGGTCGGAAGCTACTACCTCGGTTACACATAAGGATTGACCGTAAAGAAAAAAAAGGTATATGTCAACAATAAAAGTGAAATGTACTGCTTCATAATACTTGAAAATAAAAGTATATAATATATCAAGTTTATTCTCTTGTATGTGAGAAATCAATTTTGTCGAATTGATTTGAGTTAAGTTGTTTAAACTTGTGTTTTGAGTATTATCCACTATGCTGAGTTATTGATAGTTTAACGTGACTTACATGTTGTTGATTTAAACACTGCGCAGTTATCGTGAGATAATTTGACATTGCTTAAATGTTGTAGATAACTTGACATTACTTATATGTTGTTGTTTTGCTTATATGGATATTTACATATTTTGATATATGAGGATGATTTGAGTTTCAAAGTGAGTTGAGTTCACTTGGTTGTGATTTGCGAGTTATAAGTATCTTTTTGGATAGAATTATATCTGATCCATACTTTTGTTTTATTTGCTTTGATTATGATGTTCCATACACTCAAGAAAATTATTGATTTCAGGATGTCGAAGTCTAAAGTGAGGTCCACTACTGCACTAGCATGGTAGAGATGGGGGGGAGAACTAAGGAATCTAGTTATGTACATATTGTACAAGAGTGTCTATTTTCTCTGTTGTTTGTTGTAAATGGATGAAATCCCTAATCCTTTATTTTGGTAAAAATGGCACCGATGTGTATTCGGTATATAATTTTCTGTTTTGATTGTGACATTAGGTGACATTATTGATTTTTAAATGCATTACCACATTATAAACGTAGGTATCATCACGTGTTGAGTTAAGCTTCCATCTCTAAGAAATTAAAGAGAATCTCTCAGGATGAGGTGCGACAAAAACCGCCTCTTTTATAATATAAATTCAACAACACAAAATATGTAGGGCAAAAACTAGCAGAACAAGAATGAAGAGTTATGAATATGAGATCGACAAAAAGATGATGTGGGTAACTTAAGCCTCCATTAATACCGATCCTACTTTCTGCTTCGCACATCACGCATGAAAATGGGTTAAAGACTCCCCTATTGAAATGAACTTTTTTGGGTACTGTACCGAAGTTAGTTGAAATTAATGAGTGAGATTATAACTTAATCTGATGATATTACGCCAAAATAAAATTATTTTGGGATCAAACCGATGAAAATGTAATAAACAACAATGTAATCTGTTTTTAATGACTATTTTTTGCATAGATGTTCAATTTTTTTTGTATCAGCTGCTCCATGCTTTAGAACATGAGAGGCTAAAAAGAGCTAACTACGAAAGTTTCATATATCGCTACTATCCAAACGTGTGAGACTTTCTTTATTTGACTTTCCATTTGAAACTCGACTCGTAGAGAGACTCTACTTTAGATCCTGCGAGTTTAGTTTATGAATAATTCTGCATTTTTTTCTTAGGTAAGTAAGTATGTTCTCTTTTCCTCCTTAATAGCTAACTGGGAGTTCATCTTGTTCCTGCATTTTCCTCTTGTTTCGTCTATTGATCCTACTTCTCTCTCTCTGTTGAGTCTCTTTGAAATGCCGTTGTCTTACTCTTCCTTCTCCCTCCTAACGCCCGTGGTATAAGTTCTAGGAAAAGAACCCATCTGTACTATGATCCCTTCTCTAAGATGGGGAAGCTTCCTAGAGAGTGAAGCCTTTGCCCCTAGCTAAATATAGTACTACACTACTTAATAAACAGAAAAATCGGTATATTTTAAGCCAAATCATACCAAAAAAGTAGTATTGGTGAAGGAACTGTTTGGATATAGAATTACCATCAAAGAAAAAACTCATACTATGAGTCTATTTCTTATAATAATCCGAAAATATTAGGAGAGCAGTGTAAATCAATCCTAAAGTCTACTTTCGGTTTTTTTTTGTCAGTCTAGCATTACTAGTAATTTTACATAGTTGCAGTGGGCACATGACTATAGGTGCAATTTGAGTCATTCTTTTTTCTTTTATTTTTTTTCTCCATTTTTCATGAAAAGTAAGTTCAAACTTTTTACACGAAAGTATGGGGGCTTATATATTCCCACATATTGTTTAGTATATGATTGATTTTTTTAATTTTAATCGACTTTAATTTCATACTCAAATATTGCATTCATCTGGTGGCGCATGCAAAATTATATTTTTTACAACATGATAATTCTTAATGTTTGTCGATTCTTTTAAGTTTCGGCAAAATAATTTAATCGAGGAGAACTTTTTAATTTTGACCAATTTTGACTTTGTACATGAATGTCGTATTCATAAATGTGATATATATTATTTGTACATAATTTTATGATTTACGCACTGATTATGGTGTTATATTCTTTACAACACGATAATTATAAATATTTGTCATTTCTATCAAATTAGAACACTAATTTAGCTAAGTTATGTTGAAAGATATACGAGAGATCTATATAATAATTTGGAGAAAGGAAATTAAGAAGTCCGAACGAGGCTCTATCGATTAATATTACACAGAATAAATCAATTAATTATAAACACTAATACAATTAGATACGCTCTTCATAGACAAACTTGGGATTTTTAGTCGATTTTGTGTTCATTTATTTATTTGACAAGTTTACTAAATTTACAGTTTTTACCATCCGATTGCAGTAAAATTAAACTTAAACCCACCATCTCCATGCCAAATTTATCAATCATGGGTTCACGAGATGTGTGAAGAATTGAGAAGCCTGCAATACCCCCCAACCCACTCACCCACCCAACCAAAGCATGCAAACACAAACAAACAACCCATGCACACATGCTTTCTCTTTCCAAAGCAGTTTCTTTGCTCGTAACAGTAAGATTGTGTTTATCTAACCTTCTCCGAACTCACGATATACCGCCTTTTTATTTCTTGAACATTTAGACTTAAAAATCACCGAAAACCCCGAAATGAAACCATGGAGAACACAAGGGGCTTCCAATCCGATGAGAAAGAACAGTTAATTTCAAAATTCCAATCCAGAATGAAAATACTAGAACCAACAGTATCTACAATTCATCAACAACAACCCTCTCTATCTCTTCCCCTATGATCAGGTTAGTAATTTATAGAAGCAGATACGAGAAGGAACAAGATCACATACGTACAATGATGATGATCATCATCATCTCCTGGTCTTCATGCCATGCTTGCCGATCATCAAAGGCTTCGTCATTCTGTAGAGATCATTGATGGACCGAAACTTCGGCTTCGACTTTCTCTTTCTTAGCGAGCACGTTTCCTTTTCAAAATTCTTGGTAGGACTCTCAATCGCAATCATAGCGGAAGATACATCATCTGTATCGTCGTTGCTTTGATTTTCATGTTTCAATTGTACAACGTCGATGGTGCTATTATCGTTATCCTTATCGTCTGAATCGCCGCTGAGTTGAATTAGCTGTAAAGCTGCGTCCAATTCTGGCTCTGTGAACCTCAAACTCAAACCCTTCTTCTTCTCATCATCATCGTCAGTTCTTTTCCTTTTCCTTATCGTCTTAGATGGTGATTTCTCCATTGAAATTGCAAATCAAATCAAATCAAATCCAGAGAGTGAGAGAGAGAGGAGTTGGTTGATCCTCCTCCTAATAGGATGGATAGCAAGCCGAAGCAGGTGGGTTGGATTTGGAAGAAGAAAGAAAATATTCTTGGAAGCTTTGTTGACTTAGAGGTCTCTTAAGGCGGTAATTGTGTTGTAGACACAAACCTTTATATAGACTTTGGACAGACTGATTATCCCAAATCCCAATCCACCGCCATTGAAACCCACCTCAATTCTGTCTCTACGCGTCTATCTTTATTTGTACGTGTGGGTACATATACATATACGTATATACATACACATACAGATAGAGAGAGAAAGAGAAAGAGAAGGAGGAATGGATTTTTTGAGGAGGGATTGTGAAGCTAGCACGACAAGGCCAAGTCTTAATTCGTCCAGTTAGACTTTTTAATTTTTATTTCTAATTTAATAATACTATCTACAATATAAAACAACGGGCAAACTTCAATAAACCAAGTCGATGATTTCAAATAAATTCATTTAATGGTCATTAACATTCTTTTTGCACCGTATCTTCAAATACGAATTATCCTAGTTTATAACTAATTAGAGAAATAAAAAAGAGTAATATAAAAAATTATTTTATTTTATTATTTTAATGATTACTAATTTTATTATGTTTATGATTAATGACTACAAGTAATTTAAATTAAATTCTACTGTTGAGAGTTGTTTTTTAATATAATATTAAAAAGTATTTTTCAATTGTATAGCGCTTTATCTTACATTTATATTACCAAGAATGTGAATAACCAAACCAAGTGTCAAAAGAAAACTATGCTCTCTCTCTCTCTCATACACACACGCAAACATTTACGATAACCGATGAGGGGAAAAAAATTTTGACAAGTAGATATATGTCAGACATTCATTTAACATGTACAATTTTGTATTAGTAATATACGTCACATAGTACTACTATGTAATGTGTTAAACCGATTAAAAAATTTCTCGATAAAGAGTATTTGTGTTAATAATCCGTTAAGTAGAAAGAGAAAGTAATTGAAAGTGATCTCCATTCCTCCCTCTATTTGTATTCTTATCGTATTTTTTCTCGTCCTATCTTACCCTACGCCTCCTATGTTTGTCTTCTTCTCATATTTTTTTCTTGTCTCATCTTACCCTGCGCCACTTACAGATTCAATTACAAATATCTAAACATCCATTAATAAGGTGGTTGGGGCACAAAGAGCAAACTTCAAATCAATCTCCCGGTGAGTTAGACAATACGAGATATCTATGAAGCATTTGAATTACCCCTTTTTGTTGGAACAACTTCAAGAGTTGGACATTGCTGGTGGAATGTGTACCAGATAGCAAACTGTGTCAAATGGTCACAATAAATAATACACTTGAAGTTGCCATCCTGTAGAAGATCAGTGGTGGCCTAATGTGAGTTCCGCAATCCGCTGTTGGACCGTTAAGTCGCGGGTTTAAACTTCATCAGCCCCATCCCCTCTAATAGTTTTAAACACTGACCAAAAATAAAAGTCGTCATCCTGTACGTTCTTGAGAAAATTAAAAAAAAAAAAAAAAAACAACTGCTACTTTTCAGATAAATAATTCTTATTTGTTTGAAAATCTTACATCTATATCATGAAAATTTGATAAATACAAGCAACTATATATTTTGCGATCATTGATACAAACTCTTATCCAGTAGTTCAGATGCATCTTCTTCATTTGAGGAGCAAATAGAGAGGGCCGTCCTTGAAAATGGTGGAGGCTGCCATTGAAGTCCAGAGAGCGTCCGATGAACTCCAATCTGGTTTATCTGATAGTCATGCTCCATGTATGGATACATCAGCTCAGAGAACAGAAGTGGCTTGTTTTTGTTTCCACACAACTCAAGGTTTTCGTTCGTGTTCAAGTTGGCAACTTCTGATGTGAACTCGGCCGGTCATCCCCCCTTCCTCCACCAATTTGGTGACACACCAACCACGCCCCTTCTCTTTCTCTGATCACAAAGTCTCCTGATTCCTACATTTATCTTTCATTCCCCCATGAATAAGTATAGCCTGCGCTAGAATGAGTAATCATTATGCTAAGTGTCGAATGCACGTGAAATGAATTAACATGGCAAGCGAAGATATCTGGAATGAATTAACATGGCAATTGAAGACTTCAGCCGACATGTATGAAGTAAAAATAGATAAATAAAATCTTGTTGAACACAGCAAATAAAGAAATAGAAACAGTTGAATTTCGTCTTGAACTGTGCAAACCAAGCAACACAAATGATTCAACCTGACATAAAAACAATTGGAGAAAACCTTGGACCAACATGTACTAATTAGCACGCTTGTGATTTAAAAAAAAGAGCCGGTTCATCTAGAAACTATTATCAGGGAAGGGTTATGCCCAAAGTCAATAACAATTATATTAACCACTTGAGAATCTAGTCTTAGTGAGCTCAAGAACTCTCTATCATACCCAAAAAAACCACCACAAGAACCAACCATGCCCTGAACTCCACGACTGACCTCAACCTCTGCTCCATCTCTTCATGAATCCCAGCACACCGCTGGTTGGGATGGGTAGGCCTACACTTCACTCTCACTTACGCCCGGGGCATGGCACGTTCACGGAGTCAGAGCCTTTTTTACAACCACAAGAATGGACGTTCTTGGGCAGATCCCACTCGTAAACGTAAGGGATACATGTGAACAACAGTTTAGCATGGACTCGTCACCCGACAATTCACCCAGAAATCTGAAAATAAAAATATAAAACGAATAAGCCATGGAACGTTCTTCAAGAACTCCCTGGTTGAATTCCATCATCTGAACTTCAATCACCCAAAAAATTCTTGGTGAATGTTGAATATGAACTCCATGGAATTCCCTCCAATTTCAGAACCCTGAACTCTTTTTGTAATCAGAAACTTTAAATCTTAGTTCAACAAAAACCCAAATTAAGTTGGAAATCCCATAAATGTTCCTGTAATAGAATCCAATGCAAGTAAAATGACATTCAAAGTTCTAGTAACACCTCAACAACTGTGGCCATATGGGGCTGTAAATTTTTTGAGGTGTATTATGAATATGTAAAGTGAGGGTGAGAGGGGGAAATCTGTGAGAGAAGAGAGAAGAAAATACCTGAGAGATGTTGGAAATTGGTATCTGAGGATGCCGCAGGGTGCTCTGGCATCACCACCGATGTTCAACCATTCATTGGAGGTCGACAGAGAGAGATGAGAAAGAGTCTGGGAGGGGGCATTCGGATGAATGGGGGATTTATAGAGGGGCACAGTAGCAATTATAAAATTTGGATGACAGCCTTTTGGTACACTCAAGCTCAGCAGCAACCCCTGAACAGCTTTGAGAATATGGCTCATTTAAGCTGCTTCATGCTTAAATTAAGCTCCAATAAGCTGCAACAAACACATCAAAATGATTTATGTTAGGCTAAAAGCCATAACTGATTCTGAGGACTTTGAACCATGAAAACCGAACTGTCCATATACGGCAGAAGACTAAGACAATAAAAAATTGGTGGTGCATGGATCTAAATTGTAAGACAGGCAGATGTATGTTTGTTCTCCCCAAGACCAAAAAAGAATACAGAGTGAAACACTCTGCATAGGCCTTCAAACACAAATTTAGAAAATAAGTAAGATGTTGCATTGACAAAACAACCTCTTGCATTTATACCTCAAGCATGAGGATCATAATACAAGCATTAGAATCAACTAAACAGATGAATACAGATTCGAGGCAGGTACTTTATTTTAAACATTGTAAACACCACCTTACAAAAAAATAAATGTAAATAACAGGTTTCTCTGAAGGGTATAAAGCAAAGCAGGTCAAAATGATGCCAGTACTCAAACCAAAAGTGATAAAGAGAAACTCACAGCAAGAACAACTTTCTGAACTGGCACTCATCAGTCAGCTGCAAGCTGAACCAAGTTCATTCATCCTGCCTGCAGAGCAGTCAGAAGCATTGACAAGATCAATCCCATATAGCAAATGCAAAAATAATCTTTCTCAGGAAGAAGTAATTATTTCACTAAGATCATGATTTTATACAATAGCGCATATCATGATTGACAAGCTACACAAAATCAAGCATGAAAAATCTACACATCAGTAGCTATGCAAGTCTATATTATTTGTCACTCAAGAAAACAGTTTGGTGTCTAATTAATTACATGCAGTCTCCCCTATATTATGGCAATAACATATAAACCCTTTAATGTTCTCAGTTTAAAACAAAAATATCCTCTAGATTGAATCCACATACACCCCTTGACATTGCCACATTGAAATAAAGATCTTTAAATTTTGTATGTTGTACAAAAGCCCTCCTGCCTTAAATTCGCCAAAAAATAAGTTTTTAAAAGCAGCTGCTGCACCCATATGAAATGTCCAGGAGTTCCAGTGACTGCTAAACAACTTTGCTGAATTGGTAGCAAAGCAAACCATGGCAAACGAGAAAAGGTAAAGAATGTGACAAAATAAAACATAGAAATACACAAAGACACAATCACACAATTATCTGGTATCAGATAGTTATTTAACAGACACCATCAAGTTCACAATAGTAGTTAGTGAAAATTATAGTCCAATTTTTACGCCAAAAAATATTATGGACCCAAATACAGCTGCTATACATGATACAAATAATCAATCTCCAAAATCAGATAGAAAAAATACCATTAATCATTTCAGAAAATAGTCATAAGCAATCATGATAATACAGGTAAAGTAAAATGCGTTGACCCTAGTTAGATTTACACTTCAAGTATGACAATGAGAAATTAAGCAAATATTTGAAATGCTGGCCAAATACCGACACATTCTATCCCAGTACACCATATTACCATGATTCAATCATGGAGATACTCTCTTAGTTCCACCTGAATCAAAAGGGTCAAACACAAAAGGGTACTAACCAAACAGTGTCAAAGTGCATCCTAGTACACATATCACGACTCACAAAGATAAGCTTTGTCTGAAACTTCCCTGCAAAGTGAATGGGTTTAGACCAAGGGCAATGTGCAGTAAACAATTCTTTATTAATCTCAGACAACCGATGCAATACTATGCACAAATGTTGATTGGAAATATCCTATCACAAAATGACACAAGCTTTTCAATCCCATACAGAAAGAACATAAAGCACAAAGCAGGCATCAGATGTCCACTAACAAATTATCAAGCTTCAATGAGCTTGATATAATCAAGTACGCTACAAAGACATATAAATGGAAAACATGTGCCAAACAACAAAGCTCACCTCCATCACTGGCTACAATCATGCAACAATGATATTATCTTTCAAACAGCCATCCAACCGCTCTCTTTCTTTTTTTTTTTTGCTAAGAAACAACAATTTTATTAATAACTGGAAAAAAACAGCAGGCCAAGGATCAACCCAAAGTGGACAAGAAGTCCAACCTAGTGATTAGTACAGTACAGAGAAAAACAAAAGATGTGGCAATTGAATTCATTTTAAAATCTGCAAGAAGCCGTCCAACTAGAAGTTATACTAAATAAAGGAATATTATTGAATTCTTTTGTCACTGATGCACAGAAACAAGACAAGAAATAAAGTTGGTCTCATAAACCCTCAACATCTCCCATTTGTCTTAAAGATTCGCGTGTTTCTCTTCATCCATAGAACCCAAATTGTTACAAAAGGAGTACAATGCCAAAGAATCTTCCCTCTTGCACTTCCTCCCAAACCCATAAAAGTCCAAACAAGTCATAGATACTCTCCTTTCCCTCGTGTCATCTGCAAACTGCAAATGAGACACCGAAATACTCTCATGTCCTATGGCAAAACCTTGAATCCAATTCGATCTTTCAGCCCTCTCCATTGACCTACTCAACTCATTCACCACCAAAGTGAACAAATATGGCGACAAGAGATCCCCTGGTCTAAACCCCCTTGAAGCTTTAAACTTACCCCTAAGTTTTTCATTTAACATAACAAAGAAATTAATTGATCCCAAGCATCCTTTAATCCATGTCCTCCATCTATTCCCAAAAACTTTCACTGACATCACAAAATCCAAATAAGACCAATTCACATGATCATATGCCTTTACAAAATCAATTTTTAAGACAATGTCTTCCCCCCAATTCTGTAATCTTCAACTGACACATTTGCTACAAGAGTCATATCCATAATTTGTCATCCTTTCACAAAAACTCCATGACACGTTGAAATAGTAACATCCAAACACTCTGGACTTTAGCTATGATCTTATATACACTCGTAATAAGACTAATAGGCCTAAAATCTTTAAGTTTCAAAAAATTGACTTTTTTTGGTATAAGATAAATAAATGTAGCATTTATAACTACATTAACAACACCATTATGAAAAAATCTCCTCAAAAACCATCATTAAATTATCCCTCATATATTCCCAATACTCTTGAAAAATAGTCATTCTAAATCCATCAAGTTCCGAGACTTTATCCCTAGAACACTTAAAAACTGCTTTTTAGATCTCCTCAATCCCAAAAGGTCTCTCCAACCATTCTAATAGTGCACCATGAATAGGACACCACTTAAACCCCTCTAAAAGAGGTCTACACTCATTATGGCTTAGAAAAAAGATTAGCAAAGAAGTCAACAATCTCCATCTCAATCAAACCATTATCCTTCTATAGCTAATCAATATTTTCCTCTTTGAATTTTCATTTCCCACTCTATGAAAAAATTTTGAATTATCACCTTCTTTAATTCACTTGACTCTTGATTTTCGTCTCAAACTTATTTCTTCTTTGAATACCACCTCCTTAAGTCTATTCCTAAGTTCCCCCATCTCCCTTATCACCTCATCATCAATTCTCCTTTCAACTTCCTTCTTGTCAATATCATCAATCTTATTCAAAATTACCCACTTAATTTCATAAAAGATCTTCAAATTGTTCTTTATTTCACACTTTCAAGTTTTATTTCACACTTTCAAGTTTTATTTCACAAACTAAAGTTTTTTTAAAACCTTGCACCTCACACTCCGACCACCATTCCCTAATCTTGCCTCTGAATCCTCTATAGGGGTACAAACCCTAACTCAATCCTAAGTATAAAATCTTTAACCCTAACCTTACCTCAACTCGAGTATTGTCCGAGTTAATTTTAGGCAAGCTCGGTTAGAAATCGAGTTCCCAATTCGGGCCTAATTCGGGTTAGCAATTCGTACTCAACAAACAATAAGTCTAAATTAAGTATGAGCCTCTACATAATGTTGGATTATTACATAGGTCTACATAGCCCACTAAGATGAAGCTCATCATGGATGAGCCTTCTTTACATATAAGGGAGTTCTTTATATTGGGTTGGGGAGAGGGGAGATGTCATTTGAGTAGCTTATCTAATGTGGGATGACAACTCCTTGTCTTTCTTTTACCTTTTTTACTAATTATCTCACATAAATTGTGCAAACTTTTTGCAACATCTATGGTCCTTATAAATCACGTTTCACTCCCCCTTTAAATAATAATAATTATAAAATATGTATTTATATTTTATTTTTATATTGTTTATATAAATATAATACATGAATTCGAGTTGAGTTCGGGTTGAGCCCGATTTCATCAATTCGAGTTGGGTTCAGGTTAAACCTGTGAACCCTAGCTCTTAACTCGAGCCTTACCCAAATTTAATTCGAGTTGAAGCTTGTCAACCCTAACACTGTTTTTTTCGAGTTAGCCCACCCAAGTTGCACTCTTAATCCTCTATGTTCCACCCATATATTCTCAAATCTAAATGGACACAGTCCCCATCAAAATTTAGAATCTCCCAAAACAATAGGACAATGGCCTGACATTACCCTATTTAAAGCCTCCTGCATTATCTAGGAAAAGAATCCTCCCACCCAATAAAAATCTATCCAACCTTTTACAAACCAGATCTCTTTTAAGATTAGACTATGTAAACATACCATTAACTAAATGTGGGTCCCTAAGCTTGGTTTCCCTAATGAACCTATCAAAATTCTTCATACTCTTGGTCAATCTACTCCCATTCAATTTTTCCATAGGCTACCCATTTAAACATTATTTTATGTTGTTTTCGCCTTCAAACACACGCAAAGAGAATAGATCTTGAGAATCCGCCGGAGTAAATAGCGTATAGATTTCCTAACATGTAAAACTACCTTAAGGGATCTTCCATGGGATGTCTCCAACCTTTACAACACGAACAAGACAAGCAAAAACTGTTGGGGTTGCCTTTAGGAGATGGAAAGAGTAGGAAAATTAGATGCAACCCAAACCAACCCCCATCCCATACAAAATGATGACCGCAAATGGAGAAGTCATCTGACAGGTATTAGTATGATATGGTATCTTGTTTTTCTTTTCACTTTTTGAACAGCATCCATGACACTTTAGCCCTTCTTAAGATTAATGAGAATCACCTAGTTTCAGGCCATTAGAGATAACGAAGAACCACAAGATAAGACCTTTTCTTTGGAAGGTTATAATCATATGTTACTTTTTCAACAATTGAACAGGTAGCTTCAAGAAGATATTATTTAATAAAGATATTAGTGTGCTCATTTATGAACTCCTATAAAGAACATACTTCAGTTCCATCCTATTCATACACAAAACAGAAAAACAATAACCCCTAGAAAATACAGTGGCCATCATGAATGGATGAAGTTTACTTCTCCAGATAGATGTGCAATGGATATTGGTCATCTAAATGTATACTTTCACTACCAACCTTTTCAAACACCTGTCGAAATAAAATAGGCAAAATGATGTGACTTGAAGTCTTAAAGGGCCAAACTTGATAGTCCTCCTAATCCAGTTGTACAGGTACAGACCACCAATGACACCTAGATCATTCCGTTTACAAAGTTAAGCTCTCCCACTCAATCCCTGCAACATCCTTTTCTTGTTGTGAATTATAAATCATCCTAGGTGATTTATCATCTCAGTATCTTATGTGCTAAGCAACTCCCACATTCTCCAATGTAGACTGCAATAACATCAGTATGCAACAGAATCAACAGGACGTCCACAACAAAATAATAAGCACACACATAGAAGCATTAACACATAAGCCTATGGACAGCCGCTTGCAAATGCTTACTGTATCATCTACTTTTCTCAGCCCCCACTCCGTTGCCAAAATATAGGACTGGAGAGAAATTTAACAAAAAAAGTTTGCCGAAAATGCTTATGAAGAAAATGTTTCAAAACATAAAGCTTGATATTAGAAGTTCCCATTCATGAAGTTGAAACTTTAAGGATCCTGTTCAAGATCCTGACATTACCAAAGCCCGCACTTTTAAATATCAGCAATATATATAAAGCAACGCAACCCAATGTTAATGATCACATCTGTATCTTAATGCTTGTATTAAACTAACATGGCAAAAAATTAACGTACAAGATTAATATGGGTGAACTTCAAAGATAAAACTAGAACACCCAATATTTTTAAAGTTATTGGGGAGGAAAGGCTTCAATACTACTTCAATTTCGAAACTTTTAGCTGCTCAGCCAGAGAAATGATGCAAAATAAATGTGGATCAAGGGACGGGGTCTGCAACTGAAATAACCAACAGAGGAAAAACTTCAAATCCCCCCCCCCAAAAAAAAGGGTCTATATCTTTCTTCTATAAGCTAGCAATCAAACAGATAATTTTATTTTATAGACAGTTGTATAGGTGCTACAGGCAAGTTCGCCTCTAAAATGAATTATATATGTTGAGATATGATAGCAAATAACATTCCTTTAACAAGCCTATCATCATTGGTTAGGGTACATATATATCAATTTTGAGAAAATCATAACATGGCCACGGACAAAAGGAGTCCCTCACAGAAAGCCTCTGGTACATAATCGAGTTTTAATAACCTCCCCCTCCCCCCCCCCTTGGCCTAAAAAAAAAGATGTGT
>CM042189.1:33637825-33655375 GCA_023539305.1 Ilex asprella
TTGTGTGTTATTTGTTGATGGGTTTTGTTAGTGGGGTACAGTAGGTGGGTTTTGTGGCTGTTGGTGGTTCGATGGAGTATGTTCGCTGGTCTGTGCGTTCTCAGTGAAGTAGGTTCGCTGGTGAGGTGTTTATTGGTGGATGGGCAGTCGGCGCTTTGATGTAGTATGTTGGTCGGTGGTGTATGATGGTGGGTGTATGATATATTCATCATTTATTTTAATTTATTTTTATATTTTACATAGATCAAATAGTTTTGTGAGTACATTTTAAAAAAGTTTTCAATTTGGAACCTATAAAAGTTTGAAGTGTACAATACATAGGTTTTTTTTACCATTTCACTTAAATAGTAAAATGGTAACCAACAATTCTCAAGCCAAACATTACATAAAATTGAATAGAATTCAAAGGTAAAATTGTCAATTGCTAGCAAACTTCTGAGATGTTTTTAAAAAATTATTGTTTATCCATGGCCCCACTATAGCATACTTTCCTAACCAAATCTGGGATAAGGTTAAGTAATTTATTCTTATCCCACTATTAATTCCGGTTATTGGAATTTCATTGGACCGGTTAGGATTTTAATTCCAATCCAGTCCAGTCCATCCATAATTTGCCAAATATGCCCAAGGAGTATAAGTATTATACCTACAAACTTCAGGGGGCTCTAAGTGTTTATTAATTGATATATTTACAACAGAAGTCTAAGTGTTATTTGCTTACAAATTTCAGAGGGCCTGTCTATAATATTTTCAATATCAGAGGTTTGAGTGATTAAACGACAAATCTCAAAGAACCTATGTGTAATTCTCCCTATTCTTTTTTATCAACTCGTTTTCCAGTAATTTTATGCGGGATAAAGCCTAAAGCTAATTATTACATGTGATACTAATCAATCTAAGATTATGGTCAGAAAATTGAAGTTTCAACTTATAATGGTCAATATTAATCAAATCTTCTTCTGCTTTGATTTAATTCTAAAAAAATTATCTTAATTTTTTTTTCGATCCAAAAATATCAACTTCTCTGTACAATCCTTAATGTTAACGTCAATCCACACCTACCTTTCTCTTTATTTTAATTTTAAATTAAGTAATTAAAATATTATTGAAAACAAACATATTATACTGGGGGTTATTGCTAGTCCATTTAATATTACGACTGAAAGCAGTAAAAATTGATTAAATTTTTATTTACTTTGATCTAATAGTACAAAATTTTTTTTTAAAAAAAATCGATTAAAAAATATCAACTCAACCAACATACTCTCTAGTGACCGGCAACCTTGCTAATTCACATCTACCTTTATTTTTTGTCTTCTTTGTCTCTCTTGTTTGTTTTCCCATTCACTTTAACTATAAATAACATAATTAAACAAATACATATTATTATTTAAAATATAAATATGATACGATTAATACTTTTTTTTTTGTATTACATAATGCCTTCCGACATTATTGCTAGTAAATATATTGTATTCACAATTAGACACAAAAGGTGATTGTTTAAATCTAAATAATTTTTATATGAAGCATATAGGGACTAATTCTGTCATTAATTGATTTATATGTACTTAACAAGTTGGTGATATCAATAAATTGAAATTGAGAGGTTTACATACAATACACTTATAGCATATTTGATATGCGAGTTTTGGAGAATTTTGGAAGATGAGTTGAGGAATAAATTCCTTCAAACCATGTTTGACAAATACACATTTAGTCCAGGGTTTCAAACCCATCCCGATTTAGGCCCGGTCATGAATCCCATGGGAGGTTGGTTTCATACGTGGGTTAGTGAGCTTAGTATTCAATTGACATTTATACCCCTCTTATATCCTATAAACAATTGGTTAAGGAGCACAATAGTCATTTATACATAAATATATTATCATAATAGTAATATATCTCAGTGAATACCAAACATGAGTATGAACAACATTAAATGTTAAATCTCATCATTGAATTTGGAACTGTTTGGACAAACCAATCCAAACTCCTCATAAAAAAATACCAAACATGCCCCTAAAGGCTGTTTGGATGGTTTTTAAGATAGAAATTTGTTTGAATTTATGAAATCCTTCGAAATTCAATGTTTAGGTTTTGTTAAAATGATAATCAAATATCAAATTTCCTAAAATAATAATCCAGTTAAAGAAGAAATCAAATATCAAATATCAAATATTAGAATTAGAAGACCAGACTAGGCTTCAAATCTACACAACAGAGACACTGCCGGATTGGCCAAAACTATATAAACCCTATTCCCCGCCCAAAACCCCCTTCTGAGAACCTCTCGTGTGTGTGTTCCCAAAACCAAGACTCTCTCTCTCCGAGGGGGAAGTGAGATGGCCGTAGACAAGAATAAGCTAGAAGAGGAAGCGAGTATTCATCGCTTCTACAAAATAGTTCTCAGCTGGGACTATCTTCGCCTTCTCAAAGAATCTGGCGTATTTACCTGTCTCTCTGTCTCTATAAGTATGTTTTATCAGCCATTTTAATTGATGCTGTGATTCGTGTGATTTTTATTTTGGAGCAGAAAAATAAGAAGAAGATTGGGGATGGAAGTGTTATGGGTCTGACTCAAGTAAAAAATACATACAAAGATGTTGATGACTATCTTGCAACCTTTGAGCCACTACTTTTTGAAGAAGTTAAGGCTCAGATACTTCAAGGAAGAGACGAGGAAGACGGTATTGAATTTTTATTTTTATTTTCGTTTATTTTGTTCATTCGTTTTAGTATTTATGAATTAATCGAGCTTTAGAGCATGCCCATTAATCGATTTTGCTCCATTTTTCATTATCTTTGGGGATTATAGGTGTCCTGGAAAGAATTATTGAATGGATGATGTATTGGCACTTTAAAACAGCTTTAGTCACTCATTTTCTATTACAGGATAGTGTAAAGTTTTGTTTTTGAGTGATAGGAAATTTGGTCACTTTTCGGTTTCTGTAATTGGAAGGTCTGAATTAAACAGAGAAGGCTATCATTCTCTCTTTAATCATGTGTTTTGTATGTCTTTTTTGGTCATAGCAGAAACAGAATGGACCACCTGTATTGTATTAGAATGCTCCGAAGATGATTGTTTTCACTTAGCAATGGTCTTTTGTGATCACGGGGCATCAATATCGCAGAATGATCTGCTATTGCTTTCAACAAAGAAGGTAGATTGTGTTCAGATATTGTCTATTTTGTGCTTTCAGAATGGTGCTTCTGTTCGGTGCTTTTACAATTGTGTTTTTTCTTTCTGTGTGTTTGTTGATATTCTAGCAAACAGATAATCAAGCCTGTTTATTAACTTTATTTTCACATCGCCTAATTTCCTAAATATGTTTGTTTAAGTAACTACCTTTATTTGCTCAGAAATCTCTTTTATTTTACGTGTATAGTGGGTTTCTTTCTGCAGTTTGGAGAGGCCAAAGAACTTCCAACAACGTATGTGTTTGCATTGGTCGAGCATCGTCAAGGGGACAAAATCAGACTTAGAATGAATTTAAGTGGAGAGGTCAACCAATTAAATACCACTCAGGTCGAAACTTGCCCGAGGCTGTTGAATATGTGTTCTGTTGTTGGTCAAGTCAATAAACCCTTGCACATTCTGAAGGTATCCTTCTATCGTAGAATGATTTCTGTTCCCAAACGATTCAATTTATATGTTATTTTACTTTAGCTCAAATAAAGATGATATTTTACTGGGCAGAAATTGTAGAGTGTATGGTGTTATATACATTGCTACAGCATTAGTGGCAAAAACATGCCCTTGCTCAGTTTAGCTGGAATTTCTGTTGGAAATAAGAACTATGTGGGAAGGGAATACAAAAATTGATATTTTTATGTTGAACAGGATTGAAAAAGGAATTTGGGACCTATATTTTGTATTCGGTAAACTTCCATAAGATAGATGAAATAGTGATAGGCTTGGCCTCTCAGGCATGAGCACTTATTAGACTCTTAAAGTAGCTACTTGGTACAAATATACCAAATATTATGTCTGAATCCAGCTAACCTCTAGGTAAGCGGGCCCACACAGAGTAATAGCCTCTAGTGGTGGTATGTTAGAATGCAGATGCTAACTGTTCTCAGGGAATTCCTTTTTGTTGCCTATCTACTAAATGATAGGGAATGCCATTTTCATTTCATATGGTCATTCAGTTTGTTTTTTATTCCATTCATGCACATCAAATGTTGAGCAACAGTGGCAATCTTCTTTATTGCTATTTTCTCCTTGCTTCATCTTCCTCCTCCTTGTTGTCACTATCACATGGTTATCATCATTTTTTTCTATTTATTTTACCAGTTTTACGCAATCAATTGACTGCACTTGCATTATCCCCAAACACAATCACAGGATGGTCTTGCGAATAAATTTGGTGTTTTAAATCTAGATCAGTGTCCAATGATGCCATATAATTCGCAGATTTGCAGCCTGTCAAGTATTGCACGTGAATATGTTGCTCTGCGGTCAGTTAGTTCCCTCCCTTTTAGAGATTTGATATTAACAGCTGCTGAAAGTAACTATAGCACGGAAGATCGTGCCTGGAAAATATCTAAACCCCTAATGGAGTTTATAAGAGGCAATCACAATCCATCTCAACTGGAGGCAATACATGTGAGTTTGTAATCAGATTATGTTATCGTGTTCCACCTATTCTCAATCCAGTTTAGCTGCCTGTGGGTGGAATTCGTTTTTATTTGTCGTAGGGTACCACAGATTTTATGGCACATATCAGGTTGATGTAGTTCTTAATATTTCAACCACCCTCTTCTTTATCCTCCGATCATTTCTCTCACATGCATTCTTTATCACTTTTTTGTATTTCCCTATCATACATTTACTCAATTCAATAATCTTGTTTATTGCAGGCGGGCCTTTCTCGTAAAACCTTTGTCCTGATACAGGTTAGACATGTGCCTTTAAGCTACTAAATGTTTGTTACATATCATTATAAATTTTAGTTGCAGTATCCAATAATTATATTTCTCATTTCTCAAGCAAACAAATATTGCTCATTCTATCTAATAATTACGAAAAATCTTATATCACATTCTGGAAGTTCTACATGTGTTGCTACTTATGTGGTTTAGTGATATATTTTGTCGACCGCACATGTTAAATGTTCTAGTCACCGTAGGCATAGGAGATAAGCCTAACACATCCTGGGATACTCTTGAAATGAATATTTGGTTTTTGAGTATGATGTGTTATTGTGTGAGCATATGTGATATCAATTTGTTACCTTTATTCGAGTATGCGGAACCTAACAACATGCTTGCTTCTAGGGCCCCCCAGGAACAGGAAAAACGCAAACTATCCTTGGGCTCCTTAGTGCCATTCTGCATGCAACTCCTGCAAGAGTACACTCTGACAAGTCAGTATCTCATTTTGTCTGTCTTGTTAAATCATCAACTGGTTTTCGTAGAATTCTCTGGTTATTTGTGTTTGCCGAGGTGTTGTTGGGGCAAGCAAATAACTATGAATAGAAATATTGTATGCATTCATTTCTTTAATAGATTAATTCAATTTCCTTCTTTATGCAGGGGGAAAATGTGTGGAATAAAACGTGGGCCAGAATTACCCATTCATGAAAAGTATGTTTTGGTTGTTTTTCTTTTTCTTTATCAATATTGCTTTGGATTCCTTTCGCTTCATTGAGGATGACCTAAATGGCTTCTTCTGTTGTGTAGGAACTCCTTTCATTCATGCTTTTTCTCTTTTTCCTTATATAATCTGTATTGCAATTGTTTCTAGGTTTGGTTGTAAGTGGGGTTTGGACTTAGGAATAATGCAACATCTTGTTGATTTAACGAGGGCTTGGTTATGGAAGGTTTCTAGAGTTGGGATTTTACTTGGTCAAAGGAAGGTTGTAGAGATCATGTATGAGAAGAGGCTAGTAATGGCTTAATTTCATCAGTGCTAGGTTGCATGAAACCCAAGAAAGGTGTGCCAGAAATTGTGAAAGGCTAAATTTGCGCTATCTTTCTATTCTTGAATTGTACTTTGTCTTGCTTTTGTTTGAGGATGTCTTGTCATCGACATTGTAACTCTATTCTTGATTCTTATCTATAATAAAATTCTTTTGTTATAAAAGAAGTGTGCCACTTTGCTATTGATATTTTATTTCTTTTTCTTTCCGGCCATTCAATTTTATGCTTCTCCCCGAATTCATCACTTCTTATTGTTGACCCAGTCATCATCTCTGATCTGGTTGTAGATGTGACTAGTTTGGACGGTGACATCATATATCCCTCTTTCTTTTCCCCCCTCTGTTATATGTTCTTTTTCCTCATATTGATTCTTGTCAATTCCCACCTCCACTCAACTCAACAAAATATTATCGCAATTATTAGGTGTAGTGTTTAATCCTTCGCGACATGATAATCCTTAGTATTTGTTACCTCTCTCAAGTTGGGATACTAGTTTAACTAAATAGAGCTTTCTAACTTTGACCAACCTTAAATTCGTACCTGGATGTTGCATTCGCATGGGTTATAGTTAGTGTCAAACTATATTGTATCATGTCTTTTTTTTTTCTTCTTACAATCTCAGTTGGAATTAATTTCGGTCTATCCCTATTCCTTAACTCTCATTGGACTCCTTGCTAATTTGCACCTAGGTTGAGATAATTCATAAATGCTGGGAGATAGTAATACAACATGGAAGACGTGGACTCAAATAAATAAGCTTCCAAGTTGAATGCTTAATACCTGAATATAAATTCCTAGGGCAGTAGGAAGGTGGCAGGTCATTCTTAATACTGACAAGAATCATGGTAAATATTGAGATTGGAGGTTAAAAATGCCAAGAAATTTAATTATAGTAGAACATCACCTGTTGTGAATCAAGGAATCTCTTTTTTCGTCCTCCTTGTACACAATTGACTTGTCTATATGGCTCAAGGTTGTAGTATTGGTCATTGACTTGAAGGGCTATGAGATACATTGGTTGAGATATTGCGGCGTGGTATTAGACTATACAACCTAAAAGAAGAAGTTGAACGTAGAACCGTATCGTTTGATTCAGAGACAATAACACGACGACTTGGGATTGACTCAAAGACGACTCAACCGATTCGTGCGAGATTTGGGGTTTATAAATGATGTGTAATGGTATCGACTCAGAAGGTGTTGAGTCGGATACGACTTGGTCAACTCGTATCAATATTGTCTGGTACTTTGAACCTCGCTTGTCTATAGCCCTCACAGCCAAATTATCCAGTTATGCTGAATAGGCAAGGAGCAATAGAGTTAGGGTTGCGCATTGAATTGTTGAAGTAGGAACATGCAAGGAATGCAACAAAAAAGTCAACCACCACTCTAAAGCAGCCCCAACTTAATGAAGAAGGGTTAACATCCAAAGGGACAAGTTGTTTTCTGGGTGACAATTGGTAACATCGGTAACCTAAGCTGGAGACTTGCCTAATAGAATAAATGTGAGTTCTACTATTTAGGATGTATTTTGAGATGGGGATTTTTTTGTTGCATCATCCTTTGAAAAAAGTTGCTTTAAAATGCACTAGCAACCTATGCATTGTAAGCGTTATCCTTTTCTTGAAGTGCTTTTTATATATGAATATCAATGAAAGTTAATTTAGGCGATGATGTGCAAAACCTAACGTTTGTATTGATTGAAGCATCTACTTGATATTCTTTTGACCCAATTTTTATGGCTTGGTTTCGTACTTCTTTGAACTTTTTGAATGCCATCATTTATTTTGTTTCTGAGTGATTGATACGTGAATTTTTAATGCACTGGTTGGAGTTGACACAACTTTCTTATGCATTTTTCCTGCTCATATAATTACTTATGTATAATTTATTATTCCAGTGTTTATACACTGAAACTTTTCATGTTGTAGTTCATGATGTCTAATAGTTGGAGATGTACAGATACAATCAGTGGGAGAAAGCATCTCCATGGTTAGTTGGGATTAATCCTAGGGATGCAATGATGCCTATAGATGGTGATGATGGCTTTTTTCCAACCACTGGCAATGAATTGGTCTGTATGAATTCCTCCTATACTCGCTCTTCTTTGCAATGGTGATTTGGAGGTCCACTTTTAACTTCAATTAATTCTGCAGAAGCCAGAAGTGGTTAATTCCAGTCGCAAATATCGTGTTCGCGTGCTAGTATGTGCTCCATCCAACTCTGCACTTGATGAGATTGTGTTGCGCCTTCTGAACACTGGTACGAGTGTCTGTCCAGCACATAATTATCTGTTTTCCCATAATTTATCATGACTTTTCCATGACTTTTCCTCCCAATATATCATGTGATTGGAACATTTTGGTTTTGTAAGTGTAATTTTTTTTTGTGGTTAGATCCCCCTCTCTCTAATCTTTGTGTTTTCGCATGCGCACATGTGTTTTGATCAAGTCATATAATTCAGTTAATGAATCAGTCTAGTTTGATCTTGGAAAGAAATTCTGAATAGTGGAAGTCAAAATGATTTAGATATTAAGGATTTTGGCTGTGAGTGGAACCTTGAAAGATATGAGTGTACAGTTGATTATAAATGACTCAATATTGGAACCATCCAATATATCATAAAACCTAGACAATATCATTACATCTTCTTTATTAATATGACGGAGCCTCTGGGGAAATCATTTACCAGTTCTGGTTGAAGGTATATGCACACATATTACATGCTATCAAAGTTTGACTAACAAACTTTTGTGCACTATGGGAGAAGACTTTATTGTTGTCTCAATTTGGGCCAAATCCATGTATTTAGGCTGTATGATGATGAACATCAGGTCTGTCATGGCGATATCTAATTCTCATCTAGTCATCTTGGTCATGCTCATGTGAGGATGGATTCATCGGCAGACTTAAAGTATGCACCACTTGTTAGAATTGCAAAAGGTGACTCTTATACACATGTTTGCCAGCTAATATTAAAATTCTTGTCTGTTTTTACGTAGTACCTGATTAGGACCAAAGCACCAAGTATAACTTTCCAGGTTTTTAGGTTTTACTTGGAGTTGGAGCAAAATTGGTACTTAATTTAAATTTTTTCTTTTCAAATTTGCACTACCAACCTAGGAAGCACGGACACTTCATTTCCTGCAAAGTGTCGGTGTCGGACACATCTGGAACACAGGCATGTTAAAATGAGTGTTCAATTTTTTTATTGTTAAATTTTTTTTAGGACACATTTTGGACACATTGGAGACACACGGTCAACACGTTTAGGACGCGCTGGAGACACGTTTTAAGATTTATTTTTAAGTTTTTGAGAACTTTTCAGATTACATTGAACGTAGGACATGAATTTAACATAATTTTAGATACGAATACGAACTTATATACAAATGAAATAGTCTTTTAATATGAAAGTAATGTAAAAAAAATGAGATTACAAAATTGGAGTTCTTGAAATTTGATGAAAATTAGTATTACAAAATGAAATATTTTTTAAAGTAAAAGTTGTAGAAATCATTGATTATTGAATCATGGATGTTAATGTTGAATGTGTATTAGTATATCTTATATTGTACTTTTGTGCAGTGATATCATTATGTGAATTTTTAGAATTAGGGAAATGATGAATTAAAAGATTATTATGATAATATTTTTATTTTATCACGTGATTTTATATAAATATATATATAAAATACATATTATTTAACGTGTCGCTAATGTGTGTGTGCCGTGTCCTACTTTTTTAAAAAATTTCGTGTCGGCGTATCCGTGTCGTGGCGAATTCGTGTCCGTGTTTCTTAGCTACTAACCAAATCAAGCCTTATGTCCCAATCATTTGGGGCCGGCTATAGGAGTCCATCTTCACCATTCATTTCGGTCATGCGTTATACTCTCATTTATGTTAAATATTTTCATATCTTTTTTTATTATTTCGTTCAAATGTTAATATAGATCTACTCCTACTCTTAATACCATTAAGAGAAATTATCTCACTTTTTCTAACCACTTGTTCTATCTGCCTATGTTGTACATGACCGAACTATCTTAATCTATTCTCTCTCAACTAATCTTTAATTGAAGCTACTCTTACCATTTTTCTAATACGGTCATTTTGTATTGTATCATTTCTAGTTTTTCCACACATCCACTTTAACATTCTTATTTTCAAATTCTTACTGCAAGGTTCTATTCCAAGTTGCCCAATGCTGTGTAACTGCAGTCACACTTGAAGTGGCTTCGGGTGTCTTGCTTTTGTTAGTATTATTTTTTATTTGGCTTACCAAGGTTATTTTTTGGTTTGGGGGAAGGAAACTCCTAATACAGAAGATATCATTGAGCTGTGGTTCAATTGATGCACTAGACAGCCACATTGCCATTGAAATCAGAAGATGTAAGAAAGCACTATTTATAATCTATGGCTAGACCTAGAAGGGTTGAGGACCCGACATAAAGTCCTCAACCTTTAGGTTTGTAACAGAGTGCACAAAGCATTGAGAGCTCTAGGGCTGGGATTTTTTGGGTTCCTCCTATTGAGTCTTTTCTGTTCACTTTCCAGAAGCTTTAATTTTAGTTTATATGTTTTCCTACAATGACCAACTGGTATGCATTCATAAAGTAAACACTCATCAAGTTCGTCCCTTGAAATAAAAAGATGTTTACTTTCTGTTGTCTTATGGGACAATGGGTTAGTTTAAGATACACCCAAGCATTCTCAAGTCTAGTTTGGCTCTCATATGTGATTGATGCATTTGATCAACCATTAGACTTTGGTGATTTTAATTTTATATGGAAACTTTTGGCCTAACTTTTTCTCTTGGACATGCTTGAGCTAATTATTTATTTCATGTTTTGGGGGTTTTAAATTTTTGACATGTTGAGAATCGGACCTTGCCACTCGACACATAAAACTAATATTTTTATACCTGCTAATAAAAAGCTTCCATCATGGATAATCAATACAGCTTTCTGGTTATTGTAGGTATTCGTGATGAAAATGACCGTGCATACAATCCTAAAATTGTGCGAATCGGTCTTAAACCTCATCATTCTGTCCAGGCAGTATCCATGGATTATCTTGTATGTACCTGGCAATCATCATGACATTTCTGATAGTCATGTAATTATTGTTATCATTGACTTTATTGGATTGTGACCAAACAAGTTGACATGGACAGCATACCACCTATGTAGGTTGAACAAAAGCTTGCAGGTATGGACTTCCAAACTGGTGATAAACAAAAACAAGGAGGTGCAGGAAGGGATAAAGACAGTATTCGTGCTTCAATTTTGGATGAAGCAGCAATTGTATGAAATTTTGGCCTTGTGTTGGAAAATTGAAAATAAATGTCACTGTAGTAACTTTTACTGGTTGACAGGTCTTCTCCACCCTCAGCTTCAGTGGTTCCGTTCTTTTTAGTAAATTAAATCGCGGATTTGACATTGTTATCATAGATGAAGCTGCTCAAGCTGTAGGTTTCTTTACCTTTATGACTTTTAGTATAGTTTCAATCTTGTTACGTGTTTATGTAGTATGCCACCAGGATTACTTCTTCAGCTATTATTGACATGTTAAGGAGTTGCACAATTGTCTGTAAATTAAGCAGGAAGGCACCTCAGTATATACAATGTTTTTGATGAAGTATAGGTGGATGTCATTAGGCAGCAGCAATGGTCTTAATGTCACTGTTGGAATGTAGTTCTTTGTCACGTGAATCAGCTTTGCACGTAATTATAATGTTCCTTATTTTTTGTTAACAGGTGGAACCATCAACACTTGTTCCCTTGGCCAATGGATGTAAACAAGTATTTCTGGTATGTATCCTATCTTAGTTTTGCTACAGGATTTCTTCCTAGATCTAAGATTTTTTTTTTCTGCCACGTGGTACATTCTTTCCTAGTTGTTCAGAGATATGGTTAAATCCCATATGTTAACTCTGTAATATTCCACCAATTATTTACACATCAAGTTTCAGACTATTATTCAATGAGGGAATGTTTCAGTTTCAGGACAGACTTGGGTACTGTGAATATGCAGAAATTACAGAACATATTGATGCCATGCTTGAACTTGTGGATATATGTAACCTATTTTTGAACTGTTTCAATATTTTAGAGAGCCAACACAAGCCTTGTGGATGTCTATTTGGTCAAACATTGATGCTTCTAGAAAGCATGAGTACATATAGAACTTACTTCTGCTTTTATGGACATCACTCTATCCTCATCAAGATCCATGCCATGCTAACATCTCTTGTCCCTTCCTCCTTCCAATTTTCTGTTGAGGAACCATTTATACTTAAACGCTTTTCAGGTTATTTATTCCTCCTTTTTCTTAAGTAGCTACTTCTTTTTCTTTTTCTTCTTGAGGTTGGTGATCCAGTACAATTGCCAGCCACCGTAATTTCTCCTATTGCTGAGAAATTTGGGTAAGAATTCTATTTGGTGATGAGGATACATTACATGTCTTTGTAGCTTAGGATTAATAATTTTTGTGTTCTCTGGGACTTTGTGTATAGATATGGAATGAGCTTGTTTAAAAGATTCCAGAGGTCTGGCTATCCAGTACAGATACTGAAGACTCAATATCGCATGCATCCCGAGGTCAGTTGAAGTTTTCCTAGAAATTATTGTCAAGACTAGTGTTTATGATTACAGTTGATCAGAGTAACACACTGTTTCTGAAGCTTATACTTGTGAGTTTTGATGTAGTATGTAACAGATTGGTCCACCAAGCTCTTTTCACTTTCAAAGATGATGTTTATTACAGAATGCAGTTTTTGATACAGTGAAACCATCCAGCAACTGATATGATTTATCATCCCTATTTATTTTCTTTTCAGAATATTTGTATACTGAGTATTTGTATACTGAGTGGTTCTAGTCCTATTGACCATGCAGATAAGAAGCTTTCCTTCAAGGGAATTTTATGACGAGGCGCTGGAGGATGGGCCTGATATCATAGACCAGACCAAGCGCTTGTGGCATGAATGCCGCTGCTTTGGACCTTTTTGCTTTTTTGATATACACGAGGGAAGAGAATCCCAGCCCTCTGGAAGTGGATCTTGGGAAAATGTTGATGAGGTTGAGTTTGTCCTCCTCATGTATCAGAAATTGGTGACTAGATATCCAGATCTTAAGTCAAGTTCCCGACTTGCAATTATATCCCCATATAGACATCAAGTCAAGCTCTTCCGTGATAGGTTTCGGAATACTTTTGGCGTGGAGTCAGACAAAGTAGTGGATATCAACACTGTTGATGGGTTCCAGGTAATGTTTCCTCTACCTCTTGTTTTGTTGTATCCACTTTTTACGCCTGCAATTTTTTTTTCGTGAGAGAGAGAGAGAGAGAGAGAGAGAGAGAGAGAGATTTGCTGAGGTCATACATTAGCCACATTTACCTTATTCCGTAAATATTGTTGCATCATTTGGTTTACATAGGTTGCATGATATTGTAGTTTATGATCATGTATGTCCTAGGGCTAGATATTACCTCAAGAGATTTTTGTGGGCACCATCAAAGATGTTGCAGCTTTTTCAATAGGTTGTCGTAATATTTTGCTAACCAACAGGTCTGCATATATCTCGTAAAACCAACTCTCTGATTTTGTTTACAGGGACGAGAAAAAGATGTTGCAATCTTTTCATGTGTTAGGGCAAACAAGGATAGGAGCATTGGGTTTGTTGCTGATTTTCGACGAATGAATGTTGGTATTACCAGAGCAAGGTCTTCTGTTCTGGTATGGCATTATTCAATATGATGTTTTCCAGAAGCATTTTCATAAAATTTCACAAGCTTGATCCCATCATTTACGAGCTTGGTTCCATCGTTTTACTAGGTGGTGGGTTCTGCATCAACATTGAGAAAAGATAAGCACTGGCGAAATCTTGTTGATAGTGCTGAGCAAAGAAATGCCCTCTTCAAGGTTAAGTGATCATAGGATTTCTTATTCTTTCCTTCATGAAAAAGACTTTTGAGTCCATTGAGAAGTCCCAATTTTATCTTGCCTTTTGTATTGACTTCAAATAAATCCAATGATATCTTATGCAATTCAATATATTTTTGTCTGTTGTTTCACAAAAAAGGAATTGTACTTCAATTTTTGAAAAATAGCTGAACGGTGATGGCTTAGTGTATATTTTTTTCCTTTTTCATTGCCACCTTGCATTTTTGCCCTGCTGGTTTGCAATGTCTCATTCCTCATGCTTCGTTATCTTTCTGTATAGTCCTGCACCTTGAATTCGTTATCTTCCTATGTAGATCTGCACCTTGAAATAATCCCATCGGTGATCATAAATATTTATATATTTGTCTGAACAACTGCTAACAAGCTCCTCTCAGGTGTCAAAACCCTACACTGAGTTTTTCAGTGATGCAAAGCTTAAATCCATGGCAGTGGATTCAATGCCAGACCGTCCAGAGGAAGCTCCTGATGACATAGACATTAGTGTGCCCACCGATGGTAATGTTGCATTCCCAGAAGAAGCACCAGCGGAAGATAATGACTGGGGAGATGGAGACGGTGAAGGGTTTGATGGGGGCTTTGACGAGGACTGAGTTACGAAGCGGAAGCAGATGATAACGAATGGGAAGATGGAGACGGAGAATGTTATGGCGTACGCCCCGCTTTGATGAGAACTGAGTTAACGTATTTCAACATAACAATGTCTGGCTATATGATGATGGGATTTTGGTCACTTTACTACAGCTTGATTTTGCTGATCACACTATTGTGCTGCGGCTTGCAACAACCCAGTCAGAAAAGAGTTTGAATATTGATTGATGTTAGTATAGTCAAATGTAGGAACAAGGGAATCAAATTCTTCATGATTTAATTGATTTTTTGGGCTAGTAGTTTATGTTAGCAAAAGCTTTTGCTTTATGTATCCGAACATGGCAACGAAATGCGTGAACTGTTATGCTTGAGACATACAAAAAAGGGATATGCTTTTCTCAGGAGTTCCCTATACAGATGAGTTCTAAACTATGATATTTTGTGTCAATTTAGTCCTTTAATTATTGAATTTGGCATTTTTGTACAAATTTGTTGTTAAATTTAAAGAAAGATTAATGCTATTTTTTTAGACTTAAAAATATAACTTCATTTGTTGAACTGATTTATTATAATTTTTGGATTGATTGTGGGTTTAATCAAATATTAGAACTTGTTCTTCATCAAATGGTTTTAATAAAATTATATTATTAGGTCAGTAAATAAGATTAAATTTTTGGGTCTAAATAACATTATCCTTAATGAAAAGTTACACGTATGTATCATGTCAGACAGTGATTAGAATAGTTAATACCATACATGAGATGTATTAGTGGTGTAACTTGAACAGGTCAACCTGAATCCAACTCCAAAAAAACAAGGCTAGTGTTGAGGTTTTTAATACTTGTGTTTGGTCTGGGTTGAAAAAATCAACCCAAATTAAATTCGGACAATACCCAAGTTGACGTCTCAGGTTATTGGGTTTAACCAAATATGTAAATCAGATTAAATTTGAATGTATTTAAAAATAAATATATAAATCAATAGACTCAATAACATAACTTACAACTAGGGTCTATATTTTACAATTTACTTTAACGAACCCAACAAAAATTCTAATTCAAAACTAACTTGAATTATGTAATCTGAACTCAACCCAAATTCTAACCTGAGATCAGAGTGAATTAAATAACTCGAATTTAACTCTAACTCACTTGAATTTAACTTAGGAAGACGATCTTTCTTTCTTTGTGGAAGGGATGTTTTATTAAAAAGATGCTTAGTGGGACAAAGAGATTTGAGGATTGAAGAGTATAAGTCTAAAATTGACTCTTCAAACTGTTCGAGTAATACTCCTATGATATACACTTGATGTGTGCATGAAATTTTTTGTTAAAATTAATGACAACTTTTTTTTAAAAAATATCACATTGAATTAGATTGTATGCTTAAAAAATTAAATTAACATAAAAAATAATTTAAGATCATCAATATTACTTATCGCATGTTGAGAAGGTAATACCAAAAGTTGTTTGATGATGAAGTAAGGAGACTCAAATCATACAAATGCAGCTTCAAACTTCAAAGCCAATAACAATGGGAAAATCAAATTGACAAGATGAGAGGAAACAAATGGATATGATTTTACCACGTGTCTTATGTAGAACAAGTAGTTGTGGGGTAGATGAAGTGCTCCAGTGTGGCTTCACCATCCGTTACTGGGCAGTCAAAAGTTTTCTCATCAAACGGCTTAGACTTGTCCGGCGTCTTATCCGTGATTCCGACCATCTCCTCCGTTGTCACCACCGGTATATCACCGGAAAATTGATTCTTGTCCCTGAGTTCTTCTTCTTTTTCTTCTTCCTTATCAACTAATCCGAACAGAGAAGTCATCCCCAATTGCATCACTTTTGGGTCTCCGTGGTGATCTTCGTATGTTTCGCAGTCAGACAGCCAAAGAACCTCGGGATTATCAGTCTGACATTTTGCCGGCACCGGTGGTTCAATCCTTGGAGCAAAAGCCTGATCGGATGAAATGTTCGGCAAAGAATCATTAGCCGAAGAAAGAGAAGCATCTCCCGGAGATTCCGCCGGTGAAATTACATGAATACTGACAGTTTCAGGCACCGGAGACACAACCGTACTGACCACCGGCGAGGAAAAGCTCTGACTGCCGGTGAAATTCGCTGCTGGAGGTGGCGCATGGATATGATCTACCGGCGGAAGTGAGAAATTAAGATTACCAATGAAATCTTCCGGCGAAGGAGACGCTGACCGCTGATCTACCGCCGGCGATTGTGAACTATTATCACCGAAGAAATTTGCAGGTGCAGGCTGAGGCGTCATTTGTGGCGATAAATGACGCGATGCAATCTGAGACCTTAGACTAAGAATTCCTCCCAATCCATGAACAGCAATATCTCTGCCATAGAACAAGCCAGGCATAACAACAGCAACTCCGTCAACGGTGATGACGTCATACTCAGGCCCTCGCCTCCTCTCAATAAGAATATCACGATTTTTCAGCATCGTACCGAATACAGTAACAGAGGGAAGTCCTCTGAGATCGTCGAGAGCGAGGCGTTGTGGAACGACGTGGTACCGGAGAATGGTGGTGTAGTCCGACGCCGTGTTGATCATGTCGAGAGCGAAGAGATTCGAGTCGGTGGGAGCAAAGAATGTGAAGTTAGAGCCGTCGATGACATCGTAGAGGACGTCGGAGACGGCGATGGCGTTGCAGAAGAGGTTGTAGCCTCTGGCTCTGAGGACTGAGAGCATGGAATCGATTTCGTAAACCGGAATGGAGTTGACAGCACTAGGCAGAGAGAGGAGGAGGAGGAGAGTGAAGAATAATGTGAGGAGTTTTCCGGAGAGTTTACCGGAATCGAACTCCATAGCCGGAGAAGAAGAGAATTCCGAAGCAGTTCTTGGTTCTGGGGGGGGGATAATGGGAGGATTTTGGCGGGGTTTTCTTTGATTGAAGTTGAAATAAACGTGAATGTTAGTTATGGCTGTTGCTCTTAATTACGACGTTGCCATAACTATTGATAGGACGATAATACCCCTACAATATCAACAAAGCACGCTATTATTGAGATGGGCTAAAAATCCTGGGCTCTAGGCTAAAGGCTAA
>CM042189.1:33681418-33721242 GCA_023539305.1 Ilex asprella
CCCCAAAGAATATCTAAAAAAATGCTGGTTCTTTAAGAATTTTTGAGCAAAAAACTTGGCCCAAAAAGATTTACCCACCAATATTCCCCAAGCTTGCTTCATTCTGAAAGCATCTTGGAAATCCTCCAATTTTCGAATAACCAAGCCCCCTTCCTCCTTAGGCAGAGACTAATTTCCAAGACACCCACTGCCTTTTCCTCACCCCCAATTTATTGGACCAAATAAAAGCGGATATCATGGAATTTAATTTGGCCAGAATACCTTTTGGTAAATTCAGACATGCCATAAGATGTAATGGAACAGAGTTAAGTACAGACTGGACAAGAACAACCCTTCCCATGTTGGACAGAAGTCTGACATACCAACCCTCTATTTTATTTCTGAACTTCTAAAGCAGGTCCTCAAAAAAACTCAATCTCGTTCTGCTCTTAATTAGAGTACATCCCAGGTATAACAAAGGACATTCCTTTATAGGAATAGCAGCAGAACTACTCAGCCTTTGCTTTCTCACCAAAGGAATCTTCAAAGAGCAATACATTGAGCTTTTTGTTTACTCACCCTCTGTCTTGAACTGAGCTCGTAACTTTCCAAAAAACGCCAACAATTTATCCATTGATCTTTTATTCTCTCTCAAAAACAACAAATGTCATCCGCAAATAATAAATGGCTAACAAGAAGAGCACCTCTTCCACAGTGAAAATGCTTCACTACCCCTTCTTGAAACAACCTCTTCAAACCCCTTGCTAGGAGCCCTAACATGCCCCCCCCTCTCTGTACAAATTACTATCCAAAAAGCCTTGAAATGTATTTTGTTTAAAATTCAACTTCTCCAGCTTGTTTTGCCAAGGCATCAACATTCTCTATTACAGTTTTGTACAATTTCACTCAACTATAGATCACCCACCGGGTATAGGTGAGAGGTTTACTTATAAATAGTGGATCGCACTTGAATTCACGATGAATGATTTATTATTGAGTTAAATTGAGAGAAAAGTGCAATAATAACTACATATTTTTTCGTCTCGGTAATTACCTAAGGAGAGAGAGCTGATGCAAAAGTAGGCTTCAGCTAGAAAGAGGGCCAAGAACAGCAAGTCCAGTTTAGTAGGCAGCACATTAAACGAATTAAATGACATGCCAAGAAAATTATTTAGATGAATGAAAAGAAGCAAGCACTCTTGTCATTATGTTTCTTGGCTAGGGAGGGTCAGTCAGATTTGAGGGCGAGTTTTAATGGAACGATAGAGACATAAAGTTACTCTATTATGACATCAACATCATCAATTCGACCGACACATATCAAGCAAACCGTCAATTTTGGGCATTTGCCACTTGTTTTCCCTTTGAAATCTTTGATGGCCACTTCAATAAAAGAAAGCTCTTAGACAGTTAAAGTTGGCCTGTCAATGGATATGATTAGGATCGGATTGGATTGTTTTAGGTCCACTCGAATTCGGATCCAATTAAACTCGATTCATTTACCCGATGGATAGAAAAATATTAGTTCATATTCGAATTCATTTATGATTGAATCTGTAATTATATTCCATCAAAATTTCAACAAATACAAATACATATACAAATAATCAATATACATATATATGTATTATACATGTGTGTGAATTAAGCGGATCAGATTTTTATCGTATCGAATTTTTATATATCCATATCCATATCCATATCCGTTTTAAGATATCAAATCGGATATGACTCAAATTTAGAGAAATAAATGAAAATATTGGTCCATATCCAAAACAAACCTACTCGCAAGAGCACCATTAGTCAAGCAAGGCAGCAATTTTTGACTCTGGATCTCAACCAGGCTCTTCCCATAATCTTTTCCATATTAAAGCAATAGATCCGTGCAATGTATAGCCAAGTGTGTTATCGGACCAGTCTCTCTCTCTCTCTCTCTCTCTCTCTACTAAGTTATCAGAAAGAAGAATAAGAGGAAGGAATAATTTGTAGTACCAGTGAGGCCACCAAATAAAAAGACAATCACAAAGAAATTGAAAATGAAGAGAAAGATAAATTAGAAGATTTTGAGTTTACAGTGGTGTGAGGCCTGTAATCAGAACAGGGTCACCTAGAAATTAACTTCTACAACAACATAGTCAGATCAACAACAATCTCCTATTCTACAAATTGAGCAAGGGAAGAAAGATAGAACAACAACATAAAACAAAGGCAGCAATGCCATTGCTATATATACTTTCTCTGTCTCTTTTCTTACCACCCTAGTGCTTATGTTTCTCTTTCTATTCACAAGCCAATTTGGTGTCAAAGCTGCTCAAGCAGATGGCAAAAGCTTGAAATGCCGATAAGGGATATCGATAATCCATTGTAAACATATCTTTGCCAACCTTGCCAAACTGGAGGATGACTTTGTCAAGCTCTGGTTGGGCTGCTGGTTGAGAAGTTGGTTGTGCTTGAGCAACTGGCGGTGGGGCGGCAATCAACTGGAAATTCTTGACAGAAGCAACAGTCACTCGTCCTCGAAAATTCAGGCACCAGCACTGCAACTGTTCATGCCATCTCGGGGACTTGTTTTTGAGAACTAAGGGTCTCGCCTTCCCATCCTTGTCCTCCATTATAGTTGATCCACTAATTTCAGAAAATCGTGAACTGCTAAACTCGACAGAGTGGTCAAGAGACTTTGAGAAGGAAATGCTGCGAAATGAGTCCTCAAGAGAACGGGGTAGAAGCTCTGGTTGGCCAGGCACTGCACCACCTGCATCAAGCGCTGAGAAGGGGATCGAGTGCATGATGCAGTGCATCCTTCGTGGACCTCGTGTGCCAAGCACATTCAGCTCATATGTGATCTGGGCTATGTTGTAGCTGCCAGCTGGGACTCTTGGGGATACTTTTTTAGAATGGAATCTACGGCTTGTTCGGCCAGGTTGGGTAATATGGGCACCACCAGTACATGGAGGCTGAGTGTCGTATATTATGAATTTTGTGCCGAGGAAATTTGATCTGACAATAGTAATAAAGTTTGATCAATAATTAATAAAAATCGATTTCTTTGTAAATAAAATAGAATTTCAAGCCAAATTTAACAGATGAGGACTTCATGCATCACCAAAGTGAAGAAACATCTGTCCTCTAAGGCTGAAAAAAATTGAAGCAGCAAATGGACAAGCAAGTAAGTAAAAAAGACAAAATAAAAACCATAACTACCAAAAAAGTTTCAAGCCTTCATCTCTGTGGTATTTCACTCATTTCAGGACAAATCAATTAAATAACGACAATATGCATAGAGCTCGAATGACTATGCATAGATCACCTTGAATACATAGGACAACACAGATAATTAATTAAAACAGTCACAGTATAGACTTGAATCACCTTGAATACATACAACAATGGAGAAAATTAAAACAAACATGCACAGTATAGAATTGAAACATCCCAATGACAGTTACGAGTTTGCTGCTCAAATATTGGATGTCAAACCTTGACAAGGTACATCGTTCATTCTGACAGATGTCAATCATTTCTTACAGGCTTACAGCCAAAACATTTTTTTGACTTGGAGAGAAGTTTTTCCTGAAATTCAAATTAGTGTAGAATGGCGATGCCTAAAGAGATGTTAGTTTTTTAGTACCATGGTGAAATTTTTGTCAAGATCAACCAAGTGGAGAGACATGCAGAGCTTCGACTTGGTTTGGAATAGTGCTGTCCAAGAGGTAATGCATTTAAGAATGAAAAAAAAAATGTTTTGTTTTCTATCCAAAAAAAGAAGGAAAATAAATGGACATTGTAAATTTGCTTCGATCTCTAATTTCTTACCTCAACTTTCCAATATAAGTGCTGCTTGATCTTGAAATGTGATCAGCATCCATTGAGATAACATACTCTGTGCAAGTGGTTCGCCGAGTTCTTTTTGCAGAGAGAAGAAACTTCCCATTTTCGACAAGCAAAGCTGGTAAGTAGGATCACAACACAAACACATCAGTACATCCATTTGCAGCAAATAAGACTTCTACACTGCACATCATGATGGAGTTGCAGTATCAAAAGCAATTATCCATCAAATAGGGCAAGGGTTAAGCTAGTTAACAATCAAAGCAGGCAGTGCATGACATAAAACTGGCATATATACTATAATCAATGGATGAACAAGAAGCAAAATAAAAAGAGAATCGGTTTCTGATTCTATATCCATATTGGTTTAGTGTAGGTTGAATTAAAACCTTCAACCTTTTGGGAACCAGTACAAGTTTTATTTTAGCATTAAGAGATGCTAAATGTCTTGCTTTTCAACAATCTCTAATGGGAGTTATGGAGTCTAATCTTAGTACCGACTTTGTTTATTTTAATTGTTTTCTAAATTTATTAGTATCTGTTAAAAATATTACGGAAGTTTTAACTTTAAATACCCAAACTTCCAACTATCTATATGGATGGTACTGAACCCATCAATATAGCTTATAGAATTCACTATAAGTTAATGAATACCATAACTCCAAATTCCAAGTACCACAATAAAAAACGTACTACAACTTTAATTAAAACAAATTATATAGAATTTACTCAAAATAGAGCTATTATATGGGAAAACATTACTTTTTTCATAATCATGGAATCTACAATATGTACTTCCTTCCCAACCTATAATTAATAGGAAAATTAATCAAATTTCACAATCCCCAAAAAAGGATGTACAAATTCAACTTACTTTTGATCGGACTTCCCGATTGAAAATTGAAGGACTTTCAAGAAAGATGGAGAAATAAGAGAATAGAAAAAAAGAAGGGTAGATCCCAGGGTTACCATAACCTTGTAAGAATTAGGTCAAGAAACATACAAATCTCCGCAGAGAAGACTCAATTCTTATTAATAATCTCTCTCAAATGAAAATAAGAAGGATACATCAATATATATAGGCCAAGTCTGCTAATAAAATTCTAAAATAGTTTCATAATCAAACTCTATAATAATAAAATTTAATTTTTTAATTTAAAAACTCATCTATTCACTTTTCTATCTCTATCAATTCTCCTTGCCTCTGATACAAAACTGATGTAGGATGAAATACAAAGAAATAAGAGAATAGAGAATAGGAAGGAGAGATACCAAACTCTCGCAAGGATTAGACCAAGAAATACAAATAAAAACTTTTATTCTAATAAAATTCTAAAATAGTTTCATAATCAAACTCTTAAATTCCTATCCTACTAAAACTTTATAATAATTTTTTAATCAAATTCTAACTAATACTCTTAAGTCAAACAAATATTACCTAACTAATATAATAATACTAAAATAAATAATAAAATTCAATTCTTCAATTTAAGCTAATTCAATCTATTTTCGATCTTTATAAGTAACTAATCCATCTTCTTCCTCTTCTAAGAAATTTGTTCCTTAGAAATCAAAAGGAAAAAAACATTTAATCTTTAGAAGGTGTTAGACTTTCTAGGCAAAATATTCCACATAGAATTTATCATCCTAGTCATCAAGACAATGAGAATGTTTTTGATATGGGAGAATTCGAACCAACCTCATTTGAAATGGAGTTTTCCAGTATGAATCTACAACCATTTAGAGTTGATAGTGATGATGCACAAAATATGTTTGTGCAAAATCAATCAAAGGTGTAGTGGTGTATGTGATAGGGTATGCTAAACACAATAAAATATGCAGATTAAGAAGTTCGGTCTAAGTGCCCTACTCCACGGAGAATGACTACGGTAGTCGGAGAATCTTATTACTCAAAAGGTGTGAAGAGTACTGAGATTTGTGTGATGCCTCCCACGTGTAAGTGAGGCTTACAATTTATAGGCGAGTAGAATTCACAAGGGGCTCCAAGGGAGCCTTGATTGAGGCACCATTACAGGGAACAGGATGGTTCGTGAGGCCAACGTCATCCTCATAATGGGCAAGGTGATTGTGTTCCATGATTCCTTTCCTAAGATGAAGATCCCCGCACTAGTAATAGACTGGCCTTCCAAGACGGTGAGCTTGGCCTATTGAAATTGTGATGAACTTTTGTTATTTTACATTTGTGATTTGAGCCTGGTATACATTTGTCATCTGAGCTTAGTCTGCATCTGTGATTTGGGTTTGATCCAGACAGAGCCCATCAAATACTTTGAGTTTAATCTTCCTAAATATAAGGAATTTTGTGATTGGTATTTTGACTCTTCTAATAAAGAAGAGTTACAAAAATCAATTCTACAATTAAATAGAATTGATTGAAAAAGTCATCCTTTTGTTCAATGGTTTTTAACATTTTATAAAAAGTCAAAAACTGCTAATATCAATACACTTGAACAATTTTATAAATAATAGATTACTTAAGAAAGTAATACTCTCAGTTCAATTCACCCTCCAATGGTTCTTCTCAAGTTAATTAACAATGATGATAGTAAAAAAATAGTTTTGGAAGCTTCTGTTTTCATTAGTCCAAAATCTCAAGAAGATTTAAAAAAAGAATAAACAAAATAATTATACAAATATTTGTTTACAAACAATTGATAAACAATTAATAAAAATTGAAAATTCTTTAAAAAAATCTCCAAAAACAATATAACTACGTCGCCTCTAAAATCATTTGTTTTAGAAGCAGTAAATATCAAACCACCATCAGATTCTAAAGAATTTAAATTAAATCTTATAAAATTTGATGAATTTTTAAATGTATTTGCAGGACAGACTAATCAGTCTAAAAATTAAATCAACTGATAAAAAAATCAGATGATAAACAAAAAAGTCAATGACTAATAAAATCAATGTTTTATCCCAAGCAGAAAATAATTTTGAATATGAAGATTATGATTTAGAATTAACTAAAATTCAACAGTTTCAAAATTCGTTGCTTGATATGCAACAATTGAATGAAATTAATAAAATTGAGTTAAAATCCAAATTAAGGACAAATACTGCACCAACCAGGTCATATTATCTTTGAGACGTATGATATTCTTGATGAAAAAACTTTCTTCACATCTCAATGAAAATGCAGTGGAAAAGTTATTTATGAATGAAATATTGATAGCTTTTTTGGATATTAAATTTACCAAGTGTTGCACAGGATGTTAATGTATGCATCTATGTGTAGACAAAATAATAATAACGATCTCCAAGTTACAAATTTATTATTACAGGTTTTATTGGACAACTTAAGGATTGATGGGATAATTGTTTAAATTTATCTTAACACCACGAATTTTTAAACGCCACAAGAATTGTTCAATTTCAAAATGACCAAATGCAAGTCATAATTGAACAAGTTTCAGATGCAATATACAAACTGATCAAATCAATAATCTTACAATTTATTAGGAGTAATATTTAAAATATCGATAAAGGTAAAGAACTCCTCATGAATCTTAGGTGTCCTACACTTGCTCATTTTAAGTGATATAAAGACATCTATCTCACCAAAGCTATGAAGTATGGATACACATACAGGATACGGGAACGATACAAGACAAATACGCCGGTACGACAAAGTCTAAAAAAAAAGGATACAGGTACGGTCAAGATACGACTATAATAAAATATATTAATATTTTTAATATTTTCAACCAACTTAATACTTATATATTTTGGTAGTTCTTTAACATATAATAAGTAAAATTAGTAATTCTTTTTAGTTTCAAGAAAATATATATCGTATCGTTGTGGTATATTCACAAAGTGAAGTGACTAATTCAGGGAATCAAAGCTAATATTTACATAGTATTTAGAAGGAATTTTTGCTAAGGTTATAATGTAATAGCTTTATTTTATACTCTTTTGACATGTAATTGTAGACAATACTTAAGAAACGCTCATGATCCTTTAAAGTAATATGAATTTTTGCTAATGTATTGAACGGTATGTGAATTCAAAAAGAGCTGTTAAAAGTTCAATTCAAAAATTATATATTTTGTTCGACTACAAAAGTATCCGTAAAGTATTATAATATTTCATTATTATTAGATACGTAAAAAGCGTATCCGATACATATTTTCAAATATTCGACGAATATCATATCCAATATAATATCCGATATAAGTACGTCAACATCAACGAAGTATCCGTGCTTCATAGCACCAAAGTCATGGTGAGACATGATGTTAATAGTAGTTTTTGAAAAGAAAGTTATTTATAGTCTTCCTTCTTTGCAGCGAAATTAAGAATAAGAGTTAGAAATAAAAATGGAGAAATGATTATTCCTTGAAATTAGCACACCTATGGTGAACTAGTCAATAAATGCATCAATAAATATTTGACTTTATGCAATGATCTTAATCTTAAAGTTCAACGCCAACTGGAAGAAAAGAGTTAGGAGAATTTTGTGATCAATTTGATTACTATCTTGATCCAAGTCTTTCCACAAAAATTAAGTCTAATAAGACTAAAAAAATATTCCAAATTTAATAAGAACAGAAAAACGAGAAAATACGAGTTATTATAAAAACAAAAAAATCAAGAAGAAATCTTCTTGAAAGAATAATAATAAAAAAATTAAATACTACAAATTTGAAAAATCTAACCATTATGTCAATAAATGTTTAACTAAACAAAAAAACAATGAGATTATTCAAGATGATAATCTCAGAGATCAATTATGCAAAATTTTACTCAATGACACAGAAGACTCTTATTCTTCTTTGTCTTCAGAAGATGATGAGATATTTGAAATCAATTCAACCACTTTATCAAATTGTCAAAGTGATAATAATCACAATAATTGCTCTTCTTCATGTCAAACTCAACAAAACTATTACACAACTATACTTGACACGAACCGATTGAGTATTAATGTTCTTTCAAAATCTCATTCCATGATTTTAGATCTAATTGATCAAATTGCTGATACAATAGCTAATTTTTTTGCTCATTTTGAACTAATTACAATTGATTCAAAGAATCATTCCTTTTTTGAACAATCAACAAATTGTTTTTGTTTTTATTACTAAACCAGAAACAAAGATTTTGAATCAAATCAAGAAAAATTTGATTTTCAAAGAAAAATAAATTATTTTATTCACAAAGAAGTCAAAATTATGACCATTCCAAATCAATTGGAAAATCCTAAATTTCAGGGTAATCTAAAAATCTTGCAAGAAAAAATATTTGGAGCTCTGTAAACGAGATCTAGTCTTTATTAGAAAAATCCTTGATAAGACAGAGTCATTCTCCTTGGAGTTGTGCAGTTTTTTATGTAAATAAAAATGCTGAAAACGAAAGAGAAATACTTGTTTAGTTATCAATTACAAAACTTTAAACAAGATTTTACAATGGATAAGATATCCAATTCCAAATAAAAAAAATTATTAACTCAATTACATGATACTATAATCTTTTATAAATTTGATTTAAAATATGGATTTTGATGGATTTAGATTACTGAAATTGATTAGTATAAAACTTGCATTCACAGTTTATTTTTGGACACTGAATAGAATATTATGCCCTTTGGTATAGAAAATGCTCGTTCATAATTTCAAAAGATCATGAATGATATATTTACTCCTTATACTGCACTTTCTATTGTTTATATTGATGATATACTCATCTTTTCAAAATCTATTAATCAATATTTTTAACATCTGATTACCAATGTAATTTCAAAAAAACATTTTTTTATGTAATTTGGTCAAGAAGGAAAATATATTGAAATTTTCCTCCAGAAATTTGTGGATCTTCAGTTTGAGGTTGTTCAGAATTCTCAAGAGAATATAATCTTCTTTTAAGATCTCTAATTTTGGATTTTAATTGATTGATCTCATATTTAAGATCATTAATTGTGATTTCTTTCTTTGAAGAAGATTCAAAACCAAAACTATTTAAAACTTCTTGTAAAGAAAATGATTTAACCAGAGAAGGCTTTTCAAAGTGTTTCTTTAATTGTTCTTCTTTAGATGTTTTTAAATATTTTTCAATAACTTGTGTTTTAGCTATTGAATTAGCAATTTGATCAATCATATCTAAAATCATGGATTGAGATTTTGAAAGAATATTAAAACTTGATTCATTCATGTCAAGTATAGTTGTGTAATACTTTTGTTGAACTTAATATGAAGAAGAGCAATTATTATGATCATTATCACTTTGACTATTTGATGAAGTGGTTTAATTGATTTCAAATATCTCATCATCTTCTGAAGACAGAGAAGAATAAGGGTCTTCAGTGTCATTGAGTAAAATTTTACATAATTGATCTCTGAGATCATCATCTTTAATAATCTCATTGATTTTTGGTTTGGTTAAACATTTATTGGCATAATTGCCAGATTTGCCACATTTATAGCATTTAATTTCTTTATTATTCTTCTTTTGAGAAGATTTCTTCTTGATTTTTTTTTTATTTATAAAAAAGAACATTGTCCTTATATTTTCTTTTCTTTTCTTATTAAATTTGAAATATTTTTTAGTTTTATTAGACTTGATTTTTGTGAAAGGACTTAGACCAAGATGGCAAGCAAATTGATCATAAAATTCACCTTACTCTTTTTTTTCTAGTTAGGCTTTGTCTTTTGAGTTGGACTTTAAGATTAAGATTATTGCATAAAGCAAAACCTTCATTGATGCATTCACTGACTAGTTCACCATAGGTATATTAATTCTAAAGAATAATCATTCCTCCATTTTTATTTCTAAGTCTTATTCTCACTTTTTCTTTAAACAAAGAAGGAAGACTAAAAATGAATTTTTCTTTCCAAAAATTAATATTAGCATCATGACTAATCATAACTTTGGTGAGATAGATGTCCTTATACCACCTAAAATGAGGAAGTGTAGGACACCTAAGATTCATGAGGAGTTTTTTACCTTTATTAGTATTTTGAATATTACTCCCAATAAAATGTAGGATTATTGATTGGACCAATGTGTATACTGCATCTGAAAATTATTCGGTTATGACACTTGTTGCATTTAAAATTTCTTGTTGTTTAGATAAATTTAGACAATTATCCCTCCAACCAAGTTGTACAGTAAAACCTGTGACAATAAAATTTGCAACTTAGGGTTGGTTGATTCGTGTACGAAATGGACATGCCAATCCATTTCAACCATGGTAATAATGGGTATACCATTTCATCCTATCCCATGTTTGGATCAAGGGTAGGATAAAGTGCAAGTCCATTGCTATAATACCACAAGTTTGGACCAGGTATTGATGCATGGTATCAATTTGAAGGGCACTCTGCATCAAATTCCATCCAAAATCTTCTGTAAAGGGTACTCTTCTCGCTCCTCATAGCAATCATGATGGATTTAATACTACCTATCACAAGGAATTGGCTTGTACCATATATGTTAGTCGAACCCATGTTTTAAGACAGGCCCTATATGACGATCAAAATATGGTATTAAGTTACCGTTGAACTAATTTAGCCCAACCTCACCCCTTGGTATCCTGACCAAACATGTCCTTCAGGGCTTAGCACCATTCTCAAGCATATGGACAGAAACACTTTGCTTCAAACACAGCTTGGTTAGCCAATGCAATAGCTATAATTCGAACGGACTAAATTTCCAACCTAGTCCAGTAGCTTTTGACAAGTGTACAAGTATCAATACCACTTAACTGAGAATGACAACCCGAATCACCTCATATGTTTCACTCTACCTAACTAAACAGTGAATTTGAGGAATTAAAACAAGAAACCTGGATAAGGCTTCCGCGCCATAAATGAATCCGGCTTCTGGAGCATGGCTTAAAAGTCACATAACTAAATAGCTCTGCAGCCACGGCAAACTCTAGCTTTGGAGTTCAATTAGTCAAAGCACTAAAATATCGAGCTACTTCTTATTCCCAAAGATTTGTTAACATTGACAAGGGGGAGATTGCTTTTTCACAAAGTAATAAAGTTACAAGTAAAGAAGACAAATGTCATCTATTTTCACTGCATTAAAGCAGCGACGAGTCACCACGATGGTAATACTGTATTTGTTTCTCTTTTAGTCACATATCCCTTACACAAGGTAAATAGCTTACTACTGTGAAACATTGGCATATTTCTTCTCTTAATGGAATGATATATGTCAAAGTTGCACATCTAAAACTAGAAACAGAAGTTTGGGAAAACAACAGGTAACATGCCATGGCAATTATGTTTTACCAACTGGAACAACCACTTCGATAAAAGACGCAAATAAGTTACTTAAACTAAGTCTGTTATTATGTTAGTTTTTCCCATCATTTTTCCCACCAAAACTGTATTCAGCAAAACAGAATATTTGAGGCTCCAACTGCTTGAAAAAAACTTGATCTATCTCATTTTTGCAGGTGCCCAATAAACTTCATGAGACCACTTAGAGATACAGCCTTAAATGATCAAGACTTGAAAGATGTATGGTATGTTGGAAAATAGGTGGATGGAAAGGAAAGCATGGAAATTAGGCTGGAAAGAATAACTTCCCATTGTTTGGTTTGAGTGGAAAATAAGAAGGGGAGGAAAGTGAGGAAAAAACAATACCCCCACCGAAAAGAATTTCTGTCCAGTTTTGGGAAGAAAATCAGAAGAAAGAAAGAGCCATTGGCATTAAAAGTCTGATTTTACATTTTGTGCCTTTTTAAGACGATATAATGTAAATGCTATCAATCATGATACATGTGAAAGCCACAATTTTAATTATTTTTTCCCAGTAAGTTGATAAGCATTAAATAATGATCACCCATCACTTCATCCGCACAGAGACCAAAATAGAAGAGAACAAGCGTCTTATATGGTGAGGGTCATATAGGTGTGTGTGCATTTGTGCATGTGCATATATATCCTTCCTCCTCCACTTTCCCTCCTATACCAAACAACATAAAATTTATCCTACCGATTTTCCATCTACCGTACCAAACAAAAAGAGGGGAAGATTATTTCTTTCCTCTAAGGGTGGAATACCTATCCCTTTCTTTTCTTTCCTTCTATTTTTCAATCCTTCCTACCAAACACTCTTTAAAGTCTAGTGTCAACATGTTATTTTCATGTAGCATGGGGGAAGGATTTCACACTTAAACTCAGGTTAAAGATTAGTTCTTAGGTAGTGGGAGAAGTTAGTATCACGGAGTAAACATCGTAGCTAGTCACTGCACAACCACCATTCTTAGAAGTTTAAGCTTGGTATACTTATTATTTGTTAGTATAATGTAATGGAAAGTGTTAAGGATATAGATGAATGAATCGACAAAGCTGTCAGGTTCTAGAAAGTAATAAAGGCTCACAGTTTGACGTCCTTCTACTCTTCATAGTTGTTCTTTTATTTGCATAAACCCAGCTGATTTTTTTTACATTACATCTCTAGAGTTGTATTTTCAAGTTGCTTTTTGCAAGGAAATTGGCTTGTATATTTCTGCGAGTAGGAAAGAATTCCTTGTACCAGGTGAGGTTATATTTAGATCAATTAAGTCTGTCAGGTAGAACATGAAGGTAGTTGACAGCATTAGATTGCATGGCTGAGTGAGTTTGATATGTTATAAGTATTACTGAAAGTTAATGTCACTATAGATATGGGTTTGGGTAAAAACGAGAGAATGGATTTTCGTGCATGTTAACGGAACAAAAACAGGTGTTATTGCTGGGGAAGTTTCAGAAACTTTTAAGGCATTTCATATGGTAGTCTTGCATGAGTTGGTTAAGTTTCATACCTTAAACCTGAGTTTAAGCATGTAGTGATGAATTCTGATGTGACTTTATATGTCCTATGTGGCAAGGTAAATTGCATCAATTTTAACTAAACTACATGTTGTGAATTTGATGTATGTACTTCTCAGACCCAGCAATATGCGGGATCCTGGTGCATTGAGTGCGACCTTTTTTTATTTGTTGTGGGAAAGATGGTATATAATTAGTTTTAGTTAAAAGAGATACACAAACTGAAAACCATTCAATATACTCAGAGACTGAAAACTGCTTTATAAATTATACTCAAATGACTTAGATGCAAACATGTAGACTTTAGAGAGTAGGATGAAATATGATTTGGTTTATGTATCTGAGCTAAATACTGTAATTCTTCAATGTTATGGATCAAGTTATTTTAGTGAAGGGTTCTAGACTGCAATCCATCCTCTTGCCCTGGGTGGAATATAATATAAGTATGGACGGCTTGCTCTGCCAATGGAGAAGCAGTATCCATATGGGCTAGAACTCATGAGTGAAGTTGGGATTGGCTAGCCAGCTATGACCCTATATGTGTATTATAAATTGTTCTGGTATGACAAGTTTTATTAACTAAGAATTAGCTTATAATAATGGTTATAAAAGCATTGTATGCATATCTTTTATCGACTTACTTTCAGTGTAAAGTGCTTGGTCCATAACTGTTGTACGACATTTTTTATGTTTATTAATTGTGTATAGTAACTGAGCGTGCTAGCTCATCCCCCGTTTTCTTGTGTTCCAAGTTAGAGATGGGTCAAGTTCAAAATCTAGCGGGGATAAGAGGATATTATGGGTTGAGGAAGGAGTGTAATGTTGTAATATAAATTCAAAGCATGTACAACTGGTTGTAAAGTGTCAAACTCTAGTTGTGTATGCATGGGACGTGCATTTGACCTTTTAGTTTACAAAATAAAATAGGTTTGATTCAATTTATTCATTTACATTCTTATAATTTATGGGTAAGTTTAAATTAGTTTAGTCACTATCCATCCTAGGAAGCATGGTTCAAAGTCGCGGTATCGGCCCTTGACTCGGGGACTACTGAGACACATCGGTCGCGGTGTCGCGGCACAATATCGGCCGATACGAACAAAACACTATATAGAAGGCTTAAAAAAAATTGAAAAAATTAGAAAAAATTGTAATAAATGTAAACATTATCATTCATGCATCATATCTCTAAAAGACATTATTTAACACATTAATCATTGCAAAAAAGAATAATAAGGATGCTACCAAAAAATATTTACTATCATTTACATTCAAGGTTGATATAATTTAATTTGTAATTTTTAAAAATTATAAAAAAAAAATATAAGTATATATATGGTTAACTTAATAGCTTTAAAAATGAAAATCTATTTATAAAGAAATTTTTCATTTAATTATTTAATATGTATCGAAATAAAAATTATATGTATTTTCTCAATTATGTACATTTAATTATTAAATCATTAATACGTATAAAAAGCAAACTTAAAAAGTTAAGTTCTATTTAAATTATATGATAAATATTAAAAATATATTATTAAAAAAATTGGACTAAAACTGAAAAAACAAAAAGATAGGGGGGTGGGGGGGGGAATTTTGGGTCTGGTATTTTGACCCAAAAAAAAAACGCTATTCTGTTCTCAACTCTCAGACGAATAGAACAAGAGAAAGAGAGAGAGAGAGAGAGGGGCAGACCAAACTCAGTGTCTAGGTCGATCGATGATACTGGGTCGATGATGATGCTGATCGATGATGATCGAAGACACTGGGTCGATCGATGATCGCTGGGTCGATCGATGATCGAAGATGCTGATGATCGCTGGGTCGATCGAAGATGCTGAGCGATGTTGATCGAAGGGAGATTTACCACAAATTTTAAGGTTTGTGTTCAATTTTGTTCTAAATTCTTGTTTTTATTTTTATTATGGTAGAAAGGGATCTGATTTAGGGTTCAATTTTTCATCTTTTTTGCCTTTTTTTTGGCATTTTCTACGATTCTGTGAATCGGCCGAGTTAGACCGAGTTTGTCCGAGTTGGACCGAGTTGAATCCGAGTGTGTCCGAGTTGGACCGAGTCAGAACCGATTCATGTTAGACTCGTGATAGTCTTGTATCGTGTATCGTTATCGGATCGATGCCTGTCGAGGCGGATACGACTCGGCCGATACTTTGAACCCTGCTAGGAAGGGTTGATCAATCCTTCCACGATGGGGGTGTGACATTAAAACTAAGAAATGAAAAAATCAGACTAACAAAGTCCTACCAAATTAGTACACATTTATTCATCCTATTTAACCAATTTGCTACGATTGAAAGGAATAAACTGCCCACATTGTAAACTTATGATAAAAGAAAAAATAACAAACCATATATATCAAGAGACTTAAGCCTACGAAAAGGTTCAAACAAAATGCTTACTGGGGCTAAGACACAGGAAGAGGTGATAAGTTAAATTTGATTTATCCCTTTTGATGAAGCACTGAATAGTTCCATCACGAGGTCCTGGCTGAAAAGGAAAAAAATTAACATTCAGTAACTGTTGTGAACAATGTTCATCCTCTATTCTTTCAATGCAAATTTTATACTTACGTCAAAGCATAACTCGCACAAATTAGTGGTGAATTTTGGAATAAAATGATTTCAAAAATAGATCAAAATATCACATGTCCTCATGCCATTCGGACAAAAAAAAAAACATAATGAGAAAAAACAGAAGGCGGTTTACCTGTTTAAGGGAAACTGGAAAAGTAAGCTTCCCGCAAAACTCTGGATTTCTAACAATTTCCTTACACATACTCCTCCAAGCCCTGCAAACCTCAGCGAATGCGACAACATTCTTTCGAGCAGGCCATGTGATTTCACTCTCTTCCAACCTTCTAATTATATCATAAAGCAGCTCTGGAGGAAGGTTAGCCCATTGGCTGTTCTGAACAACCAGAGGCTGGTCATTCAAATAATGAAATGAACCGTGTGATTTTCCCCTGTGATGACCAGACAGCCTAACGTCAAAACCCCGCCTGGATAAGCTCCCAAAACTATCCCTTACATCACGAACTATACTGCGGAACGACATTTAATCCCCAAAACAAATAGGAGGGAATTAAAACAAGGAGAAAAAGGAACTCTTTTTCTCAACAAGTATCTTCTGAATAATTATAGTCCACTTGACATGTGGATATAGCTGCAAAGGAACAGAGTTAAATCAGGTCCCCGAGACAAAGACAACTAGCGAAGAATAAAGGAAAAGGGAGCAAAGGAAAAAGGTAAAAGGCCACTAAAGAGAAAACAAAAAACAAAAAGAAAAGAGATGGTAGAAAAAGACAGCTTCACATGGACTTAAAGCAGAAAAAAAATATAGAACTTTTATCAGATCCAACTTTTCTAGTTCTTTAAACTGACTTTCAAGCCCACAGTACACTACGTCACTGTAGTCCCACTCCCAGAAGAAATCTTGATATAGCTACAACTCTGGAGAACACAAAAACAAAATTCAACCCAAGGATGGAAAAAATCAGCAATTTCCACTTAGAACTCTCAGCCATTCCAAAAGCTAACCTAAGAGAGGCCACAACATTACTCCATCAAGACACCAAAAGAAGTATTACAAAGGGAGCCATTTCACACCAAAAATTATACGAAAATTATCTACAAAACCGATTTCCAATAAAATTCAATCCACTTTTAACAACAAATCCACTAAGCAGACCCAAGTGCAAAACTCGAAAAAACAATGAGCAGAGTTCAATGGAGCTCTTCAATTGTGGGTCTTGTAGTCTTTACAAGATCTAGCATTATTCAACAAATGTCTCCGTATGAAGATAATTGCAATCTATCATAATATTTCATCACAATCATATAAAGGAACCAAACGTTTTGACGCTAGGGAAAAAAAAAGGCCTAAGAAGATTACCTGCTAGAAAGATATAAGCTGATCAAACCTTCATAGCTTCTCCATATCTGCAAGAATCGTGTGGGCACAAACTCGTCAGAAGTTTTCTCACTTTTTCGTCCCCAATGGTTTAACTTTACTAAATTCTCTCCCTCTCTCTCTCCAAAAATGGGTATTTATAACACGGAAACAAGAACAGTGAACCCCCCTCCCAAAAAAAAAAAAACCCACTTGAGGTTTTATTGTTTTGAAAACGTTCAATATTTTTCGAAAAAAGAAAAGTCCCAGAAAATACAAGATGTAATAACTAAGATCAAATATCCAAACCTGAGACAAAGCAATTCTGCGAAGAAGGAGATGAATTTTATATGTATCCAGGAAAATTCAGAGAACTTTCAGCGAAGAAGCAGATCAGAAAGAAAAGTGTCCGACCCACCTGCCCCGTGTACCTCTTCACCCTTCTCTCTCTCTCTCTCTCTCTCTCTCACATCTGGACCCAAAACCCACATTAAATGTAGCTCACCGACCCCAGAGAGAGAAGGAAAAAAGTCGGATGAATTTTGAATTTGTTTGAGAATAAAGTATTGATTTATTAATATTTTCCCACTACAGGACCAAACACCAGAGTACAAAGGAAGAAACCACAATGAAGATTTGACTTTCTTCGGTTCCGTTTGGTAACGTTTCCGTTTTTCGTTTTTGAAAAACGAAAAACGGAAACCAAAAACAATTTTTTTTTGTTTTTGAAAATCGTCCCTCGTTTATCAAATGATGACAAAAACGGAAAACATAAACGGTTACCAAACGAGTTTTTTTTTCTCGTTTTCTCTAAATATCAAAATAAAAACGAAAAACGAAAAATTTAAACGTTACCAAACGGGGCTTCCGTTTTGAGTTTATGCCATGTGTATATGAACACACCCACCTGACTCCACAGCGACTAACGGAAAGCTGCAGAGAGAGAAAGTGACGGGTTCTGTTCCTACAGTCCCTTAACAATCCATCAGGATTATAATAGAGTCTGCCCTCTCCAAGTGGAATCTTGCCGTGTTAGTTTTGAGTAAACTGTATAAACAGTCCTTAAATTATAATTTTATATTAATTAGACCTTTGAACTAAATTTTGTTTTAATTTAAGTCCATAAACTAATTTTATATTAATTATACCCCTAAACTAGAAAATTTTAGCAATTAAACCCTTATGTCAACAACCGTTAGTTATTTTAAACTGTTTGTTCGAAACTTTATAAATGAAAAATCCCATTCTTCATACCTATCATTCGCATCAAATGAAAGAGATCAACAAACTCTTTGATATGTTGTAGAAAATAGATTAAATAAATGTAGACTCTTTGAAAAAGTTTGTTGATCTGCTTCATTTGATAGGTATGAAGAGGTTTAGGTTTAAGTTTAAGTTTAAGTCTTAGGTTTAGGGATATACAAAATGAGGTTTTTCGTCTGATAGGTTTCAAACGATCAATCTAAAAATTCCTAATATATTGTTCATGAAGTGAGCACGTGAGACATTCTGTCAACAAATCTAACGATTGCTAGCAGAGGGGCTTTGTCGCTAAACTTTTAGAGTTTAGGGGATTAATTAACACAAAAATTAGTTCAAGGGCTTAAGTACTAAAATTTTCGAGTTTAGAGATTCAATTGACCTAAAAATTAGTTCAATAGCTTAATTGACACAAAAATTATAGTTTAAAGATTATTTGTGTCATTTACTCTAGTTTTTTTTAATAGGAAAGGGAATATTTGGAATTTTTTTTATATTGATTTTCATTCAAAAGTAGAATAATTTCAAATTTATTTATGAAATTGAAGTCGTGTTTTTTGATAAACAACAAACATATTTTGGGAACACAATTCTAACATTTTTTTTTACATTAAAAACGTGTTTTAGAAACATATTTTTAATGTAAAGCATTGTATAAAAAAGTGATTTCACAAAAAAATATGATATTTTAGTAAATAAGTTCAAAATCACCACATCTTTGTTCAAAAAGATTATAAAAAAATAATAAAATAAAAATAAGGCAGAATATCAATAACAAGTAGTTTAAGATGTAGTTGGCGTTATGGGCATTCCAAAAACAATTTTAGGCTGTCATTTCTTACGCATAAACTAAGAATCTAAGTTTACACTAAACTTGAAATTTTACAAAGTTTGATCATGCACAAATCGGTGCAAGATCAACAGTCAAAAAGATGAATGGTATCGTAATAATTAATCGATGATTAGTAGATAAGTAATGAAAGAACAAATAAAGGAATAGCTAGCATAGGAGTTTATAGTGGTTCGACCATAGCCTACGTCCATTTTAAATGACAACTGTGACCAGTGTTCTTTATTGATAATTTATGGTGCTCTCCGTCGAGTTTACTCCGGGGAGCTACACTGCTTTTAGGGAGAGGTAGCGAGCTAGAGAGCAATGTGTAGGAGACGAGCGTAGACTTTTTTTGGAGGCGTGCCCTAGATGTGAGGAGGGTTTACTATTTATAGAGTTAGGGTTTGGAGGTGAGGCGGTGGAGTAAGCAAGAATTTCCTATTTTGATAATTTACAAATATAGTAGGGTATCTCCGTGCTCGTGTTCCAATTTGGAGGGAGGAACATTTATTTGAATTTGAACTTTGACTCAGGAGAACTCCTCTTCAGTCCTGATGTAACTTTTCTTGCAAAACACCTCAAGTTTTTTACCATTTTTGCTTGTATTTTTAGGAGAGCCCTTGATTTTTAAATTGGGTTTTTCCCCTTTTAAAAAACCCTAGGCTATAAATCTCATCTTCTTCATCATTCTACCCACTTTATTTACTTGAGTTGGAACTCCATTCTTGAAACCTTTGAGGGCCCAAGTGCTATCCACTCCATAGGGACTTGAGGGGTGAATGAGTGCTCCTTCCAAGATTATACATATATAGGTGGGTTCTTCTTCTTTTGAGCTAAACACCCAAGTGATTCATGTCGATTGAAGAGAGATATATGCAAAGCTCCATGGGAATGGTGGAGATTGAAGAAGAAATAGGAGATATGGGGTCTCGATTTCTACCCATCGAAGGAGAGGAAAGAGCCGAGAGAAAGGGAGGTGAAATGGGTGCTGTCCAAACCAACGGGCGAGCAGCCCAAGCATGCGGGTAAGCAGCCCAGACAGGCGGGCGAGCAACCCCTACAATGGGCGAGCATAGGGACCCGTTAGGTGCTGTTGCGGATGATTTAAGCGGAGCAAAAAGAAGAATGGGTCTGGCAGCTGGCGAGGATGTCCAGACTGCATCTGGGCGTGCCGTTGGTTTGGGCGGGCGCAAGGCGGACGAGGCGGCTGGTCTGGGCGCCCAGGCCATCGTAGGTGCTGACCCGGGTGGCTTTGGTGCAAAAGACACCTGCTGGATGGGGCAAGGCATGCATGGGCTGGACGAGCAGGCCCTAGCCGCTCGTGCTGCCTATGCCGTGGTAGAACAGGTCAGTTGGGGAGTTGGCACGCACAGAGAGGAGTGGCTTTGGAGAGTTTAGGCAGAGCGGAGGGGCGAGCAGCAGCTGGGCAGTGCACCTTGGGCGCCTCGACTACGTGTGGAATAGCGATTGAGCACGCTGGGCGCGTTGTCTTAGCGAGCGCCAGTAGATGATTTGAGCCTTGAGACGAGCAATCCATGAGGGAAAACAAATCAGCCACTACATTGGGCGAGCCTGCTGTAGCGCCTAAAGCCTTTGTGGGCGAGAGAGAGCAGGTGAGGAGGATTGGTCTTACAATAAAGGCGCAAGAAGGCGTCATTTCGGGCAAGCCCAGGAGGTTGGGCACCTCTCCAGGTATTGGACTCTTTCATACGGGCGAACAGATGGGGTTGGGTGCTCTTTTAGGAGTCGGGTCAAACATTGTAGGTGACAAGGGAGTTTTGTGCACCGTTTCTAGTGATCATAGCCCATCAAGTGTGACTCCTCAAATCCAATTCCCTCAAGACCTCCCAGATGGTGACTCGGCCCACTCCTTACGGCCTTGAAAGAAGAAAAGCAAGGGCAAATTGGCCTTAGATAATGACGGGTATAAAGTGAGTACCCTTTTCCATTCCCTCAATTCTGATGATGACATCTCGAGGCTTATTTCTATCTATCATATCCTTCCCACCGTGCAGTATCGTCGGGCAGAGAAAGGCGAGTCTACTTGCGACGAATCCTCTGGTGACATAGTCATTTACGAGGAGATGCTTGTGGCTGGACTCAGGTTCCCCATGTCTTTTTTTATTTGTCAAATTCTGCATTACTTTTCCTTGACTCCGGGGCAGTTGGCGCCTAACGGTTGGAGGGTCTTGTTGGGTTTTCTTGTACTGTGGAAGAAAGTGCATCATGAAGATGCTTCTCCTGCGGAGTTTCATGCAACCTATAGCTTGAGCGAGACTCCGACGCCAAACAGGGGGTGCTACTATTTTACCACCAGGAATGGTACGATGCTTACGGGGCTGCGCTCTAATTGCCACAGCTGAAAATCGCGCTACTTCTTTGTCGGCAGAGAGTGGACTCCAGAAGCCAATAGGATTTTGGTTCCGACCCGATGGGGTGATTCTAGTAAACCCTGTACATCCTGCATTAGCCCTCTCTTCTTCTTTTTTTATTTTTATTTTATGTATGCTCATCATCCTCTTGCAGACATGCCCGTGCTCTTCGAGGATCAAAGGCGAAAACTGAAGGCCATGAGGGATTATCCTAATAAAGACTTGGCGTCTCTTTTGTCCAAGGATAGTGGGGCCAAAGGCTCCCCTCTGATTGGTGGCACCTCTTCAAAAAGGAAGGGTGAGTTGATTCTTGTATGTTTCATTTTACTCGGTATCTTGTGTGTGTCTCACACTACATTTTCTTTGTAGCTATATATAGAGGAGTGGTTGGATCTCGTATTTATGGTAGAAGCCCTCCTCTTTTAAAGGTAGCGAGGATGGGAGATGCTTCAGGAAAGACTTCTCCAATGGTGTTACCCGAGATGAGCTCTCCTTAGGCGACCCCACCAGTTATGCCTTCTTAGTCGTCGGCGGCTCCTTCAGTTACACCTGTTACTCTAGAGACTCCCTTGTCGGGTACACCCTCTGTTCTTCCGCCTTCCTCTCCCGCAAGAACTTCTACAGAGGCCTCGTTTTGGTCTCGTCTCATGTTGGGCAACCCGATAATCATCAGAGAGAGACTCGGGAGGTTCGTGTTTTCACCAGAGGTTTATCAGATTAATACTCTGAGTATCGAGAAAATTGTCAACATCCACCTAGAAAGTCTGGCTCAGGTAAGGATTTTCATTCCCTTTTCTCCAATCTTTTCTTACATCTTTTCCCATTCATCTGACTTTCATTTCCTTTAGATTTCAACTACATCTCTCTACTTGTCTTCAAGGGCCCACGACCATGACAAGCTGAGGGAGGATCATGTAGTCCTTCAAGAGGACTTTTTTGCTGCTCAGAGGAGGATTGATGAGCTCAAAGCTGCTGGTAGGACTTTCAAGGATGCTGCTCAGGAAGGGGTTGCTGAGCTCGAAGCTGCTGGCAGGGCTTTCAAGGATGAGTTTGTGCTGGCCCAGGGGAGGGTGTCTAGACTTGAGTCCGAGCTTTTGGCATCTCGTGAGAAGGACGCGCTCAGAGAGGAGGAGCTCGTTGTGGCCCATAAGAAGGCGTTTGGGCTTGAGTCTGAGATTTTGGCATCCCGTGAGAGGGAGACACTCAAAGAGGCTGAGCTTTCAATGACCCGTGAGGGGGGCAGGCTCAAAGAGGCTACCTTGGGGGCAGAATTGCAGGCGGCTCATGAGAGAGCTTCACAGGTTGATGGGAGGGCTGTCGTAGCTGAAAGGGACTTAGTGAATGGTCTTGCAGATGCTTTCATCGATGGTTATGAGGAGCTCTGAGGGAAGATTTCTGTGGCTTTTCCTGATATTGAGTTTTTAGGCTTCGTGCCTACTAAGGCGTCTGATAATAGTGATGGAAATTCTGATGATGCTGAGGATGGCGAGGATGAAGTGGAAGAGGACCATGAGAGCAACTAGAGTGCTGGGGATTTTTAGTTTCTTTCTTTTTTATTTATTTTATTTTTTTTTATTATTTTTTTTAGGAAGACAATTTTGTAAAGGCAGTTTGTGGCCTTACTTTTGTACTCCTCTGAATTTTAATGAAGATGCAAAAGATCTTTTTAGAGTAAGATGTAAAAAAATTTTATTTATCTACCGTTTATGGGAAATAATATTGGGTAATGATCCCCAAAAAAGTACATTAAAAAAAGAAGATAAAACCAAGTCTCAGCATCCACTACTTTGATACTCTCATGGTGTCATTGATAGTACCTCTTCAAGTGTTCCGCATTCCATAGATGGAGTAAGATTTTTTCCTCAGAATTCTGGATCTTGTAGGTGCCTAGCCTCACAACTTCTATTATGAGGTAAGATCCTTCCTAGTTTAGCCCTAGCTTCCCTTCGCGTGCATCTTTTATGGCGAGGATCACTTTCTTGAGTACCAAGTCCCCTGGTTGGGAGGAACGAGACTTCACCCTCGAATTGTAGTGCTTCACCATGCTTCGCTTGTACTCTGCGTTGCGGACCACCGCCATCTCCTTTGCCTCCTCCACCAAGTCAAGGTTGATGCGGAGTCCTTCCTTGTTAGTGATAGGGTGGTGGTGCTGGATCCTTAGAGAGGGCACCCCTATCTCCATAGGAATAACTGTTTCAGTTCCAAAGGATAGGGAGAAATGGGTTTCTCCAGTAGGAGCTCTTGGTGTTGTTTGATAGGCCCACAATACACCCGGTAGCTCGTCAACCCAGAGACTCTTCGCTTTTTCAAGCCTTGTCTTCAAGTTACGTAGCACCGTTCTTACCATGACCTCTGCTTGTCCATTTGCCTGCGGATGCACTGGGTTGGAGTGAAGTTGTTTTATCTGAAGGTCGGAGCAGAAGGAGTTGAGGAGCTTGTTGTCGAATTACTTCCCATTGTCACTGACGATGACATACGGTATCCCAAAGCGACAGACTATGTTTTTCCAGATAAAATCTTTGACATTGGCGTTTGTGATCTTGGCTAAGGGTTCAGCTTCTTTCCACTTGGTGAAATAGTCAACTGCCACAACTACGAACTTGCACTGTCCCCTACTCAAAGGTAGGGGGCCTAGGATGTCGATGCCCCATTTGGAAAAAGGTTATGGGCTCATGATTGTTATCAACTCCTCTGGTGGTTGCCTGGGCACGGTAGCGAAGCGTTGGCATTTGTCACACTTCTTGGAGAACTCTTGGGCGTCCCTTACCATAGAAGGACAGAAATAGCCTTGTTTGAGCACCTTTTGAGCAAGGGAACGCCCTCCTAAGTGGTTCCCATAGATCCTCTCGTGGATTTTCTCGTAGGGCATAGTGGGCTTCTTCGGGTGAAAGGCAACGCAGAAACGACAGGGAATAACCTTTTTTGTACAAAGTGTCCTGTAAGATGGTAAACTTGGAGCCTCTCATTCTCATCCTCCTAGCCTCTTAAGAATCATCTGGTAGCGCACCTTCTTGGAGGTATGCCCTTATTGGGGTCATCCAATTTGACTCAGCCAACGCAGAGTTGATATTTGTGGCCTTTGTGTCCATCCTGCTTGGTTCAAATTGGTGACCAACGAATGTTGGTTCTCCTGGTGGGGTTTCCCCAGATGAGGCGAGCCTCGCAAGTGCATTGATGGCTATGTTGTCTTCTCTGGGAATATGGGAGATCCGAAAGTGGTAGAATTTTGTGATCATGCTTTTTACTATGCCAAGATATTCTTACTTTTTAGCTTCCTTGGCTTCGAACTCGCCCTTCACTTGATTAACTACTAGCTGGGAGTCGCTGTAAGCGGTAAGGTGTTGAGCTTCCATCTCAGCTGCTAGTCTTAATCCAGCGAGGAGAGCTTCGTATTCCACCCCATTGTTGGAAGTGATAAAGTGAAGTTTCACTGCACACTTGAGAGTGATGCCATCTAGGCTGATCAAGATTAGTCCCACTCCACCTCCTTCACTGGTTGAGGAATCGTCTACGTAGAGTTTCCAGGGTAAAAGAGGGCAGAGTTCAGAGATTGAAGTGGATTATTGGACCTGTGTAGGTGCAGCCTGGGTGCCAGAGGGGGGTGTGGGCGCCCAAGGTCTGGGTTCCCAAAGAGGCACCATCCTGGGAGCCAAAGAAGGTCTAGGCACTCAAGGAGTCGTCATCCTGGGCGCTAGTGGCTGGCTGGGCGCCTGGCATGATGGTTTGGGCGTCTGGGTTGACTTGGGCGTCGGGAGGTCCTTGCTAGACTCCTGGGTGTCCATGTTCGACATCTGGATATCCTCGAGGCTCCATTCCTCTGCTGGTGTAAGTTCGGCAATGAAATTCGTCAGTGCTTGTGCTTTGATGGCTACTCTTGATCGGTACTGAATATCAAATTCGCCTAGTTCCACCGCCCAATTAAGAAGTCTGCTTGACACGTTTGGCTTTCCCAGGATTCTTTTTAGAGGTTGGTCTGTAATGACGACTATGCTGTGACATTGAAAATAATGTCGTAATCGTCTTGCCGTCGTGACAAGGGGGAGTGCTAACTTTTCTAGCCCCGAATACCTCATCTCTGCCCCCGGTAGGCCCTACTCACATAATAAATAGGCTTCTGTACTCCATTATCATTTCTGATGATCACTGAGCTTACTGCTGATAGGGAAACAAAGAGGTAAAGATGGAGAACTTCTCCTGGAGTGACATACGACAAGAGTAGAGGTGTGGCTAGGTAGGTTTTGAGCCTTAGGAGGGCCTCATCCGCCACAGGTCCCCACTGAAAAGTCTTGCGTAGGATTTTGAAAAAGGGGAGGCACTTGTCTACAGACTTGGAGACGAACCTATTGAGTGCTGCGATCTTTCCATTGAGGCGCTGGAGCTCCTTGGTGGAGGAAGGTGATTTCATGTAGAAGATGCCCTTGATCTTATCCGGGATCACCTCGATTCCCCTTTGATTGACCATGAACCCCAAGAATTTACCAGAACCTATGCCAAAGGCGTACTTCTCAGGATTGAGCTTCATGTGATAGGACCTCACGACATTGAAAGTCTCCTAGAGGTGATTGACGTGGTCTGTTGCTGCGAGGCTTTTTACTGGCATATCATCCACATATACTTCTATCGTTCTCCCGATCTGAGACCGGAACATCTTATTCATCAGCCGTTGGTGGGTTGCTCCTGCGTTCTTTAGTCCGAAGGGCATTATCCTGTAGTAATAGGTCCCATTTGGAGTAATGAATGATGTTTTCTCCTGGTCCAGGGGATGCATGCTAATCTGATTGTATCCAGAGTATGCATCCAAGAAAGTGAGCAACTCGTGCCCAGCGGTGGCGTCGATGAGGAGGTCAAATATGCGACAGTGGATAGCTATCTTTTGGGCACGCTTTGTTGAGCTTAGAAAAGTCGACGCAGAGGCGCCACTTCACATTAGCCTTAGTTACCATCACCATATTTGAGAGCCACTTTGGATAGACTACTTCTCTGGCCGCCCCGTTTTCTATCAACTTCTCTACCTCTTTTTCCATTGCTTGGGCCCTTTCAATGGAGTTGTCCCTTAGCTTTTGGCGAATAGGCTTATGTTGCGGGTCGACATTGAGACGGTGTGTGGCTACTTCTGGGTCGATGCCCTCACGGTTTGCATGTGACCATGCAAAGACATCCATGTTACATCTTAAAAAATCTATTAGCGGACCTACCAGGTTTGCAGAAAGGGAAGAGCCAACGTATATTCTCCTATCTGAGTGTTCTTCATCCAGGACCATAAGGGTGAGCTTCTCGACTGGTTCTCCTCTTTCCACAATGAAGTCATCCCTTGGGTCAAGTACCTCTACTTACAACGCCTCGTGTGACCTTCTGGCCTTCATGGAGGAGACATAATATTCCCTTGCCGTTACCTGGTCTCCTCTAACCTCTCCAACTCCGTTAGGGGTTGCAAATCGGAGAATGAGGTGATAGGTGGAGGGCACGACTCTTGATGTGTTGAGAGCAGGTCGCCCTAATATGACATTATAAGCTGATGGACAGTTTATCACCAGAAAGTTGACCATGACTGAGGAGCTTCGGGCATCGCTCCAGCTGTGATTGGTAGGGTGATGGACCCTAGGGGATACACCTTCTCCCCTGAAAACCCAATAAGGGGAGATCTAATGGGTTGCAGCCTCTCTCTGCCCAGGTTGAGCTTGTCATAAGCTTCTGCAAACAAGAAATCTGTAGAGTTGTCGCTGTCCACTAGGATTCTGCGCACCTAGAAGTTGGAAACCGTCATGGTGAGCACCAGGGGGTCGTTGTGGGGCTACTGAATCACTTCCAGGTCCTTATCTGAGAATGATATAACCTCGTTGGTGCCTTGCCTAGGCGCTTTGGATAGGCGCCCTTCGTCAAGGTGTCTTGCCTTCCTAGCGTGGGCCTTCATTGCAGAGAGGGACTCTCCACCTCCTGCTAATCCTCCCGAGATAGTGTGGATTTCCCCAACGGGATGTTGATATTCCTGGTTGTGGGGTGACGGTGGCGCCTGTCCTCTACCAGTAACATACTGACGTAGGTGGCCACGTTGAATGAGGTCATCAATTTGTCTTTTGATGTCATAGCAATCGTCGGTGTCATGCCCATGGTCGCGGTGGAAGCGGCAATACTTGTTAGGATTTTTGCGATTTGGAGGAAACTTCATCTTTCCTGGCCACTTTACTGCAGGGTTATCCTAGATCTGGAATAGAATATGCCCGACAGCGGCATTGAGGGGAGTGAAGGGTTGTCGGTCCCTGTGGGGAGCAGAACTAAGTCGGTCTTTGATGGGTACCCTCTCTGTCCTACTGCTGCGCTTGCTGCTAGTCTATTTCTTGTCGTCCTTTTCTCTTTCTTTCCTCTTTTCTCCAGATCGGGATGACTCACCTCGCCTGGCCCTTGTGATGTCCTCAGCATTCATGTACTTTTGGGCTTTGACTAGCAATTCTGGCATGCTCCTCGGTGGGCGCTTCATCACTGAGAAGAGGAAGCTTGATGAGCGGAGGCCACCCAGGAAGGCCGTCATTGTTACTTTGTCGTCGGGTTCATCAACCTGAAGTACCTCCTCATTAAAATGAGTGAGGTAGCTCCTCAGGTTCTCCTCCCAGTCCTGCTTTATGCTAAGCAGGTGGGTGACTGGCTTCTGGTGGCGACGTCCTCCAATAAAATATGACACGAATGACCTGCTCAGCTCAGCAAAGGAGGCAATGGACGTCGGGGGGAGCTTGGCAAACCATTGTCGGGCGAATCCCTTTAATGTGGTTGGGAACGCCCTGCACATGACTTCGTCTGAGACGTTGTGCAACTGCATCAGAGTTTTATAGGTGTCGAGATGATCCAGTGGGTCCTTTGTTCCATCAATGGTATCCACAGAGGGCATTTTGAACTTCTGGGGTAGAGGGTAGTTTGCTACGTCTGGCTTAAAAGGCGTGTCTATCCGCCGCACAAGATAGTTTATTGTCTCTGGTCCTTGTGCCTTCATGGCATTGAAGACGTCACCTAGTTAGTTTTGCACTTCCTTGATTTTCTCATTCCAAAGGTTGGGGGCTCCTCTGGAATGATCATAAAAGTGATTCCCGTGCTCCATGCTTTGGTTTTCGCCCTCGTCCTCTTGGAGAGGGAGTCCTCATCATGAGAAGCAGGAAGAGGAGGGGGTGGAGGTCCCTCATGATGAGCTCCCCTGTGTGGGGCGCCCATGGGGACTCCAAAGGGAGCGCCCAGCCCTATAGGGCCACCTAGATGTGGAGCATCAGGGTATGGAACTCCTTGACCTCCAGGACGTATAGCTCCTCCAAGCTGTGCTCCGCCATGCTGCGCTCCGCCAAGTGGTGCCCCTCCTCGTCCGGCGAGCATAAGTTGTAGTATCTGCTGGTTTTGGGCCACTAACTGCTGCATGGTCTCCAACATTTGTTGAGAATTTTGGAGCTGGAGAATTTGGTACATGGTTAACAGGTGGAGGAACATCCTCCTCCTCTCGTAGAGGGTTGCCTTCATGCAAGTTATTGGATCTAGTAGTGATCGTCATTGTTTCAGTAAAATGGAGTGATTAGATGAGAATTTTATCGTTCCCACAGACGACGCCAAACTGATGATGCATAAATCAGTGCAAGATCAACGGTCAAGAAGATGGATGGTATCGTAATAATTAATCGATGATTAGTAGATAAGTAATTAAAGAACAAATAAAAGAATAGCTAATATAGGAGTTTATGGTGGTTCGGCCATAGCCTACGTCCACTTTGAATGGCATATGTGGTCGGTGTTCTTTATTGATAATTTATGGTGCTCTCCATCGAGTTTACTCAGGGGAGCTACAATGCTTTTAGGGAGAATGAGCGAGCTAGAGAGCAATGTATAGGAGACGAGTGTAGACTTTTTTGGGAGACGTGCCCTAGATGTGAGGAGGACTTACTATTTATAGAGTTAGGGTTTGGAGGTGAGGCGGTGGAGTAAGCAAGGAGTTTCCTATTTTGGTAATTTACAAATATAGTAGGGTATCTCCGTGTTCGTGTTCCAATTCCTTCAGAGGAGGGCTTCCAACTGGATCAGGCTTGAACTTGGGTTTGGGTGGGTCTTTATATTACTGGGCTCTTTAATTGAGATTGAGTCCTTTTACATAATTTGGATTGTTTGGGCTTGACCCATCAAAGTTCACACACTTTAATATCGTAACGAAAACTATAATATAGTAAAATCTAGTTTTCAAATATACCAATTAAGACTTAATAGAGTTAACTTAGGATCGACCCGAAAGATTAGGGATAGATACAAGTCTTTTAAGATTGATAATAGTTTTTTAAGGATAGATTTCAAAATTCTAAATCTTATTGACGAATCAGGATTAGTAGGTTTTATCGATATTATAAATAAATCGATACGAACCTAGCTAGTCATGCATGGTACAAAGCTAACTAGAAATGATTTATAATCAAACCTAGTTCCCAATTTAATGTTGTCCAAGTTACTAACTAAAGCAAAATGTACTGTTTTCTTTAAATTAAACTTCTACTAAATTCTTTTTTATGAATGTCAGGGATGCAATGTATGCAGAAACTCTTGCTGCTAGAGAGGCTGTTAAGTTCGCCTATGAACAAGGTTTATGAGTAAATTATCCTTGAAGGTGATTCAGTGGTAGTAATTACATTGATTAATGATCCAAGTGAAGACTCTATTTTCTTAGTTGTTGTACAGGAGGATTAGGAAGAAGTTGCTTAAATTTTGTCTTTTCAAAATAGTAACAATTCGTAGGATTGCTAATAAAAGAAGCACATTAATTAGCTAGACACTCTAATTTTATAAGGATTTGTAATGTATAGAAGGAATAATCATTAAATTTTGTAATGACCCTTCTTTTATTAGATATTCCTTAATAATAAATTTTATGGTTTCTCTAAAACAAAAAAAAAATTATTGATAGGGATGGACAAGGCCAATGGCCTAACTCATGGTACGAGCCCAATTTAAATTAAAAAGTCAATGTATAAAGATCTAGTTTTCGGCACAAAGGGGTCTACGCCTGGTCAAGCTCGCCAAGAGAGTAAGTAGGGTCATCCTAGTCACCTTGGAATAAGGGTCATCCCAAGAGGCTCATCTTAGCCACCTTGGAATAAGAGTCATCCCAAGAGTTCTATCATCGCTATCATGGAAGAAGTCAACCACCACGTCATCTTTTGACGGGGTCTTATGGGGAGCGTCGTAATTGTCTCATCCGTTGAGAAGATGACGCCAACTCCACCAAATTAGCCTTTTAGTTACTAATAAGCGCGAATATAAATTGTAAGCCCCACCAACATCACTTTCAGTCGAACACATCTTTCTTATCTTTCTCAGTTTGTAGCTCTCTCTACACCCTTGAAGTAATAAAATACCCCGGCGACCTTAGTCATTCAAAGTGAACGTAAGTCACGTCGATCGAACTATTATAAATCTTTGTCTTGCTTGTGTCACTCTTAATTACTGCATGTATTACTGCTCATTTGACAGGTGTTGTACAAACTCAATTTGTACATCATCAGTTTGACGGCTTTTGTGGGAAATAACAAAATTCTCACCTAAGTACATTTCTTATTGTAACTATGACAATCATCACCAGATCCATAAATCAACCTGAAGATAATCCACTACGAAAGGAGGAGGTTGCTCCTCCACCAACCAATCATGTTCCGAATGCACAACAGATACTAGAGTCAATGCAACGACTCGTAGCCAAGAATTAGCAGATCCTGCAACTAATGCTCATTGGACAACAAGGAGGAGCACAACTTGTAGGACCTCAAGCCAAAGGAGCTCCACGCTCTAGGCGTCAAGGAGCTCCCCACTTGGGCGCCCCATACAAGGGAGCCCCGCACCATGAAGTGCCTCCACCACCTCCTCTAACTCCCACTTCTCATGGTGGAGACTTTAATTTTCAAGAGGATGAGGATAAGAATCAAAGTTTGGAGCATCAGAGCCATTTTCATGACAATTACAAAGGATCCCCAAATCACTGGGATGAAAAATTCAAAGAAGTACAGAATCAACTAGGCGATGTCTTCAATGCCATGAAGATACAAGGACCAGAAATTGTGGAGTACCTCATAAGACAAATTGACACACATTTTGTGCTAGATGTGGCAAAATACCCTCTTCTCCAAAAGTTCGAAATGTTATCCGTTGAAATCTTTGACAGTAGAAAAAGACCCATTTGATCACCTTAAAACTTACAAGTCGTAGATGCAGCTGCACAATGTTCTTTACATAATTATGTGTAGGGTTTTTCCAACTACTTTAAAGGGATCTGTCACACAGTGGTTCACCAAACTCATCCCAACCTCCATAGTCTCCTTCGCCAAACTAACCAGATCCTTTGTGGCACAATTCATTGGTGGACGCGGCCAGTAGAAGCCTGTCACCCATTTGCTTAGCGTAAAACATGATCGAGATGAGAGTCTGAGGAGTTACCTCACTTGTTTTAACGAGGAGCTCCTCCAAATAGAGGAGCTCAATGACAAAGTCACCATGACCGCCTTTCTGGGAGGTCTCCGCTTATCGAGTTTCCTCTTTTCAATAATGAAGCGACCACTAATGAGCACACCATAACTATTGGTAAAAGCTCAAAAATATATAAATACTGAAGAAATTAACAGGTCCAAGTGAGGTAAATTATCTTGCGAATTGTCAAAAGCTTGACCTATCTCTACTCTATTCTCAAGCAGGCAACTTATATATCCAGCTGAGCGATTCTCTCGCGGATCACCAAAAATTTGATCTCTACACTACTCTCAAGTAGACATCATATATTTTCAGCTTAACGGCTCTCTCGCGGGTTGCTAAAGGCTTGGTCTCTGTACTACTCTCAAGCAGGTAGTCTATATCTCCATCATAGCGATTCTCTCGTGGGTTGCCAAAAGTTTGGCCCCTGCTCTGTTCTCAAGCAGACAACTTATACCTCCAATTTAGGAGCTCTTTGAAGGGTCATCGAAAGCTCGGTCTCAAAAGGTGCAACTCTCAAAGGTGCAAGCTCGGTCTCACGCAAGCAGCCTTTCTCTGTCTGTCTCTCTCTCTCTCTCTCTCCACGTAATCATGTTATATATTTTTTGATGTTGGAATAACATTATTTTTGTCATTTCTAGGCACACTTTTGAAACTCAGGCCGACTGTAGCCCACGAGACTACATTAGATTGAATGTCAATAATCGGGTCTTATCATTCCCGCACCGTTGACTCGTTGCCGCAGCACTCTCGCACTTAATAACTAGCGCAAACAAGACTTGTTTGCGCTTGTCCCCAAACAGCGCTCCTCCATTGCGATCAGCAAAATTGCCTCTCGAGTAACGTCCAGCTTCTCTGCAGAGCACAAGCCCTGCTTTCTCCATCGGTTACACCCTAGAATCCAAAAAGAATTAAAAGTAGGAGAGTTTATATAGATAGAGATGTCCTATAGAGTTAAAATATATGTCAGGAATGAAGGAGGAATCTTGGCTTGTGATTCAGAAAACCGTTTATGTTTCAGGAATGCTGTCCATAAGCCCCTGCCACTTGATTGGGCAGGTGGAACCCCCTGACCTGACTCGGTAGGTCAATCCCTGCGACCTGACAAGGCAGGTCGATCTCCGAAATCCAGTTGAAGCGCAACATGGACGAAGCGAGATTCTTCTCAGATTACTGATGAGTCCTTGTTGGGTTGAAATTGACGTTAACTTTGTTTTCGTAGTCAAGAGGAGTTTTTGTGATTAAAATTCAAATTCAACTAAATGCTATATTCTCCAAGTTTCATTGGAAACAGGGCATTGAGGGGCAAAATGATAGACCAGCTCCAATGGCCCAACTCATGCTACAACCCTAATTTAAATTAAAAACCCAATTTATAAAGATCCAGTATCTAGCCTAAAGGGGTCCACGTCTGGTCAAGCTCGCCAAGGGAGTAAGCAGGGTTATCTCAAGAGACTCATCCTAGCTACCTTGGAGTAAGGGTCATTCTAAGAGCTTTATCCATGCGGCCTTAGAAAAAGTCAACCACCACGTCATCCTTTGATAGGATCTTATGGGGAGCATCGAATTACTTGATTTGTTGAGAAGATGACTTCAGCTCCACCAAATTAGCCTTTTAGTTACTGATAAACGCGACTATAAATTATAAGCCCCGCCAACACTTGAGGGACATCACATTTTGTCGAGCGCATCTCTCTTATCTCTCTCAGCTTATAATTCCCTGCTCTCTCTACAACATTGAAGTAATAAAATACCTCGATGACATTAGTCATTTAAAGTGAACGTAAGTCACGTCGATCGAACTATTATAAATTTTTGTTTTATTTGTGTCTCTTAATTACTGTATTTATTACTACTTATTTAATATGTGATATATAAATTTAATTTCTACATCATCAGATGTAATGATGAAATTATAATCCACAGTTGAAAGAGTCAATGCGTACAACGGTGCTAAAAAGGTCCAATAATGCTTTTTACTTTTTTGACATTTAGGTGGGCGTGGATTTGCTTTAACACTCTCTAGTCTTAGTCTAACTTTTGGCTATGCTAACATAGTCATGGCTACGAAATTACCTAGAAAACCCAACGCTTAACGTTGCCGTAACGAAAGTGACCGATTAACCTCGTGGGTCGTCTTAACGTACGTTATGGTAATAATAAGCAGACAGACATAGGACAATATTTTAAATTCTTACATTTTAAATACACGTTTTAATTAGTGATATGAAATTTGAATTTAATCAAGATTTATAAATATAATTATATATATATATATATTATAAATAACTTGTATTTGAAAATACGATATAATATAAATGATTTTAAAAAGAATATTGGTGTCTACTGAATGAGTTTATTTAAAACTGTCAGATAAATTTATTGAAATCTGTTATATTTTATTTGAATGAATCGATTCGACAGTCTCAATTAACCTCATTTAATGACCACCAACAATCCATATCAAAATCGTTCATATTGTACCGTGTCCTCGGACACGAGTTATCCCTAATTTATAATATAAAATAAGATAGACTTCAATAAACTCATCTGATCGTTTCAAATAAACTCATCCAATAGTCATCAAAATACTTCTCAAAACCATTTACATTGCACTATGTCTTTAGACATGAATTATCCTCTAGTTAACTATAAATCAAGTAATGAGGATGAATAGAAAGCATAAGTTACCTTGTTATAAAGTTAGTTAGATATAAAAAAACCCTTCTTTGTATACGAAATTACTATTTTTGCAACCCGAATACTTAAAGATTAAGTCACAATGAAATAATTTTATTATTGCTCTGTGACCCACATTCATTGATAAGGTATCTCCTATATTTAAATTGCTGTGGGGGGAAGTAAACATAATATTTGGGATGATTTTAGTTTTACAAAAATTTAAGGAAAATTAACACACAAAGACGCAACGTACAAAGTAATAATATACAAATCAACTAGTTCCACAATGTCTCATAGCATACGACTTTGAGTGGGAGTGCAGTACAAATGTCAAGCTTTAGATTAGAAATTGTGTTAGCAATGACCAGTTTGGTCTCACGGGGCGGTGATGCTTTGTTTGACTTTAAGGAGAGAGAGAGAGAGAGAGAGAGAGAGAGAGAGAGAGAGAGAGAATTATGGGCATGCTTTCTTAACAACTTGGATCTCTTTTTCTTGTGATGGGACTTTGGTAAGGGTTGAAATTGGGCCGGGCCGGGCCAGCCCAATCCACCAACAAACGGTCTTAGCCTGCCATTGAATTGTGCTATCGAAAGATAAGGGGTAGAACGGTTTTATACCATCACTTAAAATTTAAAATTGAATGCTTTAAGTATTTAATGAAATAAATGCATCTGATAACCTAAACTCATACCACTTAATATTTTAAATACTTCTTAAAAATAAGATAAAATTTTAAGTAATATACTCTTAACCTTTTAATATCCACCATCTATCATCACCACCACCATCATTATTGTGTCACTTTCACTATCACCACTACCGCCATTGTGTTGACGTTACCATCACCATTTTACTATTGTTGTCGGAATTTGGTATTTATAATTTACGTGCAAGTATACACGATCAACAAGTAATAAAGTGATATGTAGAGTATCGTTCCCATGGAGAATTATTGCTAATAATTTTCAAGTACTAACTTTGTATCAATTCGATTTTATTTAAACAATTGGAATTGAACTATGAAGTGACTAATTTAAAACTAAAGCTAGATTTAATAATCAAAGATTGAATTTAACGAATAGAAGAATTTGAGATTACAACTTCCTCTAATACTTCGTATAAATCTTTTCACTCTCTTTTAAGTTAATTAATCAAAATAAGTTGTTAACTGATACATCAAAATTATTTATCAAACCTCTTCTGATAGTAAGATAAAAATATTTCTCCCAATTAAATTACTATAATCCTATATCAAATAAGTTAGAATAGATTCATTAAGTTCAAACTCTCATAAAAATTACACACGATATATAGGTATATTCCTATCCTATACACAAATCTAACAATTCAATCGGAAGAAGAATTAACCAGATGCATGTCATCATATTTAGATCAATCCCTAGAATTCATCTCTTAATTTCATCTAGGGAATCAAATTAATAGATGGTCAAATAATTATACATTAAACACAAAATATTACAAACAACTCATATATGATCAACAATAACTAGAAACGAGAATATAACAATTTAACTAAACATTAAGTTTCGTTGCAATCTTAATAAGAATTTAGTTCATAACGTGATTGAAAAATATCATTATAAAATTAAGCAACATCTTATAAAATTAAGAAATAAAAGTAAGAGAAAAGAATGAAACCTTAGGAGCAATCTTCAATCCTTCTCTAGCCTTCAAGACCAATCTTCTTCGTGTTAATTTTTTAGATTCTTGTCTTCAATTTTCTTCCAATTCCTTGGTTTTTTCTAGATGTTTTGAGCCCCAAAAGTCAGTATATTTTTAATTTCACTCAAACCCTAACATATATGAGGTATTAGAGTCCAATTTCAGGTCAAAACAAGTCATAATTCACTTCCTGTGCCAGCTCTAGAAAGGCGTTGGGGCGAGTACCGGTACTATTTATGCTCTGAACCAATCTTCGTAGAATTGTCATAACTTTTGATCCAACCGTTCGATTGAGTTGAAATTTTGACACAATATAGAAGACATTCAGATCTACAACTATCATGTTGTCACTTTTTCAGATTCGAAGTAGATTATGATAAAAAAATAGGAAAAACATCGGTACTGTGTCAAAACTTTGGGAAACTAGTAAGCTAACCCTTCCAAATTATATTTTTCTTGATTTCTTCACCTTTAAGCCTCCAAATCGACTTTGTTTCCTTCCAAATGATGATCCTACCAAGTAACATCAAAACACACAAAACAAATAAAAAGGAACATAAAATCATTAAAATACAATTTGTAGGTATAAAATCAACTCATCCGCTATCACCATCACCATTGTGTCGTTGCTATCATCACCACCACCACTACTACCCCCATTGTGATGATGGTGGTAGGAATAAAGTAGTTGTGGAGAAATGATTAAAAAGAAAGGTACAATTAAAATAATAATAATATTTAAATTTAAATTTTTTTATATTTGTCAAATAATTTGATTCAATCTAATATTTAAATTTCTATTGATATTAAATAGTCTGCGAATTAAAAAAATCAGTATTCAGTGTTTAACTTTCAATTTTATTAAACACTTCCTTACCAATTGGATAGCCTTTTCCAAAAATTTACTTGCGATGTACTTAGGTTAGGGGTTAGAATCGGCCGAGCCAGCCTTCTTGGACTGGGCTATCAAGAGGCCAATAACTTATCCGTTCGGTTGGCCATTTATTGGTTAGACCCATGGGTTGGGTCAAGAGCCATTTGCAGGACTGTCAAAGTAGATTCGGGTTAATCTGTTAGACACGTTTAATAAACGGGTCGTATTCAAATGAGTCTTGTGAATTTTTTTATCATCTATTTAAATAAAATTAATTTAATAATAAATTACTAATTATTTTAAAAAACTAGGCAGACTTTTTTTTAGTGACAGCCACAAAAAAAAAAAAAAATATATATATATATATATATATATATATTATTTTTAGTGATAGCCACATAGTTTTTTTTTTAATTTAGTGATAGTCACAAAAATATAATAATAAACTAATAATAAATTAAAACTAAACGGATTAAACGAGTCGTGTCATGTTACCTGTTTATTAAACAGTTCGTGTTCGTGTTAAGATTTTTCACGTGTTTATTAAACGGGTCGTATATGAATTTACATGTTTTTCACCTGTCACCTGTTTAACCCGATACTAGACGTTTGTCACCCCTACCATTTGTTGACGCCTTGGGCTTAGATTGATTTTACTATACTGACAACGGGTTGGATATTGGCTATCATGCAAAACAAGTGGCCCGTTAAGAACATGACACAAAATTAGATAAAAAAATCAATTATGGATTAAGTCAATTAGAAAAAATACATTACATAACTTATTTATATACCAATTATGCACGATTCATATCTAATGCATCATAATTATCTATTTTTGGTGGAAAATTCGGCACAATTCCTGTTATGTTGCTCCTTTTGTTATTTTCAACCCGAGAAGCGACCACAACATCAATTTCTTCAGTTTCTCTAGGACACTTTAATGGCATCAGTTGAGCAATATTTTCGATTTCCTTACTTTTTCCCCATAGCACCGCGTATAATCCGCATACTACGATTACAGAACCTAGCACGTTGCGATGCAAAAAATTTGGTAAAAGCTTATTCAATAATAATTTCTCATTCAATAATACTGACCCAACAATTGCCCCGAGAACAAGCAGCAGAGGGCAGGGGCGGAGCCAGGAATTCTGATCAGGGTGGACACTTTAATTACACACTCTAATTTTTTTCCTTCTAATCAATCACACTATATAATATATTTATTATATTATATTTGTTACATGAAGTCCATTTAACATAAAAAATGTCAATATATATATATATATATATATATATATACATATATTGTCAGGAGCGAAGCCATGAATGTCTATGAAAGGACAAAATATAACTGGTATAAAAAAATATTTAGCCGAAATTGATACAAAAAAATTCAGTTCAAGAATAGCAAAAAAGTAAGCATCAAAACAAAATTGTTGTGAAATAGTAAATTCAATTTTTATTTAGCCGAAACAAAATCCTAACAAAAAAACACAAAAAAAAATTTAGTTCATTTTTAACCTAATTATATATTTCAATAAAATATAAAATTTTTAAAAATCACTAAAATTTTGTATATGAATTAAATATAAATTGATTTTTTACTAATTTTCTATCAATGCGCACAATTACAAGTCCGTAGTAAAATTATTCTTTATTAACTAGGGATTTTAAACTCTTTTCTCCATTTTAACCCCACTGGTCTCCCCTTTGCTATGAACGAGCCTACCAGTGGTTTTCTCGTGTGTTAAGCTTCTCTCTGTTTCTTCTCTTTTTCTTGCGGTTGGGCAGTGGGCAGCTGGGAGTGAATGAGACATACAGAAAAAAAATAAAAAACAGGAAAAATGAGATAGGTTTTAGTCCAATGGGCTAAAAATTTTGTTTTTTTAATGATGGGTGGGCCAAAAGTTTTATTTTTAATGTTGGGCTAAAAGTTTTATTTTTTTAATAAGTTTGGGTGAATTATGATAGGTCAAATATTTGATTTTTTAACAAGTTTGGGTAGGTAATAGTAGACTCAAAATTTTTTTTTGTTTTAAATGAGCTTAATTTTTTTAATTTTTTTGGGTAAATAATGGGAGCCTAATATTTTTATCTTAGATTTTGGGTGGGTATAAATAATATATTATACAAATATATAATATATATAC